>OZ030009.1:83462613-84062613 GCA_964023405.1 Apodemus agrarius
ACAAAATGCAGGTAAAGAATATTCAACCAGAGCTTCAATCAATTAAAGAATACAGACAAAGGAACCTATTAACTTTGAATACACCTGTGGCTTGTGGGAATGAACATTAAATTTTAAAAGGCATGCAGATAGGCCAACCAACCATTCTGGTCAGGATTTGATCTGGCTCATGCTTGTCTTAGTTCCAGCTCTGAAATATGGTCCTAAGAAGCTCTTATGAACTGAAGGATGAGCCAGCACTAGCAGGATGTTTGATCCAGAGAGGTTGTCAGAAGGAAAGACAGACCAGAAAATTAACAGCTCAACCCAGGAATCCTGTAGAAGTGGAGTTTCTAGATCAATCACAGATTGGTTGTCTGATGGCAGATTAGGCATAGTTACACAAAGAAAAGTAGGAATGGGGCATGAAGGTTGGGGTTAAAAGATTTGCCATTGGTAGGAGTGGCACAGAATATGAATAGTGAATAAGAGAATGTTGGTGGTGGGGGAAGGAGGATAAGCTTCTCTCAAAGCACCCATTTTCAGGAGGTATGCAGGGAACGGGTGGGAGGGGCAGGAATCTAGAGAAATAAATCTGACTACTGTGGTTTTGAGAAATAGCTATCATTTAAACAAAATGGAGAAATATTTCAAAATAGTGTGGCCATGGCTACCAGTTCCTTCTTTGGGGTGTTGTTACAATAGGAAGATGGGTGTTTGAGGCTCTGCTCTTCCTAGAATTCAAAGAGACTTCAGGTTTAGGACAATGACCTTTGCAGACCTAAAAAAGGACATTGTGAAAGATGAGAATAAGATTCCAGAGTTACTCTTCTTTGGACCTTGAAGGTAATGGGATGGTTTAGGTATCACCTGGTTGTAGACTGATACTTCTGTAGGTATCCTGTATCTGACTGATCCAGGAGAAGTACAAAATAGAAACAAATACCAGGTTCTCTTACTATTTGTAGTGACCTTGTGGTTATAACTGAGGATTTGATACTTATTAGAAAAGGAAGACTCTAGGTACCAATTAAAGAACTAACCATGCCAACACGGTGTAATAAATACAATAAAAATGATTTTAAATTCTGTCTACCAAATCTTGTGATGTATACACTTATGTGGTTGTTAGTCATTGTTTCCAAATATTGTACAACATCATAAAAAATTAGTATAGCCTCTATGGTTGACAATTTTGTATTCTTTCCTAGTTCTCCTGAGTCATATCCCTTAAAACAGAAAAAATTCAAGGGTGGAGAAAACAGTGGTACACAAAAAGAAGAAAAGCAATAGGAAAGATTAGAATTACTAAATTTTGGTGTTACTAGATGGAAATTGGGGTAATTTGAAATTATTTGCATTTTACAGGGCATGCTATGTTATGACTAGAGGATGTACCAAATGACTTGTATAATTGTGGAAATGGATCCAGCTCTACTGACGAATAAACTTGCCTGAATTTTGAAGACAGATGACACTAGACAGATTAGCACAAGCTACTGGAGTGCAGATATTCAACCATGGATGGTAGAGTTTTTGACAGGTTATTTATTTTAGCTTTTTCGACCCTATGAGATAATTATGATCTTAAGTTAGAGATTGGAGAGGGAAGGCTTAAAAAGATTTTACTGACTTGCTCAAAGTTGCATTGATCAACAAAAGGCAAGCTCTATTCAATGGGTATTTTAAATGGATTAATTTAAATTCTTAAGTTTTTTTTAATAGCAATGGCACTTTGATTTGCTAATAAGTGTCATATCCATTTATTCATATTGAGACCTTGTATAATGAATTAAAAATCAGATTTCTCTGGAGCCATGCTAAAGGTTGCTGAATATACTATACTGCTTTAGTATTTCAAAGCTCACTATTTGGGTCCCCTGTGCCCATACTGCAGTAGTCTCTATGTATTTGTTCTTTACTTTAGTTCTGTATGTAAACAAAATTGGAGATGGAAGTTATTTTTGTATTTATTCCCTCCAGGTAAGCAGTGGAGGTGATAGATATGTATAGCTGGCAGTTATACCTTACTGTACATGAGATTCTGGCACATAATATTTATTATCAAACAGCCAGTGTATTGTATTCGAGTTTCAAGGGGCAATGGAAGGTAACCAATCATTATGAGCAGTGATCTTTCATTAGTATCCACATTAAGAGACAGATATGGACTATAATGCTAAGGATTATAAACTTTTCTGCCAGGTTTGCAATTCATTTACCTGAGGAACCTCCAGTACCTTTGATTATTTATTAGACTGTGGTGTGGGCCAGCTTCACAAGTGTTTATTAATCCCTCTGTGCTTCAGGGTACTCACCATGGTTTCTGCTCCCTAATAGTTTTCCAGCTGAAGAATTTAGCAAAGGGAAGGGTTTGTGGATTAAGAAGCTCATCTCCATAAATAACAGAGGCAGCATATCACTTTGGATTCAAATGTAGATCTCTGCTGTTCTATCCTTGACCCTCTCTGTGCCCCTTCCCTGCAAAGCTGCTTCTCAAGCAGTTGTTTGCTCTTCTCACACATCTGTTTCTAGACTAAAAGGAACAGTGCATTTGGAGCTAAAGACCAGGGTGCAAATGTTTTCACATAAGGTGAGACAGTTGTATAGATAGAGGTGGAAATTTCTGTTTACCAAAGAATGGGACTTCCATTTACCGCAGCAACCTGAAGAAAAATTGGACGGTTCTTAGTTGCTGCCTGCAGTGGCTCCTACCTGCTTCCTGGATTTGTTGTCTCCCAGCATCATACTTTCCCCAGATGGCAAGTCCCCAGAACCTGGTGAACATTATAGTCATCTGGAGAACATTAAAACGGCTATTCCCTGGACCAGACCCTTCAGGAAGAGGACTCAGACTGTATATATATTTAAAGATTCCTTAATTTTACTTGGCACCTACATCTAATGACCAGAGACCTGGACCAAGCCATATGTCTACCTGTAGGCCTGAGTCCATTCAGCCACTGCATCCCTACTTCTGAGGGATTGACTACAGTGGGCAGAACTGCCTGCTATGTCAAGTTAAATCTCTAAAGCTCTTTTTCATACTCACCACCATTTTATAGAACTTTCTTTCCTGGCAAAACAATCAGAATCACCTGTTTAAAAACTTACTCTTGGTAGAAAAACTATTTTGGGTTAAAGACACCTGACATTCAACAACTGCAGAAACAAAACCTTAATGGAAATTTCTTATTTGACTAAAAGCTGTGACTTTCTGGACAAAGAGTTTCATATATTATTCTTTAGCATTAATAAATAAAATTGCTTTCAAGTCCCCTTTCCATGGAATTTGATGTTCTCAGTAAAGGCTCAAGAAATATTCATAATTATGCATGAACAATTCACAAACCTGCTCAACCTCTAAAAGATTATTTATCTTTTTTAATTTGATATTTTCTTTATTTACATTTCAAATGTTATCCCATTTCCTTGTTTCCCCTCTGAAACCTCCCTATCCTACTCCCTACAACCCCCTGCTCACTAACATCCACTCCTGCTTCCCTGTCCTGGGATTCCCCTATACTGGGGCAACAAGCCTTTACAGTACCAAGGGCCTCTCCTCTTATTGATATTCTACCATGCCATCCTCTGCTACATATGTGGCTGGAGCCATAGGTCCCTCCATGTATACTCTTTGGTAGGTGGTTTGGTCCCTGGGAGCTGTGGAGGTACTGGTTGGTTCATATTGTTGTTCCTTCTATAGGGCTACAAACCCCTTGAGCTCCTTGGGTCCTTTCTCTAGCTCCTCCATTGGGAAAAATCAATAAGGTAATCTCTTAACAAGCCCAATAGAAGATAGCTACATAACCAGAATTTCACCATTATGTGGCTGGATATAAAATTAACTTAATAAAATCAGTATTCTTCCTCTACTCAAAGGATAAACAAGATGATAAAGAAAGCAGGAAAATGACACCTTTCACAATAGTCCAAAATAATATTTCATACCTAGGTGTGACCCTAACGAAGCAAGTGAAAGATCTGTATGACAAGAACTTCAAGCCTCTGAAGAAAAAAATCAAAGAAGGTCTCAGAAGATGGAAAGATCTCCCATGTTCATGGACTGGCAGGATAAATATAGTAAAAATGCCCATCTGGCCAAAAGCAATCTACAGATTCAATGCAATCCCCATCAAAATTCCAAATCAATTCTTCATAGATCTAGAAAGAGCAATTCTCAAATTCATTTGGAATAACAAAAAAACCCAGGATAGCAAAAACTATTCTCCACAACAAAAGATCTTCTAGGGGGAAATCATCATCCCTGACCTCAAGTTCTACTACAATAGTGATAAAAACTGTTTGGTATTGGTATGCAGACAGGCAGGGAGATCAATGAAATAGCATTGAAGACCCAGAAAAGAACGCACACATGTATGGTCACTTGATATTTGGCAAAGGAGCTAAAAACATCCAGTGGAAAAAAGAGCATTTTAAACAAATCGTGCTGGATCAACTGGAAGTCTGCATGCAGAAAAATGCAAATCAACCCATTCTTATCTTCTTTTACAAATCTCAAGTCCAAGTGGATCAAGGATCTACACATAAAACCAGACACACTGAACAGAACACCAATGGCTTATGCTCTAAGAACAAGGATTGACAAATGGGACCTCATAAAACTGCAAAGCTTCTATAAGGTAAAGGACACAGTCAATAGGACAAAACTACAACCAACAAATTGGAAAAAGATCTTTACAAATCCTACATCAGATAGAGAGCTAATATCCAATATATACAAAGAACTCAAGAAGTTAGTCTACAGAGAATCAAATAACCCTATTAAAAATGGGGTACAGAGCTAAACAGGGAATTCTAAACTGAGGAAACTTGAATGGCTCTAAAGCACGTAAAGAAATGTTGAGCATTCTTAGTTATCAGGGAAATGCAAATCAAAACAACACTGAGATTCCCCCTCACACTGGTCAGAATAGATAAGATGAAAACTCAGGGGACAGCAGATGTTGGAAAGGATGTGGGGGAAAAGGAACACTTCTTCATTGTTGATGGGATTGCAAGCTGGTAAAAGCTTGCTGGAAATCAGTTTGGTGATTCAGCTATTAAAAACAATGCACTCATGAAATTCTTAGGCAAATGGATGGAACTAGAAATTGTGATCCTGAGCAAGGTAATCCAATCACAAAAGAACACACATGTATGCACTCACTAATAAGTGGATGTTAGCCCAAAAGCTCAAAATAAACATGTTACAATTCACCCAGCACAGGAAGCTCAAGAAGGAGGAAGACTCAAGTGAGGGTGCTTCAGCTCCTCTGAGAAAGGGAAGAAAATACTCACAGGAGCAATAAGGGAGACAATGTGTGGAGCAAAGACTGAAGTAAAGGCCTCCCAGAGACTGCCCTACCAGGGGATTCATCCTATAAATAGTCACCAAACCTTGACACTACTATGGACAACAAGAAGTATATACCAAAATGAGTATGACATGGTTGTCTCTGGAGGGGCCCTGTCAGAGTCTTACAAATACAGAGGAAGATGCTAGCAGCCAACTGTTGGACTGGCATGGGGTCCCCAATGGAGAAGCTGGAGGGTGGTCTGGAGGAACTGAAGGGGTTTATAGCCCCATGGGAAGAACAATGATTTCAGCTACCCAAAAGCCCCAGGACTCCCAGGGACTAAACTTTCAACTAAGGGGAACACATGGTTCCAGCCAAAAATGTGGCAGAGGAATGCCTTGTTGGGCATCAGTGTGAGGAGTGGTCCTTGGTCAGGTAAAGGCTCAATAGAGGTCCCAACAAAGGGAAAAAGAGGGGCGGGGAAGGTGGGAGTGGGTTGGGTAGAAGGGCATATAAGTGGAGGTAGGGGGTGGAAGGAGGGGCTGGGGGTCTTTGGGGAGGGGGGAAATTGGGAAAGGTTTTACCATTGGCAATGTAAATGAAGACAATATTCAATAAAAAATGTATACATCATATGGAAAGCTAGGTCACTCTTGCAAAAAGCTCTAACGTTCATACTTTAGACATTCCTGTCAAAGCTAAGTTATCACCAAATATTTGACAGTGGTGTTTCAGTAGAAAACAGAAACAAATATTTTAAATCAACTTTAATAATTTTACAGATATGATCATCGATTAATGCCCAGAAATAACAATTAATTAATTTATAATTTAGTTAAACATATATCTTATTACTTTTCTATTTGTGGTGATAAAATACCATGACAAAACCAACTACAGAAAGAAAAGCTTTATTTTGGCAGTTCACGGACAAAGCTAATGATGACAGGTGAGTCATGGTAGCAGGGACTTGAGGCAGCTGGTGTCCATAGTGAGGAAGCAATGAGGGATAACTATCTGTGTATATATAACTTCTTCATTTTGATGCAATCTAGGACCAAAATCCAGAGAAGAAATGTCTTCCTTTTGCCAGTCTTTTCATCTCAGTGAACCTAATAACCCTTCACGACCATACCTACAAGCTAGCCAAATGTAAATAATTCCTTACAGCTGTATCTGGAGGTTTCTTTCCTAGGTTTGTCCAGAGCCTGACTAGTTGACAATCAATATTAATCATCAGAAGGCACATTTAAAGTCATGTAAAATATATTTATTGAGAAATATTTCTCTTAGCACATTTCATAAAACATTTCAATTGAATTGCTATTGAACTCATTATGAAACAATCCCTTGGATTCTATATAGTTTAAGACAGAGAACTCATGAAGCTCTGTAAAATATCATCAAAAATGTCATTCCAATGCAGTCATCAATCCAAATAATGTTAAACGACATTTTTCCTCTAATTGTCTTCAAGTATCTATTGAGATTCATATACTGGTAACTGCTTAATTCTCATTTTGCAATCTGTATTTTAAATTAATATGCCTATGCTGTTAATAAAATACCTACTAATACAAATTATTTGTTACATGTCAAAAGCTAATTGATAAATTTATCAATTCCAAACATTATTTACTGTTGTTGTATGCTGCATGTCAAATCTATCATGTTTCACTAGTATGAAATGGAATTTTTTCTCCCCTAAGTATAGGTAGAATCTCCTTTTGAATTCTGATGTGATCATTTGGCTTCTTTAAACCAGCATGTCACCAGAAAAGATTATACAAACAGAGCTCAAAAATGATAGTTGGTTTATCACTGCATATGGAAGCCTTGTAGCTACCACCTTGCCCAGAAGACTAAACTATCTTGATGGTATGGAGGTTAGATGACAACTCTTTCGGTTCTAATATGGGCTCCAGAGATCAAATTCAGATTGCCTATTTCACACAGGAATTTTTTTATCTGCTGAGCCACCTCACTAGCTCCATAATTCTCCTTAAATCCTTTAACTACTCATTAAATCATTTTAATAATGATCTAAAAAGTCTTATCCTAAGGCTTTTGCAATAAAAGCAGCATAGTTCTGGCATATATATATATATATATATATATATATATATATCATAGAGATGATAGATATTTTGATTAATTGATGATGGCAATGAACAGAATAAAAAGTGAAGAAATAAATCAACATGCTAACTGATCTTTGAGAAACATGCCAAGAATAAAAAATCAATTGGATAAAAGACAATAAAATAAGCCTAGCTGAAAAGTCTTATATTTTCCTGCCTAAGTGTAAAACTGCCTCACACTATAGAAATTATCATCTTACGATAGATTAATGGCTCAAATGTAAGGTCTCAAATTAAACTACTAGAAAACTATGTAAGAAAAATATTGCTTATGTAAATTCATCTAGTCAATCTTGGTTTAGGATTTAGGCCTAAATGCATAGGTATTAGCAACAGAAATGAATGTATGAGATTGGCTCAATTAAAAGCTTCTGAGGGCACACTGATGGAACCTCCAAAAGAATAAAGAGAGAATATAAAAAATAGGATAAAATGTTTGCAACCTATCTTTTTGTTAAAAAATTATGTTAAAATATGCAGGAAATATAAACTCAATAACAAGAAAATTAATTTTAAAAATGGATAAAAGACATGCGAAAATGCTCAAACTCACTAATCATCAGAGAACTGCAATTCAAAGCCACAATGTGATGGTGTTAGGGCAACTATTTTATATCTACAGAATGATAGTTACTGGTAACTATATTGGGAGGAAGAAATTCGGGTTTTAATAGAAGGTAAATTAGCCCAACTGCTGTAGAAAAGCATAGAGGCTTATAAAAGAAAGTTTAAAACAAAACTATTTCATTACCTGAAAAACTTCACTCCAGGCAAACATGATATTACTATATGAAAGAGATACTGGTACACCATATTGACTGTAGAAATTATTCACAAAAGCAAAGGTAGGGACCTTGCCCAGGCTTTCTTCAACAGACATGTGGATGTAGAAAACATGGCATGTAAAAGAATACTATTTAATCTCAACACAGTAAATAATCCTGTCATTTGTAACAATGTAGTTGAATGCAAAGGAAGTGAAATAACACAAACATAGAGAAACACAATTGCAAGATTCTATTTATATGTGGGGGTACCAGATGGTTAGCAAAGAGCAGAAGGCAAGAGGGAGTGTGAGAAATTTGTCAAAGAGTATGAGTTTTATGAATAAATTTTAGGACCACCTTGTAGCATGGATATTCTAAATACATATGTACTATAGCCTTGAAGTTGGTTGAGAGATACCTTAATTTTGTTTTTTCATAAAAAATATTAGCTTGATCAAATAATTGTACAATATACATAAGTGTCAAACCACATTTTCATTATACCTATACGATTTTTTGACATGTAAAAGGTAGCTCAGCAGAGATGGAAAAATTTTGTTTAAAATTTAATAGCTTCTTATTGGTTGTCTTACTTAGACTTTCTATTGATGCGATGAAACATCATGAGAAAAGCAAGCTGGGGAGGAAAGGGTTTTCTGTGCTTACGCTTACATATAATAGTGTATTATCAAAAGCAGTTAGGGTAGGGACACAAACTGAGCAGGAACTGGGAAGCAGGAGCTAAAACAGAGGTCATTCAGTAGTGCTACTTTCTGGCCTTCTCCCATAGCTTGTTCTGTGTGCTTTCTTATGGCTCGCAAGGTCACCTATCTTGTAGGTCAGTCATCCATAATGAGTTGGCTCATCCCTGCAGAATTGTGCAGCTGAGAGGGTAATTCTGCTGACCTTAAGGGTTATTATCCCTTAAGGTGATATGAGGAACCAGTTTTATCACTTTCTGCGACCTCTGATCACCTCTCTTCTATGATTTAAATGTGGGACCTTAATCTTAAGGATGTTATTTCTTTCTCTGAGGTCCCAAGGTCAGGCACCAGCCACACCTAATTTGACCCATTACAGGGTAAGAGCCTGCTTTGGCAGTGGGGATGCAAGGGAGACTGGCATTCTTTTGATGCTCTTTTTTGGCTCCTCAAGAGTATATGTGAGAATAGTGCTATTCCAATGCCATATTGGGTTTTCTTGGAGCAGCAAAGTGGTGGGGGTGAGGGATGGGAGGGGGAAGTTGGGGATGGGGATTGGGGGTGGGATGGGGTGGGATCTCTGCTTGCTGCAGGAGGGTGCAGCAAAGAAACCAGCTCTCTTCTTACCCATCACACTTGTCACAAACAGGAGCATTGGGAAGGAGAAAGGGGACTTCTGGAAGAAGGCATAGAAGTCAACTATCTGTGCCTGCACACTGAGGTCTCTTTGATGAGGCTTCCAAGAAACAGAAAATTTAACAGCAGAAAGTTAGTATCAGCAAATCAAGGACGACAACAGTAGGTAGCTTTGCACTATGCATTTATGTCAGCCAGCATTCTGTGGCTACATAATCAGTACCTGAGATTGTCAACTTACAAAGCCAAAAGACTCATGAGTGATGATGATGATGATTATTATTATGATCATTATTATTTGCAATTTAGGGTTTGTGACAAGGTGTTATATAATGACAGAAAAAACACACTGAGAGAGGATAAAGGTAGAAAGGGTGGGACTCCCACTGTTTCATCAGCAGCCCTCCCACATCTGAACAGAGGCTCCCTCACTGGGCCAATATTCCATCCCCTTCCAGTAATGTGGTGAAGACAAAGCCTAGCATATGGGTCTTTGGTGTCATTTTAGGTTCTGACCATAGCATTTCTCTGTTCTTATTCTTGGTTTCATCACCAGCAGAAAGAAACAATATTTTGTCATGTTTTAAACTAAATTTCCTTGGGAAAAGCAATATAATGTCTCAGCTCACAATCTGTGATGTGTGAAATTCAATAGAAAACTTCTGGGGGTATGGAATTCAAGCTTGGACGGGGAAGGGATCTGTTTATTACATGGAAGCATGGACTTGCCTTTCCCTTCCTGTTGAAACCATACTTATGGACTGTGTACTACAATGGAGCACTGGAGGGATTAAGCTGAGTCTAGCAAGATTAGACTCAGTATTTTATCTCTCACTAATGTTTTCAATGAACTGTTTAGCTTCTTTGGCCTTTGGCTTGTTCATTTCTAAAATTTGGCTATGAAGGTGAGTAGCTTATATATTCCTTCAGTGACAAAATTTCCTCCTCCACTTTCTTTTCCTCCTCACTTTTTCTGCCTCTTCCCCTCTCTGCCTGTTGTTATCATAAAAAGAGAAAGAGGTTAAAACAATATGTTCTGCGGTGGTGTGTGTGTGTGGGGGGGAAGGCGGTGCCTCAGCAAGTATCCCTTCCCCCTGAGGGACCAGACACACACCAGCATAGTATAGAATAGAGTTTTTCAGGGCATGGGATGGGAGTTAAGGGGGGTAGTGGAATCAGAGAAAGGCAGAGAGAAGCAGAGGCTGGCCATGACCATGTGTAGAGGGGTAGAGGGGAGGAGAGCCCAAGAGGGTCAAGGGAGATGTTGAGGTAAGAGAGAAAGGAGGGGGAGAACAGCCATCTTTATAGTAAGCCAGGCCTACCTGGATGTTGCCAGGTAATTGTGGGTTGGAGCTTAGACAGAATCCTAATAGTGCTTCTTTCCCTCCTCTTTTCCTCATTCTTTTCCTCTTCCTCCTCCTCTTCCCATGAGATTAAAACAGGAAAAGTATACCTTGCAGGCTAAGAGTTCTCTTTACAGTTAAAAATAAGTTCCAGATGGTCCTGTTTTTGTTGTACCCCTTTGCCACCAGTTCTTCTTGATCATAAGGGTGGGAGGTATATGGGCAGGAAATATGTCAGAATGAATGCTTGTTCCTGGTTTGGTATAGGCAGGAAGTACATAGGCAGGAAATATATCAGGATGTATACTTACTCCTGATTGTACCTAATGGGAAAGGCAGTGAATTATGGGGTTTGTCTTTTCAAATCCCTGCAAAATATGAGTCATTGCCACTTTCTGAGAACCCAGAGATGGATCTTGCCAGATATCCATTCTCCTGGTCAATATATATTTAGAGATTGCTTCAAATTTGTCTTTAAATTTTGGTAAAGGTCTTAATCTCAACCAGTAGGATTAACTTTGCTCCCTTCTCTTCCCCTCCTTCCCTGTCCCTTCCTTCTCCTACTCTGATTTTCCTCTGCTATTACCTCTATTTCTCAACTTTCCTTTTCCTCCTCCCTTTCAAGTTTCTTTTCCTTCATTCCTCCCTTGCTCCGTGTCCTGTCTTTCTTTCTCCCCTTTGGTACTGCAAGATATTTAACAAAAGGCCTTAAAATAGATACTAACCAAGTCATTTGCCACTGACCTGTATTAGTATACTTGCAAAGTTAAAACTCTGGTTTATGTGAATTGCTATTTTTTCTCCTATCAAAGATAGCTAGCCCACCCAGGGTCAATACTCCATAAATCTCCCCAACTTGGTAAAACGTGTATGCAAATTTTTTAATTGCTTCACCTGGTAAAACTTTGTTTATGTAAAGGCTTGATATTTCCAGACTTGATGTCTGGGAATAAGTTCCTTTTCCCCAGTCTCCTTATTTCCTTTGTATCAATTCTTTTAAAACAAACCAATCACAAAATACTGTAGGAGCAAATCTCAACAGATAGGGTAAGACAGTTACTACATACAGTAGAAGAAAAACCAAGTGAAGTTGCTACTTACCTGTGCTTGCTAGATCACTTTGGGTTTGGGTTTAATCTTTTGATAAAAAGTAATTTCCTTGTGGAGATAATTTGATTTTGTTCATGTGTTTCTTTGTGTAATGTAGGAAATATTTGTTTGCAACAGTTTAGTAACCCATGATTCACAGGAAGGAGGTTTGTATTTTAGCCTGGACATGTGACATACAGTAATCAATAGATTGTTAAAATGACTCTAAGACAACAGATTCAAATAACAGTGCTAAAACTTTCATATTTCATCTTTTTCCAGAGTCCTTGGAATACTGCCCTTACAAACACTATGGTGGATTTGCCACATCATTCCTTGCCTAGTTGTCTCCTGTGTTTAGACACACATAGGCTACAGAAACCATGCTGTCCAATGTCCTGTTGTTTGGAGCAACCATCAGTATGTCTGCCTACTTCATCTCCCCACTGCACTCCCTGGCTCAGAAAAGATTAAGTTTCTGAAAAATGAAAAGGACAGAGGGAAGATGAGCTGCTTATCAAATATGCACATTTCAGATGGAACTTCACACTCCCTAGAAAGATGTTAGATTGCTGTTAGCTCTCTGGAGCCCTCCTGACAATGTGTTATCAGGCCATGTTTGCATGACAGAGGCAGCCCAAGCAGGAAACATTAAGTCATATGACTTATAAGATGGAATCAATCAAGTGAGTGGTACAGCTTCTGAAAAGTAATTTCACCTTCATAAGGTCTGGTTATCTGTGTAGCTGACATAAGGTTTGTCAGCCCCATTTCAAGTCTGACCAAGTTCAGCACTGCAGCAAGAATTTTAATGAACCAACACTGTAATATGTATGAAAGATGACACTGAGATGAATTCATGAAAAGCTTAAGTCCCTAAGAAATATGAACAATTACTTATAGGCTCCATCAGCAACTTAGTTCATTTGAAAGGCCCATTTCATTGTTCTCTAATTTATTTGAACACATTTAACCACTTGAAAGGAGGACAAAAAACTTGTTCACAATCAAACACTTCAGGGAACCCTGAGTTAGAAGAGGACAGAGTTAAGGACAGTCAAATATTAAAGCTTCATCTGGCTACAGGCAAGCTACCTCTTCATATAAAGATGAAAGGACTTTAAAACAATGGCTGTGTGTCAATTCTGTCCTTGAGAAAATTAGAACCTCTTTGTTCTGATGATGTCATGTTCTCTGAGGTAGTTATATTATGGATTTTTTGTTTTCTATATAGCAATCGAGAACTTAGCCTTCTTATGTGTCATAGAGATGCAATCTAAGCTCTTGTAAGTTCTAAGTAAGCATCCTAACACTCAGCCTATATCAAGCTTTAATGTTTTGAGACAGGTAACTCATACTGGCCTTGAACACTGTGGAGCTCAGACTGGATCTGTGGACCTCAATTTCATGATCCTCTTCCCTGGAGTGTTGTTATTGCAACTGTACCCTATCATGTTGGAATAGGAACTTGTAAAATGTGTCAATAGATAAGTGCTGAAATAAAAATTGTTTCATGATCCTGGCTGTATGTGGCATAAAAGTCCATTCTTGGGATTGTGAACCTACATTTTGAGCAACATTTATCGTGTGAATATACCTTTTATGTGCTCTTTCTTGATGTGGATAACATAGAATACTTGGATATTTCACATGGTACATAATTGCTGTCTTGTCTTCAGAGGTTCTAGAATTATTTTTGTTTCATTAGATTTTGTTTGTTTGTTTTTGAAGTATTATTTTGTATTGACAAAGGGTCTTAATCTATAGCTTGGGCTGAAGTGGAATACACAGTGTAGATCAGAATGAGCTTAAACTTGAGGCAGTCCTCCTATCAAAGCTTCTCAAGTGCTGGTATTATAGTTGGGCAGTCTGTCAAGAAAAGACAATTTGCAATCATTCTCATTAGCCTACTTGCACTACAAGCTGCTTTCCTAAGCAGATAGAGCTCTCTCACTTTTATTTTATTCCATCTAGGTTTGGTTTAATTCTTCATTTTTTCAATACAACCCAACCCCAGTTTCCCCTTCCTCCCAGATATACTCCTCTTTAACTTCTGAGGGATGTAATCTCAACACCACTTAAGAAGATACAATAAGATAGGCACAAACCCATATACTAAAGCCGGAAGAGGCAAGCAAGTAGAAGGAAAAGAGTTCCAAGAGTAGGCAAAAGAGTCAGAAGTAGACCCACTCCATCTTTTAGGAGTCCCACAAAAACATCAAGTTAAAAACCATAACATTTATGTAAAGGGCCTAGTGCAGAACCATGTGCCACTTTAGTTTCTGTGAGACCCTATAAACCCTGCTAAGTTAATTCTGTAGGCCATCTTCTAGTCTTCTGGACCTCTCTGGATCCTATCAATTTTCCCCCACCTTTTCTGCAGAGATTCCAAAACTGCAAAGGACGGAACCCAATTGTGATATCCAATTTGTGCTCTCTCTCTCTCTCTCTCTCTCTCTCTCTCTCTCTCTCTCTCTCTCTCTCCTCCTCCTCCTTCTTCTTTTCTCTTCTTCTTCTTCTTCTTCTTCTTCTTCTTCTTCTTCTTCTTCTTCTTCTTCTTCTTCTCCTCCTCCTCCTCCTCCTCCTCCTCCTCCTCCTCCTCCTCCTCCTCCTCTCTCTCTCTCTCTCTCTCTCTCTCTCTCTCTCTCTCTCTCTCTCTCTCTCTCCTTAACATTGGGTATGGGTCTCTGCATCTGATTTGTTGGTGAAGGATCCTGAGGCTGGTTTTGATCATTAATCTTTCACAAATCATAGCTGCTAATCTGAAATGCCTCTGTCTGAATAGTCTGTAAGTTTACTGCTGTTACTTCGCCTGGAGGTTATTTGCATGATCATGTACTTTTGGTTGTCTAATAATAATGTATTATATTTTGGACATTATGCATAAAAATGGGACATCATACTATAGCCCTTTCCCAGAATGTTCTTTCTCATGCCAGGCTCATTATCTATTAGAGTTTGGAATGGTTTGCAGATTGATCAGGCTCAGTTCACCTCTTGTTCTCTCTTATTTTCAGTGTTTGTTCCTCCAGAAAAAAATTACCAAAATCTAGTGGGCTTTGTCTTCAAGGCATTGAATGCTCAGAAATGCTCAAAGGGGATTTCCACTGATCTGCAGACATGGCCCAGTGATAGAATACTTGCTTAGTTTGTACAACTCAAAGCACATAGTAAAAAGAATTTAATATAGTCCTTAAACTACTGTCCTCAAATATTTTTGAAAAATTAGTCATATGTGACTATCAGTCCTACCCTGAGATCTCACTTCTTGTCACTTCAGACCATAGCTGATAGCAATATGTCTGTCTGTGTCTGTGTGTCTATGTCCCTCTCTCTCTATTATCTCTATCTCTGCCTATATCTCTACCTCTGTCTCTCTTTCTATTCCTTGCTGTAATATCTTCTGGCTTGAGTCAAACTTACATGAGAATTTGACAGTTATTATTCCCTAAAGGTTCATATTTTAGAAGTTTGTTATTGGATTTGACAATGTAGGAAGCCACAGAATGTAAAATGAATGGAGATCATTGGTAGGTCTTTAGTGTATATTAAGGATTTGTTTTTGGAGGGGATTTTGGGCCCACATTTCTCTTTGGTTTCTTATATATCATTTCTATTTGAATTCTTTTCTACTATGAACCACAAGGTTCTCAGGAAAGCTGAACTTCTATTCATGCTGTGCCCTGAACTCTCCATAAAGTGGGAGATAAATAAGCTTCTTCTACAGGCAGATGTCTACTACAAATGTGTCTTTGAGATGTATGAGAACTACTACATGTATAAACACACAGTGTTATCAGTGCATGTGAAAGATCTATATAAGCTCAATTCAAACAAACTCCAAACTGTCAAGGAACTATTGGCAATTGATAGGTAATGGGAAAGAAAGCAACAGTTTTGTTTTGTTTTTTTAAAAAGTGCTGCTCCAGGGCTAAAGAGTTGGCTCAGCAGTTAAAAGCACTAGTTATTCTTCCAGAGATTCTGAATTCAATTCCCAGAAACCATGTGGTGGCTCATAACCATCTATAGTGGAATCTGATGCCCTATTACAGTATGGATGAAGACAGCTATAGTGTATTCATTTAACTAACTAACTAAATAACTAACTAAATAAATAAAGAAGGTTGTTCTTAGTAAGTCAACCATGATCCAGTAGAAGGTATCTAAGTATACTCTATGGGCAGGACAAATTGGACTTGATAGATATGAAGGGGAAAAAATGCAGATACAAAGTTGGGTAGTCGGGAAGTGGAAAGGCCCTGGGAGAAATAGAGGGTAGAGTAAATATGATTAGAATATATAGTATGAAAGTCTCAAAGAACTCATACAATATTAAAAGAAGACTGCATTAGGTATTTTATTAAGGTAATGAAAAATGAACTAATTACCTAGAACTTTGCAAAAGTCTCATAATCCCTTCACAGTGTTTTTTTTTTCCAATTACAAATTGTTTTAACATTATCAAATAGTTATTGAACCTTCTTTTAAGAGCTAGGTGGGCATTTTTCTCCCTTCTCTCTTTAATCACTTAACTCCTATTTAATCCTCACAACTACTTTGAGAAGAAAGTTATTATTTTCCCTTTGTAATTGATGATCATTGAAGTTTTCCTGGAGCTTCAAATAGTAGGACATAGAACAAGGATTTGAAATGAAAAAATTAGATTCCCCATCATTTGCTTCTCCCTGATTTTGAAGGAGTACTATTCCATCCTAAAACATTAGCCTGAGAGTTTGCTGTTTATTTTAAACATTTTACCTCCTTTTAAAATACTTATGCCTCATGTTCGTATATTGCCAATGACCAGCCTTGGCTTGGAGAGGGGATCCTGAAGACAGGATATTTAGTATCAACAAAAGAACCACTTGAAGTCAAATTGTAAGTAGAAGCTGATTGATAGCTTGTGTTTTGCTCCAGACAGCTTTCTGAAGATCACCAGAGAGCTCAGTCTCAGACTATGCCCCATATCAATTCAATGGTCCATTTCAGGTTCCTTTTTGATTATTTCACCAATTTGATTATTCCACCAATCAGCATTTTTTTTTTTAAACACTTGTCCCTTGACTCTAGGAAAAGACAACAAGCACATTTTTCTTAACATTGCATATGAATTCAGAGATCTGCCTGCCTTTGTAAGCATAGACAATAAACTAGCTAGGTGGGATCTGGCTCTGAGATCACAACTCCCATCCCACCTAACCCTAAATTTACTCTGTTCTGGGGTGACCTTGAACTCAGGATTCTGCCTGCCTTTGCATCTTTCTGACAAGTTGGTTTACAATACAATTGCCTCTGTTCTCTTTGGCTTGTGAAGCCCCACATATAATTCATATTGCAGCATCCCTATATCTTGCATAGTTGAGAAATTATATATTGTTGAATTCACGTTTTCAGAGTTCTTTTCCACAGCCTTAAGGGCTGTCCTGAAGGTCACAGCATTCTACAATTTTGCTGAGGGACATAGAAATAACCTTTCCTTCTGGTACTCATGTACTTCTTATTATCACGGAACCATTAACCTTGGTTAGGAGAACATTCTGTGATTAAACTTGACTGGGAGAATATTTCCTGAAGGAAGAAAATAAAGTAATTTACATACATTATTGTACAAACAAGTCTTCAACCCAGCAACTGTAAACACTTGTGGAGTCCCATATACTGCTCGTTCTATTCCAAGGGTGGGAAAACATGTCACTGTCCTTTGCATGACCATAAAGGACTAGACAATAACTGGCTTCTATCCATATGGATATGGAAGTTATTTCAACAAATTGCACACTCTTTTTCATCTCTTTTGTGTTATACTGTTATTAATCTTTTTGTTTGTTTGTTATTTTTATGGTTTTTCATAACAGCATTTCTCTGTAGAGCCCTGCTATAGAGAGAACTAACTCTAACAGTTTGACCTAAGACTTAGAGATCCACCTATTTGCCTCCTAAATTCTGGGATTAAAAGCATGCACCACCATGCCTAGCCTGTTTTAAAATGTAAAATTCAACTACAGTGTAAGACTGCAGAGTTATAAAAGATACATGATCATAAGCTCAATGAATTTACACAAAGCAAATTTGTCTGTGAGTAAGTATCCAAGAAGTTGAGCTTTTCCATCCCCTAGGGGACTCCTGGTAGGATTCTTCCCAAACTCCCCCAAAGGTTTCCTTTGCTGTAACTTACTGTACAATAGATTGGTTTTGCCTGTTAGTGAACTTCATGGGAAATGGACCTAGGGCTTATGGGCTTTTTATTTTATGGCATCTTTTATTTACTAATGTATAGATCATTTACACTATTACAATAAAAATAGTTTATTTTCTGAACTAATTAGTGCTTTACTATAGGAATATGAATAAATTAAAAGTTTTATTGGGGGTTAATTAACATATTAGAAAATGGACATGTGATTTGTACACATGTGTATATGATGTATTTATATGCTCTTTTGGGTATTATACAGGTTTGCATGTTTGTGTATTTTTTTGTGTGTATATATTTGTGTGTATATGTGTGGAGTGTGTGTGTGTGTGTGTGTGTGTGTGTGAGTGTGTGTGTGTGTGTGTGTGTGTGTGTGTGCAGACCAGAGGTTTTCACTGAATGACTTTAATTACTATCTATTTGGAAAAGGCTACTTTTTAATTTGTTTTATTAATTTTGACATGGTACTTTGGTCATATTCTTCCTATAACTGTCTTATTCTCCATTCCCACTGTTTCCTGTCTTCCCAACCAGTTTCCTGTTCACAATTTTCTTCTTCCAGATTAATTTTCTTTTACTTATTTTAGTTTTATTCTTTTTGTGAGCCACCAATTTCAATTAGAATTGATATAAGAGTATGAGGAGGGATTATGCCAAAAGCATTAGGACTTAACCAGTTGATATGCCACTGAAAAAAAAGTTTCCCCTTTTGCTAGTAGCTAGTAACTACATTTGTATACAAATGTACAGGTATGGGAGGCTGTGATTTATTCTCCCATTCCTGACCATATGCTCATAGAACAAAACATATGCAGATCTTATGCTATCATTCAGAGTTGCTGATATATATATATATATATATATATATATATATATATATATACACATACTCATAAAATATAGATGAGCCATGACATGTTCTGAAGAAAGCATATGACAGCACTCCACTTCTTCCTGTGGCTCTTGAGTTCTTTTCATTTCTTCTTCCACAATGTCTTCTGAGTCTTGAAGAGTGATATAGATGTATCATTCAAAAATAAGTTATTCTTTCCACATTTACCCAATTATGGATCTTTTAATTGACATCTATTCACTCTACAAAACAGGAGATAGAGGAAAAAAAGATTTTCCAATGAAAGCTTGCAGCTACTCTGCTCCTGGCATTAATGAAAACATCTGGAGCGCAATCTAGCAAGAAAATCCCATACAGTTAGCAAAATAAGAGCGGTGGCTTCAACACTGGGGCCCGTGATGTCCCTGGAACTTTTGAGCAGGTTTGCAGTAGTAAGCATGAATGGCCTCCTGTAGAGCAAGCCTCAAATCAATCAAAAAGCAATTGTTACACCCATAAAAACCAGGCTGCTATTACGCCAGTAGGCACATCTTTCTTGGCTAGTCAGTCCTGTTACATACAAAGTTCAATTTTGGGTAAGTCTATTGAAGCTAGTAAGCAGCAGGAAGCATCCTTGTCAGTTCCAGCTAAATTTTTGTATGCCTGAAACAAAAGTGAGCTGTATCTTACCATCTAGTTATAATGGGTAGCAGCTAAGAGAAACAGCAAAGTCTATGTTGTTTTGCTAGGTCTCTGAGACCTCTCTGACTAATAAATTATAGGAAGAAAACACAATGCATGACACTGAGATTTTCATTTAAGAACTATGCCTTCTGGCAGAATCATTGTCCACCTATACAAGACACAGCTATTCAAACTCTTTTTAAACAGTTACCTATTTTTAATATTGGAAAAGTAATGAGTTTCCATAAAGTTTTTTTTTTCATACCACCTTAATTTTGGTTAATCCACCCCCTACTCTGTCTCATTCCCCTGCTTCCATCTCTGATTAAGCTTTTAATATTCAATATCCATGTCCTAATTTATTCTTTAACAATTTAAAAGTTTCAGGTCTTATATTGAGGTCCTTGATCCATAGCAGCTGATATTTATACAGCGTGAGAGATAATGATCTAGTTTCAATTTTTTACATCTTAATGTCCAGTATTTCTGCACTAGTTTGTTTGTTTTTGTCTCTTCTCCAATATGCAATTTTGGCATCTTCATCAAAATCCAGATGGCCAAGTTGCCATAGTTAGATGACCTTATGCTAGTATCCTCTGTTTCATTGCATTGAGCTATGTATCTATTTTTGTTCCATCTCCAAATTGTTTTCATTACTATGTTGTGAAATGTTACTATGTTATATTACTATTTAGTATAACCTGAAATTACATATCTACATATTTGTGAAAGATTGCCTTGACTATTAAGAGTCATTTTGCCTCCTTATGTATTTGAGATTTTCATTTTTTAATTGAATAATGTCACTGGAATTTTGATTGGGATTCAATTAAATATGCATATTTTTACAGAGAATGTTTATTTTCACAGCAGTGTTTTAATGAGCAATGAAGATTCTTTATCGGCTAGTGTCTTCTTCAATTTTTTTTCCTCCAGTGTTTTGAATTTTAGGGGGGGAAGACTTTCACATTCTTGGGCAAATTAATATCAAATTATTTGTGTGTGTGTGTTTGGATATTATGAATGGAATTGTTTTACTGATTTCTCTCTTAGTCTGTTGCTCATTGACATATAGGAAGACTAATATTTTTATGTTAATCTTTTATCCTGTTATATTGCTACAAGTGTTTATTAGGTCCAAAAGTTTTCTCATGGAGCCTTTACAGGCTTTAATTCTTTTTTTTTTGTTGTTGTTGTTGTTGTTGTTGTTTTTGTTTTTTGTTTTGAGACAGGGTTTCTCTGTGTAGCTCTGGCTGTCCTGGAACTCACTCTGTAGACCAGGCTGACCCCAAACTCAGAAATCTCAGAGGCCTGCCTCTGCCTCCCAAGTGCTGGGATTACAGGCATGTGCCACCACTCCCGGCTTCTTTACAGGCTTTAATGTACAGATTATATCATCTGCAGATAGATACAATTTAACTTCTTAGTTTTCAGTTTATATCACTTCTATTTGTTTCTTTTGATTTATTGTCCTAGCTAAAACTTTGAACTAAATATAAAGAAAGTGGACATTTTTGTCTTGTTTATGGACTTTGTTGAAATTCTTAAATTAATTCTCTATTTAAAACAATGTTTGCTTTAGTTTTGTTATATATATATATATATATATATATATATATATTATTTATTACATTGAGAATCATTCAAAATACTTAAATTCTTCAAGAATTTTTTACCAATATTTTATCCTATCATAATGACCATATATTTTCTGTCCTTGAGGCAATTTGTAAAATTTATAATATTTTTTTTGATGTTGAACATTCTTTTTTTATTTTCTATATTCTATGTTTACATTCCAAAGGCTTTCCCCTTTCCCAGTTCCCCCCTCCCTATGTCCCATAGTTCCTCTCCCCCCCAACTATTCCCCATCATTCCCCCTCCCCCCACAGTAACTCTACAAAACTGGATCCAATCTTTCCAGGCCCAGGGTCCTCTCCTTTCTTCTTGGGAATCATTTGACTTGCTAATTTAATTGTGCCTTGAGTATTTAGGGTTTCTGGGCTCATTAATATCCACTTATCAGTGATTGCATTTCATGTGTATTCTTTTGTGATAGGGTTAGCTCACTCAGGATGATATTTTCCAGGTCTAACCATTTACCTACAAATTGCATGAATTCATTATTTTTAATTGCTGAGTAGTATTCCATTGTATAAATATACCACATTTTCTGTATCCATTCCTCCTTTGAGGGATATTTAGGCTCCTTCCAATTTCTGGCTATTATAAACAAGGCTACTATAAACATAGTGGAGCATGTGTCTTTATTGTATGCAGGGGAATCCTCTGGGTATATGCCCAGGAGTGGTATGCCAGGGTCCTCTGGAAGTGACATGCCCAATTTTCTGAGGAACCACCACACTGATTTCCAGAGCGGTTTTACCATTTTGCAATCCTACCAACAGTGGAGGAGTGTTCCTCTTTCTCCACATCCTCGCCAGCATTTGTCATCTCTTGAGTTTTTAATCTTAGCCATTCTGACTGGTGTGAGGTGGAATCTCAGGGTTGTTTTGATTTGCATTTCTCTGATGACTAACGATGTTGAACATCTCTTAAGGTGTTTCTCAGCCATCCGAATTTATTCTGGTGAAAATTCTTTGTTTAGCTCTGTGCCCCATTTTTGGATAGGGTTATTTGGTTCTTTGGGGTCTAACTTCTTGAGTTCTTTGTATATATTGGATATTAACCCTCTGTCGGATGTGGGGTTGGTGAAGATCTTTTCCCACTTTGTTGGTTGTCGTTTTATCCTTCTGAAAGTGTCCTTTACCTTCCAGAAATTTTGTAATTTTATGAGGTCCCATTTGTCAATTCTTGATCTTAGTGCATAAGCTATTGGTGTTCTGTTCAGGAATTTTCCCCCTGTGCCTATGTTCTCTAGGGTCTTCCCAAGTTTCTTTTCTAATAGTTTCAGTGTGTCTGGTTTTATGTGGAGGTCCTTGATCCACTTGGAGTTGATCTTAGTGCAAGGAGATAAGAGTGGGTCAATTCGCATTCTTCTGCATGTTGACCTCCAGTTGAACCAGCACCATTTGTTGAAAAGACTATCTTTTTTCCACTGGATGGTTGTGGCTTTTTTATCAAAGATCAAGTGACCATAAGTCTGTGGGTTAATTTCTGGGTCTTCAATCCTATTCCATTGATCCACTTGCCTGTTGCTGTACCAATACCATGCAGTTTTTAACACAATTGCTCTGTAGTACTGTTTAAGTCCAGGGATATTGATTCCCCCAGAAGTCCTTTTATTGTTGAGAATAGTTTTAGCTATCCTGGGTTTTTTGTTGCTCCAGATGAATTTGAGAATTGCTCTTTCTAGATCTATAAAGAATTGAGTTGGGATTTTGATGGGGATCGCATTGAATCTGTATATTGCTTTTGGTAAGATGGCCATTTTTACTATATTGATCCTGCCAATCCAGGAGCAAGAAATATTTTCCATCTCCTGAGGTCTTCTTGGATTTCTTTCTTCAAGGACTTGAAGTTCCTGTCATACAGATCTTTCGCTTGTTTGGTTAGAGTTATACCAAGGTACATTATGTTGTTTGTGGCTATTGTGAAGGGTGTTATTTCCCTAACTTCTTAGCCTGCTTGTCCTTTGAGTACAAGAAGGCTACTGATTTGCTTGAGTTAATTTTATAACCAGCCACTTTGCTGAAGTTGTTTATCAGCTGTAGAAGTTCTCTGGTGGAGTTTTTTGGGTCACTTAAGTAAACTATCATATCATCTGCAAATAATGATAGTTTGACTTCTTCCTTTCCAATTTGTATCCCTTTGACTTCCTTATGTTGACTAATTGCTCTCGCTAGAACTTCAAGTACTATATTGAAAAGATATGGAGAGAGAGGGCAGCCTTGTCTAGTCCCTGATTTTAGTGGGATTGCTTCAAGTTTCTCTCCATTTATTTTGATGTTGGCTACTGGTTTGCTGTAGATTGCTTTTACTATGTTTAGGTATGGGCCTTGAATTCCTGCTCTTTCCATGACTTTTAGCATGAAAGGATGCTGAATTTTGTCGAATGCTTTTTCAGCATCTAATGAGATGACCATGTGGTTTTTTTTCTTTTAGTTTGTTTATGTACTGGATTACATTGATGGATTTCCGTATGTTGAACCATCCCTGCATCCGTGGGATGAAGCCTAGTTGAACATGGTGAATGATCGTTTTGATGTGCTCTTGGATTCGGTTGGCAAGAATTTTATTTAGTATTTTTGCATCGATATTCATAAGAGAAATTGGCCTGTAGTTCTCTTTCTTTGTTGGATCTTTTTGTGGTTTAGGTATTAGCGTAATTGTGGCTTCAAAGAATGAGTTGGGCAGTATCCCTTCTGTCTCTATTTTGTGGAATAGTTTGAAAGGTATTGGTGTTAGGTCTTCTTTAAAGGTCTGGTAGAATTCTGCACTAAAACCATCTGGTCCCATACTTTTCTTGGTTGGGAGGCTTTCTATAACCCCTTCTATTTCTTTAGGGGTTATGGGATTATTTAGCTGCTCTATTTGCTGATGATTTAATTTTGGTATTTTTATCTGTCTAGGAAATTGTTCATTTCCTCTAGATTCTCCAGTTGTTTTGAGTATAGACCTTTGTAGTAGGATCTGATGATCTTTTGAATTTCCTCAGTTTCTGTTGTTATGTCTCCCTTTTCATTTCTAATTTTGTTAATTTGGATGCTGTCTCTGTGTCCTTTGGTTAGTCTGGCTAGGGGTTTATCTATCTTATTGATTTTCTCAAAGAACCAGCTCCTGGTCTTGTTGATTCTTTGTATGGTTCTCTTTGTTTCTAT
This sequence comes from Apodemus agrarius, assembly GCA_964023405.1. Taxonomy (NCBI): domain Eukaryota; kingdom Metazoa; phylum Chordata; class Mammalia; order Rodentia; family Muridae; genus Apodemus; species Apodemus agrarius. The sequence continues at coordinate 83,487,060 of OZ030009.1, forward strand.
TTGATTGATTTCACCCCTGAGTTTGATGATTTCTTGTCTTCTACTCCTGCTGGGTGAATTAACTTGTTTTTCTTCCAGGGCTTTAAGTTGTGCCATTAAGCTGCTAGTGTATGCTCTCTCCAGCTTCTTTTTGGATGCACTTAGAGCTATGAGTTTTCCTCTAAGCACTGCTTTCATTGTGTCCCATACATTTGGGTAGGTTGTACCTTCATTTTCATTGAATTCTAAAAAGTCTTTGATTTCTTTCTTTATTTCTTCCTTGACCAAGGTGTCATTGAGTAGAGTATTGTTCAGTTTCCATGTGTATGTGGGCTTTCTGTTGTTTTTGTTGCTATTGAAGACCACTCTAACTCCATGGTGATCTGATAGGAGGCATGGGATTAGCTCGATCTTCTTGTATTTGTTGACATCTGTCTTGTGACCAATTATATGGTCTATTTTGGAGAAGGTACCATGTGAAGCTGAGAAAAAGGTATATTCTTTAGCTTTAGGATGAAATGTTCTATATATATCTGTTAAATCCAATTGGTCCAGAGTTTCAATTAGTTTCACTGTGTCCCTGTTTAGTTTCTGCTTTCCTGACCGGTCCATTGAGGAGAGTGGAGTGTTGAAGTCACCCACAATTATTGTGTTAGGTGTAATGTGTGCTTTAAGCTTTAGTAAGGTTTCTTTTACATATGAGGGTGCCCTTGCATTTGGAGCATAGATGTTCAGTATTGAGAGCTCTTCTTGGTGGATTTTCCCTTCGGCCAGCAAGAAGTGACCTTCTGAGTCTCTTTTGATGATTTTAGGTTGGAAGTCAACTTTATCTGATATTAGAATGGCTACTCCAGCTTGTTTCCTGAGACCATTTGCTTGTAAAATTGTCTTCCAGCCTTTTACTCTAAGGCAGTGTTTGTCTTTATCACTGAGATGTGTTTCCTGTATGCAGCAAAATGTAGGGTCCTGTTTCCGTATCCAGTCTGTTAATCTATCTTTTTATTGGGGAATTGAGTCCATTGATGTTAAGAGATAGTAAGGAATAGTAATTATTACCTCCAGACATTTTTGAAATTATATTTATTTATTTTATTTATTTTTTATATTCGAGAGGTTACCTTCTTTTGGGTTTGATGAGAGGAGGTTTCTATCTTGCTTCTTCCCGGGTGTAGTTTCTGTCCTTGTCTTGGTGTTTTCCCCCTATTATCCTTTGTAGGGCTGGATTTGTGGAAAGATATCGTGCAAATTTGGTTTTGTCATGGAATATATTGATGTCTCCATCTATGTTGATTGAGAGCTTTGCTGGGTAAAGTAGTTTTGGCTGAAGTTTGTGTTCTCTTAGAGTTTGCATGATATCTGCCCAGGATCTTCTAGCTTTCATGGTCTCAGGTGAGAAGTCTGGTGTTATTCTGATAGGTCTTCCTTTATAAGTTACTTGGCCTTTTTCTCTTGCTGCCTTTAATATTCTTTCTTTGTTTAGTACATTTGGAGTTTTGATTATTATGTGACGGGATGTATTTCTGTTTTGATCCAGTCTGTTTGGGGTTCTATATGCTTCTTGTATATTCATGGGCATCTCTCTCTTTAGGTTGGGGAAGTTTTCTTCCATAATTTTGTAGAAGATATTTGCTGGCCCTTTAACTTGTAAATCTTCATTCTCGTCTATACCTATAATCCTTAGGTTTGGTCTTCTCATTGTGTCCTGGATTTCCTGGATGTTTTGGGTTACAGCCTCTTTGCATTTAGTATTTTCTTTGACTGTTGAATCAATGGTTCCTATGGTATCTTCGGCTTCTGATATTCTGTCTTCTATCTCTTGTATTCTATTGTTGATATTTGCATCTATGGCCCCTGATTTCTTCCCAAGGTTTTCTATCTCCAATGATGTCTCCCTCTGCGATTTCTTAGTTGTTTCTACTTCTGTTTTTAGTACCTGGATGGATATGCTCAGATCTTTCGCTTGCTTGATTGTGTTTTCATGTATTTCTTTAATAGATTTTTGTGTTTCCTCTTTCGTAGCTTCTACTTGTTGGCCCACGTTCTTCTGTATTTCTTTAAGTGACTTTTGTCTTTCTTCCTTATTGTCTTCTTCTTTTTGTTCCATCTTCTCCTGCATTTCTTGAAGTGATTTTTGTATTTGCCTTGTAAAGGCTTCTAACTTTTGATCCATTTTCTCCTCTATTTCTTTACGAGATTTTTCTATGTGTTCAGCTACCAGCATCCTGACCAGTGATTTTATATCCAAGTCTTGTTTTTCTGGTGTTTTGGGGTATCCAGGGCTTCCTGTTGTTGGCGAACTGGGTTCAGATGCTGTCATGTTGCCTTGATTTCTGTTAGTGACATTCCTTCGTTTACCTTTTGCCATCTGGTTATTTCTGGTGTTAGTTGATCTTGTTGTCACTGGCTGGTGTTTGAATCTCCTGTGAGGCTGGGCTTACCTGTTGTTTCTCTACTGGTGGTTATGTGTGATTGCTGCTCAACGGGATCACAAGCTGGGTGCCACCTGCTGACTTTGTGCACGGCCTGAGGTCTCCTGGAAGTGTGGGGGAGTGCAGCAGAGCCTCGGCAGGTGCTGCTGGGCCTGCCTAGTAGCGAGAGCCTAGCAGATACCCCCACGCGGTAGCCCCTGATGGAATCTGTCTACCTGTGCCTTTCCAGCTGTGTTCTGGTTGCAATATGGAGGCCTGCTGCTATTGCTGGTCGGGGTCCTGGGGAGCTGGATGGCTCTGGCTGCCTTGGTGCACGGCCTAAGCTCGCAGGGACATGCGGCAGAGCCTAGGCGCACCCCACTGGGCCTGCCTGGGGTCGAGAGCTTAGCAGATCTCCCTGCTCTAGTTCCAGATGGAGTCTCTACCTGCACCTTTCCAGCTGTGTCCTGGTTGCAATATGGAGGCCTGCCGCTATCGCTGGTCCAGGGTCCTGGGGAGCTGGGTCTCTCCGGCTGCCTCGGTTCAAGGCCTTAGTTCGCAGGGACGTGCAGCAGAGCCTAGGCGCCTGGGCCCACCTGGGGGCGAGAGCTTAGCAGATCCCCCTGCTCTAGCCCCAGACGGAGTCTCTACCTGCACCTTTCCAGCTGTGTCCTGGTTGCAATATGGAGGCATGCCGCTATCTCTGGTCAGGGGTCCTGGGGAGCTCTATAATATTTTTTTTTATATACTGAACCATCCTTGTAACTCTGGAATAATGCCTGGTTTACTATATTAAATGATCTTTCTAATTTGTTCTTCAATTCAGTGTAAAATTACCTGAGAGAGAAATTTTGTGCTTAAGTTCATCATGGATATTGATCGACAATATGCCCTTTTTGCTCAGTTTTTGCCTCTTTTTGGAGACACTGTAATTCTAGCTTTACAAAAAGTATCAATAATTCCCATTCCTTTTCTGTTCTATAGCGTCATTTGAGAAGCAATATTAGGTCGTCTTTTAATATCCCGAAAAACTCACTAGTAAAGACATCTGAGCCTGGACCTAATAGTTGGGAGATTTTAGCAACTGCTTCAGTCTTATTGTTTGTTATAGATCTGTTAAATTTGTTAATTTCATTTTGGTTTAATTTTGTAAATCATGTGAATTTAGAAATTTATAATTTTTCTCAGATTTTTCTAATTTATTGGAATATATATTTTAAGAGAACGTCTAATAGTCTTTTATTTTTGTTTAGTTTCTGTTGCAATGGTTCTGCTTTCATCATGTATTTTTATTAATTTGTTTGTTGTCATTTAGTTTGATGCCTAAGGGATTGCCAATAATGTTTGTGTTTTCCAAATCTCTGTTTCATTGATTGTTTGTAATTTGTTGTCATTTCCATTTTATTAGTTTCTGTCCTGATATTAATATTTACTTTTCTACATACAGAATGGAGTTTGGTTTGTTCTTTTTCCTGAGGTTTAAGCTGCATTATTGTTTATTCACAATGTATCTGATTTCTAGAGGTATAACTTTTCCTATTCAGACTATATTCATTGTATTACACATGTTTACTATATTTTCAGTTCATTTAAATCTGAAAATTTTATATTTTTCTTGATTTTTTTCTAGGATTCTTTTTTCATGCAGCAGTATGTTGTTTGATCTTCATGAGTTTCTATGTTTTTGATTTTCCCTTGCTATTGGTTTGATGTCTGCTGCTCTTCCTTCTTCTTGAGCTTCATGTGGTCTGTGAATTGTTTTTCGGGTATTCGGAGCTTTTGGACTAATATTCACTTAGCTGTGAGTGCATGCCATGTGTGTCATAGAATATTTATAATAGAAGCTGGAAAGAACCCAGATGTCCTTCAACAGAGGACTGGATACAGAAAATGTGGTACATTTACACAACGGAGTACTACTCAGCTATTAAAAACGATAAATTCATGAAATTCTCAGGCAAATGGATGGACTTAGAAAATATCATCCTGAGTGAGGTAACCCAATCACCAAAGATTTCAAACCTTTTAAAGCTTTGTTGACAACACACTTCTCCCTATGAGTCTGATTCCACTCTCTGTTAGTAGCTCTCCTTGGCAGGTTTCCCCAAACTCAAACATCTCTAACATCTTCGGGTTTCTAAGGCAATCCAGGGTTTACATTTATGGCTTCACATGAAAGCCTTTCTGGGCCTCCATGCAGGGACGGTCCTGAAACACACCGAGCCTCAACGGCTTCCCAAAGATGTGGAAGATTATACAACCGGTTTCCTGTATCCTTGAGTCTAAAGCCAAAACCACGTGACTAAATCTGCCAAGTTATGCTACTTGCTGGGTCTAGAACACAGCCCTCATTCAAATATATTTTCAACAGATATCTGTTTTTGATGTGTGGGTTTTTTTTTTTATATTGCCCAAATTTGGCTCTCCTGAAACTCACTCTGTAAAAAGTCTAGCCTTGAATTCAGAGATCTGCCTGCTTCTGCATCCAAAGTGCTAAGATGAAAGGCAAATGCCCCAAAACCTGACTCTAGGCTTTTCTTTAATTCCTTTTCACAACTTGGAAGTTTAGCTGCATGGAGTCTTGCCCTGAGGTCACCATTTTCTTTTTTCCTCTTACCATCTGATATCTATTTAAACTTTGTATCTCCTTGATACATTAGTTCCGTTATATTTCGAGCCCTTTTCCCATAACCTATACATTTTGTATTTTTGGTTTCTCTGCTTTCTCCTATTCATTATAGATCAGCATAATAATGCCAACTAGTAACTCAAGGACTCACTCAGGCAGTATCAGGCTGTGTTGATATCTCCTCTGGCAATACCATTAGACCAGAACTCTTCAGTTTAGCTTCCAACAGAATTTTCAGGCAAATAACCCACATTCCCCCCCCCCCAAATATCACAAGAATGATCTCCAGGTCACATAGTAATATTTTTTTCTCTAAAATTTCTTGAGCTGGGCCCACACAGTTTAAATCATCCTAAGCACCATTGTCTTCTATGCACCTACCAGGATAGCCCTTTAAGCTCTATTTGAAATGTCTAGTTGATTCTCTTGTTCAAAATTACAATGCATTCTATATTCTTCCAAACAAATGCATGGTCAGATGTTCTATATTTTTCCAAACAACAACATCACAGCAGTATCCCAGGCTCTGGTACCAATTTCTGTATTAGTGTTGTATCACTATGAAGAGAATCCCTGACTTGTGATTTTACATTTAATGGTATTTATTTGATGATGTTGGTGATCTGTTAGGGGGCAAGTTGTATGTGTTTAGAAGTATAATAGGCTCTTGACTAATTATTACCCTAAATGGTACATCTGATGGTTTTATTTTATTGGATGTTAGAAAAGTGACACTTACTTGTTTTCTAGGTCCATTTTTGCAAGTACCATTTTTTCATCTATCCTTTTACCCTATGATAGTGTCCGTATTTTGTGGACTAGTATGTTCATTTTGAGAGGAAAATTGAAAACAATAATATTTCAAGATTTTATAGGAAGGTGTCTTTCAATTTTCATCATTATTAGTATTCCATTTTCCCTTGTTGCTTTATTATTATTTTAGCATTATTATTCTTTCCTGTGTCATCATATATAGCTTTGTTTTGCCTTCAATTCAGATTACTTCAGGTATCTTTTTTAGAACTGGTTTAGAAATCATGTTACTTTATTTATTATGGTAATTCCTCCAATTATGATATGTATCCTGCTGGGTGGAATAGTATGGGTTGACTGTTATCTTCCAGAACTTGAAATATATTATTAAAAACCATTTTGCACTTTAATGTTTTAGTTAAATGGTCTACTGTTATTATAATGAGCCTGCCTTCATATGTGACATGGTTTTTCTCTCTTGCTACTTTCAATCTACCTCATTTCTTTTATAAATTTAGTGTTTAATTAAAATATGATGAAGAAGATTCCTTTTTTGGTCTTGTCTGCTTGGTAAAAGCTTCCTGTATTTGGAATGGTATTTCTTTCCTAACTCTGGTTATTTTCTCATATGATTCCTTTGGAAATACTTTTATTGGCTTTAGAAGGAGATCCTTCAGCTTTGCTGATTATCAGCTTTTTATTTCAGTTACCACTGGCAACTTCTTGTTTTCTTATTGCTTTATCCTTATTTGTTTTTCTCAGTACATGTATCTTGTCATTAAGCCCACATTTGTTGCCATCTCTTTATCTATTATGCTAATGTCATTTTTCACAGATCTTTTTATTAGAATTAGGTTTTTAGTTCTAGCACTTCAGATGGGTCTTTCAGCATTTCTCTTTGTTGAATTGCTCTTTTGTCTCTTTTATCCGCTTTTTCATTTCATTCATCTGTTTGTGTTCTTGAAAGAAATTTATTTTCTCTTTAATGTTTTTGAACATATTTATAATCATCTTTTTAGTTCTACATTTGGGGTTTTATAGTAATTTTTGGAGTTGTGCTGCCTTGCTTTTTACCATTTTTAAATGACTACATTATAATTTTTAATTTGGTTTTATTTCATTGCCCATTTTTATTTTGTATCACCTACACTTTTTCAGTTGTTTTTGAAATATTTAAATAGAGCTTTGATATGGTATAATTAAAGTGCAAAGTTTTGAAAATATTTTCTCTAACCAAGGTCTTAGATTACCTGCTAGAAAAATATATTATTTTATGAGTAGAATATTAACTATGAAAACAACCATGGCTTCTGGATATTATCACTATCTAATTGGTATATAAGACAAGTAACTTGAGACCCCCTCTGACTTCAATAACTACTGAAGGATAAACATCCAGGGATATTATGCAGTATTGTGAGATTGTAGTTAAACAGGTTAAAATGAAGAGATAAGTATCAGAATACCAAAAAAATGACTCCTAAAAAAATTATACAGATAAAGTATCTGAGAGGGAATATTCAGGATGGTGTTCAAATTTTCAGATTTTAGAAATTACCAAAGCTATGAAATGTTATAATGAAGAAGGAAAGAAGAGGAAGATCAGAACAAGAGGAAGAGACTGAAGGAATAAGCAGAAAAGTATAAGGGATATTGATATATGATATAGTATGAATTGTCATGCAGTAGACCAAGTTAAAAAACAGACAGGAGTCCTAAATCCTAACTGAGCAATAGACAAGACACTCATAAAACACATATGGAAGAGTGGACATTTAATAATATAGAATGTGGAATAAAAGAAACTTTAAGGAGTAATTGTACAGATCTTTTCTGTTGAAAGTCCTCAGATTCCTCTGGCTATAGTAGGTCCTATGTGGTGAGAGGAGCTGGAAGCTGTTGGTCTCTGAAGCCTCAGTGTTCTTCTGTGTGTCTCCGGCATGTGGGACTCAGTCGGCAGTACCACAGTTTGGGGTGTTTCTCTAATATCCCTGTAATCCAGCATTGCTCTTCTCATCCCTCAGGTTCAGTGTGTTTTGTTTTGTTTTGGCAGGGTTTTGCCTTATGGGCAAGGCTGTTGTCCTCCTGTTGCTTCTCCTTCAATTTTATATGTTCTGGGATTAGAGGAGTGTGCCATTGTAATCAGGCACATGTATTTTAAGTACATTTTCTTAATTCAGGCATAACATGTATTTATTTATAAAATGATTATGATATTCAAGGTAATGAACATTTTGCCATTCTTGAAATCTAGCGGACTCATCCAACTCTTACCATGCCCTGTCTCATCTCCAAGCAATTTCTTAGCTAATTCTTAAGCTACTTTCTTTCACTATTATCTGCATTAAAAAAGAAGAAGTGAAAAGAAATAAGAAAGGAAAGGAAAAGGAAGGCAAGGCAATAGCACATGGAATCATACAGCAGGCTCATTTTATACCAGACGAATATTTTTGTACAATTATATTAAGATTCATTTAATAGAGACAATGTTGCTTTTTATTTCTGTGTATTACTTCAGTCTGTGGTTGTATATAATTCATTTATCAATTCAAGACTTATGGATATTTTTGGAATTTATTTAAAAACAAAAGCTGAAAAGTTATTTACATATAATTCTTCTCAAGACATAAAATTTATTTCTTTTAAGGAAATGTTAGTCAGGATTCTCTAGAGGAACAGAACTGATATGATGAATATATGTGTAAATATATAATATGCTATGTATCATAATTGTATCATATATTTAGTTATATATTAAAATAAATTACTAAAGTATCATATTTTAAAATAGTAACAAAAGCTGAATATCCCTGAGAGTCTGAGAGTACTATAATTGCTCTGTCCTTGACGCTGGGTGCATCAGCAGTCAGAGTGGTCCTACAGTGAACGCCTCTTACTGGAGAGGCCAAGAGTTGGTCATTATTTAATTTATGAGGAGAGGGGCCTCAGCAGTTCCAATCTGGTGCCAAAAGCCTGGAGGTTTCTTGGAGAGTCATTGGCCCTCCGTCAATGATGGAAGCCTGGAAATGCTAGTTCTGACAGCAGTAAAGTAATCAGCACCAGCAGCAGCCACAGGATAAATGGACTGAGCAGAGAGATGAAAGCCAAGTAAGCAAAAGGCAACTAATCTCCTCCTGCTGTAGACCTGTTTATCTGAGGTGCTACGGAAGGTACTGCCCTACCTGAGGTATGCCTACCCATATAATTAAGTCAATTAAGACAATTTGTCTGGTGGGGCTGACTACTCAGGTGATTCTAATTTGTGTTCGTTAATATTAACACAGCCATGAGTAAATACTTGTGAGAAGACAGGATACATATTAAGGGGATGTTTAATTTCTTAAGAAACTTCACACTTGTTCCCAATGTAGGGCACATTAACACTGTGAAATTTTAGACATTATAGAGCTGAACAGATTTTATTATTTTTTCTAATTTTATCACTGATGAATAGCTAGATTCCAAGATTCCCATGGATTTGAGCTACAAAAGCAATTGTCCTTCAATACATATCATGTGAAGGCTTCTTTATCACTGCTAAGTGCAGAAAGGTTTGTGAAACAGAACACAGTATCTGATAAATATAAAAAACAAATTGATACATTGGAATATATTCAGAACTAAGAATAAAACTGAAAATGAGCAATATAGTTAATAACAAGGCTTCATTTATTACATGAGAAATATTTGGGATGTTTAGAACTATTCCATATATTGCTTGTGGAAGGGTATTCAAGAGTCAAATTCATCAAGTTGTACCCCCTAGCTAGATCTAGCTTTGTGTATATTCCTCAATGAAATTGATTAAAGAAAAGTCAATAATGTCTGCACCGAGGGAATAGAGTTTTTTCAACTTCCTTATTGAAAGCCTTTCTGAGGAATGAAGTCTCAATGCAATCTCAGTGGCCTGGGACGCTGTTGGCTACTTTATTTCTTGAGGGCTTCTTTGGTTTCATTTATGTTGATCTGCAAACCTGCTCACCTTTCTAATATGTTTGCTTTCAAGTGGTCACTAGCTTCCAATCAGAGCTGAGCCTTTCTGAAGGCTTGGGATTTGGTGCAAACTCTGGCAGAATGCCAGAAGAAGTCTTTGATTCTGGACCTCATCTCTCAGCTCCTGCTTCTGATATGATTGGTAAGGCTTGTCAAGACTATGTTTGTTCATTTTAAATTTTAACTGCTAGAGTTCTTTGTACACTGTATATCTGAAATATGGTATTGTATCCACTTAGGCAAACACAGAGGGAAAGTCCTAGCTCTGTAACTTTCCAGACTTTGGCTGATTTATGTATTGCTCTATGTAGGCCTGGGCTACTTCATCAATAAGCACAGGTGCTGAAATGCTTGTCTCCTTGGACTTCGTGTAACAGGAAATGAAGTAATTTATTCGAACTGCTTAGCCCAGTTGAGTGACTTTCCTGAGAAATGTCTGAAGCTGAATGGCTTGGTTTGCATTCTCTTTTTAACATTTTTTTCCACTGTACTTATTTTATTTGGTGTGTGCTGTTCTTTAGCTGACTGAAGGCTTCGTCTGAGTCAATTTTGATGTTTGTGGCCCATATTATCACTAGAGAATATGGTGATGTCCCTAATCAGGCAGCCACTGGGGACCATGTGTAAATTCAGAGGCCGTGCCTCACTGGACCCACTGGATGCAGCACTCTGGAGAGCTGGCCCCATCTCTCACCAATAACAGCACTTGGTAGAGCAAGTCTTGCACCTTGCCAGACAGTACAATAGACTAGGCATGTCCTGGATCCAGCCACAAGAACAGAACATGAGCCAGCCCCAAAGACAGAATGAGAGCCTGCCTTGTACCTGCCTTAAGATGGTCATCGCAGGAGCAGGAGAGGGCGATGCCCTACCCCGCATCCTTCACTGCCTAAAGCACTTGGGAGAACTGGCCTTGAAGTCCTGAAAGCAGGTAAGTTGGCTTTGGCAGGCAACCTGCAACCTACAACACTAGGATGGAGGTTGGCACCTCATCTGGGCAACATAGTAGAAGTGGTTCTGGTGGAGTGCACAGGTGAGCTTGCCCTGAGGGTAAGAGCACAGGAGAACTCACCTTGACATTGGTTAATTGTCTGGCATAAAATTGTATGGGTATGCAGGGATGAATGCTTTCCCTCTCTTTCTCTAGCCACTGGCAGCAGCTGAGAGAACTCCACTGGTGTCCTGATGATGATACAATACTGATGGTGTTGCAGAAGCCACAGATCTTGAACCAGACAAATGACTCATTGCAATGAACATTTTCAAGTGAAGATGTATGGACAGAGGGACATACTGTGGGACATATTATTATATACTATAGCTTCCATAATGAGATAAGATGTTTCCTATGCTTTGCTTTTGTTGTTCTTGTTTGTTTGTGTGTATGTGTGTGCATTTTATGTGGGGAGAGGCTGCAATGGCCAAGGACAGACACAGGCGACTGGAGAGATGAGCATTACTGCATGTATGATGTGAAACTCATAAAGAATCAATAGAAAACAAAAAAAAGGAATATGTAATTTATAGCAGCCAGAGACCATCTGCTTTACATGATAAACATATTTTATGAGTTAATTTATCTATTTGTCCACATATGTGTGAGTAAGGCAAACACAAATGGTGTCAGAAGACTGTTTTGGGGAATTAATTCTTGACTTCCTCCTTGCTGAGGGAGAGGGTCTTACATTTTTGCCCCGCTGTTATGTGCTCAAAATAGACTATAGTGCCTATTTTCCCCTAAGATTACAGATCTTTCCTAATTATTTTTCCTCCTTCAAATTTTGGATCAATTCTGACCATGACAAAACTGAGCTACAAGAAAACATGAGCATTTGCCTATATTACTGATGTTTTCATAGGAGCTAGAATGGTGAGTGGTCAACTGATATTTCAGACTTGAATGAAGAACGTGGGAAACTATTCTAGTACCTGCATTTCATACTGAAAGTATAGCTATAGTTTAACAATCAGGAGTTATTTTTTTTCTATAAATCAGAAATAGAAGAATACACAATTACTTTCAAGTTTAACATAATCATGGACCAAGCATTGGAAAATGTCTTCTCTGTAGGTGTGGTATTCTTGAACACACCAATCATAGTGCTTTAACAATGCATGGTCTTGGCTAGCAATGAACAATTAGAAAATCAAATCAAGAAAACAATTCTGCTTACCAGCATGATTGAAGAATGCCAGACAGATGTGATGGTTTGAATGATAATGGATCCCTTAGGTTTATATTTTAATACCTGATCTCCAGTTAATGGATCTATTTGGGATAGTTTAGGAGGAATGACCTTATTGGCAGAAGTATGTCTTGTCATTATAGAACAAGATGTGAGCTCTTAGCTATTCCTTTGCTGTATCATTATGGATTCTTCCTCTCTGAAATCATGAACCAATTAAACACTTTCTTCTAGAAGTTGCCTTGGTCAGGTGTTTTATGATATCAGTAGAAAAATAATTAAGACAGAAGTTGGAATAAGAGACAAGGCTATTGTTCTGGTAGCCCTGATTATGTGTTTCTTTGGAGGAATGTGGAAGACTTTGTGACTTTGTACTAGGAATACAGTTAACTCGTTAAATATAGCTTAATGGGCCATTTTTTTCCTTTTTAAAAATTTTCTACATTCTTTGTTTACATTCCAAAGGATTTCCCCTTTCCCAGTTCCCCCCCCATACGTCCCATAAGTTCTCCCCCCCCCCAACTATTCCCCAATCATCCCCCCACCACCACCATTTCTCTGTTCTGGATCTACAAAACTGGATCCAATCTTTTCAGGCCCAGGGTCCTCTCCTTTCTTCTTCTTGGGAATCATTTGAATTGCTAATTGAGCCTTGAGTATTTAGGGCTTCTGGGCTCATTAATATCCACTTATCAGCAATTACATTTCATGTGTATTCTTTTGTGATTGGGTTAGCTCACTTAGGATGATATTTTCCAGATCTATCCATTTACCTACAAATTGCATGAATTCATTATTTTTAATTGTTGAGTAGTATTCCATTGTATAAATATACCACATTTTCTGTATCCATTCCTCCTTTGAGGGATATCTGGGCTCCTTCCAATTTCTGGCTATTATAAACAAGGCTGCTATGAACATAGAGGAGCATGTGTCTTTATTGTATGCAGGGGAATCCTCTGGGTATATGTTAATGGGCTATTTTAGGAGAATCTTGGAAGACAGTACTGAGACTTATGATATAAACCATGGAGACCCAGCAGCATGTATCAGAGGGGAATCAATATTAGCAACTGAGGTAATGATAATTCCTGTGGTATTCAGGGGAAAATGTGCTTATTTTCTATCCTTGTTCACACAACATTCCTGAGGCTAAGTTGAAAATTAATGCACTGATTTCTCTAGTGGAGATTTCAAGATGATACTCTAATATTGATTGTATAATGTGATTATCAGCAATTACTTTTATCTAGGTGTATGATTAAAAAAGAGAAAGCAGAACAAAAGAAATTTTTAAAAAAGAGCGTAGTTTACAGAGAAAACACATCAGGAAATATATATATATATATATAAAATTTAGTTTATTTACTTATATTCCAAATGTTGACCCCTTTCCTGTCCCTCCTCCCTGAGTTCCTCACCCCCTTCCCTTTGCTTCTGAGAGTGTGCTCCCATACCCAACCATCCAACCAACCCCACCTCATCCCAGCAGTATCCATCTTCCCTGAGGCACCAAGCTTCTACAGGATTAGGTACATCTTCTCCCACTGAGGCCAGACAAGGTATTCCTCTATTACATATATTTTGCCATAGACCAGTCCATGTATACTCTTTGGTTGGTGGCTTAGTCTCTGGGAGCTCTGAGGATTCTGAGTTAGTTGATATTGTTGTTCTTCCTATGAGGTTGCAATCCCCTTCAGATTCTTCAATATTTCTCCTTTATGGAAGTACAACATGGCATCCATAATAGTATCAGAGCTTGGTGTACACTCATGGGATGGATTCCATATAGGGCTAGTCCCTGGATGGTCTTTCCTTCAGTCTCTGCTCCATTACTGACCTGTATTTTCCTTTAGACAGGAACAATTCTTGATCAAAAATTTTGAAGGTGGGTGGGTGTCCTCATGTCTCAACTGGGGGCCATGTCTATCTATTGGAGGTGGTCTCTCTAGGTTGCATCTTCCCACTGCTGGGCATTTCAGCTAAGGTCATCCCCCTTGAGTCCTGGGAGTCACTCACATTCCAGGTCTCTGTGATTTTCTATAGGTCCCCACAACCCCCCACTGCCCTGCTGCTGCATATTTCCATTCATTCTCCATTAGGAATTTTAATATTGGAGGCAAGCCTTGTGCCTAAAGAGATAAGATCAAGTCAAGGCTTGATATGCATTAGACTAAAAGGAGGGCTGTTCTCAGGGAAGGATCTCTCTCCCCCTAGTCTCAGACAAGTGAAAAGAAAAGTCCTAGGGAATTTTCTGTTCCTGAAAATAACAAATTAAAGCTCTTACAAAAGAAAGCATCTAGGCTTAACCTTTAGCATTCAGCTGAATTAGAAAGTGCACCCACTGGGTAATGAATGACTTTAGAGGATACAAGAGGATAATGAAGGATACAAGATTAAAAAGGATTTTAGAGGCTTTCTCCACAGTTAAAAAGTAATGCGGAGGTCTGGTGTATGTCAGAGAAGTCCCTACAAGATCTTAATTGGTTCTTAAGTGAATCTGGGAAAGCAAAGCCTGAATTATATTGTAGACTAAGTTGTTGGGAATTCCAGAGTCATGAGACATCTGCTAAAGAGTAACATACAGGAACTAGAACCAAAGAGAAGCTTGTTCCCAACGGCTAAGACTGAAGAATGGAGGTATGAAGTCTCTTTGGAGTTTTCTCTGCTGCAAGTCATCCGTTTCCCAGTATGCCTTCGTTCCTTCCTTCCTTCCTTCCTTCCTTCCTTCCTTCCTTCTTTCTTTCCTTCCTTCCTTCCTTCTTTCGTTTCTTCCTTCCTTTCTTTCTTTCTTTCTTTCTTTCTTTCTTTCTTTCTTTCTTTCTTTCGTTCTTCCCCTCTCTCTTTCTTTCTTTCTTTCCTTCTTTCTTTTTGGAGTGGTAATGTATATTCTGTGCTATTGTGTATATCTTCCAATGAAGATATTGCCCAGAGTCTCAGAAAGGACTGTGAATACTTCATCCTCAAGTAAGAGAACTAATTGGGAAGGACTAACAGATAAGGCTTTGTTGGGAAGATATGTCACTGAGGGATAAACTTCCAGATTTCAAAGGATCAGCAAAGTTCCCTATGTCTTTCCCTGTCTTGCTGTTGCTGATCAAGAAATGCAATCCCCATCAAAATCCCAAATCAATTCTTTATAGATCTAGAAAGAGCAATTATTAAATTCATCAGGAGTAACAAAAAACCCAGGATAGCTAAAACTATTCTCAAAAATAAAAGGACTTCTGGGGGAATCAATATCCCTGACCTCAAGCAGTACTACAGAAAAACTGTGTTAAAAACTGCATGGTATTGGTACAACAACAGGCAAGTAGATCAATGGAATAGAATTGAAGACCCAGAAATGAACCCACAGAGTTATGGTCACTTGATCTTTGATAAAAGAGCTACAACCATGGAAAAAAGATAGCCTTTTCAACAAATGGTGTTGGTTCAACTGGAGGTCAACATGCAAAAGAATGCAAATTGACCCACTCTTAACTCCTTGTACTAAGATCAACTCCAAGTGGATCAAGGACCTCCACATAAGGCCAGACACAGTGAAACTAATAGAAAAGAAACTGGGGAAGACCCTGGAGGACATAGGCACAGGTTCTGTTCCTGAACCTGAACAGAAAGTTCCTGAACAGAACACCAATAGCTTATG
Organism: Apodemus agrarius; assembly: GCA_964023405.1. Lineage (NCBI taxonomy): Eukaryota > Metazoa > Chordata > Mammalia > Rodentia > Muridae > Apodemus > Apodemus agrarius. The sequence goes on from OZ030009.1 coordinate 83,502,657, forward strand.
CTCTAAGATCAAGAATTGACAAATGGGACCTCATAAAATTACAAAGTTTCTGTAAGGCAAAGGACACTGTCAGAAGGACAAAATGACAACCAACAAATTGGGAAAAGATCTTCATCAACCCCACATCCGACAGAGGGCTAATATGCAATATATACAAAGAACTCAAGAAGTTAGACCCCAAAGAACCAAATAACCCTATTAAAAATGGGGTACAGAGCTAAACAAGGAATTTTTACCAGAAGAAATTTGGATGGCTGAGAAGCACCTTAAGAGATGTTCAACATCATTAGTCATCAGGGAAATGCAAATCAAAACAACCCTGAGATTCCACCTCACACCAGTCAGAATGGCTAAGATTAAAAACTCAAGAGACAACAGGTGCTGGCGAGGATGTGGAGAAAGAGGAACACTCCTACACTGCTAGTGGAATTGCAAGATGGTACAACCACTCTGGAAATCAGTCTGGTGGTGCCTCAGAAAATTGGGCATGACACTTCCAAAGGACCCTGTCATACCACTCCTGGGCTTATACCCAGAGGATTCCTCTGCATGCAATAAAGACTCATGCTCCACTATGTTCATAGCAGTCTTATTTATAATAGCCAGACACTGCAAGGAGCCCAGATGTCCCTCAAAGAAGGAATGGATATAGAAAATATGGTTTATTTATACAATGGAATACTACTCAGCAATTAAAAATAACGAATTCAGGCAATTTGTAGGCAAATGGTTGGATCTGGAAAATATCATCCTAAGTGAGTTAACCCAATCACAAAAGAATACACATGAAATGCAATCACTGATAAGTGTATATTAATGAGCCTAGGAGCTCTGAATACTCAAGGCACAATTAGCAAATCAAAAGATTCCCAAGAAGAAGGAATCAGAGGACAGTGGTCCAGTAAAGACTGGTTTCTGTTTTGCAGGAGAGTACCAGAACAGAGAAAGGGTTGGGGGTGATTGGGGAATGCACGTGTGGGGACGGGAGGACTTATGGGACACATGGTGAGGGGGGAACTGGGAAAGGGGAAAGCCTTTGGAATGTAAACAAAGAATATAGAAAATAAAAAAAAAACAGATGTGAGCTCTCAGCTATTACACATCATGGACTCTCTCTAAAACGATAATCAAATTGAACACTTTTATTTAAAAGTTGCCTTAGTCAACAATGACTACACAAAATTCACAGGCAAATGGATGGATCTAGGAAATATGATCCTGAGTGAGATAACTCAGTCTCAAAGAACACTCATGGTTTGTACTCACTGATAAGTGGATTTTAGGCAAAGATTTTGGAATTCTCACATTATAACTCATGGACAACATGAAGCTCAAGAGGAAGGAAGAGCAAAGAGTGGATGCTTCAGTCCTACTTAGAAGGGGGAGCAATATAATCATGGGAAGTAGAGGGTGGCAGGGTTTTCAGAGAAAGAGAAGTGGGGGAAGGGAAAAAGAGGGGCAGAGTCAGGAATGGGAGGAGAGGGAAGAGATGTACAGAGGGTCAGGAAATTGAAGAGAGGTGTTTAGCAATGGGGGATGGGGAACTGAGGGTAGCAACCACAAAGTCTCAGATGCCAGGAAAGCAAGAACCTCCCAGGACACCACAAGATGACATTAGCTGAAACACACCACAAAGGGGAGGGAGAACCTGTGGAGATCATATCCAGAGGTTAGGCATAGCTCCAAGTTGAGGGATGGGGCCACCCACCCATTTGCAAAATTTTAATCCAGAATTGTTCCTGTCTAAAAGGAAATAAAGGGACAAAGAATAGAACAGAGACTGAAGGGAAGACCACCTAGAGACTGCCCCACCTGGAGATCAATCCCATGTATAGACACCAAACCTAGACATAGTTGCTGCTGCCAAGAAATGCTTGCTGACAAAAACCTTATATAGATGTTTCCTGAGAGGCTTTGCCAGATCTTGACCAATACAGATACGGATGCACTTAGCCAACCATCAGACTTAGCACAGGGATCCCAAAGGAGGAGTTAGGGGAAGAACTGAAGGAACGGAAGGGGCCTTATCTGGCATCAATGGGAGGGGAGGTCCTTGGTCCTGTGAAGGTTTGATGCCCCAGTGTAGAGGAATGCTAGGGAGGTGAGGCAGGAGTGGGTGGACCGGTGTGGGAGCACTCTCATAGAAGTAGGTTAAGGAGGGATGGGATAAAGGGTTTGCAGAGGGGAAAATGAGAAAGGGGATAACATTTGAAATGTAAACAAATAAAATATCCAATTAAAAAAAAGTTACCTTGGTCATGGTGAGAAGTATGTGAAAGAAAAATGGCTAATGGTAAAAAGCAACAGAAAAGTGTCTAAAACATCAGGAATAAATTTAAAATGTAAGACTTGAACACTATAATGTGACTAATTTCAAAAAGATTTAGTAAGTATACAATATTTCACACAATCATGAATAGGGAAATTCATACTGGTGAGACAATATTCTGCACATTGTACTATGGTGTTAACACCACTTGCATTTAATAATGCAAAGGCGTTAATAACCTTTGCATTTCAGATATAATTTTGGGGAAAAAATCCTTAAGTTTAATTCCAACATTCATATAGAAAAGCAAAGAACTCAAAATAGCCAAAACAACTTGAAATAGAACAAAGTTGGAGGACTCTCATTTCCCTATTTCAAAGCTTACTTACAAAGGAGTATATTCTCCACAGTGTGGAGATAGCATAAGGATATGCATATTCATCAATGGAACAGAACTGAAAGCCAAAAATATGCTCAATTATTTTTTGATGAAGATGCCAAGAAAACCCACTAGTGAAAGAATCGTCTTTTCACAAGTATGCTGGGATAAGTGGGTATCTTAGGTAAAGATTGGAACTAGTCCCTACTTCATAACATTTTAAAAATACAACAATGGATCTTGGACAAATGTGAGAATTAAAATTATAAGATTGTTCTAAGAAAATGTGGGTAAGAAGAAGGAAGGAGAGGACCCTGGGCCTGTAAAGATTGCATCCAGTTTAGTAAAGAAACCGAGGGGGGAGAGGGAATGATTGGGGAACAGTTGGGGGGGGGAGAGGAACTATGGGAACTATGGTGGGTGGGAACTGGGAAAGGGGAAAGCCTTTGGAATGTAAACATAGAATATAGAAAATAAAAAAAAATTTAAAAAAAATAAAAAAATAAAAAAAAGAAAAAAAAAAGAAAATGTGGGTATATATCTTCCTGTTTTCTTAGGCAATGATTTCTTAAGTTATGGCACCAATAATTCAAGAAGCACAAGAAGCAGATGATTTAGACATTATCACAATGAAAAACTTTTGTACTTCAAATGCCACCATTAGGTTATTAAAATAGCTGGATAAGTGAAGGCACTTGCTCCTAAGACTGACTACAGAGGCAAATTCCTAGGGAACCACATAGAAGAAGCAGAAAACTGACTGCTCATGTTGTCCTCAGACCTCCACATATGCTTTACCCCCCCACTTAAACATATAAATAAATAAATAAATAAATAAATAAACAAATAAAATGTATACATAAGGATTGTATATATTTAAAGCCACCAACAAGAAAATGAAAAGGAGTCAGGCATGATGTTTCAAACCTATATTCCCAGCATCCAGAAATCTGAGGCAGAAGGATTAAAGGTTTGGTGGCAGCTGGAGTGACATATTAGGACACAGTGTCAAGAAGTATAAAAGATAGAGCGTGTACCAAAATGAGAGAAAGCTGACATAGCAGAAGCAAGGGCTTGTGTTCAATAAACAATAAGCCAACAAAGACTGAGGTGATTTGACTTTGAAATAAAACAATAGCCCACATTATTTATAAAAAGAATCAGATATTTATATGTAAAAGAAAAAGAAAAATAGGTCACAGAAGGACATAAGACTTCATCTTCATCTATTCAATAAACTATAGTCTGATAACAACTGGCAGTACCATAACACTCAGGTAACAACTATATTTGAGAATTTTAAGACTGATAATTTGGCTCACAAGTAAGGCAATTTAATTTTACTTTTAAATGTCAATCTACACACAATATCAACTTCACGAGGTAGCTGTGATTTCTTCCTCTGATGTAGCATTCAGTGAAAACTGTCATGCTGTCCTCATGTCTGCCTACACTGGTTTTCCTCTTCAGATATGTAGAGTCAGGGTGCCTCCCCCTGTTAACCTAGCATTCATCTGAGCAGCAATCTTGTTTCTTTTGTAATTTCACAAGTGTGATGTGGAGTGATACCTAGCTACAGCCTTTGCTCCCTTTCTTTGTCTAGCCCATGGAGAGAATCACCTTACTTTAGCAACTGATAAAATCCACTCTAGGTATAAGCACAAGGAATGGACAGGGTTCGCACTGGCAGGGGGACCTCTGCAACTACAGTAAAGCTGATACTTGTAAAGTTAGGTGCCTTCTTCCTACTGACTCCAGCTATAGTGTGGTAATCAACTTTGTTGTATGTATTACGAAAGATCTAAAAGGCAGAAAATAAGAAAGGGTGGGAGCTGAGTTAAGTGTGATAAGAGGAAGCCATGCTCTAATCACAGCTGAACCTGGATTGGTTCTACTTGCATCTGCCCTTAAGAAATCTAGATCTCATGTTTCTAGGATAGAAATTACAAGTACCTTATTATCTTGTGTTTTTGAAGTATTACATGAAGTTGGGCATAGTGGTCAACACTTCAAACTCAGCACTTGGGAGGGAGTTGCAGTCAGATCTTTGTAAGTTCAGGCTAGCCTGGTCTGCATAGTGAATTCCATAACAGCCAGAGCTACACAGTGAGTCCCTGTTTTGAAACAAACAAAAACTCAAAACAATATAATATTATCTAATTTATAATGTATACTTTTTACATGTAATATTATGTAGTATATACATTTATAGATTATGTGTGTATTCATTTTGACAGACAGCCATTGAAATCAAACTATTTGAACCTTTCATCGCTGAAAAGCACCTTAGTTACTTTCTTCCCTTTTTGTGGCATGCAGAGCCTTGCAGTCCATCCATTGCTTAGCTGCTTGCATAGCCCACAATTTCCTTTTTAATTAATTTTCCAGGATGTAAAACAATAGGAAGATTGGAACCTAGATTCCATTAAGTCTATACTTTCCAAAAGTAACATACAGTTATGCATGATGGAATGTGCATATAAATATAAACACACTATATGTGAGAAAGCAATCAGAATCTTCCTGCCATGTGCCTGGAATGCATACACTTTAGTAAAGGCAGCTGATCAGTGGGACACTTTACTCAGAACACTGAGCGAGGGGAATTTTTCCTTGGATTTAATGGCAGGAGTTGGCTGAGTACTATGTAGACACATAAATCAGTTGAGAAATAGAATCAGAGTAGAGCTTTTTCCCCAGTAGAATTAAAACTATTTCTAGAAAAATAACAAATGTGAAAATAAATTATGCTAATCTGTTCATTAATTTCTTAAATTCAGAGCCCATTAAAACATGCCTCAAAGTAAGCTCGGAATGACTGGTTCTACTCAATTAACTTTGAAATATTGGAAATCAATTAGTTACAGTAAATAGACCTGTTCTCGTTATTTTCAGCAGCTAGAAATTAGCTGAATAAAGAGATGACTGTACACATGGCTTTGCCTGCAAAATACACTGGCACTGACAAGCAGTGCAGTGCACTCCTCTTCCTCAGTCTTCCTCAAGTTCTAATAGTGTGCTCACAATTTTAACTAGTGGCCCGTTGCTCCCAGGACAATTTCAATGCTATAACACTAGAGCCTCTTCTTTCAAGTATGTGCAATCAGGACAGAAGTTTTTCTGTGGACGTAGGGTGCCGAACCTGGCAATCACAATACACTGCTAACTCCTGTTTTCTATGCTTCAGACTGAAAGCAGACTTTCATTCCATCTCATTACTGAGGGTGCTTTGCTAAGGTGTTCCTTTCTTACCACAGCCCAAAGGACTCCTCTCATTAAACACAGCTTGTTTGGTGGGTGGAATCTGCTTACCCTTGCCTCTGATGTGCTGTTTGTAACTATAATTTTCAAGGTATTCATTTACTCACCAGAGGGAAAAAAGATTAGGAAAAAACATCATCTGAATATTTTCTCCACTATTACATTGATTCATTATGTCATTTCTAGGAGGGACAATATTGTGACTCAGGAAAAAAAAGGGAAAAATGGAACATTTGACTTCTTTGTTAGTTTGATAAGTACATCTTATGGTGACATGAACTAATTGCATAGTTACCATGAAATAACATGCTTTATTTTCCTGTAATAATGTAGTAACTGCATAGTAACTTCTTAGGAAACAATAGTAATTATATGGTAATGTGATAATTATCCTGTTTATTTTTTAGCTAATAATTGTGCATAGACTGTAAAATACTCAATTTCAGAATGAGTGCACACAATTCCTTGATTTTCTGACCCTTGCTTCCTCTTTCCCATTTCAAGATCCTTTCACTATCTGACAGTGTATCCTTTTCACAGCATCTTCTGCAAGCCTGATAGGTTATATAGGGCATCTTTTGTGCTCTGTCACAAGACTTACAACAGAATCATATTTTGAACTGCTGTAATGGGATTTATGTTAAGAAACTCAGAAGTCAAAATCCAGAAAGGTAAAAGAAACATCAGAAATAGTTCAACTGAAGCTTGTGGAAATAGACTGGGAAGGAAACAAAAGCCTTTTGGGAAGATTCACACTGAGCTAGTCATCTGAAAAAGGCACACACTTCCCAGAGTCAACGTTTGCAGAAGGTGTACGTAAGAACAGTGTAGGCTGGATGATTTCCAAAATACTTACACCATCGTAAAGAGAAGAAAAGAGGAAAGAGAGCACACCTCCATGCTTTAACTTCTGGAGATGGCTTCTAAAAACTTCAGTTCTCTACAAAAACAAATAAAAAAACATACCTAAATAACAAAATTCTACCTGTCTCTCTGTCTCTCTGTCTCGGTTTCTCTGTGTCTGTCTTTGTCTCTGTCTCTCTCTTTCTCTCTCCATGTGTGTGTTTGGGGGGGATAAGGGAAAGAGAGAAAAGAGGAAGAGAGATTCACATAGCAGATAATATGGCTAAGGAAACAAGACAGGAAGAGAGAGGGAGACATCATGAGGTTGAAGGAGAGTAAGAACATCAAAAGCTTGGAGATAGGGAGAGAAAACAACAAAGACACAGAACAGGAAGGCAATTCAAGTCCTACATACACATAAAGTATATATGCATGTATAAATAGATGTGGAGCTAAGTCCTGAAGATTTTCTGTCTCCAGCCCTTCTGATTTTTGAACAACCTCGTTCTGTCTATTCTTGGAGTAGGACAAGGGCTAGAGGCGACTGTGTTCACCACCAAACTGCAGCTCCTGCTTCCTGCTTCATGCCAGGAAATTAATCACAGCATCAGAACAGTATGGCTGTTTTTCTCTGAGGTCTAATTTAAATTCTCTATCAAATACCGTTGCAGCACCGACATTTAACATTTTCATGATTTATGGTGTTAATGAGCAAAGAATGTGACCAGAGTGGGATGTACTCTGTAAAGGGAGAGGAGTGAAATAAAGTCCACCATACAACACCTACAGATGTATTCTACTTAGGGGCCACCTCATCCAGAATGATCACCTTTAGCTTGGACTTCTGCTGAATGCCAATGAAATGGAATTTTACAATTCATGTGTAACTGGGGAAATTTTTGCCCAGAGTGGAGAACAAATTGAATGGAAAAAAAATGTCTCAAAAGTAGAAAAAAACCAACAATTATCATGTGACTTAATCAAAAGTTAAACATTTATTTCAAACAAGACAGGAGAGACGCAAACAATTTCAGATATCTGGATTCACTGAAGTCATTGGCACTTGGAGACACAGTCTGGGAAGTCAGATTAGCTTACCGTGTATAGCTGATGATGATCTTCAACTCCTACTGCCTCTACCTTCCGGGAATTAGAATTATATGCATTTATCTCCATGCCAGATTACATTCTGAACTTTTTCTAAAACAATTCTGTATTGTCTTAAGATAATATTGGCTGACTTGAGAGAGCACTTTACAGCATACTCAGAAAACTGTCAAGATCTTAAGTTTTCCTCTAACATGCCACCCACTCATCACTGAACACAGGGTAAGAAGTTTGAGACAGAGATATGGTAACTGCATCCCTACATTCATCTCATCCCCTCTGCACTCCTTTCTTTTGATATTCCAGTCAGTACTTAAAACTGATTTTCACTTTGAACTGATATTAGAGCAAAAGTGATAATTGTTAAACAAGAAACTGAAAGAAAATGAGGACTTGATTTAAAATTATCCAAGGACATACTTGGTGTGAATCCAGTTCCTTCCTGCCAGAACCATGCCAAGTGTGCTGCTCTCCATAGTGAGGGAGTACAGGTTTTATGGCTTTATGTGCTTACAGTAGTGGTCAAAGGCTGGAGACTCTTCTGTACTGAAATCTGAGTTGCATGGATGTCCTTATACCCAGTTCCACACACAGTGACAGTATTTGTAGATAGATCATTCAAAGGGACAATTGTATTTATTACTTAACTCACTGTTGCTGCAGACAAGCAGTGGCTGTGGGAATTTTTAGAGATAGAGTGCACATGGTGATATTTAGTCAAACTGGTCCTCATTGGATGCATTTTTCTAAGAACTGGGAGTTATACTCAGTTAAATTCTTGTATTATTCTTCACCATTACACAAGCAGCTGTAATTTAGGTTCTGTCTTAGAAGTGGCAACCACTCAGAATCTCTGAGCCTTGGCTAATGTCTTCAGGCTGATAGAAAATACGTTACACTTTAAAGAGGAGGAAGTCCAGACATGCCTATGTGATAAATTATGGTGGAAACTTGTATCCTGCCTTCATATAAAAGGGATGTGCAGGGTCCAGATGTGATGACGCTGCTAGTTTGGTATCACTTGTTACACTAGATGACTGTCCCCAAGCATCAAGAATCCCTTTTAGTTAATCTGTGATTAACAAGTGCTGGTGCTGGCTGCTTCTTCCTGGTTAGTCCTTGAATCTAGTGGTTGGCAATGGTGAAGCAGTGGTTCTTTTTGCTAAACCTAAATATCCTTCATCAAATATCCTTCACCTTTAGAAAATGGTACATTGATTCTGTGATATTGACCTCTTTTGTCTTTGAAAGCTCACATGACAGTTCCTTTCCTGTGGTTGTTCCTATATTCCCAGATGGGCTCATTTCATCAAATACATATGCATACAGTACTTCCTACTACCTCACTGACTGTATCTGAACTGTGATGTTTATTTTTTATAGGGTAAGCATGTTTTTTCTCCATAAAAGTCAATTTCCTTCAGAATTGCTTTTTCTACTCTCCCAAGCACAGTCTCTAAGCCATCTGCCTGGATGGTTCTTTTTTTAACAGTGCTGCTGGCCCACCATTTTGGTTTTCACTCAGATTTCAGGGTTTGTTTTCTTTTTTTTTTTCTTTTCAATTTTCCAGTAATTTTGTTACTTGATACATTTGCTGGCACGCCAGCTAACTACGCCCATGCATTGCTTTACACCTTCTAAAACTGTAAATGCAATCCAACACATGACTGTCAGACGAGTCCAGGAAGTCGGATGCTGAAAGTCAGAGGTGTGGTGGGAGAGCCGAGTGTGCCTGGCAGATAACTTTACTTGATTAGCTAGATTTAAATAGTGTTGGATGAATTTGCCAGGTGAAAATAAAAATCGTCAGTTCAGTTTAATTTCATGGTGAATCAAACAAGGAAATTAGATTCTGCTCCTCTGTCAGTCTGACATCCACAGAAGTGACAATTAAGGCTGATCAGAGAACTTATATTTACTCTGAGCTTCTTGATTTTCTGAAAGGAATATAACTTTTATTTACCCCTGCATTGCAGAAGAATGGGAATTCAGTAGCATCAGGAAAGATTGCTAGAATGTTCCAGATCTTGGCTGAACAGCTGCAGAAGTCTGAGGTAGAGAAGCCTGGACTCACTCCCATATGTAGCATAATCAGACTTAGGCCAGAGGAGTTTAGAGCTGAAATGCAGATCATGGCAGAGTGGTCACACCTCATACTTCAAGCAGACAGGATTACATTAGAGCAAGTTAAACTCGGAAGGTGAGAAAGGAAAGTGACTCTGCTTTGAGCTATGGCACCCAGGCCATTCCAATTGACTTTAATAAGTCCAACCAAAGTCTTAGGCCGTGTGAGAGATTCACATTCAAACACAAGTGTACATGAAAGAAGTCTTCTCCAATACTCCCACAAGCAGAAAGAATTTTATTCCTAAATTAGAGTTCAAAGGGTCCAGAGAATTCAGCAGAACCGAAGCATGAAATGATCACATAGGAAGTTGCTTCCTTGATTTGCAGCAGGAGTTTTGGCAAAAGGTCACTCGAAGAAAAGAGGAAATCATTTCCTTCTGACTTTGATTCCAATGAGAGTTTCAGGGATGAGTGATTATCATTGGAGAGCACTGCCAGTATTGGACAAGTGTAGATAGAACAAGAGGTAAATGATTATTTAATTGGAAAGGAAGAGTGAAGACAGTATTTTCAGGCTTATGGTAATATAGCCGTTTTTCAAGGTATCCTATGAATTGAAGCATACAGATCTTAAAAGGGGACAGATATTCATATATCTTTCTAAATCTTTTCATGGGCATGGACATTGGGTGACCTCTGTCCTTTCCTCCCCTCCTATCCTCGCTCCTCTCCCCTACTGTCTCCTCTTCTCTCTTCTGCCAATCTCTCTTTTTTACTTTTCCCGTTTCTCTCCTTTCATTTATTCAACAGTTAAAAATTATAACTATAATTATATATCCATTTTATAAAAAGATATTCACACTAATGTTTCATAGTCTCTCCTATACTAACCTCATTTTTTGGAATTTAGCTAGCATATAACAACATGATAGAATAGTCAATGTATAAAAATATGAATTAATGTTTAGATTATAATATTTTAGAAACAGGAAACCTTCTTGGAGACTGAAACCTTCTTATCAACTGAAAAAATCTTGATTCAGGAAAACTTGGTAAGTGGAACATAACATTACAGATACTGGTAATTTAAAAAATTACTACTTCTTTAAGAATTTTGCATAATGAATTGATCTGTTATTATCTCCTTGGACTAAGATCAATTCCAAGTGGATCAAGGACCTCCAAATAAAACCAGACACACTGAAACTAATAGAAAAGAAACTGGGGAAGACCCTTGAGAATATGGCCACAGAGGAAACATTCCTGAACAGAACACCAATAGCTTATGCTCTAAGATCAAGAATTGACAAATGGGACCTCATAAAATTACAAAGTTTCTGTAAGGCAAAGGACACTGTCAAAAGGACAAAACAGCAACCAATGAATTGGGAAAAGATCTTCACAAACCCTACATCCTACAGAGGGCTAATATCCAATATATACAAAGAACTCAAGAAGTTAGACCCCAGAGAACCAAATAACCCTTTTAAAAAATGGGGTCTAGAGCTAAACAAAGAATTTTCACCTGAAGAATTTCTGATGACTGAGAAGCACCTTAAGAAATATTCAACCTCCTTAGTCATTAGGGAAATGCAAATCAAAACAACCATGAGATTTTACCTCACACCAGTCAGAATGGCTAAGATTAAAAACTCAGGGGACAGCAGGTATTGGTAAGGATGTGGAGAAAGAGGAACAGTCCTCCACTGCTAGTGGGATTGCAAGATGGTGCAACCACTCAGGAAATCAATCTGGCCTGGCGGTTCCTCAGAAAACTGGGCATGACACTTCTAGAGGACCATGCTATACCACTCCTGGACATATACCCAGAGTATTCCCCAGCATGCAATAAAGATATATGCTCCACTATGTTCATAGCAGCCTTATTTATAATAGCCAGAAGCTGGAAAGAACCCAGATGTCCCCCATTGGAGGAATGGATACGGAAAATGTGATATATTTACCCAATGGAATACTACTCAGCAATTAAAAACAATGAATTTATGAAATTCTTAGACAAGTGGTTGGAATTGGAAAATATCATCCTAAGTGAGGTAACTCATTCACAAAAGAACACACATGGAATGCAGTCACTGATAAGTAGATATTAGCCCAGAAGCTCTGAATATCCAAGACACAATTCACATATCAAATCATTCCCAAGAAGAAGGAAGGAGAGGGCCCTGGTCCTAGAAAGGCTTGATGCAGCATTGTAGGGGATTGCAAAAACAGAGAAGTGGGAGGGGGTTGATTGGGGAAAGGGCAGAGGGAAGAGGGTTTATGGGACTTAGGGTGAGGGGGCAACCGGGAATTGGAAAATCATTTGGAATGTAAACAAAGAATATAGAAAATAATAACAATAAAAATAATTTTGCATAACATGTTTTGATCCCATTAACACCCTCCCCTAACTTCTCCACAGATATAACTTTCTATCCTCCTCTTTCTTTCATCCATCAAGTCAAATTTATAGTATCTATATATTCCTAGATATGTGTTCCACTTCAATGTGATATACTTCAATGTGATCTACTTACCATTGTCTATGCTTTCCAAGGAAAACTAGCAGTCCTGGCAACTATTAGTTGCCAAAAGTGGATCAGTTAGTGTGTGATTTCAAGTCTACTTTCCCTCTCTATGCTGGGATCTGGTCTCTGTGAGTTACTTTCCTATTTCTTCATAGTATATGAAGACACACTATAGTTGGAAACTACTAGAATTTTAGAGAGTGAATACATGACCATCATTGAGGGGAGCATAGCAGTGTTCAAGCAGACATGGTTCTAGAGCAATAGCTGAGAATTTAAATTTTATCACCAAGTTGGAGACAAATAGATCAGATTTACTGGAATGGCAAATGGCATGGGCTCTTGACATGTCTATGTCTATCCCCAGTGACACACAACCGCGGTGTGTGTGTGTGTGATTGTTGATTTTTGTAAACTTGACACAGACCTACACATATCAGAGGAAAATGATTCTTTATTGAGAAAAGACCCCCATAAAATTGGTTTCTAGGTGAGTCTATAGGGTATTATCTTAGTTGGTTAGAAGGCTCATCTCACTATAGGCAGTGCCAACCCTGGACATTTGGTCCAGAGATATATACTAAAGTCTGTGCAAGCCATAAACAGCAGGTCAGTAAGAAAGCTTTTTTCATGGCCTCTGCCTCACTTCCTGCCTCAACATTTTGCCTTGAGTTCTTGATCTAACTTCTTTGAATATGGAGTGCAAGATGTAAGGTTAAATAAACTATTTCCTTCTGACATTGATTTTCTTTCTTGGTGTTTTATTACAATGATAGAAATATTAAGATGGTCCAGCTTAGGTTTCTATACTTCTTTTGCATGCAGTAACAAGTACTGTGAGTTCCACATGCACATGTCCTGTTGTGTCTGAAAAGCACTGCTTTCTTATAGTCATCTATCACCTTTTTCATTTACATGCATTCATTTCCCTCTTCTACAATGACCCTTGAACCTTACTGGGAAGGAGTGTTATAATATGGATATTCTATTTATAGCTAAGCACTGCAATATTTTATTCTATATACATTGGTCTGTTGGGAAACTTGGATTTAATCACCATTCTAGCACAAACAGAAGTTTCTTTAATCATTGACAGACATGCATCTATATAGTTATTAAAATAAGCCTCCAGGAGTCAGTTTAATACCATGTTTATATAACATAACTTCCTGGTGATTTTTAAGTTTCTTTAAATTATCATGGATGGCTGAAAGTGAGTTGAACTAAAAATGGTAGGAAATTTCTTACAATTTTTAGGTAATACCTCCAAATGCTCATAAAATACTACCCAATTGGAATATATCTTTATTACTTAGGAATGTGATCATTCATGTCAATCAGAATGGAGAAAGGAAAATGAATTATTTCCAATATATTTGGTGCTATGTGTATGGGTGAGTGAGTGTGTGTGTGTGTGTGTGTGTGTGTGTGTGTGTGTATGTGTATGTGTATTTATGTGTGTGTGTGTGTGTGTGTGTGTGTGTGTGTGCATGCATGTTTGTGTCCATAGCATGTGTTGTGGTATGTTTGAGGGAAGGTACTTGCATTAAATGACCATAATAGAATCTAATTCAAACTCAGGTCCTCATGTTTGCAGAGCTTTTACCCACCCAGTCATCTCAGCCCCTTACCTTTTTTGGTAGAGCCCTAAAACACGAAATGGAAGCAATGCACATTGACCTACATGTATAAAATTCTCAATGATTTGAGTAATGCCTAAGCTGTAATCCTAGTATAAATGGAACAAACCCCCCTAGGGTCCTTGTTATATATAAACTCTAAAAGAACCTCTTTAAGTACTTTGTCAACATTTTGAAAATGAGGTACAATAAATGGTAAACAACTTGAACTAGAAATGAGTTAACAGCAGCACACAGCTTGGCAGCCGTATGTAAATCCTCACATTTCCACCTCTTGTCTTTTATTGGGAGGCTAATTGATGCTTGAATACATCAACTGAATCTTATAAACAAGATAAATATTCATAAGTGGAAAATTCAGCAATGTCTGAGAAGCCTGGAATAGCCTTCTCCTTTACAAGTCTTACTCTTCAGTGTCTTCCTCATCTATCACTGTGTTATGTAAAGTATAAGTTTGTTTATTTCTACTCCTTTTTCTTCCACTTCATTTCTCTTTTCTCTTTCTGCTGAAACTTTTTTTCACGTGACTAAATCGTTACTCAAGTGTCTCGTGCCTTTCTATTTTATTCTTGCCAAATACTTAAAAATAAAATTTAATATACATTCTTCAGTTAGTTGTTTTTTTAAAGTGTCTCTGAAAGACTGTATGAGCTATGCCTGTAAATAATTACTTTCTTTACACTGCTAGAGTGCTTTTTCCTTCAACACTGCTTGAGCCCCACCTTGGAGTTCTTTCTGAAGATCCATTTTGGAAAAATATGATATAAATAGCACCTCTGTGATTTATAAAATGTTTCAAACTATTATTCCAACTCTTCCTAACAGAAATATATTTTACTGCTAGCATCTTAATTGCCAATTGGAGCATTCTCTAGCTCAACCATAACACAGGTCTATGGTTCATTACCTGCTCACCCTCCACTTGCCAAGCCAGAGGCGGCATGTGGATATTCCAAATGACTTCATAAAAACAGGAGCACATTCTGTTAAGCAGTGATTAATTCCTACAGGATCGTGTGCTTCCCTATAATTCTTTCATGCATGCATGCTCACTTTGGCCAGATCATCAAATGCCCAAGGGAAGCATCATAGTCTTCTCTTCTCACAGGCATTTGTAGAAATTGTATTCACCTTGGGAAGAGACCTACAACTTCAATTATAAAGGTGTTTTAGGACTTGCCCACAAAGTTGCTCAGGAGGAATAAAGGATGGTTCTTCTCAAATAAATATATTAAATTATTTTTATGGTGCTCACTTGATCACTATACTCATGAAAGCAAACTGGTTTTTCTGGTTTCTTCTGTCCATGCTGAGAGAAATGGCAGGCCATTTTTTGTTTTTGAAATCCCTTATTCATTATACAATAGTCTCTTCTAAGGACACACATCAATATCCAGTTCTGTCCACAGCACAGCACAAACAGGATGCACTCAGAAACTTGGAAGGTTACAATGGCCACGAACATTTCTTGGCACTGTGTTCCAGTTGTAAATGAGAATTCTAGTGCCTCTGTGATGTCAGACCATGTACTTTGATTAAAACATTCCTTTATTGAATTTTTTATGGGCCCATTACTGGAGTCCCTGGGTGCATATAAATATTTTTTCAGGACAATGCAATTCAGCAATGAAGTGGGACTGGACCTGGAGTCATAAAATAGAAAATATTAAACTTAGTGGCTAAGGAGTGCACAGTGTCCTAAACACAGCAGGCCAAGCTATCCCTGGGGCCAGCTACTCTTTGAGTGAGATTAAATGCTTAGAGAACAATACATAAAACTGAATACACAGCTCATAGCAGCCAGGTATCTGCTCCCTCCCTCTTTCTCTCATTTTGCTTTCATTTTTATTTTTGTTTGTGTCATTTATTAATTAATTTATTTTTTATTTTTTATTTATTCATTTATTTTTGAGACTGTAGCACTGGCTGGCCTAGAATTTGCCATGAAGAGCCTCAATTTGAATGTAATATGAATCCTCTATCTCTCTCTTAAAAATACTGGAATTACAACTGTGTACCATCCCGCACAGTGTTGGCCTGGGGCCATACTTATTTACCATTGTTAGAGATCTGAAATACTCTTGATTTTGTAGAAAATGTGGTCTAGGAAAAGTCCTGATTTTGACAGAACTATGATAAGGACTGTCTGGATTCCTCATTGTATGAAGAAATAACTATTTGGCCTTTATATAAGGCCAAAAACATGAGGGAAAATAATGTACCCAAAAAATCCTTCTATAAATAACAAATGTGGGCAGCCAAGAGAAGTACTCTTATTTGATGGTGCAGTCTACAAAAATTGTTTACAAATTTTGTTTGTTAAAAATTAAGAAAGACAAAAAATAAAAAAAAAATAAGAAAGACTTAAAATGCTTTAAGTCTTGCTTTTTAAATCAAGCCTTTTCTTTTTAGGTCTGGTTGTCCTTTATCTCACTTAGAACAGATTCTGGCCATGATGAGAGGGGTATAGCAGAAGCACCTCATACATACCTGTTTGCCCATGCTGATTGCTGTGTGACCCTGTCCTTTTCTACTGGGTTCTAAATTGGAGAAAGTTGCTTTAACTAACTGTGATTGTAAATGAAACACATTTTACAGATTATTGTAAAGAAAATAACTTTCATCTTATTTTGCTTTATTAAGGTATATAACATGGTTTTAAACATATAAGGACATTTAAGCCAAATAAGTAATGAATGTCTTAAAACAATCCACACTGTCTTGCTTTAGAATTGCTCTCTTTTCTGTAGTGTGTGTGTGTGTGTGTGTGTGTGTGTGTGTGTGTATGTCTAGGAAATGTGGTCTAGGAAAAGTCCTGATTTTGACAGAACTATGATAAGGACTGTCTGGATTCCTCATTGTATGAAGAGATAACTATTTGGCCTTTATATAGGGCCAAAAACATGAGGGAAAATAATGTACCCAAAAAATCCTTCTATAAATAACAAATGTGGGCAGCCAAGAAAAGTACTCTTATTTGATGGTGCAGTCTACAAACATTGTGTGTGTGTGTCAGGGTTTAGATGAAAGTAGACAATTATGGAGCAAAACTACAAAGCTAATCCAAAGCAATGAGAAATCAGAATACACTTGGCCAGCTTTAACTCTTTAGTATTCAAAGTCAAGATTCTCATAAAGATTTAAGGATTACATACAATCTCAGGTCATAAAATACTGCTGTGAAATCATTACAGTTCCTAAAGTATCTGCTAAACATAGTTCATGTTAGTGTTTTGTGTTTCTCTCTTAAGAAAAGACCTGATGTGTGAAACACACAACATACTGCATTCACACATACACTCAGAGAATCATACATAATACCAACTAGTGTACACAATGACTTCTGCCTGGTTAGATCATAGTGTACTTGATAAACAATTTTTACTGTTGACCAGTTCTGACATAAGTTACAAGATTAAAAGAGAATGTCAGTTGAGTGTTTTATATGCTTAATGTAAATTAAAAGCTAATTTGAAAATTTAGAAATTTAATAAAATTGTTTATTGTCTTAGCAAAATATACATTTCCAGAAAAATTCAAAATATAACTTCAAAACTCAAACATTTTATATTGATGTTTACTATACTTTTAATTATGTATAAAGGATTGAGAAAAAAGTATAATGAGATGTTCTTGCCTACAAGTTGCTTAGGATGGAGGTGTGGAGCTCTGCTTTTGTTTATTGCCCTTATACACTGAGATTAATCCACATGTGA
Organism: Apodemus agrarius; assembly: GCA_964023405.1. Classification (NCBI taxonomy): domain Eukaryota; kingdom Metazoa; phylum Chordata; class Mammalia; order Rodentia; family Muridae; genus Apodemus; species Apodemus agrarius. The sequence goes on from OZ030009.1 coordinate 83,520,467, forward strand.
TGACAAGAAGACCATTTTATCTTCCTTTGTTTCAGTTGATTACATGTAGGTATATGGATTACTGATCCCAAGACTGAGAAGTCATACCAAAATTTTAAGAGCAAAAGTATAGCTAAAGAGAAAGTAATGCTAATGATGGACAAGCAGGGTGCCAGTGGCACTAAAAAGTGTTCTTGGTCTTAGGTGAGTTGGTAAACCCTGTCATTATAGGTCCTTATAAAGTTAAGGCACATGTTAGTTTCATGATTGTTTTTATGTGTGAAATTTACTCTTCTTAAATCAGACAAATTTATATTATATAAGATTGGCATTATTGTATTTTACTTAAATAGCAAAACTTTCAAATTGGGAAGACTTGTAACTTTAATACATTGAAGGGATACACACTGCTGTATTTAGGTGGCTATAGTGTTTGCTAAATGCATAAATGTCTTTTGCAGGTCATGTCACTCTCTGTTCATGACAAGTGATCAGACACGCCTCAATTCTGACTCAGGATAGAATACAGCAGGTAATACAGGAAGCACATTTCAAGAAAAAATATTACATGGTTTGTTCAATCATTTATAGACCCTTTTCTCAGGTGAGATAAACTTAGAATATTTTCTAGTATTTTTATTACATAGCCTAGAAAAATATCTAGCCATGTTCTAACTTTTCATGAGGGGCCAAAGTTTTCAAAGTTTGATTTTCAATGATCATATGTGTCTCTTTTCATCACAGAGGACTTTTTGACCTATTTAATATAATTTGGATGCCTGATAGATAAGACTCAATATAATATATATGTATATTTATATAGACATATATGTATATTTTTATTTCCATACATATAATATAGTATGCACATTATTTGGATGGCTAATAGAAAATAAATCTAATATAATATATAATATATGTTTATAATTACATATATTTAATCTATAATATATGTAGATTTATATATAATATATATTATGTATAATGTTTATTATCTAGCAGGCATCCAAATGATGCTTGATATATACATTATATTATATATTACATATGTAATATAAGTAGAATAACTTCAGTTCTTTTCTTAAGAGAGAAACATAAATGTGAATATCAACTATCTTTAGAAGACACTTTAAAAACTGCAATGATTTTATAGCAGTATTTTATGGTTCTGAGGTAGTTTCTAATCCTTTAATTTCGTGAGAGTCATGACTTTGAATACTGAAAAGTTAATATTGGTCAAGGATATTCTCCTGTTTTCTAACTGCTTTGGATCATTTGCATAGTGTTGTTTCAGAATTCTCTACTTTCACCTAAACCCTATGTATGTGTATATAATATATATGTATATAATATGGAATATATGCATATAATATATATGTATAAGTATATATATAAATACAAAAGATGTATAACATATTATATATCAGACATTCAAAATTTATAAATATATATGCAAATAATGTGACATATGACATAAATCATATATAGATTGATACATGCTAGATAGATAGATAAATAGATAGAAGATAGATAGATAGATAGATAGATAGATAGATAGATGGTAGATAGACAGATAAGAGATAGTTGAATGGTATAGATGAATAAAAATGATATTAAACAGGATATATCCCACCTCCAAACCTACTTCTGGACCCTTATCCTTTGTTGTAATCAAAGGGCAAATTTATTGTTGATTCAAGTATACTGGGAATGTTTGCAATCTCCACACATTTTAATGCTGTTCCAGGATGGTGAGTTTATGGGTCTCATATGACCATTAGTATCTCCAAACCTGAAACCCAGCCTTAGTCATCCAGGCTGAGTCCCAGCCTTAGTCATATAGGAATTCTTCTAGCATAGACTCATGAGTGTCCAACATCCTAGCATGCCTACACCATCTTCACATTATGAGGCATAGATCAAAAAGCACAACCTTCACACCAGACCAAACAAGTGTACCCACTTACCACATTAACAGTGTTTTATGCTTCCTACAGAATTGGAATCTTCTTCAACTTTTCAGTTCAGAATCAACTCTGAGTACAAGTAGAATTTATCTGACAGTTCCTTGAATCTATGGTGAAATTAACTTGGGTAACAACAACAATAAACCAAAACTAAACTAACTATATTAAACCAAACCAAACCAAACCAACAATAACAACAACAACAACAACAACAACAACATAAACAATCCACACCAAGCTTCTACTTAATCCAGGCAGCTTAAAATGTCATCTGACACAAGACCAGCAAGAGATGTTCACATGATGAGGTTTCATCACAAAGAAGACAATAATATAAAAAACCAATATAGTATGTGCTATTCCTACTCCAATAAAAAGGACCATTACAAGAAACTCTTCATGGCACATTTTAATTAAAAAACTAAATAAAGAACAATAGGAGTGTGTTGAAAACTGAAAGAGAAAAGCCAAACATCACACATATAAAGGAAACCCATGATCATAGCTGCTAATTTCTCAACAGAAATTTGTGAGCCAGAAGAATCTTTAGCAATGTACTCCAATTTATAAAGGACAACACTGTGGATTACAAATACTGCACCCAGCAATGATATTTGCCACAGTTAAAAGAGAACAACTTATTTTCTCTGATATAAATAGAATAAAAGATTCATGTCTACCACACAAGTCATACAGAAGTGATAATTCAGAAAAAAATGAGTAGCAAGGAGGTTACAGAAAGAAAATAGATGAAGCTATAACTCCTGGAATAAAACAGGAATAAGAATAAAAGTGACCAAGAATGAACAATAAAAACCATGGTGACAATTGAGACATACCTTCAAATAAGAATTTTACTTGTTCATAGTCTCAATTTTAATAAAATCAAAGGCTAGTTGAATTCATTAAGAAACTATATCCTGTTGTAGGATATGTGATCTCACTGTGTACACCAAGATTGTTTTATTTATGGGAAAATCCATTTCTAGTAGTGGTATGGTTCAGTCCTGGCACATATTTTTAATCTAAGAGCTTTCTGTTTATTGTAAACAGGATTAATAAAGATGGACACAGGTCAAGAGGTGGAATAAACAACCCATGGGCAGGGTTTGAACATAAGGAATACACTACAGAGAATAAGAGAAGTGAGGAGGATGGCTAGAGAGACAGACAGGAAAGAGAAGGGATTGACATTCAGTTTAAGGAGTTTCTGAGATGAAATGGAGATAGAGAGTTTTTTGGGCTATCAGCTAAAGAGGAACATCAGCTGGCAGCCTTTTCAGTCTCTCTGAGGTAGTAGGCTTTCACCACAATACTGGACTTCCAAGTTTCTATTAGAAAAAATGAATGTTTGAGATTTGGGTTAAAAAAGAAACAATATCTGTTTTTCCACAAGAAACTTATCTTGCCAAGAAAAAAAATCTGGTACTAACCACTACCTAGTACCTAACATAGTTGACTTCAATCTATAACAAACTGCAAGTTCCAGAAAAGTAGAGTTAAATTTTACAGGAGTAATATTAACCATGAGAGCAGTTCAACCCTAAGAATATATCAAGCAAATTATGTTCCAGAAAATTTAATGAAAACCACACGGCTGTACTTCAAGACACAGAGTAACTACAACTCAATTAAAATACTGTTGAGGTCCATGAGTTATCCCACAAACCACACAACCACCAGTCTCATTCAGACAGTAATGGTTTACTGAACTCACACCCTACTACTGATCATACTAGGGACATAGTTCAGATTTTGGAAGCTGAAGCTCTGACAACAATCATTTCTCTGGGTGTGCAAATAAAGGAAAACACACACAGAGAGATACATAGACACACACACACACACACACACACACACACACACACCATAGTGATCTCATACACAGGTGCAGGAAGTACTGCCCCATGATCAGCTCTGATTCATTTTTGACATAATAGTTCTTTTTATTTATGAATAAAATTCTATCGCTCATTCTTGTAACTCTACTTTTCTTTTTATTTATTTATTTTTTATTAAATATATTCTTTATTTACATTTCAACTGATTTTCCCTTTCCTGGTCCCCAACCCCCTGCCCCACTGAAAGTCCCATAAGCCATCTCCCCTCCCCCTGTTCCCCAACAACCCCCTCCCGCTTCCCTGTCCTGGCATGCCTACATTGCTGAATTGACACTTTCCAGGATCAGGGGCCTCTCCTCTCTTTGATGTCCAACAATGCCATCCTCTGCTGCCTATGCTTTTGGAGCCATGAGTAACACCACTTGTTCTCTCTGATTGATGTTTTTGTCTCTGGGAACTCTGGGAGTACTGGGTGACTCATATCATTGTTCTTCCTATGGTGTTGCAAACCCCTTCAGCTAATTGGGTCCTTTGTCCCATTGGGTACCCTGTGCTCAGTTCAATGGCTGGCTGGGAGTGTCCCCCTCTGTATTTGTCATGCACTAGCAGAGCCTCCCAGGTGACAGCTATATCTGGCTCTTCTCAGCAAGTATTTGTGGGCATCGATAATAGTGTCTGGCTTTTGTAATTGTATATGGGATGGATCACTAGGTGGGGTAGTCTCTGGATGGTCTTTCTTTCAGACTCTGCTCCACAGGTTGTATCTATATCTCCTTCTGTGGGTATTTTGTTCCCCCTTCTAAGAAGGACCAGAGAATCCATAATTTGTTATTCCCTCTTCTTGGGCATCATTTGATATGTGAATTATGTCTTGGGTATTCCAAACTTCTGGGCTAATATCCACTTATCAATGAGAGCATACCATGTATGTTCTTTTGTGATTGGGTTACCTCACTTAAGATGATATTTTCCAGTTCCATCCATTTGCCTAAGAATTTCATGAATTCATTGTTTTTAATAGTACTAAAAATAATAGTACTAAAAACAAATGGAATACTGAGTAGTATTTCATTGTGTAAATATACCACATTTTTTGTATCCATTCCTCCATTGAGGGACATCCGGGTTCTTTACAGCTTCTGGCTATTATAAATATGGCTGCTATGAATATAGTGGAGCATGTGTCCTTATTACATGCTGTGGAATCCTCTGGGCATATTCCCAGGAATGGTAGAACAGGGTCCTCCTGTTGTATCATGCCCAGTTTTCTGAGGAACTGCCAGACTGATTTCCAGATTGGTTGTACCAGCTTGCAATCTCACCAGCAGTGGAGGAGTGTTCCTCTTTCTCCACATCCTCGCCAACACCTGCTGTCTCCTGAGTTCCTGATATTAGTCATTCTGACTGGTGTGAGGAGAAATCTCAGGGTTGTTTTGACTTGCATTTCCCTGATGGCTAAGGATGTTGAATATTTCTGTAGGTGCTTCTCAGCTATTTGATATTCCTCAGGTAAAAATTCTTTGTTTAGCTCTGCACCCCATTTTTAATATAGTTATTTGGCTCTCTGAAGACTAATGTCTTGAGTTCTTTTTAAATATTGGATATGAGCCCTTTTTCAGATGTAGGGTTGGTAAAGATCTTTTCCCAATTTGTTGGTTGCCATTTTGTCCTATTGACAGTGTTCTTTGCCTTACAGAAACTGTGTAATTTTATGATGTCCCATTTGTCAATTCTTGATCTAAGAGCATAAGCTATTGGTGTTCTGATCAGGAACTTTTCCCCTGTGCCCATGTGCTCCAGGGTCTTCTCCAGTTTCTTTTCTATTTGTTCATCAGAGAACTCCTACAGCTGATAAACATCTTCAGCAAAATGGCCAGATATAAAATTAACTCAAACAAACCAGTAGCCTTCTTATATTCAAATGAATCACAGACTAAGAATTTAGGGAAAATGATACCCTTCACAATACTCACAAACAAGATAAAGTATCTTGGTGTGACTCTAGCCAAACAAATCAAAGATCTGTATGACAAGAACTTCAAGTCTCTGAAGAGAAAAGAAAGAAATTGAAGAATACCAAAGAAGATGGAAAGATCTCCCATGCTCATGGATTGGCAGGATTAATATAGTAAAAATGACTATCTTGCCAAAAGCAATATACAGATTCATTGCAATTCCCATTACAATTCCAACTCAATTCTTCAAAGAGTTAGAAAGAGCAATTCTCAAGTTCATATGGAATAACAACAACAACAACAACAACAACAACAACAAAAAACCACCCAGGATAGCTAAAACTATTCTCAACAGTAAAAGAACTTCTGGGGGAATCACCATCCTTGACCTCAAGCTATGTTACAGAGCAATAGTTTTAAAACTGCATGGTATTGGTACAGTGACAGACAGATAGATCAATGGAATAGAATTGAAGACCCAGAAAGGAAACTACCTACCTATGGCCACTTGATCTTTGACAAAGGATCTAAAACCATACAGTGGAAAAAAATAGGCCTTTCAACAAATGGTGCTGGTTCAACTCGATGTCAGCATGAAGAATAATGCAAATCAATCCATTCTTTTTTTTTTTTTTTTTTTTTTTTGGTTATGTTGGTTTTTGTTGTTGTTGTTGTTTTTGGGGGGGTATTTTTTATTGGATATATTCTATATTTTCATTTCATTTCCCCTTTTCTGGTTCCCCATCCCCCAAAGGTCCCACATGCCCTTTTCCCTCCCCCTGTTCCCCCATCCACCCCTTCCAAATTCCCTGTTCTGGTATTCCCCTACACTGATGTTTGGATCCTTTCCAGCACCAGTGTCCACTCCTTCCTTCTTGTAGGATATCATTTGGTATGTAGATTGTGTCTTTGGTGTTCCAAGATTCTAGTCTAATATCCACTTATCAGTTAATGCATACTATGGGTATTATTTTGAGACTGGGTTACCTCACTTAGTATGATGTTCTCCAGTTCCATCCATTTGTCTAAGAATTTCATGAATTAATTGTTTCTGTTGGCTGAATAGTACTCCATTGTGTATATATACCACATTTTTTGTATCCATTCCTCCATTGAGGGACATATGGGTTCTTTCTAGCTTCTGGCTATTATAAATAAGGCTGCTATGAACATAGTGGAGCACATATCTTTATTGCATGCTGGCAAATCTTCTGGAAATATGCCTAGGAGTGGTACGGCAGGGTCCTCTGGAAGTATCCTGTCCAGCTTTCTGAGGAACCGCCAGACTGATTTCCAGAGTGGATGGACCAGCTTGCAGTCCCACCAGCAGTGGAGGAGTGTTCCTCTTTCTCCACATCCTTGCCAACACCTGATGTCTCCTGAGTTTTTAATGTTAGCCATTCTGACTGATGTGAGGTGAAATTTCAGGGTTGTTTGATTTGCATTTCCTTAATGACTAATGATGTTGAAAATTTAAGGTGCTTCTCAGCCATCCAATGTTCTTCAGGTGAAAAGTCTTTGTTTATCTCTGTACCCCATTTTTTGATAGGGTTATTTGGTTTTCTGAGGTCTAACTTCTTGAGTTCTTTGTATACATTGGATATTAGCCTACTGTCAAATGTAGGGTTGGTGAAGATCTTTTCCCAATTTGTTGGTTGCTGATTTGTCCTTTTGACAGTGTCTTTTGCCTTACAGAAACTTTGTAATTTTATGAGGTCCCATTTGTCTATTCTTGATCTTAGAGCATAAGCAATTGGTGTTCTGTTCAGGAATTTTCCCCCTGAGCCAATGTCCTCAAGGGTCTTCCCCAGTTTCTTTTCTATCAGTTTTAGTGTGTCTTGCTTTATGTGGAGGTCCTTGATCATGTTGGAGTTGAGCTTAGTACAAGGAGATAAGTGTGGATCAATTCTCATTCTTCTGCATGCTGACCTCCAACGGAACCAGCACCATTTGTTGAAAAGGCTATCTTTTTTTTCCACTGGATGTTTTCAGCTCCTTTGTCAAAGATCAATTGGCCATAGATGTGTGGGTTCAATTCTGGGTCTTCAATCCTAATCGATTGATCCACCTCCCTGTTACTGTACCAATACCATGCAGTTTTTAACACTACTGTTCTGTAGTATTGTTTGAGGTCCAGGATACTGATTCCAACAGAAGTTCTTTTACTATTAATAATAGTTTTAGGTATCCTGTTTTTGTTGTTGTTGTTGTTGTTGTTGTTGTTGATCCAGATGAATTTGAGAATTGTTCTTTCTAACTCTATGAAGAACTGAGTTGGGATCTAGTAGCCAACATCAAAGTAAATGGATAGAAACTTGAAGCAATCCCACTAAAATCAGGGACTAGACAAGGCTGCCCCCTCTCACCATATCTTTTCAATATAGTACTTGAGGTACTAGTTAGAGCAATTCAACAACATAAGGAAGTCAAGGGGATACAAATTTGAAAGGAAGAAGTCAAACTATCACTATTTGCAGATGATATACTTAAGTGACCCAAAAAACTCCAGCAGAGAATTTCTACAGCTGATAAACAACTTCTGCGAAGTGGCTGGTTATAAAATCAACTCAAACAAATCAGTAGCCTTCCTATACTCAATGGATTAGCAGGCTGAGAAAGAAATTAGGGAAATGACACCCTTCACAATAGCCACAAACAATATAAAGTATCTTGGTGTGACTCCAACCAAACAAGTGAAAGATTTGCATGACAAGAAATTCAGGTCTCTGAAGAAGGAAATAGAAGAAGACCTCAGAAAATGGAAAAATCTTCTATGCTCCTGGATTGGCAGGATTAATATAGTTAAAATGGTAATCTTGCCAAAAGCAGTATACAGATTCTATGCAATCCCTATTTGTTTTAATATATTTGTTAAATAGTTCACACTGTGGGCGTTTTGTTGCTCTCTGAGCTTTGCATTGAAGCTTGAATAACTTTAGGTATCAGCATATTTGAAACCTTATACCAGCCATGTTTATAAAGATCATTCTTACTATTTTGTTGATATAGAACTACTCCTGGCACCAAATTCCCTATTAGTCCAGATTCTCTAGATTAATAGAACTGATTGGATAAATATATATTTTACACACACACACACACACACACACACACACACACACACAGAGGGCAGGAGAATGTGTTAGAGAGGCTTACAGATATGTTTGACTATTCTAACAATTTCTATCTTCAAAATGAATGTCAAAACTTCCAATAATTTTTATTTTACAAGGCTGAATATTTCCAATGGTCTTTTCTGTAATACAAAAGAAGTAAACTGTAATAACAGTGAAGAAATACCTTTATTAATGAAAGTGAGTGCAAGAAAGGAAAAGAGCCAGAGCTTTCATTTTCCATGTCTTTTATATAGGTTGCCAAAGGAAGGTAAAGCCCAGATTTCTGTCAGGCTTTCCTACCTTAAGTGATACAAAGTATAGGGTCATATGTTGAAATCAAATGAATCATGTAATCAACCAAAATCTCTCAAATGTTTATTGGGCATCTTAGGTTTTGGTTAATTCCAAATGTAATCAACTTGACAACCAAGATTAGCCATCATACAGTATGATATTGATGGTTGCCTTTTTTATCTGGTAGTATACAGAGTGCCTTCCAGCACGATGAACTATTAGTGGTAGTGAAACTTTTAGTTAGGCATCAGTTTTATTTCTTTGTGCTCTATGACTTATCAGTGTTTTCTTCAGCATTGGAGCCTTCACATCAAGTTACAGAAATGAGCATAACCTTGGCAATAGCCTTTGATATTTGGAAGGTTCCAACTAACCCTTTGGCCAAAAAATATCAAGCAAGAAGATATAATCCATTCTTGGCATTGAAGTTTTACTTGGGGTCATGGAATGTCATGGTTTTTCACAAGCCCTATAGTGTCAGTTGTACTTCCTTATATTTCCATATTCATAGATTTATTTTTCTCCTATCTTCCTCTCTATGTAATATTTCTAGTTTCCCTTTTATTTCTTCATATGACTTATTTTGTTTCCCCTCCCTGGGTGAGCTTCTCCTACCTTCTTAGGCCTTATTGTATAATTGACATTTGTGGTTATTCAAATTATAACACTCATATTAAAAGCTTAAAAGCTAGCATCCCTATATAAGGGGAAACACAGTATGTTTGGATCTGAGTTACATAACTCAGGAAGATTTTTTATAACTTTATTGATTTCCACAAATTTTATTTTTCTTAACACTCTATAATACTCCAAGGTCTAAATATATGACATTTTCTTTAGCCATCCATCAGTTGATGGTTATCTAGACTGTTTTCAGTTTCTGTCTATTATGAATAGAGCAGTAGTGAACAAGGCTGAGGAAGTATCTCTATAGTAAGATGTAAAGTCCTTATCTATATCTTACTATAAAGATATGGGTGGTATATCCAAATCTTATGAAAGATCAACCCTTGGTTTCCTGAAGAAGCTCCATTCTCACTGCCATAATGAATTATGATTTTGGATTCATACCTACAAAGATTAAGTATTATCCTTTCCCTAGGCTATGAAATTCTAACATATAGAAAAGAGACACACTAACATCTTTAGAATAACACTTAAGATGAGTTTGACATTAAATCAATACGAAAAAATATAAACCAATTTTGAAACTTTGTTTCATTACAATAATAGAAGAAAGGTAATATGATGGTCTCTAATTCAAGGTAGACTGCTGAGAATAAATATAGCTTTAAGGAAGGTCCCATGGCAAGAAATCTTGGAACAAATTCACACAGTTGGTAAAGTACTGCTTTTCCTTATATTTATATACATATATTTATATATATATATATATTTATAAACAGATTTTCCCTCTAAATTCTTCTGATTATTCTTAATTTATATGTATTATAAATAAATTCTTTAAACTCAAGGATTATAATCAAGGAAATCTTTCATTTTCAAGTATTAAAATATGAATATATTATATAAGTTCTCATTCTGTAGCCCAGGATGTCATAGATGGCTGTGTCACCCAAACTATCTTGGAGCTCACTGCTTGGATAAAAATCTTATTTTTTCTCACTAGATAAACATGTAATATTTTCAGGTTTGGATATTTAATCTTTTTTACATTACCTTTTGTTCATATTTAATGTAGAAAAACAACAAATAATACTAATGATAAAATATGCCGTATCTCTTATAATAGATTTGAGGATCATGAAACAGAGGCAGGTAGATAGTATAGGTAGTCTCTACAATAGAACCTCATGTCCTGAGCTTTATGTTAACTAAGGATGAAGCATCTTGAGACGTAGATATAATAACACTTGTGAAAATAGACTAAATCTTTATTTCATATTCCATCTCTGACTCATTGATAATAGGAATATAGAAAAGGTAATAAAATATATTGATTACACAGAGTTTAAACTATTCCCAGATTTTTATATTTCTATGGATATATTTAAAGAGAAAAACAATTTGTCAGAATTCCTAATTTGGTGTTGAATAAGTATTTATAGAGTGGGTAGATACAGTGGAAACATGGTTGTTTATGCTGTTAGCAGAGAGATGTTCATTTCATTTTTAAAAGAGTTTCCATCAGAGCAGAAGACATGGAAACTTTAGTAATATTTCACTGAGATAGTAAAAAGCAGAATGTTAACACCCATTGGCACCACAGTAATTGTATGTAATTGCTAAGATGTTCTGTCCCTTGTCTCATGCAAGATCTCTCTGAGATTTAGTCTCATTATTGAAAGGGTTGTTACTTATCGACTTAACTGATTTTTATTTCAATAAAATTAGCACATATCCTTCAATTATACTGTTTATTAGTTTTTTTTTACATAAACTCAATGTAATTAAGGAGGTCATATCTACAAATATTGCTCTCATAGAGAACCATTACTTTTTACTCCTATCCTTGATATTTCATTTATTTTCTACAAAAGCATATTGAACTTTGTCAACATAATTTTACAACATGAAGTGAGTTTTCGATTACAGAGAATCTCAGAGGAGTTTAAGGAAGGAAGACTGTAATCAGAATTTAATGTATGAAATAATATACTGTCAAAAAAAAGAAAATTACAAAAAGGTGAAAAATAAACTAGAAAAAAGACTTATTCCATGTTGCAAACACTCTGAGACAAAGAACCTGCAAACATGTCATTGAATTCTTTTTCTGTTGGGTATCTATTGGAACACCATCCAGAAAGGGAGACCAGTGAAGGAAATTCTGAATGCTTGTGAGAACATGCAAAGAAAGCAAGACATCAGGTTTGTGATCTCAGTTTCCTAAAAATATGGAATCGTTCTTGGAGTGTGTTTTTATGCTCCTCCCAAGTAAGTTGATAGGAGTGAGTTTATTTCAGATTAATAATTATTACTTGATGTTGCATTCAATTACATGAATAAGCTATCCTTTATATGCCTCTTGGGAAAAACATGTTTTTTTCCATATGTGGCTTGTTCTTATCATTGTAGACAGTTTGAATACATGAGAACTTTACTCTGGTGACCCTTCTTAACCTCCAGAGTATAAATTGTCTCAGGCTCTGCATAAAGTTGGCAATTGCATGAAACTTTAGTCTATCTCATTTATCAACTCCATTCTCTCAGGTCCCACTGCTTCTATAACAGTGATAGCCATCTATTTCTGGCCATGGAGGCTTCCCTTAAGAGTGGTTTGTATGCTCAGTTAGACTCTTTTAGAGAACACTATTTTTTATTTGCAAGTTGTTGTTAATTGGAGATAGCTTCTCATTAGGGACAGAGGCTTTTATTTACTTCTATTCCCAGTGTTGGGACCACATCTTGACAGACCCAGGCTGGTGCTGTGTATGCTCCCACAGTCTCTGTAAAGTCATATGTGCAACAGTTCTTTTGTGCTTATAAGGCCTTGTTTCCTTCTTTTCCATGTGCTCTTACATTTCCTTCTGCCTCCTATTCCATAGGGTTCCCTTAACCACAAGGGGAGGGGTTATTAGAGTCTTCTCATTTAACACTGAAAGTTCTAAGGACTCCCAATTTCTGCACATTGATTGTGAGTCTCTGTGTTTGTTCCAATCTACTGAAGAAACACTTCTCTGATTATTGCTAACCTATGAGTATATAAGAATGTCATTAAGAGTAATGTTATTGCCTTCATTGTTTTAGCAGAACACCACTATTTGACTTTCCTCTCAGTCCCTGCCATTTCTCCTCTCAGATTATTGGCTACCTGAGCAATGTTGGATATTGATTCCACCTCATGGAGTAGGCCTTAAATTCAACCAGATCTTGAGTGATTATTCTCATAAGCTTTGTGCTACTAGTATATTTTTCAGGAAGGTCATCATTAGAGATAAAGGGGTTTGTACATGGGTTTGTGTCTTTCTCCTTTGGTGATGTGCAGAGTTACTTCCAGTAGAAGGGACACTATCACGTAAGGAGTGAAGGCTGTAAGTAGACAGCAGTTTGACTTCTTCATGTTAAATGAATTATGTAGTTCTTGTCTTCAGTAATGTGGTCTTACCTTTAGTTTGTGGAGCAACCAATAACTTGGCAATAAGCAGGGATGTTTCAATTTCAATTTCCAACTACAGAAGTTGTTAAAATTTATAAACATGATTAAGTTTCAGAGAAACATATGGCCCCTTTGGTCAAAAACTTGCTTAGATGTAACCAAATTCTGGGATGGGAAATTTCATTTCCTGACAAGAGAAAACCAGCAAGGACTCCTGTTGGGATATTGTCTACTCCATTATTTGGTGACTTCATTTAGATCACTTTTACTCATGTATATGTTTTAGGAAACTTCTACTTATTAAGTTTACTCACAACTCCTCAAATGACCTTTAGTTTTCACTGTCTCCCCCCCCCCCACATTCCCTCCCTTGCCCACCTTTTTCCTCCCCGTGACCCTTTGAGCTTGTTGTAGTCCCAGTCTCATCCACCTATAACTGCTGATTCTATTTTCCCTTCCTAGGTAGCCCATTCCTCTCCCCTCGTCCTTACTCTATAACCTAAAAATTGTGGTCACATGGATTATATCTTTCTGATTAAAAATTTAAGAGCTAACACACACTTATAAGTGAAGACACAGCATATTTGTGTTTCTGGTCTAGGCACTCTCACTCAAGATGACTTTTTCCAGGTTAGTTTATTTACCTCTAAGCTTTATTTCATTTTTTTATGGCAGGGTAGTATTAGATTGTGTAAGTATACTACATTTTTGTTTATCATTCATCTACTCAAGGATATGTAGGCTAATACCAATTTCCAGCTATTATGAACAGAATACAATGAACATAGTTGAAAAAGTATCTCTATGGTAGGTTGAAATGTTTTCTGACTGTATTTCCAAGAGTGGTATAGGTAGACATGATGTAGATAGAGTTCTACCTTCCTGAGGAACTGCAATACTGATTTCCATAGTGGCTGTACACGTTTGCAATTCCAATAGCATGGATGAATGTTCCCCTTCCCTTTAATTTCCTCTTTTCTTCCCTCAGTGTGGTTCTTCCTTTCACACATTATTCTATCCTGTCCTTCTATGATTAATGCCAAGTACACCCATATCCTCCCATCTGTCATTAATGCAGGATGTACATACTGGTTGTCTTCTATGTGTTGCAGAGTAGTTCAAGTGAAAAAAGGAAGAAACTTTCTTTCTTTCTTTCTTTCTTTCTTTCTTTCTTTCTTTCTTTCTTTCCTTCTTTCATCAATGGTAACTCACTCAGTGGATGCATCAACTAGAATCATAATCTTGTAAACCATATTAAATCCAAGTCCTCTGGTAGAAAATCTACATAATCTGGGAGACACTAGTAGCAATATCTTGTCCTCTCTCCATCCCTGTCCAAAAGCCCCTCTCTCTCTCCTGCTTCCTCTCTTCCCCATTCAACCTGGAAGCCCCTCCTACTAGTCCAGTGATTGGCTCCTTTATTCATTCTGGGAAGGTTCACAAGAAGTCACCTGAGTATGTGATTCATTCTTTGTTCCAGACAAGCCCTCCTGGGAAAGCGGAATTAACATCAAAATACATATAGCAACAGGGCCATCCCCAACAAAGAGGAGACATTCAATCAGAGGTTTTCAGCTGCAAGTAATTTTTGTCTCTTAGAGCACATTTGGTAATATCTGGAGACAATTTTGCTTATTATTTGGTAAGTGTTCATAATTACTACAGGCAGAGGTAGGAACAAAGAATAGCACCTACGATGGAGACGGAAAAGTTCCCACACAAGTTTTAGGAGCACAGGTGAGGGAAACCCATGGCTTTCATCACTTCTAGGCTTTTTCCTGAACAACGCTTTTCTCCTCTGGGTGTTTTGTGCTGGGTACCCACAGCTTCTGATATGGAAACTAGGTTAGGACTTGTTATATAACCTATAGAAACCATAACAGTCTGAATTATTGCTTAGAAGCACTTTTTTTGTGTGCTCATCCTCATCATCATACAGCAAACATTGCTTTCTCTATGTACAACAATTAGATATGTTTTGTATTAAAAATTAACATAAATACCACCTGAGCATGATAATAAAGGTCTATGATCTCAACTGCACAGGAAGCTAAGGCAGGAAGACTGTAAATAAGGAACAGAACCAAAAGGGCTGTGGGTACAGCTCACTGGCAGAATGCACCTACCAAAAAAGGGGTCATGGGTTGTTTCCATCAATGAAAAAAAAGGAGCAGGAACAGCGCACTTCAGTTTGTTTCAGTAAGAGGTAAGAGGGTTTGCAGGTGATAAGAAGGCTCATTTGTAATCTGCAATGCTATTGTTGCCTTTCCCCCACCTCAGTGTTATTGGAAAGGAATTGCAGACAGAGTTCAAGTGCAAAAATAAGAATCCACATTCCCTGTATATAAATGCTGGCTTTAAAGCTTGTGTGTGTGTGTGTGTGTGTGTGTGTGTATGTGTATGTGTGTGTTTGTGGTGTGTGTTTTTGCATACCTCTGTGTGCATGCATCATGTGCATGTGTGTCCCTGATCCCCCCCCTCATGCTCACACAGCAATGTGCTTCGACTTCTCTACAAATGCAGGTTTTTGCATAGGCGTGCTGTGCATCCTGAAGCACTTTATCAATACAAAGACATCATCATTTATAAGGCGCAGCATTATTTTGTGCACTAACATAAGAAAGACACTGCTGCTTAAATTATCAGATGTCATTGCCTATGCAGGATCCCTCAATTACAGAAGTTGTTAAAATGTAGAAATGTGTATAACTCTCAGCACAAAAGAAACATAATGTATGTAAAGTGTTTTTGACTCTGCTTGACACTAAGTCAATATCTGCATAACTAACTGGCTGGAACAACAGGCAGCCCTGTTCAGAATGGGCTCCTGAAGGGGAACATGGCTAATACTCTTCTTCAGGATTAGGACTTCATTTTCTTCTGTCTTTATTGACAATATGTCCACCTAGGCCTTAATGACTTCAGTGTAAACACATTCTGTTATGAATCAATCAACTAATGTGTATGGACTAAATGGAAGTGCTTTGTGGGTTGAGGAAATTTATTTTTAAAATGTCCTCCATTTATTTTCCTTACCTAGTGTCATGTTCTTTATAGTATACTGATATAATTATTTTATCTGAGAGTAAATCCTGATGTATGGGTCAGTCTGAGAATTTGGCTTCTCTACCTTTGATTGTTGTTGTTCATGTAACTCCTTATTAGATTTCTCAGATTGACCTTGACCTTTTGAGTTTGAACAGTCCTCCATCAAAGCAGATTTGCTGCAAAGGTATTAAATATCAAACCCAGGATCCATCACATGCTAGTCACATGACCTGCTGAAGACAAATTTACTAGAGTCAATAATTCTCATGGGTTGACTCTCTTTGCCATAAAATATCTGGTCATTCTTTGTGGGTCCATGTTTTGTCCTAATGTTGTGGGATCCAAATCATGGTGAGCTTGACTGTGCTTTTCTGTTGCCATAGTCGGGTGCTGGGTTTCAGGGAAATGATAAGACATCTTTCCAAGCTTGGGAAAATGAAGCTTGAGATGTAGGAAGCCAATGTTGTGTTTTCCAGAACCCTAGGCACCCAGTCATCCCTGTGGCGCCTCACAGAGGAATCAGTAATGAAGGATTAGGGGTCCATTGGCCTACAACAAGGTAGGATGGGGGCACTCCCAAATTGCTGAACATCTAGTCATCACTGAGGAGTTGGGAGGAGAGTTCAGGGCATACAAGCTGAGGAAGGCATCTGGCCTGGGGCTGTAGGAAATGGGGAGCTCCAGTGTATCTCAACAGTGGTAGTCCTTAGCTTAGCAGTGGTTATGTCTGGGATCACAGAGAAGCCTCCCATAGAGGCCTTCTATGGGAGAATGAAGCTATGGCTCTGAAGTCAAAGACCTTCTCCATGTTCTCCATGGTGGTGGTAGTTGAACATGACAGTCCTTCATTACAAACTATATATTGGTTGTTTATCATGGAAAATGGATGCATACAGACTTCTCAGGGTAGACCCAAGATACCTTTTGAATGGAGTGATGCCTGGGAAGGGCAGCTTATTGGTTAAACTCTCAGGCAACCTAGATACTTCATTAACATAGAGAACTCTGTTCCGGCTCTAAAAGAACCACATTTCCTTATGTGGGAAGTGTGGCATGTGTTCAAGGCCAGGAATCTGTCAGGGAGCAGGGAGTCTTCTACTGTTTCAGATTCGTTCCCTGAGAATCTGGAGACTTAGACCAGCTCTATCAAGTTTTCATCCCACAATGCTTACCTACTCCTGCTCCATGTTCCTCTTCGTGATACATATTTCACCCTTTAATACCAGAAATTATAGGTCAAGATATTTGTTAATTGACCCTATATGCTAAGTACATGGAACAATTCTAAGTGCAACCCACATGTAAAGTTCACAGGATACAATCTGATTTGGGGCTATAGAAATACAAGAAACACATTTACTAAGACTAAAAATTTTGAATTGAAAGAACTTGTGGAACAGTATCTAAAAGATTTATATGAGATCAGAATTCACTTTGTCACACTGTTGAAAGCTCGAAGAACTGCTTTCTCTGTTTCCATCCTGAAAATATTTTCATATGATTAATATAAAGGAATTTGAGGACAAAGTCAGTTAAAGTTTTCTACGAATTTGAACAGAGATGTAATCTGTCCCAGATTGGATTTAATAATGTCTGTAAGATCTAAGATTATGTTTACATGTACAACCTAGGAAGAACATCCCAAGTCAGTGGATAGTAGAAAAGATTATGTTTCCTTTTAGTAAACTCCACAGAGAAGGACAATATAGTAGAAACATGAAGCATGGAGTATGAAAAAATAAAGAAATCTAGGCTAAGACTTGGGAAATAAAATGCTGAAGCTTTTCTGTATAAATGTTGGGTTCTTTTTATGGAGAAGATGGCACAACTGTCAGCAACTTTAGGCAGACGACAGATACCCCTGACTGGAGGAATCCCCTTGCCCACAGTAGGTTAAAAATCAAGGGAAATGGCAGGCAGCATTTCTAGTGGTTGTCATGGGTATCTTAAAACTCAGTATATTAACTGAAATAATCTAAAATTAAAGATTATTTATATGAGAACTTTCAGAAATTTTTATTCTCTACCTGAAAATGGTAACAAAAACTATAGTCACCAAAGAAAATAAAAAAAAAAACTATGAAGCAAGTTACTGAATTTTTGAAAAATATCCCAGAGTTTATTTCCCTCTGAAAGGTCACTTGTTCTGTATTACCTGCTCCTGGATTTCAGGCAGATGGTTGGAACATTAAAATAATATATTAACAACAGATGCTTACCTTTTCCTGGACTTGACTGCAGGGACACTGCTGTCTCAAGAAATTACCAATGAAATTTAAAATCTCTCCCTTCCAGTTCTTAGGTTTGAAAAATGCTACCATCTTTGCATCTAAAAGCCATTCCTATCTAAAGTGCCATACACCACAAAGTTAGCCTACATCTCATACTAGGTGTTAATGAGTAACTGTTGTGCATAGGTAGTGAGTGATTTCTGCTTAAAGGTGACACAATGAATTGTGATTCTAAACAGTGTTCTAAGTTGCCCTTCTAACCAAGAGTCTGGCTGATCAAACTCTGTGAGGGGTATCTTTTATAATTTGATAATCTTGTATATTTGATAGGAGAAAACAGATACCCCAGGTAGTTATCAGTTTGCTAAATTAGTTTTTTTTCAAGAAATATTTGAAATTTGTTACTTAAATTTTAGCTTTTGAGAATTTATACATGAGTATCATATTTTAAATAATCTCTCACCTCCATCTCTCACTCCCAGTCCTCTTATGCATTCCCCTCTAAATTCCTGAGCTTTTTCAATTATTGTTACATATATATGTATATGTATATATATATGCATATGTACTCACATTTGTTTAATATGTCTTCAACATATGTATCCTCCAATTTCCCTTTCTTATCTTTCCCTACCTCTCTGAACCCCTCATTTGCCTGAATATTTACCCTACTTACTTTTATGTCTTTCTAAAAAACAAACAAAAATAGTCAGCAGGTTTGATATGAGCTTCTTATGGCATGGGTTATTTATTAGATCATGGTCAAGTCTTGAATAAAAGTAAGCTTCTCTTCAGTAACCACCATTACTTGTTAATAGTTCCTCAGCTAGGAGTGTAGCCTCAAGAGCCCCTCCCCAGTTCATGTTGGAATTTTGTGAGGAATGACCATGTGTGGGCATCATGGAGACAAACCCAATTGTGAGTTCCTGGGAGCAAAATCCATGTACAAAAGAAAGCATATCATAGCCTTCTTCTAAACTCTGACTCTTACCTTCTTTCAAATACCTCTTTTGCTATCTTCTGACCTTGGGGCTGCATATGCAATAATTACTTATTCTTAGAACTTTGACCCATCTTTGCATTGGCTGCTACCCACTGAAAAAGAAGCTTCCCTGACCAAGGGTGACAGCAGCCCTCATCTATGTATATAAACACAAATATTTCAGAGGCAGTTGGACATCATATCCACTTATCAAAACAATAATAGTAGGTATCTCCTTAAGTTCTGTACATTCTGCAATCATGAGCTTTTGACGAGGTTTATAGTACAAGTCATGAATTCTTTCCTGTGGGACAGGCCTCAAACCAATTATTTAGTAGTTAGTGTAGCAGGGTAAAGATTTCTCCATCTTTTCTCAGCTGAAGTTGTCTTTGGTTTCTACATGCTGCTATGAAAAGTCTCATGGAAAAACACCCAGTCCTATTCTATAACATCAGGGTCAAAAATGTTCTAATTAACTTGGCTTTTCTTCAACCACTCATTTGCCTTCCCATCTCCAAAGCTACCAATGAGGATGCAAGTTTTTTTTCTCTGTTTTTTTTTGTCTTTAAAAATCCCCTCTAATCTATGGTGATAGTTTTTTCTGAGTATAATAGCCTGTGCTGGCATCTGTGGTCTCTTAGGGTCTGTATGACATCTGTCCAAGATCTTGTGGCTTTTATCATCTCTATTGGGTAGTCTGGTGTAATTCTGATAGGCCTGCCTTTATATGTTACTTGGTTGGCCTTTTTTTCTTTCAACTTTTAATTTTCTTTCTTTATGAATTCCTTGTCTAGCCTCAAGGGGAAAGGATATGCCTAATCCTGTAGAGACTTGATGCCCCAGAGAAAGGAGGTGGAGTGGTTGGTTTGGGGTCAGGGCTGCTCTTTTCAGGCAGTCCCTGGACAGATTAAAACAGGCCCTCCATTTGAACTTTGGTCATCCTGCTGAATGATCTCTGGGTTTTTATGCCATAATAGTTGTTTATCCTGCCTATCCCCCCACAAGCATTCCAACACTGTACTAAAGAGTATAACTTGCCTGGAAAGTCTTATTATAGCGTACAAGTCTGTTACTAGATAAGACTATTGATAACCAAATAAATTTATGTAACTTTTAAGTAGATTACATCTTATATTTTACTTCACAAATGGGAGTGGACTAGCAATAATTTTGTGTTGATCTAAAGTGCACTTTCTATTCTCTTCTATTCCTCCATGTTCATCTTTTCATGAAGACTACAATGTTTTAATCACTAAAATTCAAAGGTCTTAAAATCCTAAAATGGGATCTTCATTGTCCCTTTTCCTTACATAATTATTTTTACTAATTTCAGACTCTTTTTTTTCTAGATTGTCTGTAACTACAAAATCCAACCAAGCAGAATAAATCAGGTAATGAAGGGAGACTCCCTTGCCTCACAACATTAATTGACAAAATAGTCCTGAGAGATACCAAAGGGGGAAGCCAGCACTGTTAAAAGAAAAAAATGGTTTTGAAAAGGAGGTTGACAGGGTGATCTTTAGAATCTTCCTCTTGAATTTTTTATGTTAGAAGCAAAGCAATTTAAAAGTCATCAACAATTCTCAAGTCTTAGTTTATGAGTCTTAAGTAATTTCTATTACACACACAATGAAAACAACAGAAACTTACAGTTTTCCCACCTTAAGACTGGAGGCTGAGAATTGATGAAATAATGCAACCGGAAGAGTGGTCATAGCATTTCACTTTTTATCTATCATTTATGATATGGAAATCTAGTTCATTGTGATTCTTAATTCCTAAATATGCCAGGAGGAGTAGAACAGATTAGAATGTTGAGCTCTATAGTTACCTTGAGATATGGCTAAATGATCTCATTTAGCAGGATGGGACTAAAGATGTTTGGGAGGACAAGCAACCATTAGGATAGTGACTATGTTCAGTGAGTTCCTCAGCACCCTTACTACTGTCAAGAATCTTAGTTGTTTCACTGCTGACAGGGTTACAGCTCCATGTAGCAGTGACATGACAGGGTCTCATCTCTTAAAAGCTTTTTCATCTTTCTTATAAGGCTTTCATTTTCACCTAAGCAAATAGAGTACAAGATGCTGAAGACAGAAAAAAATTAATGCCAGTAGTGGATCCAGAAGCAAACTCTTCCTTTTTTTTCTTGAACACTCAGAATATGGTCCTCAGATACACCTGAATCAACATCTCAAGGGAGGATTTAGGTCAAGACAGCCACTGAATTTACTGATCCTGTCATAGCAGTCCATTTTCTATCCCTTCCCCCTTTGCTTCTTTGTGTGTGTGTGTGTGTGTGTGTGTGTGTGTGTGTGTGTTTACCTTTCTATGGCTATATTAAAAAAGCATGACCAAGGCACCTTGTAGAAAAAAACATCTAATTTTAGCATACAGTGCTAGAGATTTAGAGTCAATAATGGCAAGACAAGGACTTGGTTAGCAAAAATAGCTGTGATCTTATATCTTGATCTGCAAGTATGAGTCAGAGAGAGAGACACTGGCAATGATGTGAGTTTTTTGAAGCCTCAAAGACCTCCATATGTGACATAATTCCTCTAACAAGACCATACCACATAATCCTTCCCAAATAATTCTATCAACTAGGGACCAAGTATTCCAAAATATAATTTTATAGGAGTCCTTCTCATTCATAGCACCACATTCTGCTCCCTAGCCTTTATAGGTTCATGGCCATATTATAATGAAAAATGTGATTAGTCCAACTTCAAGAGTCTTAATAGTCTTCTATAATCTCAATTGTGTTTGATATTCCAGTCTCTTTTGCAACTCACCACAATCTCTTAATTGTAACAGCCAGTAAAATCAAAAGCAAAAATTACAAAATTTCAGCATTCAGTGACATGGAATATATATAACCCTTCTAAATGTGAGGAATGGGAACATAGGGAGAAAATACTGAGCCAGAGTAAGATCAAAACACAGTAAAGGAAGCTTCAAATCCTGTAGTGCCATGCTTCCTGCCAATGGCCTTAGATCATTGCATCCTTCCAAATTTGCTGCCTTCAATACATTTTTCTCCCTTGGGTTTGTTTTAGTCCATTTCTCATATATCCTTAGAGTATATCTCATAGATCTGGCATCTTCATCATCCTCAGATCTCCAGTACAATCCAGGTTTTTATTTCATAGCTTTCCATTATATCCTCTCAGGATTGTCTATATACAGGAAATCCCTTGACACACTCCTGGCTTCAAGAGCTCTCGTTACCCATAAAGAAAAATTTAAATACACATATTAATTACACACATACACACACACACACACACACACACACACATATATATATATATATATATATATATATATATGCAATCTCAATTATGCTCTTCTGGAGACAGCAAGCTAATAAAGAATGTTGTTACCAGAGAGTGTACTATCATTGTAACAGGGCATTTTATGACTATATTATGTTATATTATGTGTTATTATATATGCATTTCATAATACATTATAATATATAATATATAATATAATATATGGTATAATTACACACATGTATATATACATATATATATATAATTTCATATATATACATAAGAAATTATTTTTAGTTGGCTTATAGACTATTATCTGGTTAATCTGATAATATCTCTTACTTAATAGAAAGGTCAAGAATTTGGTAGTCTTTCAGTCCATGAGGCTGGATAACTCAAATGGTCTATAGTCTGTGTTAGAATCCCAAAGAAATAGGTTGTAATATCCATGAGGGAATGTCTCCATATCAGGCTAGATGGACTTGCTAGGATAATAAGAAAAACAAGGCAAAGATTCAAACCTTTCATCTTTTATGTGCTTTTAGGTGGGCTGCTAACAAAAAGTGTATTGCAGACTTAAGGTGGGCTTTTTTACTCTTAAAATCATCCAAACAAGAGTACAAGTATGCCCTGATGCTTATCTAGTGTATTGTTTTCTGGAGAATCTTAGCTTAGCCCAGATATAGAATAATATTAATTTATTTAAATAATAATAATTTAATTAAATTACTTGAAAGGTACATATAAAATTTTTGTTCCCCATATCCTTACACAATCTCCTCAAAGTTTGCATTATGAGAAAAAAATCCTATGAGATTGGATGTTTCTGAAAATAAGTTTGAGGAGCATAATTGAAATTATGATAAAAAACATGTTAAGTACAAATGCATACTGAGGAGATACGCAAGTGTAAGTCATTAAAATATAGAATCAAAATACAATATATAATACACAAAATGTAAACTATATGTAATATGATGCAAATACTACAAATTTATTGTTTATACTTTTATGTAATTATAATCAGTCATAATTTTCTACTATAAAAGTTAAATAATAAGAGACTGGGGATACTTTGCAGAAACTTTGTAATTTTATGAGGTCCCATTTGTCGATTCTTGATCTTAGAGCATCAGCTATTGGTGTTCTGTTCAGGAACTTTTCCCCTGTGCCCAAGTCCTCCAGGGTCTTCACAAGTTTCTTTACTAATAGTTTCAGTGTGTCTGGTTTTATGTGGAGGTCCTTGATCCACTTGGAGTTGATCTTAGTACAAAGAGATAAGAGTGGGTCAATTCGCATTCTTCTGCATGTTGACCTCCAGTTGAACCAGCACCATTTGTTGAAAAGGCTATCTTTATTCCATCGGATGGTTGTGGCTCCTTTATCAAAGATCAAGTGACCATAAGTCTGTGGGTTAATTTCTGGGTCTTCAATCCTGTTCCATTGATCTGCTTGCCTGTTGCTATACCAATACCATGCAGTTTTTAACACAATTGCTCTGTAGTACTGCTTGAGGTCAGGGATAATGATTCCCCCAGAAGTCCTTTTATTGTTGAGAATAGTTTTAGCTATCCTGGGTTTTTTGTTGCTCCAGATGAATTTGAGAATTGCTCTTTCTAGATCTATGAAGAATTGAGTTGGGATTTTGATGGGGATCGCATTGAATCTGTATATTGCTTTTGGCAAGATGGCCATTTTTACTATATTGATCCTGCCAATCCAGGAGCAAGAAATATTTTTCCATCTTCTGAGGTCTTCTTCGACTTGAAGTTCCTGTTGTACAGATCTTTCGCTTGTTTGGTTAGAGTTACGCCAAGATACTTTATGTTGTTTGTGGCTATTGTGAAGGGTGTTATTTCCCTAATTTCTTTCTCTGCCTGCTTGTCCTTTGAGTACAAGAAGGCCACTGACTTGCTTGAGTTAATTTTATACCCTGCCACTTTGCTGAAGTTGTTTATCAGCTGTAGAAGTTCTCTGGTGGAGTTTTTTGGGTCGCTTAGGTAAACTATCATATCGTCTGCAAATAATGATAGTTTCACTTCTTCCTTTCCAATTTGTATCCCTTTGACTTCCTTATTTTGTCTAATTGCTCTTGCTAGAACTTCAAGTACTATATTGAAAAGATATGGAGAGAGAGGGCAGCCTTGTCTAGTCCCTGATTTTAGTAGGATTGCTTCAAGTTTCTCTCCATTTATTTTGATGTTGGCTACTGGTTTGCTGTAGATTGCTTTTACTATGTTTAGGTATGGGCCTTGAATTCCTGCTCTTTCCAAGACTTTTAGCATGAAAGGATGCTGAATATTGTCGAATGCTTTTTCAGCATCTAATGAGATGATCATGTGGTTTTTTCTTTCAGATTGTTTATGTAGTGGATTACATTGATGGATTTCCATATATTGAACCATCCCTGCATCCCTGGGATGAAGCCTACTTGATCATGGTGGATGATTGTTTTGATGTGCTCTTGGTTTCGGTTAGCAAGAATTTTATTTAGTATTTTTGCATCTATATTCATAAGAGAAATTGGCCTGTAGTTCTCTTTCTTTGTTGGATCTTTTTGTGGTTTAGGTATTAGCGTAATTGTGGCTTCGAAGAATGAGTTGGGCAGTGTCCCTTCTGTCTCTATTTTGTGGAATAGTTTGAAAAGTATTGGTGTTAAGTCTTCTTTGAAGGTCTGGTAGAATTCTGCACTAAAACCATCTGGAAAATATCTTCACCAACTCCACATCCAACAGAAGGCTAATATCCAATATATACACAGAACTCAAGAAGTTAGACCCCAAAGAAACAAATAACCCTATCAAAAAATGGGGCACAGAGCTAAACAAAGAATTTTCACCAGAAGAAATTCGGATGGCCGAGAAACACCTTAAAAGATGTTCAACATCATTAGTCATCAGGGAAATGCAAATCAAATCAACCCTGAGATTACACATCACACCAGTCAGAATGGCTAAGATTAAAAACTTCAAGAGACAACAAGTGCTGGCGAGGATGTGGAGAAAGAGGAACACTCCTCCACTGTTGGTGGGATTGCAAAATGGTAAAACCGCTCTGGAAATCAGTTTGGCAGTTCCTCAGAAAATTGGGCATGTCACTTCCAGAGGACCCTGTCATACCACTCCTGGGCATATACCCAGAGGATTCCCCTGCATGCAATAAGGATACATGCTCCACTATGTTTATAGCAGCCTTGTTTATAATAGCCAGAAATTGGAAGGAGCCCAAATATCCCTCAAAGGAGGAATGGATACAGAAAATGTGGTATATTTATACAATGGAATAGTACTCAGCAATTAAAAATAATGAATTCATGCAATTTGTAGGTAAATGGTTAGACCTGGAAAATATCATCCTGAGTGAATTAACCCAATCACAAAAGAATGCACATGAAATGCAATCACTGATAAGTGGATATTAATGAGCCCAGAAGCCCTAAATACTCAAGACACAAATAGCAAGTCAAATGATTCCCAAGAAGAAGAAAGGAGAGGACCCTGGGCCTGTAAAGATTGCATCCAGTTTAGTAAAGAAACCGAGGGGGGAGGGGGAATGATTGGGGAACAGTTGGGGGGGGGAGAGGAACTATGGGAACTACGGTGGGTGGGAACTGGGAAAGGGGAAAGCCTTTGGAATGTAAACATAGAATATAGAAAATAAAATATTAAAAAAAAAAAGAACATGAGATTAAAATGGGAGGTGGAGGATCCAGAATCAAAGGACATCCTTGGGTTCATTGCAAATTCAAAGCCTGCTTGAGCTCTATAAACACTATCTCAGTAAAATGAAAACATTGGTACATTAAAAAAAAAAAAAGAGACTGGGGATATAGGTCAATTGGTAAAAATGCTTGACTCACCAACATTTGAACCTGAATTCACTGT
This sequence comes from Apodemus agrarius, assembly GCA_964023405.1. Taxonomy (NCBI): domain Eukaryota; kingdom Metazoa; phylum Chordata; class Mammalia; order Rodentia; family Muridae; genus Apodemus; species Apodemus agrarius. The sequence goes on from OZ030009.1 coordinate 83,547,099, forward strand.
TAAGAACTCTTGGAAAAATACTAGGCATAAGAGCATGTTCTTGTAATCCCAGCACTGGGAATGACCAATGAATAGAATCCCTCAGATTCATGGCAAGTCAAGCAAATTTAGTTAGTAACTTCAGACCAATGAAAGGCTCTGTCTCAAAGGAGGCAGATGGCTTTCTGAACATAGCACCAGAGGTTGTCTTGTGGATTCCACATCTTTACACATGTATATACCTAGAGATATGGAGACAAATTAAAAATTAAGTATAATATGTGTCTAATAATCAACATAAATTAAATGACGATATAGGATTTCTTTATTGAACCTCATACTTGATTTCAGTAGCTAATATCTGCTTCTTATCACAATTTTTTTCACATGATAGTGGAGCAAATAATAATTTACTGCTTAGATACTAAGAAATCCAATTTCAATTGTTATTGAATGTTCAATAAGGAAGAAGCAAAATACTTTTTACATCACTTTTGTTTTTGGTAATTCATTAAATTGAGGTGAGATAAATATCTGAAGACCGAAGTACAAATTTTAGAACTGCATTGATTTTACCTTCCCTTTGTAAATATTCCAGAGAGCTATCATATGCAGATTCAGTCAATCAGAACAAAGTATAGCAGTTTTATGCTGGTATGCAGATGTGAGCAACTGATAGCTTTTATTATACTACTTAGAAAACAATACATATGCAAATATATGGGGATATCTGGTTTCAAGAATTGATGAAACACTACTTTTTAAATAAACTATTTTAGAGATTGCCTTAAGTATGTCTATTCATATACAAATGATTTTACCTCTTGAATTGCATCTTTTATATTTTTTAAATATCAATAGTGCTTTTCAAGTAACAGGCATTATTTAGCTAGCATTTTACGTGTCTTTAATTAACACTGTGGAGAAACTCAGAACTAAAATACTCAATAGTAAAGTTCCATAAAGACAAGCTATGAATACATTGGAATACAAAATAAACATTTTACTGAAGGGTCCTGTAAAGAAGTAATACCATTTCTCATTTTAGTGTTGAAAGCCACTCTTTAAATGACAACGATGATCTATTACTGTTTAATATTTTCCCTTTCTAATGTCTATATGTAAATAAAGCCAAAGTCCATGTAAATGTGTTTTAAGAATGTTAATACATAGACATAAAAAATTACCTTTTTGTCTATAAATGCCAAAAAGACAAACTTTATTTCATGTGTTTGTTTGTGAGAGTTACATGTGTCTGCATACATGTTTTGGGACTTGTCTGTACATGTAGAATGTGTGTTTGTGTATGTGTATCTGTGTACATGTGTGACTGTGCCACTGTGGGTTTATCTATGTGTTTGTGGAATACATTGTGCATTTGTGTATGTGTTACCCAAGTGTGTGGAAAACAGGTTTATGCTGGGTGTGTTCAATTGCTTTTCATCTATTTCTTCAACTCTTATCTTTACATGGAACCTATTTGGTTATGTTAGCTCGCCAGGAAACTTCAAGAATTTACCTACCTCTACTCTCTCTGTTATATATATATATGTGTGTGTGTGTATGTGTATATATATATATATATATGTATATATATATATATGTATATACAAATATATGTATATATGCATAATATTTGTGCATGTGTATGTATGTTTATGTATATGTGTACATGTGTATATTTACATCCAAATTTTTATTTTACATGGGCCTGGCAAAAGTCATAGTGTGTGACCTGCACACTATAACTGGGGTATTACCCTAGCCCTATTTGTTCTTTCAATATTTATTTTGCTAAGAAGAAGCAAAATAAGAAGACTGACATATATGTATATATATAGTTTGTATCTAAACTATGTATGAGCATATAAACATATTTGTTAAAAAAAGCTATCACATACTGAAATTGTAATGCTAGAGAGACTGAGGTCAGGGCTTCACAGGTAAGGTGGGTACTCTACAAAGAGATATATTCTCAGCTTCCATGTTTATAAAGCCTAGCAACTAGGTTCACTGAAGAAAAATTTTCATCTACCTCAAGTAAAATTCATTCATAATTCTAGAGGTACAGTTCCCCTTTAGAGACAGTTTCAGCTAAAAGGGACCAAAGCTTTCTTCACTAGGAGGCAAACTCATCAGTACTGATAGACTTTTCAGTTAACAATCTGTCCTATATCATTTTAAAAATGAATCATAATGAAAATTTGCTTCGGTATTGTTCTAGAAAATGTGCTGGAGAAAGTATTTAAAATAATTAAAAAAACAGTAACCTTCAATGTAGCAAAGTCTTATGATTCCAGTTTTGGAACATGTCTTATATATGTACTGAATGACAACAGGTACATGGGAGGAACACTTAAGAAACTAAGCTCTTGCTAAAATGTGTAATGAGGCATCTTATATCATCCTCAGAAATTATTATCAGAATTATTATAAAAATAAGAGCATTCAAAAATATAATTTATTTTGAATGGGACTATCTAATGCCTGGGTTCATGTGAAACCTGTGTGAAATCTGAATTTACAAAGTAATGCATTCAATGGTACAATATCCACTAGTCTGAAAAGCATAAGTATAAAAAGCCGACTGTAATTATACTTGTAGCTATGAGAAAACACTTGAAAAGGGCAAATGAAGCAAGAGATCATTGTGTCCATTAGAGATCCAGATCTGGATCATTAGAGATCCAGAGGAAGTCTGTGGTAGTTTGATGTAATTGAACAGGTGGCCATGGTTCTGCACAAGCAAGCAACAGAACATGGCAGTTTCAGCCATTTGGTTCTGGGATTCGAGTCAAGGGTAAGAGAAAGGGGCTGTGCAATCTCTACAAATAAGAATGGCTAGTGAGGGTAGGCATGTGCCTAGGATGAACCTGCATGAAGACTTAAAGAGACCATCCTTTAAATCTGTGAAGGTGAAGCTTGGATTGCCTTTGAGACCCTAAGATGTTAGATTCCAGAACTGTGGGATATCAACCAAGGAGAGCTGATAGCATGACCTGGAACTAGTCCAAGAGAAAGAAATGTTTTCCAGCCAAGCTGAAAGGAGTCAGAGATTTGAAGAACATTGTGACACAGAACACAGAGCTGAGATTTTGGTGTTTGCGCAGCTAGTTTTTGGTCTTGATTTGGTGAAATATTTCCTCACTATGCTCCCTTCCCTATATTTTAGGACAGCAATGTATATCCTGTGCTATTATATATTAGAAGTATGGGAACTATTTTTGATTTTGATATTACTAGGGATTAGAGTAAGGAGATTGTATGATTCTCAAATGTAACTTTGAAATTTTGAATTTTAAATAAGTTTGGGATTTTTCTAGACTATGGACACTTTTGAAGTTGAACTAAATGCTTTTGCTGTATGCTATTGTTACAAGTCCACATGGGCTAGGAAATGGAATGTGGTAGTTTGACTCCCCATAGGGAGTGCCAATATTAGGAGGTATAGCCTTATTGGAGTAGGTGTAGTCTTGTTGAAAGAAGTGTGTCTCTGTGGAGTGGGGCTTTGAAGTCATATATCTATATCTATATCTATATCTATATCTATCTATCTATCTATCTATCTATCTATCTATCTATCTATCTTCAAGCCACACCTAGTGGGACATCTCCTTCTGCTGTCTGAAAACAAGATATAGACCTTTCAGCTCCTCCAGCACTCTATCTGCCCGCACACTACCATGCTTCCCATAATGATAATGAACTAACCCTCTGAACCAGTAAGCCAGCCCCAATTAAATGTTTTCCTTTATAAGAGTTGCTGTGGTCATGATGTCCCTTTCCAAAAACAAAACCAAAAATAAAATAGAGTCCATGAGGAGAAAGCAGAAGACTAGAGTAGGAAGGTGAGAATTTCAATATCCAACCAAAAACAAGAAAAAGAGAAAGTAGCCTGGAAGTGCAGGAATACTATAAACACTCAACCCCCCTCACCTCGGAACTCTTTGAGCAAAGCAATACTACCATCACAAACAGTTTCATCAACTGAGAACCAAGTGTTCAAATACCTGAGTCATTAAAGGAGACATCTCATTAAATCACCACATTCTATTCACTATACTGCATAAACTTATTTTTATCTTAATGCAAAACATGCATGTGTCTGACTTCAAAAGGTTTCATAATTTTTCAAAGTATCAATACTCTTCTAAAATTAAAAGTTGTTTCTGAGACTCAAAGTAATTTCTTAACTGTAACCTTCTGTAAAATAAAATTAAAAAGCAAATTATATACTCCCAACATACAATGACACCAAATATGCATTATTATTTCAAAAGGGAGGAATGGGTCTCTGCTGAGGAAATACTGGACCAAAGCAAGACAGAAACTCAGCAAGGCAAACATTAAATCTTGTAGCTCTGTGTACAGTATCAAAGAGCTCTACACCTTCAGCTTTGATGTCTGAAACATACATACATACATACATACATACATACATGTATATATATACATATATATGTATATATATATATATATATATATATATATATATATACACACACATATATATTGGACTCATTCTACTCCAAGTACAAAGCTCTCATTGTCAGAATCTCTTGGATCTGGCATCTACTTGTTGAGACTCTCCATTCCAACAGAGGCTTCGCTTTTACACTTCCACACAAGAGTTGCTCAGGGCATCTTGTTCTATCAGGATATTCTCCTCACAGGGACTACCTTCCTCACATTGCTGGGACTCAACATTAATATGTAAGGTGGAGGAATAATCCATAATTCCTCATTTTTGCACTTTTCATTTAAAGTAAATATCATGTGAATGACACTGCCAAATTCAGCTGCCAGAGCTTGGGATGGAATCTCCTCCCTTCAACTACATTACCATCAGCTTTTCTGTTGAAGCAATTTCTTTCTAGAAGCAATCACCACCACCACCACCACCACCACCCCGAAGGATCTCTTTTCCAAATTAGAAGTATACCTGTGTCAGGTCTGGATACTTATTCCAATGCACAGCCGGCCTCTCTAATATTGCAAACATCCTCAGCAATTATAGCCTCTATTTCAGCTAGTGCTCTGGCTGTGGTGTAAAGCTTCCTAGTGCTTTTTTCTCTCAATACTTCATTTTGCATTTTCTACTTTGCTTCCTCTTTTCATTGACAGCAATGTGCAAATGTGTTACTACTAATAATTATTCTGCATATTCACTATTATGTTCTCTTGAAATTTCCATTGCCAAATATTTCAGTCCCTCTCTTTTTAATTTAGCATCACTCAAATTTTTAGCACATGGATAGAAAACAGCCAAGTTATTTTCCCAAAAGTCACATGCATGACCTCTAGTTTAATTTAATGTTAAATTCCTTGATACCCTTTGAAACCTCTTGTGCCAGTTTTCCATCCTCCACATTTTTCTCTTCACTATTCTTTTCACAAACCTACTGGAAAGGCACTTGGAGTTTTGTTTACAACATTTAATCACTTTTCTTGCACCAAGTTTCGAAGTCTCCCATATTCTTCCATAAAACAAAATGCTAACTAAGTTTTTTCACAACAAACAGCCTACTTGCTGGTACCAAGTTCAGTATTAGTGCCTTTTCTGTGGCTGTGATAAAACCAGTAACTTATAGAAAAGTTTATTTTGTCCTTGTTCCACAAGGAAAGTGCAAAATTGCATCAGAGGCAATGATGAGGGCGAAGACACCATATCTCCAAACACAAACACAAAACAGGAGAGAGTGAAATGGAGGCAGTCAGTATTATGAATTCTCAAAATCATCTCTAGTAATGTACTTCTTCCAATAGAGAGGCATCTCCTCCCCAAACATCATTATTAATTGGGAACAAAATGTTCAAAGGCCGTTTGAGACATTCTTATTCAATCAACCACAGTAGTAAAGAAAAAGGCTGAAGCTTAAGTAACAGCAAGATGAGGAACTTGCCTCTAAAAGAGAGATTTCATACAATCTAACAACTTCCTAGACTGCTTTAAGGGAAAATATATGAATTAAGATAATGATGATGGGTCAACCACAGCCTACCTTGATTCCTTAGGTATATGTACCTCTTGTTTTCTATTGAAACCTAAATCTCAGATTAGAAACCCAATGAAGAATTTCACGAATTCATTGTTTTTAATAGCTGAGTAGTAATCATTGTCTGAAATTCTTAGGCAAATGGTTGGAACTGGGAAATATCATCCTGAGTGAGGTAACCCAGTCACAAAAGTATGCACTCACTGATAAGTGGATATTAGCCCAGAAGCTTGGAAAATGCAAGACACAATTCACAGACCAAATGAAGCTCAAGAAAAAGGAAGGCAAAGTATGGATACTCTGGTCCTTCTTAGAATGGCGAACAAAATACCACAGGAGGAGATACCGAGACAAAGTGTGGATCAGAGTCTGATGGAAAGACCGCCCAGAGGCTGCCCTACCTAGGGATCCATCCCATATACAGTTACAAAACCCAGACTCTATTGTGGATGCCAACAAGTACTTGCTGACAGGAGCCTGATAGTTACAAAACCCAGACACTATTGTGGATGCCAATAAGTGCTTGCTGACAGGAGCCTGATATAGCTATCACCTGGAAGACTCTGCCAGTGCATGACAAATACAGAGGGGGTCACTCTTAGCCAGCCATTGAACTGAGCACAAGGTCCCCAATGGAGGAGTTAGAGAAAAGATCCTAGGAGCTGAAGGGGTTTGTAGCAGCATAGGAGGAACAGCAATATGAGTCATGTACCCCTAGCGCTTCCAGGCACTAAACCATCAACCAAAGAGTACATATGGAGCGACCCACGACTCCAGGTGCATATGCAGCAAAGGATGGCCTTGTTGGACATCAAAAGGAAAAGAAGCCCTTAGTCCCGAGAATGCTCAGTGCTGTAGTGTAAGGGAATACCAGAACAGGGAAGCAGGAGTGGTGGATTGGTGAAGGGGGGGTAGGTGAATTTTGAGGGTGGGGGAGCCAGGAAAGGGGACAATATTTGAAATGTAAATAAAGATTATATCTAAAAAAGAAAAAAAGAGAGAGACTGAGAGAGAGAGAGAGAGAGAGAGAGAGAGAGAGAGAGAGAGAGAGAGAGAGAGAGAGAGAGAATCCTAAGGATGGACTGGAAGCTATCATGTTCCCATGTTCCTGAGCATTTGTTCCTATTACCAATATGACAACATTGACTGAACCTCCCATTTGTGTTCCATTATTGATTTATAGAGGACAGATGTTTTCAGCTTTGCTTGTTAGGGCTATTAGGACCCAGACTTTGACCCTAACAAGTCCATAAAAATGACAGTGCCTCATACTTGGCCAGCAGATCTACAGAAGGTATACAAAGGCTAGACTTGATATTTTGAATATTAACAGTTTTCAAGAGTATAGCACTACAGAAAATGATTCAGCAATAATATCAGATCTTGGGTCCCAGATGGATAAAAATGTAAATGTCATTAGAGGATTACAGAAGACTAGAAGTAGAATAGTTTGGGGTAGGGAAGATTGGCAGTTTAACTTCAAATAATCTAATGGAAAAAAATAAAGGAAACAGCATGATTTGTCTTAGAAATATCAAATTATGTCTCCACTTATAGAATGTTAGTAAAATAAGACAATAAAAATCATTACTATGAGCTTGGGCAGAGAAATGTTTCAAAAGGTCTCTGACTACAGAGATGTGAATAGAAATGAGAATCTAGAAGTACTAAGTTAACCAGAAGACAACAAATATCACATCAAATGTACCTCTGTAGGGATTCTTGCATAGCCTGTTACACATACGCTATGTAAGATGACAGACATGTCATTCTGCTTCACTACGGTGATATTTTTTTTTTTTGTGGCATGAACATTATTTTTATTTATTTATTTTCTTTTTTCTTTATTTATTGGATATATTCTATAGTTACATTTTATATCACTTTTTCTGGCTCCCCATCCCCCAAAGGTCCTACATGCCCTTTCCCTCCCCCTGTCCCCCCATCCACCCATTCCCAATTCCCTGTTCTGGTATTCCCCTACATTGATGTTTTGATCCTTTCCATCATCAGTGTCCACTCCTTCCTTCTTGTCAGATATCATTTGATATGTGGATTGTGTCTTTGGTGTCCCAAGAATCTAGGCTTATATCCACTTATCAGTGAGTGCATACCATGGGGATTCTTTTGAGACTGGGTTACCTCACTTAGTATGATGTTCTCCAGCTCTATCCATTTCTGTAAGAATTTCATGAATTCAGTGTTTCTAATGGCTGAATAGTACTTCATTGTGTATATATACCACATTTTTTGTATCTATTCTTCCGCTGAGGGACATCTGGGTTCTTTCCAGCTTCTGGCTATTATAAATAAGGCTGCTATGAACATAGTGGAGCATGTATTCTTGCTGCATGCTGGGGAATCTCCTGGGTATATGCCCAGGAGTGGTATGGCTGGGTCTTCAGGAAGTATCATGTCCAGTTTTCTGAGGAACCGCCAAACTGATTTCCAGAGTGGTTACACCAGCTTGCAGTTCCACCAGCAGTGAAGGAGTGTTCTTCTTTCTCCACATCCTCGCCAACACCTGATGTCTCCTGAGTTTTTAATCTTAGCCATTCTGAATGGTGTGAGGTGAAATCTCAGGGTTGTTTTGATTTGCATTTCTCTAATGACTAATGATGTTGAACATTTTTTAAGGTGTTTTTCAGTCATCCGAATTTCTTTAGGTGAAAAGTCTTTGTTTAACTCTGTACCCCATTTTTGGATAGGGTTATTTGGTTTTCTGGGGTCTAACTTCTTGAGTTCTTTGTATACATTGGATATTAGCCCTCTGTCAGATGTGGTGTTGGTGAAGATTTTTTCCCAATTTGTTGGTTGCCGATTTGTCCTTTTGACAGTGTCTTTTGCCTTACACAAACTTTGTATTTCTATGAGGTCCCATTTGTCTATTCTTGATCGTAGAGCATAAGCAATTAGTGTTCTACTCAGGAATTTTGCCCCTGAGCCAATGTCCTCCAGGGTCTTCCCCAGTTTCTTTTCTATTAGTTTTAGTGTGTCTGGTTTTAAGTGGCGGTCCTTGATCCACTTGGAGTTGAGCTTAGTGCAAGGAGATAAGAGTGAATCAATTTTCATTCTTCTGCATGTTGAGCTCCAGTTGAGTCAGCACCATTTGTTGAAAAGGCTATCTTTTTTCCCCTGGATGTTTTCAGCTCCTTTGTCACAGATCAATTGGCCATAGATGTGTGGGTTCAATTCTAGGTCTTCAATCCTATCCCATTGATCCATCTCCCTGTCACTGTACCAATACCATGCATTATTTAACACTACTGCTCTGTAGTATTGCTTGAGGTCCGGGATATTGATTCCCCCAGAAGTTCTTTTACTGTTGATGATAGTTTTAGCTATCCTGGGTTTTTTGTTATTCCAGATGAATTTGAGAATTGCTCTTTCTAACTCTATGAAGAACTGTATTGGGATTTTGATGGGGATTGTGTTGAATCTGTATATTGCTTTTGGCAAGATTGCCATTTTAACTATATTAATCCTGTCAACCCACGAGCATGGAAGATTTTTCCATTTTCTGAGGTCTTCTTCCATTTCCTTCTTCGGAGACCTGAAGTTTTTGTCATATAAATCTTTCACTTGTTTGCTTAGAGTCACACCAAGATATTTTATATTGTTTGTGGCTATTGTGAAGAGTGTCATTTCCCTAATTTCTTTCTTGGCCTGCTAATCCTTTGCATATAGGAAGGCTACTGAGTTGCTTGAGTTGATTTTATAACCAGCCACTTTGCTGAAGTTGTTTATTAGTTGTAGGAGTTCTCTGGTGGAGGTTTTTGGGTCACTTAAGTATACTATCATATCATCTGCGAATAGTGATAGTTTGACTTCTTCCTTTCCAATTTGTATCCCTTTGACTTCCTTATGTTGTCAAATTGCTCTACCTAGTACCTCAAGTACTATATTGAAGAGATATTGTGAGATGGGAAGCCTTGTCTAGTCCCTGATTTTAGTGGGATTGCTTCAAGTCTCTCTCCATTTACTTTGATGTTGGCCATCGGTCTGCTGTAAATTGCTTTTACTATGTTTAGGTACAGACTTGAATTCCTGTTCTTTCCAAGACTTTTAGCATGAAAGGATGCTGAATTTTGTCAAATGCTTTTTCAGCATCCAATGAAATGACCATGTGGTTTTTTTCTTTGAGTTTGTTTATGTAGAGGATTACGGTGATGGATTTCTGTATATTAAACCATTCCTGCATCCCTGGGATGAAGCCAACTTGATCATGGTGAATGATCATTTTGATGTGTTCTTGGATTCGATTTGAAGAATTTTATTGAGTATTTTTGCGTAGATGTTTATAAGGTAGTTTGGTCTGAAGTTCTCTTTCTAAGTTGGGTCTTTGTGTGGATTTGGTATCAGGGTAATTATGGCTTTGTAGAATGAGTTGGGTAGTGTTCCTTCTGTTTCTATTTTGTGGAATAGCTTGAAGAGTATTGGTATTAGGTCTTCTTTGAAAGTCTGATAGAATTCTGCACTAAAACCATCCGGTCCTGTGGTTGGAAGACTTTCTATGACCTCTTGTATTTCTTTGGGAGTTATGGGACTGTTTAGGGGCTCTATTTGATCCTGATTTAATTATGGTATTTGGTATTTGTCTAGGAAAGTGTCCATTTCCTCCAGATTCTCCAGTTGTGTTGAGTATAGACTTTTGTAGTAGGATCTGATGATTTTTTTGTATTTCCTCAGTTTCTGTTGTTATATCTCCCTTTTCATTTCTAATTTTGTTGATTTGAATACTGTTTCTGTGTCCTTTGGTAAGTCTGGCTAGGGGTTTATCTATCTTGTTGATTTTCTCAAAGAACCAGCTCCTGGTTTTATTGATTCTTTGTATGGTTCTCTTTGTTTCACGTTGATTGATTTCAGTCCTGAGTTTGATGATTTCCTGTCTTCTACTTCTCCTGGGTGAAATAGCTTCTTTTTGTTCCAGAGCTTTCAGGTGTGCCATTAAGTTGCTTGTATATGCTCTCTCCTATTTCTTTTGGAGACACTCAGGGCTATGAGTTTTCCTCTTAGTACTGCTTTCATTGCATCCCATAGATTTGGGTATGTTGTGCCTTTATTTTCAGTAAATTCTAAAAAGTCTTTGATTTATTTCTTTATTTCTTCCTTGACTAAGGTATCATTGAGTAGAATATTATTCAGTCTCATGTATATGAGGACTTTCTGTTGTTTTTCTTGCTATTGAAGAACACGCTTACTCCATGGTGATCAGATAGGAGGCATGGGATTAGTTCAATCTTTTTATATTTGTTGAGGTCTGTCTTGTGACCAATTATATGGTCAATTTTGGAGTAGGTACCATGAGGTGCTGAGAAAAGGTATAGTCTTTTGCTTTAGGATGAAAGGTTCTTTATATATCTGTTAGATCCAATTGGTCCAAAGTTTCAATGAGTTTCCCTGTGTCCCTGTTTCGTTTCTGTTTTCCTGATCGGTCCATTGAGGAAAATAGAGTGTTGAGGTCCCCCACAATTATTGTGTTAGGTGCAATGTGTTCTTTGAGCTTTAGTAAAGTTTCTTTTATGAATGAGGGTGCCCTTGCATTTGGAGCATAGATATTTAGAATTGTGAGTTCTTCTTGGTGGATTTTTCCTTTGACCAGCAAAAAGTGGCCTTCTGTGTCTCTTTTGATGACTTTAGCTTGAAAGTCAATTTTATCTGATATTAGTATGACTATTCTTTTTTTTCTTTTTTTATTGTATATATTCTATATTTACAATTCATTTCCCTTTTTCTGGTTCCCCACCCCCAAAGGTCCCACATGTCCTTTTCCCTCCCCCTGCTCCCGCATCAACCCCCTCCCACTTTACTGTTCTTGTACTCTCCCACAATGATGATTTGGTCCATTCTAGCACCAGTGTCCACTCCTTTCTTCTTGTGAGACATCACTTGATATGTGATTTGTGTCTTTGGTGTTCCAAGCTTCTAGGCTAATATCCACTTATCAGTGACTGTATACCATGGGTATTCTTTTGAGACTGGGTCACCTCACTTAGTATGACGTTCTCCAGCTCCATCCATTTCTCTAAGAATTTCATGAATTCATTGTTTCTAATGGCTGAATAGTACTCCATTGTGTATATATACCACATTTTTTGTATCCATTCCTCTGTTGAGGGACATCTGGGTTCTTTCCAGCTTCTGGCTATTATATATAAGGCTGCTATGAACATAGTGGAGCATGTATCCTTATTGCATGCTGGTGAATCTTCTGGGTATATTCCCAGGAGTGGTATGGCTGGGTCCTCCGGAAGTATCACGTCCAGTTTTCTGAGGAACCGCCATACTGATTTCCAGAGTGGTTGTACCAGCTTGCATTCCCACCAGCAGTGGAGGAGTGTTCCTCTTTCTCCACATCCTCGCCAACACCTGATGTCTTCTGAGTTTTTAATCTTAGCCATTCTGACTGGTGTGAGGTGAAATCTCAGGGTTGTTTTAATTCGCATTTCCCTAATGACTAGTGATGTTGAACATTTTTTAAGGTGTGTCTCAGCCATCCGAATTTCTTCAGGTGAAAAGTCTCTGTTTAGCTCTGTACCCCATTTTTGGATAGGGTTATTTGGTTTTCTGGGGTCTAACCTCTTGAGTTCTTTGTATACATTAGATATTAGCCCTCTGTTTGATGTGGTGTTGGTGAAGATTTTTTCCCAATTTGTTGGTTGCCGATTTATCCTTTTGACAGTGTCTTTTGCCTTACAGAAACTTTGTAGTATTATGAGGTCCCATTTGTCTATTCTTGTTCTTAGAGTATAAGCAATTGGTGTTCTGTTCAGGAATTTTTCCCCTGAGCCAATGTCTTCAAGGGTCTTCCCCAGTTTCTTTTCTATTAGTTTTAGTGTGTCTGGTTTTAAGTGGCGGTCCTTGATCCACTTGGAGTTGAGCTTAGTGCAAGGAGATAAGAGTGGATCAATTCTCATTCTTCTGCATGTTGAGCTCCAGTTGAGCCAGTACCATCTGTTGAAAAGGCTATCTTTTTTCCACTGGATGTTTTCAGCTCCTTTGTCGAAGATCAATTGGCCATAGATGTGTAGGTTCAATTCTGGGTCTTCGATCCTATTCCATTGATCTGCTTCCCTGTCACTGAACCAATACCATGCAGTTTTTAATACCACTGCTCTGTAATATTGCTTGAGGTCCGGGATATTGATTTCCCCCAGAAGTTCTTTTGCTGTTGATGATAGTTTTAGCTATCCTGGGTTTTTTGTTATTCCAGATGAATTTGAGAATTGCTCTTTCTAGCTCTATGAAGATCTGATTTGGGATTTTGATGGGGATTGCATTGAATCTGTATATTGCTTTGGGCAAGATTGCCATTTTGACTATATTAGTCCTGCCAACCCACGAGCATGGAAGATTTTCCCATTTTCTGATGTCTTCTTCAATTTCCCTCTTCAGAGACCTGAAGTTTTTGTTGTATAAATCTTTCACATGTTTGGTTAGCGTCACTCCAAGATACTTTATATCATTTGTGGCTATTGTGAAGGGTGTCATTTCCCTAATTTCTTTCTCAGCCTGCTTATCCTTCGCATATAGGAAGGCTACTGATTTACTTGAGTTGATTTTATAGCCAGCCACTTTGCTGAAGTTGTTTATCAGTTGCAGGAGTTCTCTGGTGGAGGTTTTTGGGTCACTTAAGTAAACTATCATATCATCTGCAAATAGTGATAGTTTGACTTCTTCCTTTCCGATTTGTATCCCTTTGACTTCCCTCTGTTGTTGAATTGCTCTAGCTAGTACCTCAAGTACTATATTGAAGAGATATGGCGAGAGGGGACAGCCTTGTCTAGTCCCTGATTTTAGAGGGATTGCTTCAAGTTTTTCTCCATTTACCTTGATGTTGGCTACTGGTCTGCTGTATATTGCTTTTACTATGTTTAGATATGGGCCTTGAATTCCTGTTCTTTCTAGGACCTTTAGCATGAAAGGATGCTGAATTTTGTCAAATGCTTTTTCAGCATCCAATGAGATGACCATGTGGTTTTTTTCTTTGAGTTTGTTTATGTAGTGGATTACGTTGATGGATTTCCGTATATTGAACCATCCCTGCATCCCTGGGATGAAGCCAACTTGATCATGGTGAATGATCGTTTTGATGTGTTCTTGGATTCGGTTGGCAAGTATTTTGTTTAGTATTTTTGCATCGATATTCATAAGAGAAATTGGCCTGTAGTTCTCTTTCTTAGTTGGATCTTTGTGTGGTTTTGGTATCAGGGTAATTGTGGCTTCATAGAATGAGTTGGGTAGTGTTCCTTCTGTTTCTGTTTTGTGGAATAATTTGAAGAGTATCGGTATCAGGACTTCTTTGATGGTCTGATAGAATTCTGCACTAAAACTGTCTGGTCCTGTGCTCTTTTTGGTTGGAAGACTGTCTATGACCCCTTCTATTTCTTTGGGGGTTATGGGTCTGTTAAGATGATCTATTTGATCCTGGTTTAATTTTGGTATTTGGTAACTGTCGAGGAAATTCTCCATTTCCTCCAGATTCTCCAGTTTTGTTGAGTATAGGTTTTTGTAGTATAACCTAGTATATAGGTTTTTTGAATTTCCTCAGTTTCTGTTGTTATATCTCCCTTTTCATTTCTAATTTTGTTAATTTGAATACTGTCTCTGTGCCCTTTAGTAAGTCTGGCTAGGGGTTTATCTATCTTGTTGATCTTCTCAAAGAACCAGCTCCTGGTTTTGTTGATTCTTTGTATGGTTCACTTTGTTTCAACTTGATTGATTTCAGCCCTGAGTTTGATGATTTCCTGTCTTCTACTCCTCCTGGGTGAAATTGCTTCTTTTTGTTCCAGAGCTTTCAAGTGCGCCATTAAGTTGCTAGTATATGCTCTCTCCTGTTTCTTTTTGGAGACACTCAGGACTATGAGTTTTCCTCTAAGCACTGCTTTCATTGTGTCCCATAGATTTGGGTATGTTGTGCCTTCATTTTCATTAAGTTCTAAGAATTCTTTGATTTCTTTCTTTATTTCTTCCTGGACTAAGGTATCATTGAGTAGAATATTGTTCAGCCTCCAAGCCTATGGGGATTTTCTGTTGTTTTTGTTGCTATTGAAGAACACTCTTACTCCATGGTGATCTGATAAGAGGCATGGGATTAGTTCGATCTTTTTATATTTGTTGAGATCTGTTTTGTGTCCAATTATATGGTCGATTTTGGAGAAGGTACCATGAGGGGCTGAGAAAAAGGTATAGTCTTTTGCTTTAGGGTGAAATGTTCTATATATATATATATATCTGTTAAATCCAATTGCTCCAAAGTTTCGATGAGTTTCTCAGTGTCTCTGTTTAGTTTCTGTTTTCCTGGTCGGTCCACTGTGGATAGTGGGGTATTGAGGTCCCCCACAATCATTGTGTTAGGTGCAATGTGTGCTTTGAGCTTTAGTAAGGTTTCTTTTACAAATGAGGGTGCCCTTACATTTGGAGCATAGATGTTTAGAATTGTGAGTTCTTCTTGGTGGATTCTTCCTTTGACTAGCAGGAAGTGACCTTCTGTGTCTCTTTTGATGACTTTGGGTTGAAAGTCAATTTTATCTGATATTAAAATGGCTACTCCATCTTGCTTCCTGTGACCATTTGCTTGCAAAATTGTCTTCCATCCTTTTACTCTAAGGTAGTGTTTGTCTTTGACTCTGAGGTGTGTTTCCTGTAAGCAGCAAAATGTAGGGTCCTGTTTCCATATCCAGTCTGTTAGTCTATGTCTTTTTATTGGGGAGTTGAGTCCATTGATGTTAAGAGATATTAAGGAATAGAGATTATTACTTCCTGACATTTTTGATGTTATTTTTGTTTTTGAGTAGTTATCTTCCTTTGAGTTTGATGGAAGAAGTTTATTGTCTTGCTTTTTCTTGGGTGCTATTCCCTTCCTTGTGTTGGACTTTTCCTCCTATTATCCTTTGTAGAGCTGGGTTAGTGGAAAGATATTGTGTAAAGTTGGTCCTGTCATGGAATATTTTGATTTCTCCATCTATGTTGATTGAGAGTTTTGCTGGGTATAGTAGTCTTGGCTGACATTTGTTTTCTCTTAGGGTCTGCATGAGGTCTGCCCAGGATCTTCTAGCTTTCATGGTTTCTGGAGAGAAGTCTGGTGTGATTCTGATAGGTCTTCCTTTATATGTTACTTGGCCCTTTTCTCTTACTGCCTTTAATATTCTTTCTTTGTTTAGTACATTTGGGGTTTTGATTATTATGTGACGGGAGGTGTTTCTGTTCTGGTCCAGTCTGTTTGGAGTTCTGTAGGCTTCTTGTATATTCATGGGCATCTCTCTCTTTATGTTAGGAAAGTTTTCTTCCATAATTTTGTTAAAGATATTTGCTGGCCCTTTAAGTTGTAGATCTTCACTCTCATCTATCCCTATAATCCTTAGGTTTGGTCTTCTCATTGTGTCCTGGATTTCCTGGATGTTTTGGGTTACAAGCCTTTTGGATTTGGCGTTTTATTTGACTGTGGAGTCAATGGTTACTATGTTATCTTCAGCATCAGAGATTCTTATTTCTATCTCTTGTATTCTGTTTTTTATGTTTGCATCTAAGACCCCTGATTTCTTCCCAAGGTTTTCTATCTCCAAGGTTGCCTCCTTTTGTGATTTCTTAATTGTTTCTACCTCTGTGTTCAGATCTTGGATGGTTTTGCTCAGTTCCATCATTTGTTTGTTTGTGTTTTCATGTAATTCTTTAATATATTTTTGTGCTCCCTCTTTCATGACTTCTGCCTGTTGTTTCAAGTTCTCCTGCATTTCTTTAACTGATTTTCTCATTTCCTCTTTATTGGTTTCTTTCTGATGGCCCATATTCTCCTGGAGTTCTTTAAGTGTTTTTTGTGTTTGGATTGTAAGAGCTTCTTCCCTATTGATGTTCCCCTGCATTTCTTTAAGAGATTTGTTTATGTCTTTTTTGTGTTCCTCTAGGAGCATCATGACCTGTGCTTTTATATCTAACTCTTGTTTTTCTGGTGTGCTGGGGTATCCTGGACTTGCTGTGGTTGGCGAATTGGGTTCAGATGGTGCCATATTGCCTTGATTTCTGTTAATAATGTTCCTACATTTGCCTTTTGCCATCTCTTTATCTCTGGCGTTAGTTGGTCTTATTGTAGATGGCGCCCTGCTGAAAGCACAGCACGCCTGTCCCCAGGAGACAGATCCCTTCTGGCAGCTTGTCTGTGCTGGACTATGCTAGCTCTGAGTCCAGGCTCCTGACTCCAGCTGCTAGATTTCCAAGCTGTGCCCCGAGGCAGCAAGGTGGCCCGTCGCTACTAGTCATCTCAGAGAGCCGGTCCTGGCCGCGGTAGTCTGCACCGGCAGCTGAGCTTTCTGTGCCCGCATCTCCTGCAGAGCTAAGCTAAGCTATATCTCTGGCCATGCACCTGATTCCAGCTGCTCATTGGGTCCAGTGTGCCCGCTGTTTGCGAGTGGGGATCTGAGGCAAAATGGCTGCCCCTGCTGAAAACACCATGTGGCCTTGGCTGAGCTGCTGGTACCCAGCTCTGCTGATCCCTTCTGGCTGCATTGTCTGTGCTGGACTATGCTCGCTCTGAGTCCAGGACCCTGACTCCAGCTGCTAGAGTTCCGAGCTGTGCCCAGAGGCGGGCAGGTGGCCCCTTGCTGCTAGTCCGCTCAGAGAGCTGGTCCCGGCCAGTAGTCTGCACCCGTAGCTGAGCTTTCTGTGCCCGGATCTCCTGCAGAGCTAAGCTAAGCTATAACTCTGGCCATGCACCTGATTCCAGCTGCTCACTGTGTCCAGTGTGCCTGTTGTTTGCGCGCGGGGGTCTGGGGCAAGATGGCTGCCCCAGCTGAAGGCACTGCGTGACCTTGGCTGAGCTGCTGGTACCCCGCATCCTAATCATTTTTTAAGTTTATAATTATAGTTGTTACTTCTACCACCATATTTATAATATCATATCGGCATGTAATAGGTATTCATTAAATAATTAATGCTACATTTGCATGTACTATATAGAAGCTTATAAACAAACATTGATATTACATTCATATTATAACCTAAGGCTTAGTAGAGTTTAGGGAACAGAGTCAAATTTTTAAATATATTGTTTGATCTGTGAGAAGTTCAGTGGCATCTTCAACTTCCTTAAGTGGAAGAGCTGCCAAGCCAATGTGGAGATCATATTAGTCATTGCACTTCAGTCTTCTAGTAGATATATGGTTTTCTAGCAATAGTCTATCCATTTGTAAATCAGATCCTTAAATAAGTTAATGATTTTTTAGATGTGATTTTATCTGTTTAATCTGCTTTTTAATTAAGCTCTTTTGAAACCTCAATCTAATGTTGGGAGAAATGACTAACAGAATAGGCTGTAAGAGACATGAAGTCTGTCCTTAAGAAACATCACACTGTGCCTTTCATAAGAAGATTCCTTCTTCAGAGTGAAGCATGCTTCTGGACTGGCATTGTAGTTTAAGACCTTAGCTGTTACTTTGTCTGGCACTAAGGCACAATTTCTGAATTGAATGTTCTCTGTATACTGGCCATGATGGCAGAATGTTTGAGAGCCTTTAATTATATAACTGGAGTTCAATACAGGTATAAGGATCTCATTTAGATGTTTCCTATCTCTGGATTGATCTGCTCAATTAGTTTGAACTTTCTCCCTAAGAATCAGGATCAGAACCTGGCAGTGGTGGTGCACGCCTTTAATCCCAGCACTTGAGGACAGAGGCAGGCGGATTTCTGAGTTCGAGGCCAGCCTGGTCTACAGAGTGAGTTCCAGGACAGCCAGGGCTATACAGAGAAACCCTGTCTTGAAAACACCTTAACAAAACGAATCAGGATCAGCTGAAAAACATAAATATTGAGGGTTTAACTCACTCCAGGGAACACTGCCTACAGATTAGGAGAAAAATTGATGAATAGGAACTACCAACCTTTTCATTTTCCTCTCATACTAGCTTATAATGAGCTATCATTCCTCAAAACTGTCACCTTCATTGCTGAGTCTTTTCCCTGTACTCACTCGTTAAAGCAGGCACTAAAAGCATGATAAGTGCTGTGGAATGACAGAACCTCAGCATTAAGGGGAATAAAATCTGAATTATATGAAAGAGCTCCCAGCCACTTGAAATTCCCAGTATATAAATTATCACCACAGAGGGTGACTATTTTTAATTAAGTTCATTTCTAACTTAGAGAAATCTCAACGATTTCTGAAATTAGGCTCTAGCTAAATGATGGAAAATGAATGGTAGTGTGAATGAGGATGTACCCTATAGACTCATGGATTTGAAAACTTGGTTCTCAGTTGGTGTCACTCTTTGGAAAAGGTTAGGTGTAGCTGAAAATTGTTAACATCCACTCTATGTTCCCGGTGGGTGTACACGTAGCTCTGTATATGACCAAGAGCTCTGGATTCATGAATGAAAGACCACACACGGAACCTTTATATTTTATTTTCATTGTTTATATTTTCCCTTTTGTCATCTGATATTTTATTTATTTACATTTCAAATGTTATCCTCTTTCCTGATCCCCCTAACCCTCAGGAACTCCCTATTCCATCCCCTCTCCTTCTGATTCTATAAGGGTTTGCCCTCATTCACCCACAACTCCTGCCTTCGAATTTCCCTACTCTGGGATAGACTGCCATCATGGGACCAAGTACTTCTTCTCCCACTGATGCTCAATAAGGCTATCCTCTGCTACATATACAGATGGAGCCATGGGTCTCTCCATGTGTACTCCTTGGTTGGTGGTTTAAGTCCTGGGAGCTCTGGTTGGTTAATATCATTGTTCTTTCTATGGAGTTACAAACCCATTTATCTCTTTCAGTCCTTAATATGACTTATTTAGCTAAATGGATGGGCATTTTCAAACCTTGCTGCTATCACACACTCCCTTCTGGTATTCGTGTGTTAACACTTTCTAAATTTGTATTTTATCGATTATGTCCTCTTTCCTTCTGGCCAGACCACCTATGTCATTGCTTTCCCCTTTCACCTACATTTCAGCAATCTCACCATCCAACTCCTTCATAGCATAGTCCATTCTATACCCATCTCATGGTGGACTCTTTCTTCTTCCCTTCTCTGCATTTCTTGCTCACCCGAGATGCTCTGGATCTCAAACACAAAAACATATACATATTGTCTTTATATTTTAATATGTCTTAGCTAGCTCAATGGTTAGGCCCCTACTGAACCTCTATGTGGCTAATGCATTCTCTTCCACTATTCTTGAGTTATTATTTTCTAAAGTCTATACTTTATCTCTGTTACCTCAGACCTATTTGGGGGAGTGGCCCTTGTAGCTGATTTTCTCTGATTCTTACATGGTTGGTTCTCTGTCGTCTGTAGCTCTCATATTTGTATCCTCTTCTTTCTGCCTGGTTGTCATTCTCCATCTCCCTGTCCTGTGTTTCATCTCTAGGAATCCTCAGTGTCTTACCTCTGTTCACCTGCCCAGCCATTGGCAACTGGCTCTTCATTGAACATTCAAAAAACCAACATGTAGGTACCCACAGTGGACAACCCAAATCAAATCTCCATCATCTCATCCTTTTCATTCATTGAAAAGGTCTTTTATCTCAAATACACATTGAACAAAGTCAACAATTATATAAACTATAAGGTTTATTATATACAAATACCATCCAGCCTATCAATCTTATCAAATTTTATATATTTACCTTAACAACTATCCTAACTTAAAGAGCTTACAAAAACAATCCTTCCAAATCAAAATAATCTTTCTCAATGCTAAACAAATTAAGTTTGATTATGAGACTATAAGTAGACTTCTACCTTGTCAGAAGTCCAAGAATGATTTAAATATTACCTGAAAATATAGGAAGCACAACAACATAGCTTCCAAAAGTTAACCAAATTATAAAGACAGCTGATTACCTAGACAGTCCTCCTGTTCCTCAAAATGTCCCAGGATCACCTAACAAACTTTAAATGAAGCAGGAACTATGAAGGACTGGTTCATAGTTCTGTCTTGGCAGAGATAAGCTGCCAAATATCTTGTTTCTTATGTCCTTTCTTGGGCAGTATTTTTTTTTTTTGTCTGTAAATGAATTAAGACAATTTTTGCTCAGTGGCTGTCTTTCCACAGCTGGTGCAAATCCATATGGAGGTTAAGATTTTCAATATCTTCTTTGAACCATGAAGGGAGTACTGTCAGAATTAGACATGTCTCTAGTAAAATGATCTTTAATAATGAATTATAATTAAGTGTCATATCATAGATTTCTGATGATTTTGAAGACTATCTATGTAGATAAAGTATATCTGAACTGTCAAACCTTGACTACTCTTAGGTATTTCTATTTTAATAATATTGAAAACACTTTATTATAATTAAATCAGAATCTAATATAACCATGAGATTATTATCTGGCCCTTAACTTGCATTACTTAATAATCCTAAACAGTTTGTAGTAGAGGCTATAGAAGGACTAGGTTTTCAAAAGCCTTGAATTCTTAAATGAGTTTTATAAGCACAATGCCTATCTAAGAGTAACAATATTAATTTCAAATTTTTATAAACGTTAAGTTTATTTCAGTGAAAAACATAATCTGTATCAATATATGAGTTTTGGACCAATGTAAAAAATTATAACATTAATTTTGCTTCAATTATAATTTTATAATCATAACTATAAAATTTTTTACCAATGGAAGGTAATGGCTATACCATGTTTTGTTCAAGAATAAATTTAGTAATTCATCCTATTTGTTTCCTCCATGTTAAAAATTATGACCATTTCCAAATTATCCCTTAGAATGACAACTTATCTATAATTTATAAAATAACCATAACTAGACATCTAAACCCACAAGGGATTGGGATGATAACTCTTCATAACTTCTTCCAGCTTAATAGGGGCAATGAAAATTCTTTAAACAGGTGGGAAGTAGTTGGAAAATTAGAAAAATTGATTTGACTTAGGAGAGCTAGCGTTCCTATCTGTAAATTACACAGTCTTTGTCTAATTTGACTGAAGTTCTGACTGGATCCATATGAAAGGTTGGATGAAGTAAGGTCATCTGGAGTCACCAGATATTTCTGAATCTGCTTTGGTTGCAATCTTCTGGAAATCGATTCAGGAGGTAGGGAGCTAGAACTGCAGGTCATATCAGCATACCGAGGATGAGTCTTACAAGGGGTAAATTCTGTAATATATGAATCTCACAACCGAAATTTTAGCATTATAAAAAGATAATTGTATAGATTATATAGAGTTCACAGATCAGATAAGGATGAATTTTTGCTCCTTATTTAAGAAGATGAAAGACAACTATCTTTTTATGAGTTAAATGGATCAATAACCAATTATAATAAATCTCCATTCATTGCATGTGAAGGATGACAGGATGAATCTCAAGGATTTCACAACAAACAGAATTTATTGTCTAATTTTAATTGAAGTTTTGGCTAGAGACATTTTCATGTCTAAGCCAATTATAGTGCTATTCTCATGTCAAGGAATCAGCAGATCCAGTTACCATTCCTGTTTGATTTTCTCAAATTTTTCTTCTCTGTAACCAAGATCTTTAGAGGGTCTTCCCCCACATCATATTTGATCCATATCACTCTGTAAAGGGTCCAAACCCTCTTTTCCTTTCTAGTTAACACAAATACAGTGCCTCTTTCCCAAAACAGCATGCTCTTGGTCCAATAACTCAAAAATCATTAAAGGTGTAGATTGATTTAATTTAGTAGCTTGACCTCCCTCCCAGAATATTTTTAATATCATAAATATCAACAAATTCATAATCATTTTATTTGGATAATTAAAACAATTTAAAGCAGCCTAAGAAGTTCTTATAATCCATTGAGACAGTGCTTTTTCACCATCTCCTGCTCCAACATACATGGGATCAAGGCTTAAATTTTTACTATCTAAGATAAGGTCTTTCTCCTTATTTCCTGTTCCTAACCAACAATTTGATCAAAAGCTTTTATTTAATTGTCTATGTATTTAACTTTAATTAAATTCCCTTCTATTTAGTGTATAAGACTTTTTCTAGGCTTTTAATTTGTCATACCAGGCTAAGTAATCTCAGAAATCCCAAGTAGACCACGTTCAACGATCCAAATTAGTACTCTGGCAAGACTTTTTCAACTTTTAATGCATTTTAAGAATGTTTTCTGTTCTCACTATTTTCTTGCTTCTGATTTCTCTATTTGATATCAAAGTCCTGGATTTCTTTATTCCATGTACACTTAAAAACACTTAAACAATAATCATTATACTCCTTTTTATCCTTAAAATAATTAAATCAAATTTAATTCATCTCTATTCTTTATCTGTTTGTGAGAGGCAGGCAGCTTCTATCATTTGCTTCTGCCTTTCAGCTAGTCTTTCCTTTTGTACAGCAGTGGTTCCCAGGGCCCCAGAGCCTGAACTCTTTGTACCAGTTCCAAACAGTGAGAAAAAAATCCTCCTGTGGCTTGGGAAAAATCTGTAGCCTGCTATGAAGCCAATTCTCTCCAACTCCTAATCTTACATGGTGGCACATGTGTATTCCATTTAAAAATCTCTAATTATTAATAGTAGGTACAATACCCAAGTAGAGCACCCTCTGAAGTGATAAACTGTTAAAGTCTGCTCTGAGCTCTGGGCAAGTGGTCACAAGCTTTACATCACCTGTCCCAGATGCTCTGGATCTCAGACAGAAAAACCCACACCTGTTGCCTTTATATTTTACTATGCCTTAGCTAGCACAATGTTTGGGCACCTCCTGAACCTCTCCGTTACTCACACATTCCCCTCCAATATTCTTGAGTTATTACTTTCTAAAATCTATACTTTATCTCTGCTCTTCCGGACCCAATCTGATGGAGTGGTCCCTGGGGCTGATTTTCACTGACTCTTACATGGTTGGTTCTCTGTCTTTTGTAGTTTTCATGTTTGTATCTTCTTCCTTCCTTTTGCCCTGGTGATAATCTTTCTTTCCATTCTGCATTTCCTCTCTGGGAATCCTCAAAGTCTCTCCTCTTTCCTCCTGTCCAGCTATGACCTGGCTCTTTATTGACCAGTTAAAAATTCCAACTGTTGGCAGGAACCCACAGTGGACACAAATCAAATCCCCAACAGTTAGGTATGGCTTTGCTAGAGAGTATATAATAGGGGGCATCTACAGTTAAAATTCTCCTACCACTTCCAGTTCACTCTCTCTGCTCAATGCCTGCAATGAGCACAAGGGGTGAATGTCTCCTGCTCTTGCTCAGCCATCCCTGCTGCTTGCTGGCATGCCTCTTCTCTCCTCTTCTCTCTTCTCTCTTCTCTCTTCTCTCTTCTCTCTTCTCTCTTCTCTCTTCTCTCTTCTCTCTTCTCTCTTCTCTCTTCTCTCTTCTCTCTTCTCTCTTCTCTCTTCTCTCTTCTCTCTTCTCTCTTCTCTCTTCTCTCTTCTCTCTTCTCTCTTCTCTTCTCTTCTCTTCTCTTCTCTTCTCTTCTCTTCTCTTCTCTTCTCTTCTCTTCTCTTCTCTCCTCTCCTCTCCTCTCCTCTCCTCTCCTCTCCTCTTCTCTCCTCTCCTCTCCTCCCCTCCCTTCTACCCTCTCCTCTGCTCCTCTTCTCCTTCTGTAACCATAAACAAAAATTAACATATTCTGCTGTAAATTACCTTAATCCATAATGCCTTATCTTGGAAACAGAAGAGAAGCTAATACATTGAATTTCATTTCAATTAGCTCATAATGACTGGAAATACTTTCCAGGAACACATGTTTAAATGGCCTGAATTTGCTTCTTTCCTACTTGTGAAGTGTTAGGGAAAGAAGACACTTGTCAGGAAGATGGAACAATAAAACTCATTGAAGACTAGCCACTTTGAGTTTGAGCAAAATCCCCAGTACGATCTAGAAAGAACAGAAATCCATTCTCTTACTCCCATAATTCATCCAACTATGTTCTGCATATTTCCTTAACAACTTTCATTAATTATGCTACAATGATTTGTCTTAACTCTCTTCTGCTTCCTTCTAAATTTAGAGCAGAAACCTCCAACGTTCCAATTAAATGGAGACGAGATTACACGTTCTCGAGTAATGTTTTCTAGAACTTGCTGACAGCAAGGGGAAATTTGGGTATCTTCTACTTCTCTCTTCTGGGGAACCTTTTGGTTTCTGGCGAAGCCTGTATCAATGCAACATCCTTCTGGTTCTGCTTAGTAATTGTACAGTGCTGCCCTTTGTGCTGCTTGGTCATCTCCAAATAAAGCAGTATTTCTAAATGATATAGTCATTTCCCAGGATCCATTAGTCTGCTTTGTCTTGTTCTCAGTTTTTTTTTAATAGCACACTTTCCTTCTTTCACTTCTTATTCACACCTATCACCAATGTTTTCTTTTCCTTCCCCTAATTTCCTTCCTTCCTTACTCTATAATTTAGTTACTAACAAGTAAAAGATATCCATTGCCAACACTCTCAAATCCCTCCTCCCTGTCAAGGACATATTGGCTGAAACAAGTAATGAATTTATCAACACTGGTTCCTGTTGTTCTCTGTTTTAAAATGATACACAAAAATACAAAATTCTCTTGGACACATGCCCTCTATTCAGCATTCAGGGAGCTATCCACACCCATTCTTACTTACTGCTTGGTTGTTGTTGTTGTTGATTTTGTTTGTTTTGTTTTTCTGTTGCTTTCTGGTTTGTTTTTAATTTGGTGCTAATTACTTAAAACTACACAAATGTCAGGAAATGAGCTCATTTCCAAATATTTTGTAACAGCTTTTGCTTAATTGGTTCTTTTGATTCATCAAGTTAATCTCAAAATCCTTACAGCAATCAGTTCCAAATAAGTCACAGAAGACGAACTGAGCCCCATGCAGAGGAGAAGTAATTCTTGAATTTCGTTGGCTACTTATTCCTGCCACATGTGTGTCAGCCTCCTGGGAAATCTGAAAATGAAACCAGCTGAGTACTAGACAAGAGACATTTTCTTCTTTTCTAAAAACAACCATGCTTGCATTTTAACAATAACTTGAGTATTAATCTCTGCATGTCTCCTTATCTTTCCTTGCTGTGTTGGGCTTTAAAAACACTAATGCCCTGAGCAACATACACCTTTTTTCAGAACCCCAAGCTTGGAGTGAAGTGACCACAAGATCCCTTTACTCTCACCACCAAAAACAAGCTGCAGGGATATTTTTCTTGCATTTTTTTCCAAGAAATTTACCCCTTGTATCCTGCCTGAGGCTCCAGGTTTTGTATATCAACACAGCATGATAATTAACCAGGAAAAGCATGGCTATTCTAAAAAGAACTTTCAATGTGAACATGGGTTAGAGACATTCTTAATTTTGTAAGAGAAATGCAGATGCTTGGGAAAGTTTTAGTTTTTTCACTGTTCTTTAGCATTTGGTATGGAGTCCAGGACCTTAGTTCTCCTACATGCTAAGCAGGTCATCTGCCCCCTAACCTTATGCACATTCTTTGCCTTATATAAGAAAGCAAGAGTGATCCTTATATACAGGTTTATTTTCCAAAGTTTGCAAAATTATGGGAAATTAAGAGTGGTGTCTGTTTAAAAGAAAATCCCCAGGTGATCTTGATATAGCAGAATTTATTTGAACAAAAAATTATTTATTTTCAACCCTAAAACATTTTTAAGGCTCTCTTTTATAATTCAGGTAGACAAAAGAAACAACAAACAAGACAGGAAGTCTTTGATTGGATCATCCAGTCTTTGTTTTTGGCATTAAGGTTTGCCATTTGGCAACAAGTGATTAGTTGCTGTTTATATACTTGTGAGTGGCAGAGACTTGACTGTTAGAAAAAAAACATATTCCAGTGTTAGTTTGGAGCTTGTTCATGTACTAAATTTAGTTGCACTTTCTTACACAGGGATTCAAAACAAGGATATAGTCTCAGGGCAATAGAGACAAGTTGTAAACTCACATCTCTGTCCCAAATAATTTTACAGTTCCAACATTATAAGTTCCAACAATATAAGTGCAGATTAGGAACAGGGCCGATTCTTAGAATTAATTGTCAAATAATGAAGTATATTATCATCACTTATGTACATGGGAAGAAGTCCTCCATGGGTCTCTGGCCTCCTACTCCTTAAGTGCCACAAAGCTATCTCAGTTGAGGAAAGCCAGGAGCGACATGTCCTAGTGAGATCTTTGCATTGCTTGCAGCTATTTATTTACTCTGGTATATCATTAGGGTTCCTGTAAAAACCGACATTGTTGTTCTTACCCTTTATATATGCCTGTCTCCAGTAATCAGAATAAGATGATATTTCCATGTTTCCTCAAGCTGATTCTGTGATATCTAGGAAAATGAAAGTGGACATATATACCAGACAAGCAGTCCAGTCTTCCTGGCTGCTTTGTCTAGCCTCAGTGAGAAAGAATGCACCTAATCGTGCAGAGATTTGGTATGCCAGGGTAGGGATGATAACCAGGGTGGCCCACCCTCTCAGAGCAGAATGGGAGGGGGGATTAGAGGAGGTATTTTGTGAGTGAGGGACTAGAAGGTGGAAGCAGCATTTTGGATATAAGTAAATAAATTAGTTTAAAAAAAAACATTATGAGACTTAAGACCAGGAAAGAGTAACTGTGAGGCTGTGTGTTTATTATTAGGAATTTAATAAATGTTTAAAAAATATTGCTAAAATACCAGCACAGGTAATAATACTGCATTTGTGTACAAGCATGTACAGATTATTCCTATGTAGACTCTTTTTTTTTAATTTGTCATTATCTAGGATTTTTTTTAATTTTTATTTTCTATATTCTATGTTTACATTCCAAAGGCTTTTACCTTTCCCAGTTCCCACCCACCATAGTTCCCATAGTTCCTCTCCCTCCCCAACTGTTCCCCAATCATTCCCCTTCCCCCCTCGGTTTCTTTACTAAACTGGATGCAATCTTTACAGGCCCAGGGTCCTCTCCTTTCTTCTTCTTGGGAATCATTTGACTTGCTATTTGTGTCTTGAGTATTTAGGGATTCTGGGCTCATTAATATCCACTTATCAGTGATTGCATTTCATGTGCATTCTTTTGTGATTGGGTTAATTCACTCAGGATGATATTTTCCAGGTCTAACCATTTACCTACAAATTGCATGAATTCATTATTTTTAATTGCTGAGTAGTATTCCATTGTATAAATATACCACATTTTCTGTATCCATTCCTCCTTTGAGGGATATTTGGGCTCCTTCCAATTTCTGGCTATTATAAACAAGGCTGCTATAAACATAGTGGAGCATGTGTCCTTATTGCACGCAGGGGAATCCTCTGGGTATATGCCCAGGAGTGGTATGCCAGGGTCCTCTGGAAGTGACATGCCCAATTTTCTGAGGAACCGCCAAACTGATTTCCAGAGCGGTTTTACCATTTTGCAATCCCACCAACAGTGGAGGAGTGTTCCTCTTTCTCCACATCCTCGCCAGCACTTGTTGTCTCTTGAGTTTTTAATCTTAGCCATTCTGACTGGTGTGAGGTGGAATCTCAGGGTTGTTTGGATTTGCATTTCCCTGATGACTAATGATGTTGAACATCTTTTAAGGTGTTTCTCGGCCATCCGAATTTCTTCTGGTGAAAATTCTTTGTTTAGCTCTGTGCCCCATTTTTTGATAGGGTTATTTGGTTCTTTGCGGTCTAACTTCTTGAGTTCTTTGTATATATTGGATATTAGCCCTCTGTCGGATGTGGAGTTGGTGAAGATCTTTTCCCACTTTGTTGGTTGCCGTTTTGTCCTTCTGACAGTGTCCTTTGCTTTGCAGAAACTTTGTAATTTTATGAGGTCCCATTTGTCGATTCTTGATCTTAGAGCATAAGCTATTGGTGTTCAGTTCAGGAACGTTTCCCCTGTGCCCAAGTCCTCCAGGGTCTTCCCAAGTTTCTTTTCTAATAGTTTCAGTGTGTCTGGTTTTATGTGGAGGTCCTTGATCCACTTGGAGTTGAGTTTAGTGCAAAGAGATAAGAGTGGGTCAATTCGCATTCTTCTGCATGTTGACCTCCAGTTGAACCAGCGCCATTTGTTGAAAAGGCTATCTTTATTCCTCTGGATGGTTGTGGCTCCTTTATCAAAGATCAAGTGACCATAAGTCTGTGGGTTAATTTCTGGGTCTTCAATCCTGTTCCATTGATCTGCTTGCCTGTTGCTATACCAATACCATGCAGTTTTTAACACAATTGCTCTGTAGTAATGCTTGAGGTCAGGGATATTGATTCCCCCAGAAATCCTTTTATTGTTGAGAATAGTTTTAGCTATCCTGGGTTTTTTGTTGCTCCAGAAAAATTTGAGAATTGCTCTTTCTAGATCTATGAAGAATTGAGTTGGGATTTTGATGGGGATCGCATTGAATCTGTATATTGCTTTTGGCAAGATGGCCATTTTTACTATATTGATCCTGCCAATCCAGGAGCAAGAAATATTTTTCCATCTTCTGAGGTCTTCTTCGATTTCTTTCTTCAAGGACTTGAAGTTCCTGTTGTACAGATCTTTTGCTTGTTTGGTTAGAGTTACGCCAAGATACTTTATGTTGTTTGTGGCTATTGTGAAGGGTGTTATTTCCCTAATTTCTTTCTCAGCCTGCTTGTCCTTTGAGTACAAGAAGGCCACTGACTTGCTTGAGTTAATTTTATAACCTGCCACTTTGCTGAAGTTGTTTATCAGCTGTAGAACTTCTCCGGTGGAGTTTTTTGGGTCGATTAGGTAAACTATATATTGTCTGCAAATAATGATAGTTTCACTTCTTCCTTTCCAATTTGTATCCCTTTGACTTCCTTATGTTGTCTAATTGCTCTTGCTAGAACTTCAAGTACTATATTGAAAAGATATGGAGAGAGAGGGCAGCCTTGTCTAGTCCCTGATTTTAGTGGGAATGCTTCAAGTTTCTCTCCATTTATTTTGATGTTGGCTACTGGTTTGCTGTAGATTGCTTTTACTATGTTTAGGTATGGGCCTTGAATTCCTGCTCTTTCCAAGACTTTTAGCATGAAAGGATGCTGAATTTTGTCAAATGCTTTTTCAGCATCTAATGAGATGACCATGTGGTTTTTTTCTTTCAGTTTGTTTATGTAGTGGATTACATTGATGGATTTCCGTATATTGAACCATCCCTGCATCCCTGGGATGAAGCCTACTTGATCATGGTGGATGATCGTTTTGATGTGCTCTTGGATTCGGTTAGCAAGAATTTTATTTAGTATTTTTGCATCTATATTCATAAGAGAAATTGGCCTGTAGTTCTCTTTCTTTGTTGGATCTTTTTGTGGTTTAGGTATTAGCGTAATTGTGGCTTCGGAGAATGAGTTGGGCAGTATCCCTTCTGTCTCTATTTTGTGGAATAGTTTGAATAGTATTGGTGTCAAGTCTTCTTTGAAGGTCTGGTAGAATTCTGCACTAAAACCATCTGGTCCCGTACTTTTTTTGGTTGGGAGGCTTTCTATAACCCCTTCTATTTCTTTAGGGGTTATGGGACTATTTAGTTGATCTACTTGATGCTGATTTAATTTTGGTATTTGATATCTGTCTAGGAAATTGTCCATTTCCTCCAGATTCTCCAGTTGTTTTGAGTATAGACCTTTGTAGTAGGATCTGATGATCTTTTGAATTTCCTGTTTCTGTTGTTATGTCTCCCTTTTCATTTCTAATTTTGTTAATTTGTATACTGTCTCTGTGTCCTTTGGTTAGTCTGGCTAAGGGTTTATCTATCTTGTAGATTTTCTCAAAGAACCAGCTCCTGGTCTTGTTGATTCTTTGTATGGTTCTCTTTGTTTCTATTTGATTGATTTCAGCCCTGAGTTTGATGATTTCTTGTCTTCTACTCCTCCTGGGTGAATTAACTTCTTTTTCTTCCAGGGCTTTAATGTGTGCCATTAAGTTGCTAGTGTATGCTCTCTCCAGTTTCTTTTTGGATGCACTTAGAGCTATGAGTTTTCCCCTTAGCACTGCTTTCATTGTGTCCCATAGATTTGGGTAGGTTGTACCTTCATTTTCATTGAATTCTAAAAAGTCTTTGATTTCTTTTTTTATTTCTTCCTTGACCAAGGTGTCATTGAGTAGAGTATTGTTCAGTTTCCATGTGTATGTGGGCTTTCTGTTGTTTTTGTTGCTATTGAAGACCACTCTTACTCCATGGTGATCTGATAGGAGGCATGGGATTAGCTCCATCTTCTTGTATTTGTTGACATCTGTCTTGTGACCAATTATATGGTCTATTTTGGAGAAGGTACCATGTGGAGCTGAGAAGAAGGTATATTCTTTAGCTTTAGGATAAAATGTTCTATATATATCTGTTAAATCCAGTTGGTCCAGAGTTTCAATTAGTTTCACTGTGTCCCTGTTTAGTTTCTGCTTTCCTGATCGGTCCATTGAGGAGAGTGGAGTGTTGAAGTCGCCCACAATTATTGTGTTAGGTGTAATGTGTGCTTTAAGCTTTAGTAAGGTTTCTTTTACAAATGAGGGTGCCCTTGCATTTGGAGCATAGATGTTCAGTATTGAGAGCTCTTCTTGGTGGATTTTCCCTTTGGCCAGCAAGAAGTGACATTCTGAGTCTCTTTTGATGATTTTAGGTTGGAAGTCAATTTTATCTGATATTAGAATGTCTAATCCAGCTTGTTTCCTGAGACCATTTGCTTGTAAAATTGTCTTCCAGCCTTTTACTCTAAGGCAGTGTTTGTCTTTAACACTGAAATGGGTTTCCTGTATGAAGCAAAATGTAGGGTCCTGTTTCCGTATCCAGTCTGTTAATCTATGTCTTTTTATTGGGGAATTGAGTCCATTGATGTTAAGAGATATTAAGGAATAGTAATTATTTCCTCCAGACATTTTTGAAATTATATTTATTTATTTTATTTATTTTTTTATATTCGAAAGGTTACCTTCTTTTAGGTTTGATGAGAGGAGGTTTCTATCTTGCTTCTTCCCAGGTGTAGTTTCAGTCCTTGTCTTGGTGTTTTCCCCCTATTATCCTTTGTAGGGCTGGATTTGTGGAAAGATATCGTGCAAATTTGGTTTTGTCATGGAATACCTTGAAGTCTCCATCTATGGTGATTGAGCGCTTTGCTGGGTAAAGTAGTTTTGCCTGAAGTTTGTGTTCTCTTAGAGTTTTTGCATTATATCTGCCCAGGATCTTCTATCTTTCATGGTCTCAGGTGAGAAGTCTGGTATTATTCTGATAGGTCTTCCTTTATAAGTTACTTGGCCTTTTTCTCTTGCTGCCATTAATATTCTTTCTTTGTTTAGTACATTTGGAGTTTTGATTATTATGTGACGGGATGTATTTCTGTTCTGATCCAGTCTGTTTGGGGTTCTGTATGCTTCTTATATATTCATGGGCATCTCTCTCTTTAGGTTGGGGAAGTTTTCTTCCATAATTTTGTAGAAGATATTTGCTGGCCCTTTAACTTGTACATCTTCATTCTCGTCTATACCTATAATCCTTAGGTTTGGTCTTCTCATTGTGTCCTGGATTTCCTGGATGTTTTGGGTTACAGCCTTTTTGCATTTAGTATTTTCTTTGACTGTTGAATCAATGGTTCCTATGGTATCTTCGGCTTCTGATATTCTGTCTTCTATCTCTTGTATTCTATTGTTGATATTTGCGTCTATGGCCCCTGATTTCTTCCCAAGGTTTTCTATCTCCAATGTTGTCTTCCTCTGTGATTTCTTAGTTGTTTCTACTTCTGTTTTTAGTACCTGGATGGATGTGCTCAGATCTTTCGCTTGCTTGATTGTGTTTTCATGTATTTCTTTAATAGATTTTTGTGTTTCCTCTTTCATAGCTTCTACTTGTTGGCCCACGTTCTTCTGTATTTCTTTAAGTGATTTTTGTCTTTCTTCCTTATTGTCTTCTTCTTTTTGATCCATCTTCTCCTGCATTTCTTGAAGTGATTTTTGTATTTGCCTTGTAAAGGCTTCTAACTTTTGATCCATTTTCTCCTCTATTTCTTTACGAGATTTTTCTATGTGTTCAGCTACCAGCATCCTGACCAGTGATTGTGTATCCAAGTCTTGTTTTTCTGGTGTTTTGGGGTATCCAGGGCTTCCTGTTGTTGGCGAACTGGGTTCAGGTGCTGTCATGTTGCCTTGATTTCTGTTAGTGACATTCCTTCGTTTACCTTTTGCCATCTGGTTATTTCTGGTGTTAGTTGACCTTGTTGTCACTGGCTGGTGTTTGAATCTCCTGTGAGGCTGGGCTTACCTGTTGTTTCTCTACTGGTGGTTATGCGTGATTGCTGCTCAACGGGATCACGAGCTGGCTGCCACCCGCTGACTTTGTGCATGGCCTGAGGTCTCCGGGAAGTGTAGGGGAGTGCAGCAGAGCCTCGGCAGGTGCTGCTGGGCCTGCCTAGTAGGGAGAGCCTAGCAGATTCCCCCACGTGGTAGCCCCTGATGGAATCTGTCTACCTGTGCCTTTCCAGCTGTGTCCTGGTTGCAATATGGAGTCCTGCTGCTATTGCTGTTCCAGGGTCCTGGGGAGCTGGGTGGATCCGGCTGCCTTGGTGCACGTCCTAAGCTCGCAGGGACGTGCTGCAGAGCCTAGGCGCCTGGGCCCGCCTGTGGGCAAGAGCTTAGCAGCTCTCCCTGCTCTTAGCCCCAGACGGAGTCTCTACCTGCACCTTTCCAGCTGTGTCCTCGTTGCAATATGGAGGCCTGCTGCTATCGCTGGTCCGGGGTCCTCCATTATCTAGGATTTTATCCATAACTTTATTTATTTAATTTTTTTTCTTTTTTTCAAATTTTCTATATTCTTTGTTTACATTCCAAATGATTTTCCCTTTCTCAGTTCCCCCCTCCCCGTAAGTCTCATCACTCTGACCATTCTCCAATCAACCCCCTCCTTCTTCTCTGACCTGGTACTCCCCTAGTTTGCAGAATCAAGCATTTCCGGGATCAGGGACCTCTCCTTCCTTCTTCTTGGGAATCATTTGATATGCAAATTGTGTCTAAGGTATTCAGAGCTTCTGGGCTAATATTCACTTATCAGTGACTGCATTTCATGTGTGTTCACTCTGAAAATCAGTATGGCAGTTCCTCAGAAAACTTTGCATGACACCTCCGGAGGACCCTGCTATTCCACTCCTGGGAATATACCCAGAAAATTCCCTGGGATTGAATAAGGACACATGCTCCACTACGTTCATAACAGCCTTATTTGTAATAGCCAGAAGCTGGAAAGAACTCAGATGTCCCTTAATGAAGGAATGAATACAGAAATATGGTATATTTACACAATGGAATCCTATGTAGACTCTTAAGCAGGACAAGATCACAACTTAAAGAACACTAATGATCAAAATACAAAAAACAAAAACAAATTTCTATGCCTTTCAATTTTACTAAAATCAACCCCCACTCCATATCCTCATTGTCAGAGCTTTTTAATGGTGGTATATAGCACTGTTGACATATGGTTAAGTATATTATCTGGGTAGTTTCTCTAATATGTAAGACCGTTTAAAAATGGAGAATTTTCTCCAGTTTGTCAAAGAAAAAGAAGTTAAAGTGACTTAATGATGTTTTGTGAAATTGAATGACAGAGGGGTATAATGTTCTCACAAATGGAGGCAGGAACCCAGTCCTACCTGACAGACAGTTGTGAAAGAAAGGAAGACCCATTCTGCACAAAAATCTCAGGAAAACTTCTGAGCTGCAGATCTACGAGCTAATAAACTAGTATCATTTTAAACTGCTAAATTCATTGCTATTGCAACATCAAAATATACTCCGTCTTTCTTCTTACTACTATAAAGCCTTGATGGTAATAAGTTTACATAGAAGTATAGCATTAAGTATAGAAGTAAGTGTGTGGGTGAGATGTTTTATCTGTTTGGCTTTTTTAATTTCCTGACTTTAGGTGACTAACATTGAAAAAAATTTTGGAAATAACAGGTGCAAGCCATGAGGGTAAAGGTTGTTAGCAAATGTACATCATTATCTTATTAAATATTAGTAACTTTCAGGATAGAACAAAAATAATATTCATGGGAGAAAAAATGTAATTCTAGACTCCTAAATACAAGATACTTCCCTGTTATGGACTGAGACTGACAGACATGATAATGTTAGCTTTAATAAGACTGAAGCATTAAAAGAATATCAGGATGGTGAGATTGCTTACTGAATGCACTTTTCATACTAATGTGAAGACCTGAATTCTCCTCTCTATATACCCTGAAAAATAGCATATACCCTAGAGCTCCCACATTGAGATGGAAGGTGGAGACAGAGAAATCCATGGACAATTTTGGGCCAGTTATCCTGGCATGTGAATTGTTAAACAGCCAAACAACTGTCTTGGAACAAAATGGAAGATGAGGACTGACATCAAAGTCAATCCTGTAATATCCACAGGCACATACTCATACAAGTGCACCAAAAGGCAAGAGAGCATCACAGGTATTATCAACAGTGGAGATCATCAATATATTTGTAAAAATTTAATTTTACAATTGTAGCCATTTGTATACCATGTAATATGTAATCCATTGGAATTTTTTGAAAGAAAATAGTAAAATATTTATCATAAATTTTAACTTTTCTGTTCTGCCGGCAGAAGAAAATAACATGGGTATATATATGGATATATACCTGAGACTTTTAATATTGCTTTAAAAGAAATAAATGCAATGGGCTACATAACAACTTCTTTGATATAAATTCAGGTAACAGGGTATTTATGGGTATGTGCAAATGAAATTATTATACAAATAATCCACGATGTATAAAAATAGAAACATAAACAATAATCTAAAAATCACTTGTATCCTTTCTTGTGATGTTAATCTATTAGAATATATTCTTCACTGTTTTTCTATTAAGGCAATGTTTTAAATCAATTCAATATAGTCATACTAGGCATGTAATAATAATTTATAGGATAATACTAGTATAAAATAATTGCATTTTATTTATCTCATGATAATTTTCTAAATTCATAAGTTAACATATGATAGTAAACTAGGAACAAAGAATATTTTTGGTGATACATAAATTTAAAGAAGTATTAAAAATGTGTGTAACCTATATATAAAAGAAATGAAGATATCACAGTTTGAGAAAGAAATGTTGGAAAAAATGAGCTATTACAGCCTCAAGTGAAAATATATACTAATGTCTTTTTAATGTGTATGAAGTTCTAGGGAAATGGGTAAATAAATCTGTTTATATGTCTTGAAATGTTGTCATCAGAGAGGCCAAAACACTCAGACATGACTTTGACATATGTGTCAAAGTTGGAACTCTGTGGGTAGTAATAACAAACAGATGATTAGTGAAAATATACTGCAAACATTCTGCTATTGATGAGAAATTGAGGATGACTCTGTTTCTAAGACTCAAAGCAGCCAGTGTATCTGCATATGCAGGAGTTTCTTCTGGTAAATGGAATGATACCCTTTTCTCTATGAAGTTCACCCATCTAGTTCTAGAATAGAAGGAATCTCAGTAACATTCTTATATTAATTCACTTAATGAAGGATATTAAAATCCAGGGAGGCAAATTGATGTGCTGGGAGTCATTAAGTCTTTCCAATAATAATCAAGAACTCTTGTCCTGTAATTTATAGTTCATGACCTCAATTATACAATAAAATCAATTAGTAAACACTTACTTGGGACTTTCTGTATCCAAGAAGATATTTAAATGTGGTGGTAATAAAAAACTTTATTGCATCCCCTCTGTCCATGAGGAATTCACAGGAATGAATCAGCAACAAATCTTAAGTTAATGAGATGTAGACTAAGCAATAGAATCTATAAAAAGAGGAATATGGAGAGACCCATTAACGAGGATATTTTAAGACATCTTATCATTTTTTTATTCAGGTGTGTATGTATATATCTCTCGCTCATGTTTTCTTTTATTCTCCCCTCTCTCTGTCTCTGTGTCACTTCCTCTCTCTGTCTCTGTCTCTGCCTCTGCTTCTCTGTGTGTGTATGTGTGTGCTTGTGTGTGTGTGTGCCGGTTTTTGTGTCTGTATGAGTATATGCCGTATGTGAATACCAGAAGACAATGTTATAAAGCCTGGAAAACCTAGAACTGAAGTTACATGTGGTTGTGGTCTACCTAATATTTGTGCCAGTAGCAGAACTCATGTCCTCTTAAAGAAAACCAAAACAGAATTCTTCACTACCAAGACATCTCTTGATCCCCTAAAACAATGGTTCTCAACTTTCCTAATGTTACAACCTATTACACAGTTCTTTGTGTTATGGTGACCCCAAACATGAAAAGTATTTTTATTGTATTTAATATCTGTAATTTTGCCACTGTTATGAATTTTAGTATAAATACTTCTGTTTTAGATGGTCATAAGCCACCCCTTGGAAGGGGTAATTTGACTCCCAAAAGGGTCATACCACAGGCTGAGAACTAATGTCCTAATTCCTCATTAGTATTTTAGAAATAAATATTTTAGAAATAAGTGTTAGCTTGAAATAGAATTGCCTTTGGAAATAATGGTCACAATTTATAATTTTAAAATATTATTTTGCTGCTCTTTAACATTTCCAATTTTGAATTTTATTTCACTGTTATTAGAAAATGTGGTCAATTTAATTTGTAGCATAAAGAATTTTGTTTGTTCCCACACACCTATGGTCACTTGATCTTCAACAAAAGAGCTGAAAACATCCAGTGGAAAAAAGATAACCTTTTCAACAAATGGTGCTGGTTCAATTGGAGGTCACCATGCAGAATGCGAATTGATCCATTCTTATTTCCTTGTACTAAGCTCAACCTCAAGTGGATCAAGGACCTCCATATAAAACCAGACACACCGAAACTAATAGAAAATAAACTGGGGAAGACCCTTGAGTACATGGGCACAAGGGGAAAGTTCCTGAACAGAACACCAATAGCTTATGCTCTAAGATCAAGAATTGACAAATGGAACCTCATAAAATTACAAAGTTTCTGTAAGGCAAAGGACACTGTCAAAGGGACAAAACAGCAACCAACAAATTGGGAAAAGATCATAAACCCTACATCTGACATAGGGCTAATATCCAATATATACAAATAACTCAAGTTAGACCCCAGAAAACAAAATAACCCTATTAAAAAAGGGGTACAAATCTAAACAAAGAGTTTTCACCTGAAGAACATTGGATAGCTGAGAAGCACCTTAAGAAATGTTCAACATCATTAGTCATTAGGGAAATGCAAATCAAAACATCCCTGAGATTTCACCTCACACCAGTCAGAATGGCTAAGATTAAAAACTCAGGAGACAGCAGGTGTTGGTGAGGATGTAGAGAAAGAGGAACACTCCTCCACAGATGGTGGGATTGCAAGCTGGTACAAAGACTCTGGAAATCAGTCTGGTGGTTCCTCCACCCAGAAAACTGGGTGTGATGGTTTGTATATGATTGGCCCAGGGAGTGACCCTATTAGAAGGTTTGGCCTTGTTGGAGTAGGTGTGCCACTGTGGGTGTGGGCTTAAGACCCTCAGATTAGTTGCCTGGAAGTCAGCCTTCCACTAGCTGCCTTCAGATGAAGATGTAGAGCTCTCAGCAGGAGGCTGCAACATATCTGCGTGGATGCTGCCATGTTTCTGCCTTGATGACAATGGACTGAACTTCTGAGCCTGTAAGCCAGCCTCAATTAAATGCTGTCTTTTATAAAACTTGCATTAGTCATGGTGTCTGTTCACAGCAGTAAAACCCTAACTAAGACACTGGGCATGACATTTCTGTAGGACCCTGCTATACCACTCCTGAGCATATACCCAGAGGATTCCCCGGGATGCAATAAGGGCACATGTTCCACTATGTTCATAGCAGCCTTATTTATAATAGCCACAAGCTAGAAAGAATCCAGATGTCCCTCAATAGAGGAATATATACAGAAAATGTGGTATATTTACACAATGGAATACTACTCAGCAATTAAAAACAATGAATTCATGAAATTCTTAGGCAAATGGTTGGAACTGGAAAATATCATCCTAAGTGAGGTAACTCATTCACACACATACACACACACACACACACACACACACACACACACACACAAAACCACACCAATGGAATGCTGTCACTGATAAGTAGATATTAGCCTTGAAGCTCAGAATACCCAAAACACAACCCACATATTAAATAATTCCTAAGAAGAAGGAAGGAGAGGGCTCAGGTCCTGGAAAGGCTTGATTCAGCATTGTAGGGGATTGCCAGGACAGAGGAGTGGAATGGGGTTGATTGGGGAACTGGCAGAGGGAAGAGGACTTATAGGACTTAGGGGGATGGGGAAAATGGGAAAGGAAAAATCATTTGGAATGTAAACAAAGAATATAGAAAATTAAAAAAAAATTAAAACTCAAAAAAAGAATTTTGTTTGTTTGTTTTTTGATTAATTGATTTGGTCGAGACTGGATCTTGGTATGTGCCCAAAGCTTGTCTTGAATTTACAAACGTCCTCCCATCTTTGACCCATAGATGCTTGGACTAAAGGCATGTATAACAACTCATGAATCTAGCAGAGTTTTTACTAAGATAGGTTTATGGAGCTGGAAGGATGAATCAATGTATCACTTGCCAACAAATCGGATGACCGAAATTTAAGACCTGGGACCCACATGGTAGAAGAATAGAATTAACTTCTACAAGTTGTCCTATGGCTTTCATACATGTTCCTTGGCACATATGAGGCTTACCTGTCCTGACACAACACACAGACAGACAGATGATAGTTAAATTATGCTCAATAAAAATTTCAAGTTTTTGTTGTAATAGATTGAAAATTTTATATTTGATGAGTGCAAATATAAAATGAATGTACCATGCAATATGCCATAAAATTTCCAAGTTCTTACTACTTTCTTCTATTTACTTCTTTCTTATGTGCACACTGATAGAAGAAACATAGTTTTATTAATCTTTTATTTCTATTAAGTTCCCTCAAATATTCTAAAACTGGATTGTTAAGCACAAATGTTAACTCTTATATTGCATGATGGTTTGATTGTATTGTGTTAATGTGAAATTGACTTTAGTTACTTGCCAACATTTTCCCTTAAACTTCTTCATGTAAGATTAGAATGCTCAACTCTATTTTTCGCCTACCCCATTTATTTTCATATTTTGCTTGGAAGTATTTCCATCCACTTATATATATGAATATAGCTTTCGAAATACTAATCATTAGGCAACCAGGACACAGCTGGAGAGGCCCAGGTCGACAGACTCCATCCGGGACTACCGTTGCAGCAGGATCTGCTAGGCTCTCAACACCAGGCAGGCCCAGCTCCACCCCCCGAGGCTCTGCAGGACTTCCCCGTGGCCTCAGGCCTTGCACCGAGGCAGCAAGTGGCAGCCAGCTCGCGGTCCCTGGACCCACAGTAGCGGCGGGCCTCTATATTGCAACCAGGGCACAGCTGGAGAGACCCAGGTAGACAGACTCCATCCAGGGCTACCATTGCAGGGGTGGGGGTGGGGGGGATCTGCTAGGCTCTTGCCACCAGGCAGGCCCACCTCTGCCCGCCTAGGCTCTCCAGGACTTCCCCGCACTCTCAAGCCTTGCACGAACGCAGCAGGTGGCAGCCAGCTCGCGGGCCCCTGGACCAGCAGTATCTGCACCGAGGCGGCAGGTGGCATCTAGCTCATGATCCCTTAGAGCAGCAGTCAAGCATAATCACCAGTAGAGAAACAACAGGTGAGCCCAGCCTCACGGGAGATTCAAACACCAGCCAGAGACAACAAGGCCAACTAACACCAGAAATAACCAGATGGAAAAAGGAAAACAAAGAAACGTTACCAACAGAAATCAAGGCAACATGACAGCACCTGAACCCAGTTCGCAAACAACAGGAAGCCCTGGATACCCCAAAACACCAGAAAAACAAGACTTGGATATAAAATCACTGGTCAGGATGCTGGTAGCTGAACACATAGGAAAATCTCGTAAAGAAATAGAGGAGAAAATGGATCAAAAGTTAGAAGCCCTTACAAGGCAAATACAAAAATCACTTCAAGAAATGCAGGAGAAGATGGATCAAAAAGAAGAAGAAATAAGGAAGAGAGACAAAAATCACTTAAAGAAATACAGAAGAACGTGGGCCAACAATTAGAAGCTATGAAAGAGGAAACACAAAAATCTCTTAAAGAAATACATGAAAACTCAATCAAGCAAGTGAAAGATCTGAGCATATCCATCCAGGTACTAAAAGCAGAAGTAGAAACAACTAAGAAATCGCAGAGCGAGACAACATTGGAGATAGAAAACCTTGGGAAGAAATCAGGGGCCATAGATGCAAATATCAACAATAGAATACAAGAGATAGAAGACAGAATCTCAGAAGCCAAAGATACCATAGGAACCATTGATTCAACAGTCAAAGAAAATACTAAATGCAAAAAGGTTGCAAACCAAAACATCCAGGAAATCCAGGACACAATGAGAAGACCAATCCTATAGGTATAGACAAGAGTGAAGATTTACAAGTTAAAGGGCCAGCAAATATCTTCTACAAAATTATGGAAGAAAACTTCCCCAACCTAAAGAGAGAGATGCCCATGAATATACAAGAAGCATATAGAACCCCAAACAGACTGGACCAGAACAGAAATACATCCTGTCACATAATAATCAAAACTCCAAGTGTACTAAACAGAGAAAGAATATTAAAGGCAGCAAGAGAAAAAGGCCAAGTAACTTATAAAGGAAGACCTATCAGAATAACACCAGACTTCTCACCTGAGACCATGAAAGCTAGAAGATCCTGGGCAGATATCATGCAAACTCTAAGAGAACAAAAACTTTAGCCAAAACTACTTTACCCAGCAAAACTCTCAATCGCCATAGCTGGAGACATCAAGGTATTCCATGACAAAACCAAATTTGTACAATATCATTCCACAAATCCAGCCCTACAAAGGGTAATAGGGGGAAAACACTAAGACAAGGACAGAAACTACACCCAGGAAGAAGCAAGATAGAAACCTCCTCTCATCAAACCCAAAAGAAGATAACCTCTCGAATATAAATAAATAAATAAATAAATAAATAAATAAATATAATTTCAAAAATGTCTGGAGGTAATAATTACTATTCCTTAATATCTCTTAACATCAATGGACTCAATTCCCC
This sequence comes from Apodemus agrarius, assembly GCA_964023405.1. Taxonomy (NCBI): domain Eukaryota; kingdom Metazoa; phylum Chordata; class Mammalia; order Rodentia; family Muridae; genus Apodemus; species Apodemus agrarius. The sequence goes on from OZ030009.1 coordinate 83,589,082, forward strand.
AATAAAAAGACATAGATTAAGAGACTGGATACGGAAACAGGACCCTACATTTTGCTGCATGCAGAAAACACATCTCAATGTTAAAGACAAACACTGCCTTAGAGTAAAAGGCTGGAAGACAATTTTACAAGGAAATGGTCTCAGGAAACAAGCTGGATTAGACATTCTAATATCAGATAAAATTGACTTCCAACCTAAAATCATCAAAAGAGACTCAGAATGTCACTTCTTGCTGGCCAAAGGGAAAATCCACCAAGAAGAGCTCTCAATACTGAACATCTATGCTCCAAATGCAAGGGCACCCTCATTTGTAAAAGAAACCTTACTAAAGCTTAAAGTACACATTAAACCTAACACAATAATTGTGGGTGACTTCAACACTCCACTCTCCTCAATGGACCGATCAGGAAAGCAGAAACTAAACAGGGACACAGTGAAACTAATTGAACTTTTAGACCAATTGGATTTAACAGATATATATATATATATATATAGAACATTTCATGTTAAAGTAAAGAATATACCTTTTTCTCAGCACTGCATGGTACCTTCTCCAAAATTGACTATATAATTGGTCACAAGACAGATGTCAACAAATACAAGAAGATCAAGCTAATCCCATGTCTCCTATCAGATCACCATGGAGTAAAAGTGGTCTTCAATAGAAACAAAAACAACAGAAAGCCCACATACAAATGGATTCTCCAGTAGTTTAGAATTCAATGAAAATGAAGGTACAACCTACCCAAATCTATGGGACACAATGAAAGCAGTGCTAAGAGGAAAACTCATAGCTCTAAGTGCATCCAAAAAGAACCTGGAGAGAGCATACACTATGAACTTAATGGCACACCTTAAAGCCCTGGAAGAAAAAGAAGTTATTCACCCAGGAGGAGTAGAAGACAAGAAATCATCAAACTCTGGGTTGAAATCAATCAATTAGAAACAAAGACACCATACAAAGAATCAACAAGACCAGGAGCTGGTTCTTTGAGGAAATCAACAAGATAGATAAACCCTTAGCCAGACTAACCAAAGGGCACAGAGACAGTATACAAATTAACAAAATTAGAAATGAAAAGGGAGACATAACAACAGAAACTGAGGAAATTCAAGAGATCATCAGATCCTACTACAAAGGTCTATACTCAAAACAACTGGAGAATCTGGAGGAAATGGACAATTTCCTAGACAGATATCAAATACCAAAATTAAATCAGCATCAAGTAGATCAGCTAAATAGTCCCATAACCTTTAAAAAAATAGAAGGGGTTATAGAAATCCTCCCAAACAAAAAAGTATGGGACCAGATGGTTTTAGTGCAGAATTCTACCAGACCTTCAAAGAAGACTTAACACCAATACTTTTCAAACAATTCCACAAAATAGAGACAGAAGGGACACTGCCCAACTCATGCTTCGAAGCCACAATTAAGCTGATACCTAAACCACAAAAAGATCTAATGAAGAAAGAGAACCACAGGCCAATTTCTCTTATGAATATCGATGCAAAAATACTAAATAAAATTCTTGCCAACCCAATCTAAGAGCACATCAAAACGATCATTCACCATGATCAAGTAGGCTTCATCCCAGTGGTGCAGGGATGATTCAATATATGGAAATCCATCAATGTAATCCACTACATAAACAAACTAAAAGAAAAAAACCACATGGTCATCTCATTAGATGCTGAAAAAGCATTCGACAAAATTCAGCATCCTTTCATGCTAAAAGTCTTGGAAAGAGCAGGAATTCAAGGCCCATACCTAAACATAGTAAAAGCAATCTACAGCAAACCAGTAGCCAATATCAAAATAAATGGAGAGAAACCTGAAGCAATTCCACTAAAATCAGGTACTAGACAAGGCTGCCCTCTCTCTCCATATCTTTTCAATATAGTACTTGAAGTTCTAGCGAGAGCAATTAGACAACATAAGGAAGTCAAAGGGATACAAATTGGAAAGGAAGAAGTCAAAGTATCATTATTTGCAGACAATATGATAGTCTACTTAAGTGATCCAAAAAACTCCACCAGAGAACTTCTACAGCTGATAAACAACTTCAGCAAAGTGGCTGGTTATAAAATTACCTCAATCAAATCAGTAGCCTTCTTGTACTCAAAGGACAAGCAGGCTGAGAAAGAAGTTAGGGAAATAACACCCTTCACAATAGCCACAAACAACATATAGTACCTTGGCGTAACTCTAACCAAACAAGGGAAAGATCTGTATGACAGGAACTTCAAGTCCTTAAAGAAAGAAATTGAAGAAGACCTCAGAAGATGGAAAAATATTTCTTGCTCCTGGATTGGCAGGATCAATATAGTAAAAATGGCCATCTTGCCAAAAGCAATCTACAGATTCAATGTGATCCCCATCAAAATCCCAACTCAATTCTTCATAGATCTAGAAAGAGCAATTCTCAAATTCATCTGGAGCAACATAAATGCCAGGATAGCTAAAACTATTCTCAACAATAAAAGGACTTCTGGGGGAATCAATATCCCTGACCTTAAGCAGTGCAACACAGCAATTTTGTTAAAAACTGCATGGTATTGGTACAGCAACAGGCAAGCAGATCAATGGAACAGGATTGAAGACCCAGAAATTAACCCACAGACTTATGGTCACTTGATCTTTGATAAAGGAGCCACAACCATCCAGTGGAATAAAGATAGCATTTTCAACAAATGGTGCTGGTTCAACTGGAGGTCAACATGCAGAAGAATGTGAATTGACACACTCTTATCTCTTTGAACTAAGATCAACTCCAAGTGGATCAAGGACCTCCACATAAAACCAGACACACTGAAACTATTAGAAAAGAAACTTGGGAAGACCCTGGAGGACATGGGCACAGGGGGAAAGTTCCTGAACAGAACACCAATAGCTTATGCACTAAGATCAAGAATTGACAAATGGGACCTCATAAAATTACAAAGTTTCTGCAAGGCACAGGACACGTCAGAAGGACAAAATGGCAACCAACAAAGTGGGAAAAGATCTTCACCAATCCCACATCTGACAGAGGGCTAATATCCAATATATACAAAGAACTCAAGAAGATAGACCCCAAAGAACCAAATAACCCTATCAAAAAATGGGGTACATATCTAAACAAAGAATTTTCACCAGAAGAAATTTGGATGGCCGAGAAACACCTTAAGAGATGTTCAACATCATTAGTCATCAGGAAAATGCAAATCAAAACAACACTGAGATTCTACCTCACACCAGTCAGAATGGCTAAGATTAAAAACTCAAGAGACAACAAGTGCTGGCGAGGATGTGGAGAAAGAGGAACACTCCTCCACTGTTGGTGGGATTGCAAAATAGTAAAACCGCTCTGGAAATCAGTTTGGTGGTTCCTCAGAAAATTGGGCATGTCACTTCCAGAGGACCCTGGCATACCACTCCTGGGCATATACCCAGAGGATTCCCCTGCATACAATAAAGGCACATGCTCCACTATGTTTATAGCAGCCTTGTTTATAATAGCCAGAAGTTTGAAGGATCCCAAATATCCCTCAAAGGAGGGATGGATACAGAAAATGTGGTATATTTATACAATGGAATACTACTCAACAATTAAAAATAATGAATTCATGCAATTTGTAGGTAAATGGTTAGACCTAGAAAATATCATCCTGAGTGAGTTAACCCAATCACAAAAAAATGCACATGAAATGCAATCACTGAGAATTGGATATTAATGAGCCCAGAAGCCCTAAATACTCAAGGCACAATTAGCAAGTCAAATGATTCCCAAGAAGAAAAAAGGTGAGGACCCTGGGCCTGTAAAGATTGGATCCAGTTTTGTAGAGAAACCATCGGGGGAGGGGGAATGATTGGGGAATAGTTGGGTGGGAGAGGAATTATGGGACGTATGGTGGAGGGGAACTGGGAAAGGGAAAAGCCTTTGGGATGTAAACATAGTATATAGAAAATAAAAATTAAAAAAAAAGAAATACTAATCATTTGCTTTTAGTTTTTGGCAATAGTTTTATTGAAATATAACCTATATAGTATGTGATTCATTTTTAAGTCTTAGAAGATTGTTGAATTTACTAGATTCACAGAACTGTGTAAATAAAACTTTAACTTTACAATCATTTTCCCCACAACTACAACAAAAAAAAATCATGTACTTTCCAGTCATCATCTGCCAGCCACCCCTTCCACTACCTCTGGCCCCAGGTAACCACTAATCCATACTATGAGTGTTCTTGCATTTCTTATTATTTATTATGAATAACACCTTATGTCTGATTTATTTAATTCAGACTAGCTTTTATTTGTTTTTTGGTTGTTTTTTTTTTTAGATTTTCAAGACAGGGAGGGTGTTGTGGATAGCCCTGGGCTCGTACTTTGATGTTAATTCCACTCCTCAGAGGGGCTGCAGATGAGGAGTTGCCTTGTGAACCGTCTCCCCACCTTGACTTTTCAAATAAAGGCTTGAGCCAATGATTGGGCAGGAGGAAAGTGGGAGGAGCAGAGTCTAGGGGAGGAGCTACAGGGTATAAAACAGGAGGAGGAGGAGCAACGGGGGCAGAACGGAGAGGGAGAACAGAGAGAAGAAACAGAGAAGAAATGAAGAGAAACGGTTAAAGAGAACCAGAGAGGCGGCAGGGAGAGAAGCTCGGGGCCTAGAGAAACTGCAAGTTGTATGGGATAAAATAGATTGAAACAGAGTAGTAGAGTGGGAGGCCTGCCCAGTCTAGGCTTGTAGCTTGTTTTGTTAACCGCTGAGCTGAGCTTTCTTTTACCGGGGAACTGGGTTGGATACATAGTAGCAACAGGAGGGTTTCTCTGTGTACTTCCTGCTGTCCTGGAACTCACTCTATAGACCAGGCTGGCCTTGAACTCAGAAATCTGCCTGCCTCTGCCTCCCAAGTGCTCAGATTAACGGCATGCGCCACCACTGCCTGGCCAGACTAGCTTTTAAAATATGTGTACTATATTTTATTATATGCATTGACTACTTGATGCTGCTTAAAAAAAGAACATTCATACAAGCATTTCTTACACATTCTGCAATTATCTTCCATGCACGCCAAGATAGATATGGTTCCATGTTGTGTTGTAATTTATGTTCTTAACCTTATCTGTCCATATTAAGTTTAGAAACCACATCTAATACTTGTCTTTCCAAGCTTTGTTTAGTAGTTATGCATCATTTGTCAAGCTGAGTAATAATCCAATGTGTATACTGTGCTTACATATATATAATATATATATATAAAATCACTCATTAGCATTCATTTGAGACATTTCCACTTTGCTTATGAATAGTAACACAGCTGTGATAATTTGCATACAAGTGTTATATGGACTTACAGGTGCATTGCTCCAATGTGTGCACCTGGGATGATGTTGAAAAGTAAAATAGCATCTTAGATTTGATATTTGCTGGGCTATAGGCATGATTCAAGTGTGTGATGTGGTTGCATTTCTACCATATATTCCTACTAATATATGAAGCTTTCATCTTCTGCCAATAACTCACCAGCACAATGTTTTTGTGATATAATTTAATTGTAGACACTATTGTGAGTGAAGAGCAGCATCTCATTATAGCTATATTTCTATTTTTTGAGGAATAAAAATATTAATTATCTTTTGAGGAACATCTTGCCCATTTGGGCATCTTTGGACAAAAGTCTAGAGGGTTATTGCTTCAGATAGAATACTTGATGAATTATAGTTACTAATAAAGCAATGTTTGTTGTCTATCACTTTCCTGCTCCTTAATATTGGACTAAACAAAACTTTTTAAGTTCAATTTTTCAAAGTTATTTGGAAAATACCAATGTATTGTAAATTCTTTGGATGGTTATATTCAAAAAATGTATTAAATTGTATTAGAATTGTGTTATTCTTAAAATATGATGATAATTCAAAAACAGTACCTGAGTAGTACTTAGGTAAAATGAGCATTTACTGAATGTTATTTCTTTTTATTCCATTCCATGTATGGCATAGAAAGCCATACATGAGGAACAAATTGTAATGATGAGATTATCATGTAATCTTGCTGCAAGATATAGCCCTATATTTAGTTAGTTTATATTCAAGTCACATTTAAGAAGATTAAATATAAATCTACATTTAATTTAATGTAATTTTGAAGTTTTAATAATTTCCCCAAATGATGACTTTTTGTTCATTTCTTTTACATTTTATATTATATAAAATATATATTTCATTGAAAGAAATATATTCTCATATTTGAGTAGTGTCTCAGAATTTCAGTGAATTTTGCAACACCTTCTAATGGAGGATTAGGCATAGCTGAAGAGTCTTCATTGCTCATTTTAAGGTACCGTCCCTGTTTTATTTATAATATTAATTTTTCCCCTTTATACCATTAAAGTGTGTCATTATAAATAATGTTTAGAATAAAATGAGTTTCCAAGATATAAAATTTTACACCACACATTATCATTGATTGCTGGGTATCCTTATATCCTAATTGGCCCTGTCATATAAACCTGTGTTGAAGCTAGTATGGACAGCATCGATGTCCATAGTTATGCAATAGTTATGCAAATCCATCAAGAATATACTGAATATGCCACCATTGACTTAATGAAAACAGTACAGGGTCAGACTGTTCCGAGAGAGGACAAAGTCTAGGAGGAATCTAGGAAGTTTCTCTGTGGCCAGTCCGGGCTGTTTGTCCTCTGCCCATGCATTCTCCAGCAGTATCTACTACCTTCAAACCTGCAATTGTAAGGGTAGGTCTTGTGATTTCTCTATAGAGGCACAAATATTTCTAGGGACTTATTTCTATTCATATTCATGTTTTAGCTCCAGTTCTAAATGTAGAATATGTACAAAAAGCATCACAAATGCTCCAGGATCTAGCTCTGTCTAATGGTAAAGATCTCTCTTATGGCTTCTTTGCTAGCTTCTAGTTCAGAAGATGTGTCATGTTCAGCCCTAACGCAGTCACTGTGACTTCTTTGTGGAAGATTGTGGTCCTTAGGATAATTTTCCTGCCTATATTTATTTTACTGGCTAAATCAATTGGAGGACAACACAGAATTCTGAGCCACTAGGCATATCTTTTGTGGGACGGCACTCATATTTACTATGTTTGAACTGTGGATAAAGTATCTATATCTCCATATATCCTATTGGTTTTTTCTTTGTAGAAATTCTTAGATGTTGGTAATAAAGTTGCCCTTAGTTTATTTTAACATACAAATTGGTATTTTAGAGAGTAATTTATGGGAAACTACATAAACATGTAACACAAATACAGTTGTGAAACTGAACTATTCCTATTACCTATTATCTTAGTAAAATCATCACCTATCATTATTGGGTTGGATATTTCTAACTAGCCCAGAAGGTGAATATAATCTAAGTATATGGTATTCATGTATGATGTTAGCAATTCTATGTATATATATTCTCCAAGCCTTTTTCTTTTGAAGTCAGTGTCGTTCCTGTTCTCTTCAGTTGCCCTTCTGCAAAACACATCTACAAACTTCCTAAGATAAGATGGACAACAGTAAGGATCATTTCTCCGAGCCCCTACTCCTCCAGCTAAAGAAAGTGTGGCATTCCTTTGTGAACAACTATGTGTGGCCTGGAGACCTGACCACCTACTTTTTTAATTTTTTATTTTTGAATGATTCAGAGAATCATGTAAGCCCAATCAATTCACTGGTTCTCTGTGGTAAACTGGCGAATTCTATTATGGTTTTTTATTGGTCCTTCATAAGGATGAGATAAGCATTGCTTACATCTCCCTAGGAAAGGATTCTTACAACATAAGTTTTTTTTAATTATTTCAAAAACCATGTCAGTTTCAAACTCTATAAAAATTACATAGAATCGTAATATCAGCATTTGTAAGTCTATTTTATTGTGATGCTGAAATGTTCGTTAATACATTTTTTTTGTTGCTTTCTCTACCAATAGCCACATAGGTGGTATATGGAATAGAAAATTGAAAACACTTAACTTCTGGCCTTTTATGGTAAGAAAAATTCCAATTTTTGATAAATAATTTCTTGTCATGTGTATCACATAGCAAGACATATTAATTTTTCAATACAAACTTCCCTACAAAAATCATAAAAGAAGCTGCTATTTAGTAAATTCGTAAATATGAGTGTCTTTGCTTTTCTTATATTTAGACTCTGCTCTGTGCCTGTAATTGCTTTCTGCTTCTCTTCCATGAGAACTATCATTGAGTTTCACCTTGCTTCTCTTCTTTGTCCCACTATCTATGCTTGGCCCAAACCACTTGCTTCTTTACTCAGGAAAACTAACTCTCAAAGCTCAGGGATTATACTTAAGAATGATATATTTCTCAGTCGTACCATAGTTTGCTTGTTGAAGAGGCAGCTTTCCATGCAGCAAGCAATTCAGCAGACTTTATCATCTCATGAAGATAATGCTGCTACCCTTCGTTCCCTCTCTGCCATGATCTCTGCCCTTACACTAAGTTTCCAACAGTGAGAGGAACTGAGGTTACAGCTCATTTTATGGATGCCTGAAAGCGCTATATAGGATTTACACTGGCATCATTTCTTTAAGCATCTTCAAAGTGCTTGGCTGAAATCTACCTGCCAAGTAACTGGAAGTTGTCTTATCACCTTGTAGGCATGTCTAGCTGGGTTCTACTATATTATCAACTGTTGCTACTTGCTTTGTGACTTATTGAGTAACATGAATTCTCTTTCTATTTGTATCCCTATCCATGCATCACAGGGGATCATGGGAGGTACATAAATGTATCTTCAGGATAGTGTGCCAATTCTACATCCATTTTAATTCTGTAAACATTTTTTAAGTAATTTGTTCATTTGAGGTGCCAGGCTAATTTCTACCTCTGTTAGTTACACTTATTTTAGTGACTTTACAAAGATCATATGCCAAGTAATGCCCACCAAGAGAAAATTCACAGGGAGTTTTACCCCAGGCTTCAGTCTTCTTTCTATGATCACGCTATCAACCATGTGGTTTTATGTGTACTAGCCAAGTGTTTCTTTCATTCTAACATGCATTTAAAATTACACTGTAGAGTATTTAGTTTCCTATTAAGATAATGGTAGGCAGTTCTAAGTGTTTGGATGTAAGCATTCTACAGCAATAACACAATAATCCTTGTTAAAACAGTACAATCAGGTGTCTTTCTTACTCAAGTGAATAATGAACAGCCTTTCCATTGGAGCACTGGCTTCTCTTTGCACTCAAGAGCAGGTCCTTAGTATTGTGTATGTCCTAAATAAACACTGATAAAATATTTAGTAGTACCTGCAATTTTTATCTTTTTCGTAAAGAGTTTTAAAATGATGCTCTTGAGTATCTGATGAAAGGCATCTGATAATAAAAGTATATAAAATTGGTCAAGAAAATGAAAGTGTCAGTAAAAATTGTCTCTAGAATGACTTCTAAAGCCTGCTTGTTGCAGGCCTGACTTTTATTTCTTCTTTAAATATTAATGTTGATTTGCTGGTTCAAAACACTTACCTTGTAGTACAGTATACCTAGAGCTCTAACTTTCAGATTCTTTCAGTTGAAAGGGGAAAGTGTATTCTATTACCCCCTTGAGCAGCACTGGGGTGGGCATGCTACTTCCACCCCTGAGGGCCATGTTGCCTGTGAACTCACTGAATCTCCACTTTTCATTTTAATGCATCCTTGTTCAGGTGTGTGAGCAAATTTTCAGAGCAATAAAATGAAAAAATAAAGTACAAGGGCAGCACTTTCTGCTGTGAATGGGTTTTTTCGTCATCCTATCTCAAGGCCGCTCAGACCCCAAAGACATAGCTTGATATAATGAAGTTCATAAAGTCTGATGTAGAGCCATTTTTGTCCCAGCAATCCAAAAATGGTTGTTTTAAAAAGATTCATGATTTTTAAAATTTAGAATAATATGTATCTCAAAAAAAATCTATAAAAATTAATTTTATAAAGCAGTACAAAGAAAATGCAAAACATCAAGTATATATTTGTCTACTGTTTTGGGTTCTTATGTAGTTTTTGTTTTATTTTGCTTTGTTATGTATTTGTTTCTATGTTTCCAAAAAATAACAAACAAATGAGCAAACAAACAAACAAAAAGTGCCTTGAAGACTGTCTTACGGCGTATTGGGAAAAATATGTATCATTATAGCTTCTGTGTGTCAAGACCATATTTTTGGGTCTACTTTGTGCTGCACTCAGTGATCATTTCTTCCTTGCTTCTCACTATTGTAGTATTATGGGTTGAAAATGCTTAATTTTCTCCAAAGTTTCATGTGTTGGATACAAGGCTTCCAGAAGGTGTCACTGCTCTGGGACTTAGCTATTAGAAGCCAGTTAATTGTGATAGGTCTTTAGAAGTATCTTCTTCCACAAGATCTTACTTCCTTGTTCTCTATTTCATGGATATCATGATGGCTTCCTTGCTTCTACCTGATTTTTTGAAGCAAGACACTCTGTCTGAATCCTCTGATAGCATGAACTAACATAAACTTGTCACCATTTTTTTTTCACCCGGCATTTTGTCACAGTGATAATAACACTAACAAACATAGTTAGTTTTTGTCACTGTCAAACAAAGGGAAGTAGTAAGAATCGAGAAAGAAGATAGGAATGGCCTTTTCCTCCCTTGAAGGTGATGAATGAATGGCTTAAGGGCTGTATGAAATAGGCAGCAAAGAGTGTTTAGTTTTCGACCCCTAGAAAGGGGTTGGGATACATATTTTACAGACCAAAGGAGATCTACCCTCCAAGTTCTCCCAGCATCCCTCAGTCCTTACCTTCCCCCAATCTTAATTTTTTTTCAGCTCAGGGGTTGGGCTGCCCTTCCCTCACAGGATTCTCTTTATGTAATCCCTCTCCCTTTCCCTCTCCCTCTGTCTCTTCTCTTCCTGCTCCTCTTGTTCTCTCTCTGAGTACATACCCTTTCTCTCTTTCTTCTCCCACTCCCATCTCCATGGCAACTCCCTGGCCTCAATCTTTGGGGGTCAGTGAACTCTCTCCAGAGAGCAGCTTCCCAATAAACCTGCCTTTGTAAACTAATCTGGTTCAAATTGCTTCATTTTTTTCAGTGGCGGAGAAATAACCTATTGGATGCCACTATACAGGGCAGCCAGATAGACCTCCGTCAAGGCCAGTAACCTAGTCAGCCAAGCTCTACCATCACTTCTCTTTACTTCAGGGTTCCCTCTTGCTGTGCCCTGTCCTGGCCCTCCCAGACTCTCCTTGCCTCTATCACCTCTTTACAGATGAAGGGATTGGGTGGCAACAGGTCTTTTTAGCTCAGCTTGTTGGGCTCTCCCACCAGGCTATAGCTTTTCTATCTGAACAGCTAGATCCCACCATACATGGATGGCAGTCATTTTGAGAGCCCTAGCATCAGCTGAAAAACTCATGCAGGATTCTGCTTTAAGTGGTATTAATACCTGTTTCATATGTGTGTGTGTATACAAACACACACATGTGTGTATAAGTGTATGTATTAACTTTATTTTAAGTAACTCACAAATATAAATACTGTAACTACTTAAGGAAGTAGCTCAAAAAATACTTGTCTAATCCTAAACTCTCTAGAACGTTATAAACATTTTTTTCTGGTGATATATCAAAACAACACACTTCCTTAATTTCAAACTTTCATTACAAATCAGTATTTGATTTATTCATTTATTCCAGATGTATTTATTTTCAAGTTCTTTCATTTTCATTTTATCTGTTGACATTTGTTTTATATCCTAGTACATGGCTGATTTTTGAAAAATATGCCAAGAGGTGTTGAGATGAAGATATATTCTTCTGTTTTAGGGTGAAATGTTCTATAGATATCTGTTAAATCCATTTGTCTTATAACTTATTTAATTTCACTGTCCCTGTTTAATTTTTGTTTCTATGATCTGTCCATTGGTGGAAATGGGGTGTTGAAATCTCCTACTATTATTGTGTGAGGTTCAATGTGTGTTTTGAGCTTTAGTAACATTTCTTTTATGAATGTGGTTGCCCTTGCATTTGGGGCATAGATGCTCAGAACTGAGACTTTCTCTTGGTGAATTTTTCCTTAGATGGGTATGTAGTGTCCTTCCCCATCTTTTTTGATAAATTTTCTTGAAAGTCTATTTTGTTGGATAATATAATGTTTACTCCACCTTGTTTCTTGGGAACATTTGCTTGGAAATTTTTTTCCCATCCCTATACTTTGAGGTAATGTCTCTCTTTGACTCTGAGTTGTTTCCTGTATGCAGAAAAATGTTTATGTATCCAGTCTTTTAGCCTATGTGTTTTTATTGGGAAATTGATGTTGAGTGATATTAGGGACCAATGCTCATTGCTTCCTGTTATTTTTGTTTTTTGAGGTAGAACTATGTTTGTGTGTTTCTCTTCTTTTGGGTTTATTGTATAAAGATTAATTTCATGCTTTTTCTGGTGCAGTTTCCATCCTTGTGTTAGACTTTTCCTTCTATTATTCTCTGTAAGGCTGGATTAGTGGAATGATATTGTTTGAATGTAGTTTTGTGTTAGAATACTTTTGTTCCTCCATCTGTGGTTAATTGTGAGTTTTGTTGGGTATAGTAGTAGCCTGGGCTGGCATTTTTTGTTCTCTTAGAGTCTGTATGACATCTGCCCAGGATCTCCTAGATTTTATAATCTCTTTTGAGAAGTCTGGTGTAATTCTGATAGGTCTGATTTTTATATTAATTGACCTTTATCCCTTAGTGCTTTCAATAATCTTTCTTTGTTCTGTGCATTTGGTGTTTTAATTCTTGTATGAAAGAGGAATTTCTTTTCTGTTCCCATTTTTTGGTGTTCTGTAGGATTCGTGTATGTGAGCACTTCTTTCTTTAGGTTCAGAAAGCTTTCTTCTATAATTTTGTTGAAGATGTTTGCTGGCCCTTTGAGTTGGTAATCTTCACTTTCTTCTATACCTATTATTCTCAGATTTGGTGGTTTTTTTTCTTTTGTGTGTGTGTGTGTGTGTGTGTCCTGGATTTTTTGGATGTTTTGGGGTTAGGAGTTTTTGCTTTTTGTATTGTCCTTGACTGTTGTGATAATGTCTTCTATGGTAGCTCCAGCACCTGAGATTCTCTCTTCTCTCTCTTATTTACTCTTGGTGATGCTTGCATCTTTGACTTCTATTCCCTTTCCTAGGTTTTTGATCTCAACAACTGTTTTCCTTTGATTTTTTTAATGATTCTATTTCCATTTTTAGATCCTGGACAGTTTTTTTCAATTCTGTCACCTGTTTGCATTCTCCTGTATTTCAAGGGTTTTATGTGTTTCCTTTCTAAGGGCTTCTACATCTGTACTTGGTTTACCTGTATCCTCCCATATTTCTTTAATGCAATTATTTATGTCCTTCTTAAAGTCCTCTATATTCTCCATGAAATGAGAATTTAGATCTGAATCTTGTTTAAAGGGTGTGTTGGGATATCTAGGTGTTGATGTGGGAGAACTTGGTTCTGATGTTGCAAAGTCAAAGTGGTTTCTGTTGCTTATGTTCTTCCATTTGCCTCTCACCAACTGGTTCTTTCTGGTGTTATCTGGCCTCCCTGTCTCTGACTGGAGCTTGTCCTTCCTATGAGTTTGTATTATTACCATCCTGTGATCTTGGGGAGACAAGCTGGGGAATCAAACTGCAACTGGGGTGTGTGCTGTGTGGGATCTGATCAAGAGCCAGTGCTCTGTTGGCAGCAGAGGTGTTGGTACTCTGTCTGGACTCCACCCCACAGTTACCTGGCAACAGACAGGTATGCTCTTCCCCCACAGTTACCTGACAACAGCAACAACAAAAAAGGGGCTGTTTGTCTTCTTCTCTCTCTCTCTTGCTCTTGTTCTCTTATTCTCTTGCCCCCTTGCTCCCCTGGTCTCCCTCATTCCTTCTGCCCTCTCTCCACTTGGCCATGGCCAGCCTCTCCTTCTCTACTCTCTATCCTCTGCATTTCTCTGCCTCTACTACCCTCTCAACTCTCTACTCCATGCCGTAAATATACTCTATTCTTTGCTATACCTTTGTGTGGCTGGTCCCACAGGGAAAAAGAATTCCTAGGCATGGACTCCCTGAGTCACCCCCTTTCCCCACACCTCACAATACCTCCATAGGACATATTCTTTTTTTGAGGATTTATTTATTATTATATGTAAGTACACTGTAGCTGTCTTCAGACACACCAGAAGAGGGCATCAGATCTCATTACGGATGGTTATGAGCCACCATGTGGTTGCTGGGATTTGAACTCACCACTTTTGGAATATATATAAGAGCAGGCAGTGCTCTTAACCTCTGAGCCATCTCACCAGTCCCCCCTTTTTAAGATTTATTTATTTTTATTTATATGAGTACATGGTAGTTGTCTTCAGACACACACCAGAAAAAGTGCATCAGATCCCATTACAGATGGTTGTGAGCCAACACGTGGTTGCTGGGAATTGAACTCAGGACCTCTTGAAGAAAAATAAGTGTTCTTAGCCGCTGAGCCATCTCTCCAACCCCCATAGAACATATTCTTATACCTATTTCTCTTTTTATGATCACAACCATAGGTGGGGACTGGAAGGCATGCTGATCTCTGGCTGGGTGGGGGAATCTGTTTTGTGGAGTCACAGGGGTCCTGGAACACCAGACTGCAGGGAGGGGTTTAGGGTCTCACCTGTGAAGCTGGATGTGCCTGAATACCTGGGGATACAAGCTGCAGCTGGTTGTGTGTGCTGGGTAGGATCGGGTCCTGAGCTTTTAAGGTTCTTTCAAGTTGAGTTTCCAGAAAGTTTTTTTTTGTCTAGTATTAAATACTTGTCTAGTATAAAATAAAAAGATTTGAAACTAGAAAAAAGAAAACGTTTTAATTTCTTTCATAGATGACATCCTTTTAACAACATTCTGCGAATCTTCACTAGCTAATATGAGCTACTCTTTGTCTCCTTTCTGAATGTCATCTTTCCCCACTCTGATGGAGTCATGTAGCTTAATATTATATTTTGCTAATTCCCTTTCCTGAAGATTCCATTTCACTTTTATTTATAGTGACTATCATTCTATTTTTTTTATATATGCCACAGTTTTCAGCATCCATCAATCTGTTGTGAGACATATAGGTTGTCTCCATTTATTAGCTATGGTGAAGAGAGCTGCAATAAACTTTGTGTGCAAATACTTCTGTGGGATGCCATGGATGTCTAAGTGCTGGACACAGTAAAGAAAAAATGGAATGCTGCTCCATGATTTGGAGGGTAGCTTTATATTGTACATGAGAAAAAAGAATCTAGATGTATGCAGAAGAATCAAGAGCATAAAGGAAAAGAGCAGACTGTACATTTCCAGAGATGTTTGTAAGAGGTATAAGAATAGTAAGGAAAGGAGAAAAAAGAAATGCCTTGCCATTATGCAGAGAATAAACATATATCTAGCAGGAAGGTAGCCTGGGAACTACAAAAGCTTGAGGCTAGGAGGTCTTTGAAATGCATAGCAAGTAAATGTTACTGAAGACTGAAGGAGGCTGGAGGCTACCATGGACTTTTATATGTGACCATAGGTATTCATTAAGAAAAGTGGCCCTTTCTGGTATCCAATAACCCATTTTGTAGGCTATAGTCTTTTAGCAACCCTTCTATATGCTAGTTTGAGATGATTCAAGACTATCATTTCTGATATGCACTGTGCTTTTTACTTTGGAAAACTGAATTTCCTTTGGAGCTGACCAGAAATCTCTAAGATTATGCCCAGGTTTTATATAGCTGGTTCACATAATAGTTCTTTATTTATTCATTCATTTATTTAGCTAGTTAGTTAGTTTTTAAAATTTTTTTTTTTAATTTCTATATTCTTTGTTTACATTCCAAATGAATTTTCCTTTCCTGGTTCCCTCCTCCCCATTAGTCCCATAAGCCCTCTTCCCTCTGCCTTTTCCCCTCCCACTTCTCTGTGCTGATAATCCCCTACAATGCTGCATCAAGCCTTTCCAGGACTAGCATCCTCTCCTTCCTTTTTCTTGGGAATGATTTGATATGTGAGTTGTGTCTGGGGTATTCAGAGCTTCTGGACTAATATCCACTTATCAGTGACTGCATTCCATGTGTATTTTTTTGTGAATGAGTTACTTCACTTAGGATGATATTCTCCAGTTTCAACCATTTGCCTAAGAATTTCATGAATTCATTGTTTTTAATTCTGAGTAGTTTTCCATTGTATAAATATCCCACATTTTCTGTATCTATTTCTCCACTGAGGGACATCTGGGTTCTTTCCAGCTTCTGGCTATTATAAATAAGGCTGCTATGAATACAGTGGAGTATCTGTCCTTATTGCATGCAGGGGAATCCTCTGGGTATATGCCCAGGAGTGGTATAGCAGGGTCCTCTGGAAGTGTCATGCCCAGTTTTCTGAGGAATCGCCAGGACAGACTGATTTCCAGAGTGGTTTTACCATCTTGCAATCCCATCAGCAGTGGAGGACTGTTCCTCTTTCTCCACATCCTTGACAACACCTGCTGTCTCCTGAATTTTTAATCTTAGCCATTCTGACTGGTGTGAGGTAAAATCTCAGGGTTGTTTTGATTTGCATTTCCCTAATGACTAATGATGTTGAAAATTTCTTAAGGTGCTTCTCAGCCATCTAAAGTTCTTCAGGTAAAAATTCTTCCTTTAGCTCTGTACCCCATTTTTTAATAGGATTATTGGTTTCTCTGGAATTCAGCTTTTTGAGTTCTTTGTATATATTGGATATTAGTCCTCTTTCTGATGTAGATTGGTGAAAATCTTTTCCCAATTTGTTGGTTGCCCTTTTGTCCTTTTGACAGCATCCTTTGCCTAATAGAAACATTATAATTTTATGAGATTCCATTTGTCAATTCTTGATCTTAGAGCATAAATAATTGGTGTTCTGTTCAGGAACTTTTCCCCTATGCCCATGTCCTCAAGTGTCTTCCCCAGTTTCTTTTCTATTAGTTTCAGTGTGTGTGGTTTTATGTGGATTCAGTTGGCAAGAATTTTATAGAGTATTTTTGCATCAATGTTCATTAGGGAAATTGACCTGATGTTCTCATTCTTTGTTGGATCTTTGTGTGGTTTTGGTATCAATGTAATTGTGGCTTCATAGAATGAGTTGGATAGTATCCTTCTGTTTCTATTTTGTGGAATAGTTTGAAGAGTATTGGTGTTAGGTCTTATTTGAAGGTCTGATAGAATTCTTCACTAAAACCATCTGGTCCTGTGCTTTTTTTGGTTGGAAGTCTTTCTATGACTCCTTCTATTACTTTAGGAGTTACGGGACTGCTCAGATGATCTATTTGATCCTGATTTATTTTGGGATTTGGTATCTGTCTAGGAAATTCTCCATTTCCTCCAGATTTTCCAGTTGTATTGAGTATAGGCTTTTCTAATAGGATCTGATGATTTTTTGAATTTCCTTTTTCTGTTGTTATATCTCCCTTTCCATTTCTAATTCTATTAATTTGGATACTCTCTCTCTCTCTCTCTCTCTCTCTCTCTCTCTCTCTCTCTGTGTGTGCTCTTTGGTTAGTCTGGCTAAGGGCTTATATATCTTGTTGATTTTCTCAAAGATCCAGGGCCTGGTTTTGTTGATTCTTTGTATGGTTCTCTTTGTTTCTACTTGATTGATTTCATCCCTGAGTTTGATGATTTCCTACCTTCTACTCCTCCTGGATGAATTAGCTTCTTTTTGTTCCAGGGCTTTCAGGTGTGCCATTAAGATGCTAGGGCATGCTCTCTCAGTTTCTTATTGGAGGCACTCAGGGCTATGAGTTTTCCTCTTAGCACTGCTTTCATTGTTTTCCATAAATTTAGGTATGCTGTGCCTTCATTTTCATTAAATTCTAAAAAGTCTTTTATTACTTTCTTTATTTCTTCCTTGACCAAGTTATCATTGAGTAGAGTACTGTTCAGCTTCCATGTGTATGTAGGCTTTCTGTTGTTTTTGTTGCTATTAAAGATCAATCTTACTCCATAGAGATCTGATAGGAGGCATGGGATTAGTTTGATCTTCTTATATCTGTTGAGGACTGTCTTGTGACCAATTATGTGGTCAATTTTGGAGAAGGTACTATGAGGTGCTGAGAAAAAGGTATATTCTATTGCTTTAGGATGAAATGTTTATATATATATCTATATGTATATATAAACATATATATATACATACATACATATATGTTTGTGTGTGTGTGTGTTTGTGTGTGTGTGTGTGTGTGTGTGTGTGTGTGTGTGTGTTAAATCCACTTGGTCCAAAGCTTCCAGTAGCTTCACCGTGTCCCTGTTTAGTTTCTTTGTACCTGATAGGTCCATTGAGGAGAGTGGAGTGTTGAAGTTACCCACAATTATTGTGTTAGGTGCAATATGTGCTTTGAACTTTGGAAAGTTTCTTTTACGAATAAGGGTGCCCTTGTATTTGGAGCATAGATGTTCAGAATTGAGAGTTGTTCTTGGTGGGTTTTTCCTTTGACCAGTGAGAACTGTCCTTCTGTGTCTCCTTTGATGACTTTAGGTTGAAAGTCAATTTTATCTGATATTAGAATGGCTACTCTAACTTCTCTCCTAAGACTATTTGCTTGTAAAATTGTTCTCCAGCCTTTTACTCTGAGGTAGTGTTTGTCTTTGACACTAAAGTGTGTTTCCTATATGCAACAAAATGTAGGGTCCTTTTTATGTATCCAATCTGTTAGTCTATGTTTTTTTATTGGATAGTTGAGTCCATTGATGTTAAGAGATACTAAGGAATAGTGATTATTAATTCCTGTTATTTTTTATGTCATTTTTATATTTGAGTGGATATATTCTTTTGGGTTTGATGAAAAAAAAAAGGTTACTATCTTGCTTTTTCCAGGGTGTAGTTTCCCTCCTTGTGTTGGTGTTTTCCACCCATTATCCTTTGTAGGGCTGGGTTTGTGGAAAGTTATTGTGTAAATTTGGTTTTATCATGGAATACCTTGGTTTCTCCATCTATGATAAATGAGAGTTTTGCTGGGTATAGTAGTCTTGGCTGGGATTTGTGTTCTCTTAGAGTCTGCATGAGATCTGCCCAGGAACTTCTAGCTTTCATGGTTTCTGGAGAGAAGTCTGGTGTGATTCTGATAGGTCTTCCTTTATGTGTTACTTGACCCTTTTCTCTTACTGCCCTTAATATTCTTTATTTTTTTTAGTACATTTGGGTTTTGATTATTATGTGATGGGATGCATTTCTGTTCTGGTCCAGTCTCTTTGGAGTTCTGTAGGCTTCTTGTATGTTCATGGGCAACTCTTTCTTTAGGTTAGGGATGTTTTCTTCCATAATTTTGTTGAAGATATTTGCTGGCCCTTTAAGTTGTAAATCTTCACTCTCATCTATACCCATAATCCTTAGGTTTGGTCTTCTTATTGTGTTCTGGATTTCTTGAACGTTTTGGGTTATAACCTTTTTGCATTTTGCATTTTCTTTGACTGTTGAATCAATGCTTTTTATGGTATCTTTGGCATCTGACATTCTTTCTTCTATCTCTTGTATTCTGTTGTTGATATTTGCATTTATGACCCCTGATTTCTTCCCAAGTTTTCTATCCCCAAAGCTTTGTCCCATTGTGATTTATTAGTTGTTTCTACTTCTGTTTTTAGATCCTGGATGTTTTTGCTCAGTTCCTTCACTTGTTTGTGTTTTCCTGTATTTCTTTAAGAGATTTTTGTGTTTCTTCTTTCAAGACTTCTGTCTGTTGACCCAATTTCTCCTCATTTCTTTAAGTAATTTTTGCATTTCCTTTTTATTGGCTTCTATCCTTTGACCCATATTCTCCTGAATTTCTTTAAGTGATTTTGAGTTTCTTTTGTAAGGGCTTCTACCTAATTCATGTTCTCCTGTATTTCTCTAAGAGATTTATTCATGTCCTTCTTGTAATCCTCTAATAGTATCATGATATGTAATTTTAAATCCAAATAATGTTTTCTGGTGTGTTGAGGTATCCAGAACTTGTTGTTGTTGGAGAATTGGGTTCAGATGCTGCCATATTGCCTTGGTTTCTGTTAGTAACATTCCTATGTTTTCCTTTTGCCATCTGGTGTTAGTTGGTCTAGTCACTGGCTGGTGCTTGAACCTCCTGTGAGCCTATAAAGCTATTTTTTCAACCACTGGATGACTGGGTTTCCCCTGGCACAGATTGCTGATGTGCTGCCCTCCTCTCAGGTGCCATTGGAGTGCTGGTGTGCCTTGCACCAAATAATGTTATACTTGGGTTGTCTGTGTGTACCTGGTGTTGCCTGTCTGGTCCCCCTGGATGCGAAGATGGCCGATGCTTCAGGGACCCCCTCCAATTGCTGATCACTATGCAGGGCAAATGGCCCAGGACAGGGCTGACACACCAATAGTCCTCAGAGCTGCCCAGGCCCTGGGCACAGGCAGAAGCCTGGCAGGCTGTGTCCTGAGTGATGTCAAACTCGGGATATCTCCCTGAACCTGGTGCTGCCTGTCTGCTCCATCAGGGATCCAAGATGGAGGATGCTTTGGGGACCTTTTCTAAGTGCTGATCCCTGCAGGACAAACAGCCCAGGTCAGGGCTGTCTCACAGATGGCCCACAGAGCTGCCTAGGACCTGGCTGCAGGCAGAAGCCTGGCAGGTTGTGTCCCAAATGATATTAGACTCAGGATATCTCTGTGTACCTGGTGCTGCCCATCTGGTCCATCCAGGAGCCAAGATGGCAGAGAACTAGATAGTTTTTTTTTTTTTTTGAGAAAACTCCAAACTGATTTCCATAATGTCTGTGTTTAATTTCACCCCTACTATCAGTCAATAACAATTTTTCTGTTCCTATATTTTCTTCATTATTGGTTCTCAAATTTCTTGTTCACTGCCTAGAGTGAGATGATATCTCAAAGAAGTTTTAATTTGCATATCTTTGATAACTAGTATGATAGTTTGAATGAGAATGGCCCTCAGATGCTTGTATATTTGAACATTGCATCCCCACTTTGTGGAAATATTTGGGACACATTAAAAGGTTTCTTTTTGGGAGGAGAGAGATAGATTTCAAAAGTCTCTAGTCATTCACTCCCCCACCCTTCAAGTTTCTGTGTCTGTGGATCTGTGTGTCTGTCTTGTCTGTCTGCCTCTCTTTCTCTTTCAAAGTCTCTGTCTCTCTCTCTCTCTCTCTCTATGTGTCTGTGTCTGTCTGTCTTCCTATCTTATTCTCTATCTCCCCTCCATAATTATTTCTCAGATATGATCTCTCAGCAATTTCCACAGCACCATGTCTACCTCCCTGTTGCCATGCTCCCTGCTATTATGCCCATGGACTTCTACACTCCAAAATAAGTTTTTTTTTTTTTTTTTTTTTTTTGTTTTTTTTTTTGTAAAAAATGTTTTGGTAATGGTGTCTCACCATCCAATAGAAAATAATATTGCAAATGTTTAAAAACAGCTATTGGCCTTTTCTTTTTCCTTTTAAGAACTATCTGTGCATACCTTTAGTACATTTATTAATTGAAAGTTTTATTTTCTTGATATTTAATGCATGCAATATAAATGAGGGTATGGGGAAGCCACCGAACTAGGTCACTCTTTGGATAGAAAAAAAAATTGTCATTGGAAGCGACTTTAGGCTTAAAATTAAGGTCTGAACCATTGTAAATTTATCTTTTTACAAAGACAAAATTATGAGTCTAAATTTAAATCTTCTGCTGATAAATATCCATGATTGGCAACAACATTTGTTGAAAAAACTATCCACAGTACATTTTTCAAGCTTTGTCAAATTAGGCACAGCCTTGTTGGTTTACTTTTAGGTATTACTATATCTTCATTGTATGATTTGACATCAAGTAGTTTGATATCTCCAACTGTGTTTTTCTCGTTAGGATTGTTTTGGTTATTTGGTTATTGCTAGTGTGGATCCATATGAGAGATTATAGATCCCTGAAGTATAAAATTAAAAAGATTAATAATTTGATGTCAAAATTTTAGACAAGGAAATTACTGTTCTTGTTTTTGAGAGGAAATGATACTTTAACACTTTCAAAATATGAAAACAAAAGGTACAACTGAGAATTAAACTAGAAATGTCACAATCCTCCCTGGGGTCTGCCTAACACTGTTTTTTTCCATGCTACTTCCCAAGAGTACAGGTTTCCAGGTTTGGTTTACTGGTGTTTCAGGGTTTCAATTGCTGCAATGAAGCATAATGACCACAAATGCAAGTTGGGGAGAAAGGGGCTTATTTGATTTATACTTCCATATTGCTGTTTATTGTAAAATGGAGTCAGAAGACTAACTCAAATAGGGAAGAAACTTGGAGTCAGGATGTGATGCAGACATCATTGAGACCTACTAGTTACTGGCTTGCTTCACATGGGTTACTCAGATTTCTTACATAACCTATGATAACCATTCCTGAGACAAAACCACCCACAATGGGCTAATTAAGAAAATGCAAGTTGGTGAGGAAAGGGTTTATTTGGCTTATACTTCCACATTGCTGTTCATTATTAATGGTGATGATTTTATGAAAGCATTTTTCTCAATTAAAATTACACCTTTTCATATATCTCTAGCTTGTGTGTCAAGTTGACATAAGACAGACTAGCAAGCACAACTGGACTGTGTTGGTTTTTCCCCACTCAGTTCGGCAGCAGCAGCGGAGCCGCCTGGACCACAAGCAGTGGTGTGGTGGAGAAACCGGGAGACCGCCTGGGCTACAAGCCGCGGCTGAGGAAGGGAGATCATGAGTTTGAGGACAACCACAAGACCTAGTGTGGCCCTATCTCAAATATAAACCAAACTTAATAGTGTATTACATAACAATTATGTTATCATATGCTATGAAGTCTCTTTCCATACAGACATCCACAATCTGAAGGATGTTGTGGTTGGCACTCAGCTCCAGATTGCCCACGTTGATCTGGGTGTAGTCACGCAGGAAATCCTCTGCCAGCTGCCTTACTTCCTTTGGCCAGGTAGAAGCCGGGAGACCGCCTGGGCCACAAGCCGCGGTGCCCGTGGAGAAGCCGGGAGATGTGGGCCGCAACAATAAGACTAGACTGAGCAGCTCCACGTGGCTTTATTTAAGATATGGATGGGTACAGGGGAGTGGGTTAAAGGGAAGGCAGGGAGCGAAGAGTAAAAAGAGAAAGAGAAACGCTACCCTTTTATATGGGTGGTAATTTAAATTACAGGTAAAATAGGTAGGCCCATTGAATTCTGGGTACATGGTGGCCATTGCCTTGGTAACAGGCCTAAACTTGCGGGGCCACACTAATTGTCGCCTATATGACGTCACAGGTCTCAAGACCAACAGACTGGGACTACAGAATTATAAACAATGATGACATCAAGCACTGTCTATGACCCTTTGCTCTTTCTTCTCTAAAATTAAAAAGTAATGTTAAAATATCCTATAATCATAGGTTAGTAAATTGTAACAGATTAGTAAGTGTATCACATAGATATATGTGGAGGGAGAAAAGTGCCTGTATACACTAATAAGCGATAGAGAAGCACCCCCCTCTGGCAAAAAAAAAGTTAAATACACAGCTTATCTCTTCAAAGTATGAAGGTGCTTATCTGTTTGTTCCAGAGTGCTTGGGAAGAATGTACTTTCTAACTTGGTAATCATTTGCTCTCTCATGAGCCAGCCTCTACTCATATACCCCGGAATTTATGTTTCATTCATCCCAGAACTTGTCCCCTAAATCTTGAGCATTAATACTAGGCCATAAAACCAACCTTATGAATAATACAATTGTACTTTACAACAGCTAAGTGACTTCTATTTTCATCTTGAGGCTAGTCCAATCTCGAAATTCACAAACACAGTTCACCTTATTCACTCTTCCTAGACTCCAAATCTTGGGTAATCATTGCCCAGCTCTTTCAAAGAAGCCAAAGGTACTTTGTAAGGAACTTCAATATAAACCTGACTTAGATTTGTTATGTACTTGGAGCTGAGTCTCTTGTCAGATTATTTCCCCCTGAATTATGCTGTGTTTATTAATTGCTAAAATAAAACTGGTTTCAGATTCTGGAAATTTGGCCCTGGTACCAACTACATAAGTAGAGCTGAAGCATATATCATAATTACCACACCTAGTTAGTTTCCTTCTGGCCATAAATACTGCAGTTTTATCCGCATTGATAGAGAGGTAATACATCAAATTAGAGGGTTCAATCACATGCTGGGGTAGAGTTTGACAATATTAAGACATGCTAAAAACTGTTATGGTACTCTTAATGATAAACTTTAATGCTAAAAATCCTTCCTAACCCATTTGCTTTTGTTGAGCGAGCCAGCATTATGTAAATTTTTTGATAGATGTTATACCATTCCATGATGCCACGACTTCCTTCAGTGAATAATTGTCAACCAGATAATTGCAAAGACTACTTTCATGATTGTCCTGCTCCTTTAAAATTTTCTGATATCATGTGGTAATTAAGTAAATAAAGATCACATCTGCTTTGTTATGACTCCTTATCATGTACTGCCCAAGCCATAAATGTTTCAAACACCTGGTACAACATTTTTGTTCAAGATAAGTTTTGGTAAACTTTGGATAACTCTAAATGCAGAGGGTGAGTACTATCCCAGATTCCCTTCCCTACCAAAGTTTAGGATTTGTACCAATATATTTCTTTGTTTGCATGAACTTATACCACATTAATGCTAACACCCTTACTATTTCCTACTACAGAAGACAGCCAAAGGCATTATTGACATCCTCTAGTGTTTCAACATTAAACCCAACAAAGGGCCCTGGTAGACAGAGTCTTCTATACATGACAGGGAAGATGCAAGACCTGCACATTGGTAACACCAGTAAGCCCCCTTGAAAGAACTACCTAGTAGGTTCCAAAAACTCACTCCATGCAGTAGGTCTTTCATGGGATGCTTATTGGAAGGGAAAATAGAAGCAGCTTCTGGGAAAGGAGGACAGAAAAGAGAAGAGGGCAGGGAGAATGAGGTTTTATTGGGCCCATGGTGCATATGCAAAGGGACATGTGACAGGAACCATGATGCATGTGCAAAGAGACAGACATAGGGGCAATGCTGTCACTTCTTGGGTTGCTAGAAATGATGTATCTCATCACTGGGTCCTTCAAGAGCTGGCTGTAAAGATGCTTGATTGTCATGAAGTCAATTCTAGCTGTCTATGGATGTTCCTGATTACCAACAATTCTCGTATAGATGATGGAAATCTCACAGCCCCATTCCTAGATGAAGAGCTACCAGCAATGAATGGCTGTTGAAAAGGGGAAACTATCTTCTCCATGGCAAGTCTCTTGAAGGGTTGTTACCCTATCTCAAGTGATCAGTCTGAAACATATATCTAGGAACAAATTGGACTCACCAGGTTGAATATATATATATATATATATATATACATTAATAAGAGGTATTAATTTGAGAGAGATTGGGAGAACACAGGAGAAGTTGGATGAAGAGGAGGATATAAGACATAAATACAGAACTGATGTATAGAAATTTCAAAACATTTTTAAAAACTAAATAAAAAATATGATCATGTTAATATTGTCTTTCTTTCCCTTAAGTATCCTTGCCTTTAACTAGTCTCTTCTTGGCCTGATGAATGAGCATCCATCCTCTCCATGCTGTCCTCGGTTTTCACTTGGGTCTTTGCCTGAATGCAATGCCATATGCAATGTTGGTTTCTTGCTTCAATTTGCTGGAGCGTTTTTTTCAGTAGCATCTTGAAAATCCCCCAAAATGTTCCTGAAGAATTCCTCCATTATAATGGTAGTAAGCAGGTAATATTCTAAACCAGCTTTTATTGTGTTTTCATCAGTAGTTAACATATATGTTGCCAAAAGCTAAAAAAATCTTATGCCCTTTTTATTTGCATGATTCTAAGTATGATTTTTTTTTTATTTTGCTAAAACTGAAAACCCAGTAAAGGCTGCTAGAAATACCTCAGCTCAAATAGGAAAACATTGTATATTAAAACTACAATATTTTTATTGTACAGTTTTCTGTTCTTACAGAAATAAAATATATTTCTTATAAAACCAAAAGAGCAATAACAGAGAAAATGAAGAATTTTAACATCTTCTTACCATCTATTCTAAAACATGTAAATTGCAAAATAGGGGATTTGTTAATTGAATTGTGTTAGATTGTTTGCTTTTAAAATCTGATGACCTGAACTTCATGGAAATTGTTGAATGAATTACCACTTGGGATTAGAACAGAATTAAAGCTGTAGAGGAATTATAACCCAGTAACATGACTGTTCTGGCAAGGGATCACATCCAACGGCTTTCTAGGTCCATGTGTTCCTACTGGAATGACTAACCTTTAATTTCTCTGACTGGAGTTCAAACATGCACTTAATACACCCCTTAGTACACATATCCCAAATAATGAAGGTAAATTTTGTTTGTAGAAGGAAGCAGTCATGCTTGATAATGATGGCCAATTGAAGGACAGACAAAGTGAAAATCAGCAATAGATTTAAAGAATAAATAAGAGAGAGAATACTCCCAATTCTCATGAGAACAGACAGGAAAGGCAATAGACCTAAAACCAGTGATGATTGAGTCAGGATTGAAGGGCAGTTCAGTAAGTACAATTCTGTTGAGTTCATGCAGTTCCATTCAGTTCTGTTTAGGTCATGCAGTAAATAAAATCAGTGCAGTTCAGTTCCTGGAATTTAAAGGCAGTTATTTCAAGCAGAGCAATTCAGTGAGAAGCAGAGAGAAGCCAAAGTGAATCAATCAACTTGGAAGACTGTAAGGGGTCAGGTGATCTAGAAGCTTTCAGGATTGGCCCTAGGAATAGTTAGAACAAAGAAGGAAATGTTCTGGACTTAAGCCTAGCTATGTACTTACACAAATTGAGTATGGCTCTAATCATATGCCTTCATCAGAGGAAATAAAAGACACATTTATATTTGGCACCCAATGTGATTGGACTAGAAAACCCGCAAACTTTGCAGAAAGCAGAGGACATCTGACAAAAACATTGTATGTAAGAGGAGACATACAGCAGAAAGCCTCAGAAGAGAAATTGTCTACAGTGGAAGCATCAGTTCTTGGAGTTCTGCTGGATTCCCAAAGAGACACAGAAGACTTTGAAGCAATGGAAACCTTGAGACTAGGGCAAGGAATAATAGAAGCACCTCTGAGACAGTGAATCACAGTAAGCCACATGAAGATACAATTTTAATTATATATACAGACTTTTCCTGCATTAAAAATGGAAAACTATTTCAGATCCCTTAAAACCAAGGATAAGATTTGAGGAGATAGAATTGTTACTTGAAAAGGCCATCGCATTACTTAATTCATCTGTGACCACTGGAGTAAATCCCTTCTTACTTTCAATTGTAATCTTTATATATTTTTTTCAAAAATGGTTGTAAAAAATAACTGTATAACAAGAAGAAAGTCTCAAAAAGATTGAAAAAACTGTACAGGAATAAAAATAAGTATAAAACAAGAAAAGGTAGCAGTACAACAAGAAAAATGAAGGGCCATAAAAAGCCAATGAAGAAGTTGAAGTCCCTTATTAGTAAACAGTTCAAAATATTCTCAAGGTACACCCTAGACTTGAGAACTGTAACAGTGGTCACCGTAGGAGCTGAGGGTGCTCATCCTCAAGGTGAGTTGGTGAAGCAGTCTAGCAGTTACTGCTGACTGTTGTTTGCTGCTATCTGCTAAGGATAATTATAAGAACTTTCATGTGCTTGTGATTAAAGCTCAGACCAATGATCCTGCAACAGACCTATGCCCCCCCCCCATTTTATATCTGTACCCTATGGTCTGACAATCCAGATATAGACCTTTATAGAGGGCAGAAGTGTCTTTGTGAACATATGTAAGCACTGAAGAAGCCCCCAAAATTTAAGCACACAGCTTTTTTCATGATTTCCTGGTGATCCTTCACTGTCTGATGATCCAGTGTCTTAGGTAGAGTTTTCTTGCTTCAGGAAACCAACATGACCCAAAATTGTGTTGGAGAGGGAAGGGTTTATTCAGATTACTCTTCCACATTTCTGCTCATCACTGAAAGAAGTCAGGACAGGAACACAAATGAGGTAGGAATGTGGATGCAAGAGTTGATGCAGGAACCATGAAAGAGTGATGCTTACTAACTTGTTCCTCATAGATTACTTGGCCTGCCTTCTTATAGAATTTAGGACTATCAGTCCAGGAATGGCACAACTCATAATAGGCTGGGCTCTCTCAATTGATTAGTAATTAAGAAAATACCGTACAGCTGGATCTCATGGAGGTATTTCTTCAACTAAGACTCCTCCCTCTCATAATTCTAGTTTGTGGTCAAGTTGACACAAAACCAGCAACTATAGCCAGTCTTCATGTGTACATCCCAGAATTGGAGTTTTATTTAAATCAGGCTACCTCTACCACCATTCATACAAAATGAAACCTGATCATTGATTCTAGACCATAAAATCATCCATGTGAGAGATATCATTTGTACTTTACAACTGCCTAAATTATTTTATGGTATCTTATGGCCTGGCCACATCCTGTCTCCCACAGAGATCATGTTTCCTCAGTCATTCTCTCTAGATATTTATCTTGAGTATTGTATCTAAGTCAACAGAACCTATCTAATGGCTGAAGCCAAGCATACTTTGTTAAGAGCTTCAGTGTACACATTTCTGAAGCTTTGCTGTATTCATGAGACTGAGTTAATTATTGTCTGAAAACTTTCTTCAAAATTCTGCTATGCTTTAAATATGGCAGTAATTAATGACCTGTTGTCTGATTCTTGAAGTCTTACCCAAGTACTGGTATCAAAATCAAGCTGAACTGATTTTCATTTCTGTTGCTTCATAAATTGGTTTTCTGCCTGATGTCAAGCCCGCAAGGACATTCCACAGTCCTAGAGTAATCAGCACCAATGACTGCCCATATTAAAAGTTTCTCCATACTTACCCATTACTATCTTGGTAGAGCAAATGACTACTGCTGCAAACAACTGTGTAATTACTGCAAAAGCAGAAATATGGAGTACCACAGGTCTACAATATCTAAACTTGTACTTCTGTGAACAAATGTGAATCATTTATAGGGTTTGTTTCTATGTAAATAAATATAACTCTAACTAATCAATAAAGCTGATCACAAAATTAATAACTGTGACAATATTTGCAGAAAACCATTTTCTGTGAAATTAGCATAGTTATACTCATCTAAGCCAAGTAAATGTCAAATGTAGCACATTGGATCACTTAAGCAAAACAATCAGTGAAATGACAACATAAAAAATGTTGTGTCACATAGCTACTTTTATGGATTCTTTTATTAGACTTATGTATCTTGGTTTGATGTAACTCTTTGGTCACTTACATGGTTAGTGACAAGTAAAAAATGGGAAAGCAGACTTCTATTTGTAGGTTTTATTTAGTTTTGCTTACAGACACAGATTTGCACACATACACATATACTACCACTACACACACACACACACACACACACACACACACACACACAGAGAGAGAGAGAGAGAGAGAGAGAGAGAGAGAGAGAGAGAGAGAGAGAGAGAGAGAATCTTGAAACAAATGTCGTCTATTCCTTTTAGGACCTTCAGATGCAAAAGGATTTAAGGGATTTGGTTAGTTGTTTGCTGATGACCTTTATTGTAAATTACTTTCAAGATGACAGTGCTTCATTCTATTATAAAATGATGCTAGCCAATACTGTATTAATGAGCATTTCTAGCATATTGTCCTATATAACAAGAATACACCAATAAATCTTCTATTATCATTTAATCACAGGTTTCACAAAGACAGACCTTTGGAGCTTCAGTAGATACAGATGTGGCTTACAACGTCAGAAACTACAAGAAACACTTATTTTAATGCAAAACTTACTGAAATTAGAGACTGGCAAGCAAGTTATCATCAGTTAATTCTTCTTTGCTTAAAGTGAGGGGAAATGATCAAAAGTCATGTTTGATAAGCTCTCAGTTCAAAACTGAAAGAATCCCATGGTCTTTATAGAACACTAAGTCTTAATCTATGAAAAACTTTTCAAGAGTTTCAATGTAGTCTATTTAGAAAAGTAACTGAGAGGGTTGATTGACTCTTAGTAAGATAGACTTTTATGATACAGTTTTTGTTATAATAGTAGTTTATAAAAATAAGGAAACAGAAAAACTTCTAAGCCTGAAATATTAGATATCATTTTTCTCTCTTTATCTACTCTTAGCCCTTTCTACTCTATCCTCACCTCCACATCAAATTTTGGTTGTGTCTATATTATCATATCCCCTTAGAGTTTTCAATTTCAGCCCATCCTTATGCTTCAAATGACCATCCACATTCCGTAACATAACCCCAACATTTGTATAATTGATCCTTGTGCCTTGAATCTTGTGTCCTTTTCCCATTTGTTTAAATACTCACCCCATGTGAATCTTATTTAGTTCATAGACATTGTTTTAAATCTGTAAGAAAAAATAGATAATTCAGATGTCTCTACATATATCCCAGAACATAATTCTAACAACTAACGGCTTTTTATAATAGTGTGACATCGACACTATAATGTTATTATGAGTTTAGTAACACAGTTTAAGTGAAGTTTTATGCTAGCATTCTATCACTGTGGTAAAATATGTAAGGAAAACAGTTTGAAGGGAGAAAGTCATATTTGGCTTGTAGTTCAAGAGGCTTTGGTCTGAAGTAAGTTGGTTCTGTTGTTTTGAGCTCATAGTTTGGCAGAGAATTGTGGCAGATAGGGCATAGATGAACAAATTCCCTGACCTTGTTTCTGGGAAATAAGAAAGGGAGAAAGGATGCAGTAAGAAGACTTGCTACCCAAAAGCATGCCATCAGTGACTTGCTTCATTTTGTTGCAACCTACTCAGTGCAGCTTTCCCTGTGGCAGTACAGAGATCACCTTTCTTCCTATTCAATACTGTGTGTTTCCTCAAAGGTATCAAAAAAGGTATCAAAAGTATCAAATTCTTCCTAAGTATTATACAGCAGAACTTAACTGATCTAGAGGCTCCCTGCATTTCATTAACTCATCCACAAGTTTATCTTGGGCACTTCTACTGCCATAGGAGCGTGTGTGTGTGTGTGTGTGTGTGTGTGTGTGTGTGTGTGTGTTATGTGAATTCTATTATTTATTTATATATTTATTTATATTATTTATTTACATTCCAAATGTTTCTCCTTCTTCCTGGTCCCTACTCCCAGAGTTCTCAACCCCATACCCCCTCTTCTTTGCCTCTCAGAGGGTGCTTCCCAATCTACCCACCCCTCCAACTCACCGACCTACCCACCCACTTCCATCCACCTCACCACATTCAGTATCCCCTTTTCCTAGGGCATCAAGTCTCTACAGGATTAGGCACATTCTCTTCCACTGAATCCAGACAAGGCAGTCCTCTACTACACATGTGCCTGGGATCACAGACTAGTCCATGTATGCTCTTTGGTTGGTTGCTGAATCTCTACGATCCCCCAGAGTTTAGTTGATACTGTTGGTAGCCATCCCCTTCACCTCCTTCAATCTTTCCCCTAACTCTGCCATAAGGGTCCTCAATTTCAGTCCAGTGGTTGACTGTAAGCATCTGCATCCATTTCAGTCAGCTACTGGTAGAGCTTCTCAGAGGACAGCCATGCTAGGCTCCTGTCTGAAAGCACAACATGGCATCAGTAATAGTGTCAGGGCTTGGTGCCTTCCAATGAGATAGATCCCAAGAGGGGTCAGTCACTCTCTGATCCATTTTTGTCCTTGAATTTCCTTTAGACAGGAACAATTCTGGGTCAAAAATTTTGAAGGTAGGTGCATGACCCCATTCCTCCACTGGGGGCCCTGTCCATCTTGGAAATAGTTCTGCCCGAAGACTCAGCTATATTACTCCTGAAGATATTCTGCCATACTACAAGAATACATGCTCCACTATATTCATAGAAGCCTTATTTGCCATATCCAGAAGCTGGAAATAACCCAGTTGTCACACATCTGAAGAATGGTTACAGAAAATATGGTTCATTTACTTACCCATTGGAATACTATTATTCAGCTATTAAAAACAAGGACATCATGAATTTTGCAGGCAAATGGATGGGACTAGAAAATATCATCCCGAGTGAGGAATCCAGATCCAAAAGGACATACATGATATATCCTTTCCACTGATAAGTGGATATTAGCCGAAAAGTAAAGAATACCCATGATACAACTCACAGACTGTATGATGTTTAACAGGAAGGGAGTCCCAAGTGATAATGCCTCAATCCAACGTAGAAGAGGAAAGGGATGGAGGGATCTGGGTGGGAAAAAAAGATAGGGAGAGGAAAAGTGGCAGGATCTGGTATGGTGGAGATAGGAGAGAGTCCCAGAAGTCCAGCAGAATGAATAAAATATGTAGCTGAGGAGGGTGGGTCAGAAGGCAGGTCTAGAAACTACCAGAGACCTGGGATGTGAGAGGCTCCCAGGACTCAATGAGGATGACCTTATCTGAAATGTTCATGAGTAGGGAAATGGCACCTCAAAAGGCCATAGTGGCTCTTTTGACAAGGTCATACCTGTAGCACACAGCAGGCTGTCACTTCAGACAGGCTTCTTTCATTGAGCAATCTATATTTAATCTTAAAATACTTCAATGTCTTCTGTGGCTCATTTCTTCCTGAATAATATTCTATATGGATGCTTGACAGTGGATATGCTTGTGTGCCTTTTGAAAGACATGACAGCTGCTCCCAAGGATTGTTAATTATGAATAAAGATGCTATAAATAATTTTGCATGTTTATTTGCTTTGAATAAAATTAGGTAAATATCTAGTAGTATAATTACTCGATCATATGGTAAAATTATGTGTACTTGTATAGGAAACTGGTAGAATTTAGCTTTAGTTCAAGACTTTCAGTTATTCTACATCCTTGCAAGGGTTCTATAGCCAGTAATTCAAACCTTAGCCATT
This sequence comes from Apodemus agrarius, assembly GCA_964023405.1. Classification (NCBI taxonomy): domain Eukaryota; kingdom Metazoa; phylum Chordata; class Mammalia; order Rodentia; family Muridae; genus Apodemus; species Apodemus agrarius. The sequence continues at coordinate 83,621,950 of OZ030009.1, forward strand.
TTGTTGCAACACAATGGTAACTTGTCTTGTTTTAGTGTGAAAGCCTCTATTGACTTCTATTAATCACCCTATATGGACATGGGCTAGGTATATCCTCAGATCCTCTGTCTGCTTCTTAACTTTAATTTCATTTTTCTACTGACTATGCTTATACATTTAGGCTGCCAGCCTTTTGTCAAGTATGTTTTACAAATGGTGAACGTTCTTTTAGCTTTTTAATTGAATTATGTGTTTCATTCTGTGAATAAAATTTCATTAACCACACAATGATCAGCTAGGTCTTTCCCCTCTTATCTTTCATAGGGTTTGCTTTTCAAAGATTTAATTTTTAACGTGAGGAAAATAATAAGTTTTGACCTAATTGTTGTGAAAGAAGTAAAGTCTGTTTCAAGATAATTATAATTTTTCATATATATTTATATAAAACACACATACACATGTACATATACCTACATATAACATAACATACAGATATATATACATCTATATATGTATAACATATATATGCATATAATATATACAGATAGATGTAGATAATGTGTGTGTGTCTATGTGTGCATGTTTCTTGCCTCATTGCTCAAAAAGCCTGAACATTTTTGGTTGTGATGCTTTATTCATTTATCAAAGGGCTGTCAACTTTGTACATGCAAATGTCTTTCTGGTATCTCCATTTTGTTACATCCATCTATCTGTTCTTGGTAATCATACCATTTTTGACTACTGTTCTAATATGTTGAATTTTAGAATTGAGTGTGATTAGCTCCCTAGGTTCATAGATTTGAATATGTGGTCAGCAGGTAGTGGAACTATTTGAAAAGATTAAGAGTTATGGCCTTGTTGGAGAAAGTGTGTCACTGGTAGCAGAATTTGCAGTTTCAACAGGCTGGTTTTTAGCCTAGAGTCTGTCTCTTCCTGTTGCCAGTCTCTGAATCTGCATGTAGAACTCTCAGCTATTTCTCAAGTTCCAAGTCCGCCTGACACCTTGCTTTCTACCACCCTGATAATGGATTAAGCCTCTGAAACTGTAAGAAATACCCAATTAAACTGTTTCTTCCATAAAAGTCGCTGTTGTCATGGTGTTTTTTTCTTAGCAATAGAATACTGTTTAAAACAGAAATTGGTACCAGGAAGTGGGATAAAGTTTGTTGGTGGACTATGAACTTTGAGACTTTAGATTATGTACTCAGTTGAACACTTTAAATATGACTTACTATTTTTTACTAGTTGGGACTTGAAAGACAGTCATGCTTAGAACATCACTCTTAGAACAATGTAGATTATGATAGCTTAGCTCAAGAGGTTTCAGAGATGAAGAACATTAGTAAATGATTTAGAGACCTTTCTTCTGATATTTTCTTGGAAAAGTATGTGGCTGCTTTCTGCCCTTGGCTAAAATCTATCTGAAGTTAAATTGAAGAGTTTGGCTTAATGGCATTGTCAGAAGAGATTTCAGAACAGCCTGTATGGACTCTACAGAGTGGTTATTAGTGGTCACACTTAAGAAGAGCTATAATAAAAAGGGAAGAGAAAAGCAAAGAAAAATAAAATATATATACAATCTGAGGAGAAAAGGAGCAGCAGAATTTGTAATGAACTAAGTCCTGTGCTTAAGGAGATAAATTGTATAAGAAAAGCCTGATACTAAATGGAATAAAGGGAGTTACGACCTCAGGGCAAAAACCCATCATGTTAAGTTCCATCTTGTAAAAAGGAATTAAAGAAAATTTAAACAGTGAATGACACTGTAATGGTTGAAGAAAAATGGCCCTAATAGGTGCATAGGGAATGCCACTATGGGGAGGTTTGGCCTTGTTGGAGGAAGTGTGTCACTGGGAGAAGGCTTTGATGCTTCAATACCTCAAACAAGGCCCAGGCACTGGGATGACTCTCTTCCTGTGGCCTGTCAATCCAGATGTAAATCACCGAGCTACCTATCCAGCAGTATGTCTGCCTGACATCACCGCCACCTTGCTTCCCACCATAGTGATAAAGGGCTAAACCTCTGAAGTGTAAGACAGTCCTAATTAAATGTTTTCCCTTATATGTGTTTCCATAATCATGGTGTTTCTTCACAATTCTAGAAACCCTAAGACAAAGCCCATCAAAAATAGAAAGAAGGGTTCAAGTTCCAGTCACGGGAAGTAGAAGAACTTGACATTTTCAGCCATGTATTTCTTGCTTTGGAGTCATCTGTACCAAAAGAGGCTGCAAAATCTCCCTGTTTTGCTAAGGAAAGGAGTTGAGGCCAGTCTAGGTGTGTGTCAGCAGTGTCTCTGCATGGAGGTACAGAGAGGAAATTTCATGGAGCTGTGAACATGAAGCCCAGATTGTGTGGCAAATTCCAAGATATTGGAGATAACAGAGTCATTGGATACCATCTAATGAGAATTGCTAACAGTGTACGGCACTAGCCCAAGAGAAAGAAGTGAGTTAGTCAAAAAAGCTGAAGGGAGTTGAAGACATGAAGAGTGCTTTGACAAGAGACTTAGAGATGCAGAATTTAGAGTTTTCCCAACTTGTTTTTGGTCTTGCTTTGGTCCAATATTCCTTCACTATGCTCACTTTCTTTCCTTTTGTAATGATAATGTGTGTTCCATATCACTGCATGTTGAAAGTATATGATCTCTTTTTTTATTTTAATTTTACGAAGGATTATAGTTAATTGCATTGAATCTAAGAAGAAACTTCAAACATTGGACATCTAAACCATGTTGAGATGATGATGAAAGATTATGAGACATTTTAAATCTTAGACTTAATTCATTTCTGCATCTATGTGGCTACACACCTTTTGGGGCAAGAGAGAAGAATGTGGTGGTTTGAATGAGAATTCCCCTCCATAAGCTCATGAATTTAAATAGTTAAGTCATGGGACCTCATAAAATTACAAAGTTTCTGTAAGGCAAAAGACACTGTCTAAAGGACAAATCGGCAACCAGCAAATTGGGAAAAGATCTTCACAAACCCCACATCTGACAGAGGGCCAATATCCAATGTATACAAAGAACTCAAGAAGTTAGACCCCAGAAAAAAACCAAATAACCTTATTCAAAAATGGGGTACAGAGCTAAACAAAGACTTTTCACCTGAAGAAATTCAGATGGCTGAGAAATACCTTAAAAAATGTTCAACATCATTAGTCATTAGAGAAATGCAAATCAAAACAACCCTGAGATTTCACCTCACACCTGTCAGAATGGCTAAGATTAAAAACTCAGAAGACATCAGGTGTTGGCGAGGATGTGGAGAAAGAGGAACCCTCCTTCACTGCTGGTGAGACTGCAAGCTGGTACAACCACTCTGGAAATCAGTCTGGCGGATCCTCAGAAAACTGGACATGATACTTCTGGAGGACCCAGCCATACCACTCCTGGGAATATACCCAGAAGATTCCCCAGTATGCAATAAGGATACATGCTCCACTATGTTCATAGCAACCTTATTTATAATAGCCAGAGCTGGAAAGAACCCAGATATCCCTCAACGGAGAAATGAATACAAAAAAATGTAGTATATATACACAATGGAATACTATTCTGCCATTAGAAACAATGAATTCATGAAATTCTTAGAGAAATGGATGGAGCTGGAGAACATCATACTAAGTGAGGTAACCCAGTCTCAAAATAATACCCATGGTATGCACTCACTGATAAGTGGATATTAGCCTAGACTCTTGGGACACCAAAGACACAATTCACATAACAAATGATGTCCGACAAGAAGAAAGGAGTGGACACTGGTGCTGGAAAGGATCACAGCATCAGTGTAAGGGAATACCAGAACAGGGAAGTGGGAAGGGGTAGATGAGGGAGCAGGGGGATGGGAAAGGGCATGTGGGACCTTTGGGAGACGAGGAACTAGAAAAAGGAAAATGAAATGTATATATTGAATATATCCAATAAATTCTTTTTGAAAAAAAAAACCAACAACAACTAAAAAGAAAACAAAAAACAAAACAAAACAAAAAAAGATTAAGAGGTATGGCCTTCTTGGAGGAAATGTGTCACTAGAGGTGGAATTTGAGGCTTCAAAAAGACCATTCTAGGCACAAGGTATGTCTCTTCCTGCTACATGTGGATAAAGATGTAGAATTCTAAGGCATTGCTCCAGCACCAGGCCAGCCTGTGTGCTGCCATGCTTCCTGTCATGGTTTTAATGGCCTACAGCATGGGAACTGTAAGCAAATTAAAGAATTGCCATTGTCATGATGTCTCTTCACAACAATAGACAACTTTCTTTTCAAATAATAAATTAGCCAATAAACACTGAGTACTATTAGTTTTCCTATTTCTTCTTCTTCCTCCTCTTTCTCTTTCTGTATTTTCTTGGCGGTTATAGGCCTTTCTCCTCATATAAGGCTTTGAATCCGTTTATTGATATCAGTGTAGTAACAGGAAGGCATTTTGATTTGGTTTGCTTTTTGAATCCTTAGAACAAGCTATTAAAAATGACATTTTAAATTACATACCTTTCCTTTCCAATAAAATTTAGAGTAATTCTACATTTAGTTACATATCTTTTGGTTATATTTAATTAGTTTTGCAGTTTCCTTATACAGATTTCATTATTATTTTGTTAGATTAATAGTTGCTTTACTCGATACATAATGAGTACTAATATAAATGGCATTATACACTTATGAACCAATGTTAAGGTTTTTTTCTCTTTAATATTTATTTGTTTATTTGTTTTTGGATGTGTACTCAAATCCAGGACCTCACATACGCTTGACATTTTACTTTTCATTTAAATGACAACTGTTGGTATGTAGAAAAGCAAACAATATAGGAAAGAAAACAGCACACACAGTATTAAATGTGTATGCTAGAATTTTCATAGGATTGCTTATTATATTCAAGATACTTTTAAAACATTATTTAGTATTTTCAACATAACAAATCATGAATTTGTTTAAAAAGACAATCTTTTTTTTTAGCTATTTTTCTTTACTTTTGTGGCCTAATTTTCAGAAATCAGTTTGGGATTGAACATAAAGAGCTTACATTCTAACTGTAAGTTTCAAGACGAGACAAAACTTACTCTTCCTCAAAAGTATGTGCTGAGGAAAAGTTAGCACAAACCAAGAAAGGAAGTGAACTTGGCTTCCTTATAAAGAAAGTGGTGGCAGTGACTTTCCCCCATTGGATTTGACCTCACAATCTTTTTCCCTTGATTAGTCTGAAAAGAATTATCACATAATAAAATGAAGGAGGAAGGAATCACTGATCCAAGTAGAAAAGGGTCGCTGCTCTTGGACATCAGCGTTCTGCAATACAATAAAGGGTCTCTTGTGTAAATAAAAGTCTTACTAAGTGGGGAGGATAATAGCTGTTGGAAGTCTTATAATGTGGTCTCCTCAAAAAGATCTTATTTCCTTATCTCAAATGTACGTTTTTGATAGAAAAGACTCATGCTATAATTTTTCTTTAAATTTATCCTTTTTTCCCCTAAACATTCATTTCTTCATACTCAATAAAATGCGTTCTCTCTTTTACTGACGTATCCTTGAGTAAGCAACTGAAATGGGGCTGAAACACCTGTTTCCGTAGTAGTAGACTCAATTAGTCAAAGTTTAAAAGTCACACAGCAATCAAAATTAATTTTGATTTTTCTACTATGAAGGTCCACTGAGGATCTAATCCTCAGGGATCACTTTCACTTGAGAGTAACCTCTGCTGCTCTGCCTTTCTTTCTTTCCTATTTTATTATTTTTTGTTTTATTACCAATTGACAATTATCATGAAGATTAGCCAAACGTTTTGACTTGACCTGATTAAGGCTTCAATCAGAACTTTTGAGGAAATCTCTGTATTAACTTTCTTTATAGATTGGATACTAAGTTCAAATTAATTATGGAGGGTCTTCATGGCCTCTTTGAACAAACAAAGGATGTATTTCCACAGTTATAGAATATTTGAAAAGATAAGGCATAGCACCCTGGAACTTCATTGACGTTGAAGGGCAAGTGGAAAATATTCCCCCTTTTAATCTTTTTGACCACATTAGAATAGTATCCAACTATATTTACTAAGCACTAAGCCAATCAGTTACACCAGTATGGTACTTTTAACTACTATATAATATATCAATAACCACACATTTCTAATAAATTGTACTAGACAAATATTTTAGCTAGATATTGGAATGGATAATCATTGATCTCCCAATCTCTGTCTCATCCTTTATGTATTTTATATAACTTACTCAGACCTCCATAACTGGCAAACATATTCCAGGCTTTCCTATTCTGCAAACATACATCTGTATCTTCATTTATATCTTTTCTTTACTCAAGCAATTTCCATTATTAAATTATTCTAACACTTTATTTTACTTACTAATTCACTTTAATACCATAAGACATGATAACACCGACAAATACATTTATCATCAGTTGTGAGAAGTTCCTCTCCTAGGAAGAGGGGGAATAAGTAGTTTCTATTCCTCTTCCTGAGGTTAAAAGGACAAACTGATTTTCAGTTCCACCAGTTTTCATCCCGGGGAACTAAAGAATTTATTGGGCTTACCTGCTGAGTATGAGTGAGTGGTTAACATCAGAAGTTTTCAAAGCAGCCACACAATGATGTATCTATTCAGCATGTATAATAACTTTTCCATTGAAGCATGTGATGCCCCACTTTCCTAGCTTTTATATTCTTAGCTATTTCCAAAAATCATGAGACTGCATGTGATTATGTCAGTTACATACTCTTGAGTGTGAAAGGGCAAGATACTCATAGTGAGGAACCTGTAACACTTCTTACCACTTCCTTCTATGTAAAAATATCCAGTCAACACATTTAACCTATCATCTTATATAAGCAGAAACTACTTTATGAAGATGGCAACTGTTTGTTTTAGGTTAGTGCTTTGCAAATCCATTTTAATAAAAGAAAGCTGAAATGAAATTACATACTAAGATAAATGTAATGAATTAATATTTCCTAGGTAAATACTGTTAAATTAAACCCTATAAAAGAGAGAAGACTATATAGTACATTGAATCACTATTGTAAGCATATTTTTTTATTTTAAATGAGAACATGTTGCAGATACAAAGATGCAGTGAATACATAACAAAACATCATCAAATTGATCTTTATAACATCTGGCACAACTCAGAAATACTGTTAAGACTATGATGCTGGAGTTACTGTTTAGAGACTTTTAGACATAGAATCCTCACTATTTTTTCCATAGATTAGCATCCGATTATGTTATTTTTTAGCTACATATCTTTATCTCATAAGATAAATAGCATTATACATTAAAAAGTACTGATCTTTTATAAGTTGAACCCATTGGTTTGTATTCAGAAACCGATTTGCTCTTTAGTTCAGTGACACATAGTCAGGCCAAAATTACCAGCCTTCCTTCCTTTTCCTGTCTCTGTCTCTGTCTCTGTCTCTGTCTCTGTCTCTGTCTCTGTCTCTCTCTTTCTTTCTTTCTCTCTGTCTCTTTTTCTCTCTCCCTCTCTCTCTCTTTTTCTCTCTTCCTCCTCTCTCCTCCCTCCCTTTCTTCCTCTCTCTCTCTCTTTCTTTCTTTTTCTCAATAATCTTTACTTGTTTGTCTAGATACTGCTTATCATCTATTGGGTTATGCACTGGGAACAGGGATTAACAGACAGAATATACGAGTTAGAATATCATATCAGACCCAACACTTGGATTTGAAGGGTCACCTTTTGATATCTTTGTCATGAAATGGTAGTCAGCAATCATGACCAAAGAAGATCAAACCATCAGAAAGATATGCCTTTACAAATGGCTCATGGGCACCTTTCCTGGCAGAGTTCGTGTGACCAATACTCACAATCAGTTTAGGTGATCTGAAAATGGAGGCAGACAACCTGAAAATGTAGTTCCCTCTTTCCAATAAAGAAATAAACTTGTAAGAAAATACAACACACTCTTCTCCAATAAAGCCGATTCTTTACCATTAAATTTATATTTAGACTAGGCATTTGTACAGAAAAAAGTCACAGATTTCTTTCTTCAGGCACATGGATGTAAGAAATACTAATTTGTAAGGATTTGTTCTTTAGTTCAGTGACACATAGTGGGGCCAAAATTACCAGCCTTCCTTCCTTTTCCTGTCTCTGTCTCTGTCTCTGTCTCTGTCTCTGTCTCTGTCTCTGTCTCTCTCTTTCTTTCTTTCTTTCTCTCTGTCTCTCTCTTTTTCTCTCTCCCTCTCTCTCTCTTTCTCTCTCTTCCTCCTCTCTCCTCCCTCCCTATCTTCCTCTCTCTCTCCTTCTTTCTTTTTCTCAATAAGGGACAAGGAGAATTGATTTGGGATTTTGATGGGGATTGCATTGAATCTGTAGATTGCTTTTGGCAAGATGGCCATTTTTACTATATTGATCCTGCCAATCCAGGAGCAAGAAATATTTTTCCATCTTCTGAGGTCTTCTTCGATTTCTTTCTTCAGAGACTTGAAGTTCCTGTCATACAGATCTTTCACTTGTTTGGTTAGAGTTACGCCAAGGTACTTTATGTTGTTTGAGGCTATTGTGAAGGGTGTTATTTCCCTAACTTCTTTCTCAGCCTGCTTGTCCTTTGAGTACAAGAAGGCTACTGATTTGCTTGAGTTAATTTTATAACCAGCCACTTTGCTGAAGTTGTTTATCAGCTGTAGAAGTTCTCTGGTGGAGTTTTTTGGATCACTTAAGTAGACTATCATATCATCTGCAAATAATGATACTTTGACTTCTTCCTTTCCAATTTGTATCCCTTTGACTTCCTTATGTTGTCTAATTGCTCTCGCTAGAACTTCAAGTACTATATTGAAAAGATATGGAGAGAGAGGACAGCCTTGTCTAGTCCCTGATTTTAGTGGGATTGCTTGAAGTTTCTCTCCATTTATTTTAATGTTGGCTACTGGTTTGCTGTAGTTCATAGATCTAGAAAGAGCAATTCTCAAATTCATCTGGAGCAACAAAAAACCCAGGATAGCTAAAACTATTCTCAACAATAAAAGGACTTCTGGGGGAATCAATATCCCTGACCTCAAGCAGTACTACAGAGCAATTGTGTTAAAAACTGCATGGTATTGGTACAGCAACAGGCAGGTAGATCAATGGAATAGGATTGAAGACCCAGAAATGAACCCACAGACTTATGGTCACTTGATCTTTGATAAAGGAGCCACAACCATCCGGTGGAAAAAAGATAGCCTTTTCAACAAATGGTGCTGGTTCAACTGGAGGTCAACATGCAGAAGAATGCGAATTGACCTACTCTTATCTCCTTTCACTAAGATCAACTCCAAGTGGATCAAGGACCTCCACATAAAACCAGACACACTGAAACTATTAGAAAAGAAACTTGGGAAGACCCTGGAGGACATGGGCACAAGGGGAAAGTTCCTGAACAGAACACCAATACCTTATGCTCTAAGATCAAGAATTGACAAATGGGACCTCATAAAATTACAAAGTTTCTGTAAGGCAAAGGACACTGTCAGAAGGCCAAACGGCAACCAACAACGTGGGAAATGATCTTCACCAACCCCACATCCGACAGAGGGCTAATATCCAATATATACAAAGAACTCAAGAAGTTAGACCCCAAAGAACCATATAACCCTATCAAAAAATGGGGTACAGAGCTAAACAAAGAATTTTCACCAGAAGAAATTCGGATGGCCGAGAAACACCTTAAGAGATGTTCAACATCATTAGTCATCAGGGAAATGCAAATCAAAACAACCCTGAGATTCCACCTCACTCCAGTCAGAATGGCTAAGATTAAAAACTCGAGAGACAACAAGTGCTGGCGAGGATGTGGAGAAAGAGGAACACTCCTCCACTGTTGGTGGGATTGCAAAATGGTAAAACCACTCTGGAAATCAGTGTGGCGGTTCCTCAGAAAATTGGGCATGCCACTCCCAGAGGACCCTGGCATACCACTCCTGGGCATATACCCAGAGGATTCCTCTGCATACAACAAAGACACATGCTCCACTATGTTTATGGCAGCCTTGTTTATAATAGCCAGAAATTGGAAGGAGCCCAGATATCCCTCAAAAGAAGAATGGATACAGAAAATGTGGTATATTTATACAATGGAGTACTACTCAGCAATTAAAAATAATGAATTCATGCAATTTGTAGGTAAATGGTTAGATCTGGAAACTATCATCCTAAGTGAGCTAGCCCAATCACAAAAGAATACACATGAAATGCAATCACTGATAAGTGGATATTAATGAGCCCAGAAGCCCTAAATACTCAAGGCACAATTAGCAAGTCAAATGACTCTCAAGAAGAAAAAAAGGAGAGGACCCTGGGCCTGTAAAATTGGATCCAATATTGTAAACCCAGAACAGAGAAATCGTGGGGTGGGGGAAAGAGTGGGGAATAGCATGGGGGGGAGAGGAACTATGGGACATATGGCGGGGGGTAACTGGGAAAGGGGAAAGCCTTTGGAATGTAATCAAAGAATATAGAAAATAAAAAAAAATAAGGGACAAGGAAGGGACAGTGTTTACTGACAACTACACATATTCTAAAATAAAGAAGTTTGATTTCCTCTAAGATTCCTTGGACTCCTTTACTCCTTATTTGCTTTCCACTCTTGTTTCCTCCCTAGAATACCCAGGGAAAGAATGTGTTTGTTAATACTTTCTAGTTATTTAAGCACACTAAGGACAAAAAAAGCACTCTACGTTGCCTATGTTTTTTTTTAATATATATTTTTGTGTGTGTGTCCTGTATTCTATATATTATGGAAACTTAATCCAATATGCCAATGTGGTAAATTATATTACAACTTTTCTAACTTTAGCAGCCTAATTTATAAAAAAGGACATCTTTAAAAAGAGGACCAGATACACTGAATCTAATTGAAGAGAAAGTATGAAAGACACTTGAACACTCTGGCACAGGGGAAAACTTCCTAAAAAGGAGATCAATAGCTCTGTCTCTACTAAACTATAGACAACTGGGATCTCATGAAATTGAAAAGCTTCTGTAAGGCAAAGGACACTGTCAACAGGAGAAAATGGCAACCTACAGAATGGGAAAAGATCTTTACCAACCCTATATCCTATAGATGATGAATATCCAATATATATAAAGAACTCAAGAAGTTAGACTCCAGATAACCCACTAACCCCATTAAAATTGGGGTACAGAGCTAAACAGAAAATTCTCAACTGAGCAATCTCAAATGGCTGAGAAGCACCTAAAGAAATGTTCAACATTCTTAGTCATCAGGGAAATGCAATTCAAAATGAACCTGAGATTCAACTTCATATCAGTCAGAATGGCCAAATCCAAAACTGAGGTGACAGCAGATGATGGCAAGGATGTGGAGAAAGAGGAACACTGCTCCACTGCTGGTGGGATTGCAAGCTGGTAGAATCACTCTGGAAATTAGTCTGGTGGTTCCTCAGAAAACTGGACATAGTCCTACCTGGGGACTTAGCTATATCACTCCTGGACAAATACCCAAAAGATGCTCCAACATATGAGAAGGACATATGTTCCATTATGTTCATATCAGCCTTGTTTATAATAGCCAGAAGCTGGAAAGAATCCACATGTCCTTCAACAGAGGAATGGATACAAAATATGTACATTTACACAATGGAATACTACTCATCCATTAAAAATAATGACTTCATGACATTCAAAGGCAAATAAATGGAACTAGAAATATCATTCTGAGTGAGGTAACACAGTTACAAAAGAACACACATGGTATGCACTCACTGATAAGTGGATATTAGGGGAAAAAAGCTTGGAGTATCCATGATACAACTCACAGCACATGAAGCTCAAGAAGAAGGAAGACCAAAGTGTGGATGCTTCAGACTTACTTAGAAGAGGGAACAAAATAATCACGGGAGGTAGAGGAATGGAGGGGCCTGGAAGGGAGAGAGAGGAGGAGGGAAAATGGGGTACAGGATCAGGTAGGGAAGGAGACAAGGGAGAAGTATAGAGTGTCAGGAAATTGAACAGATATGTGTAGCAGTGGGGGATGGGAAACTGGAGATAGCCATTAGAAAGTCCCAGATGCCAGGAAAGCAAGAGGCTCCAAGGCACAAGAGGGATGACATTAGTGGAAATAACCATCAAAGGGGAGAACCTGTAGAGACCATATCCATAGGTTAGGCATGGCCCTAGTTTGAGGGATAGGGCCATCCATCCATCTCAGTCTGGAGAATAAAATAAATAAATAGATCTTGCCACCAGGCCACTAGTAGAGAGGCCCAGGTATGCAGATTTAATCTGTGACTACCATCGCTTGGGTGGAAACCTGCCAGGCTCTTGCCAGTAGCCAGTGCCAGGGCGGCTAAGTGAAACATCTCCATGGCCACCGGGGCGTCCAAAACAACACGGCTGGGAGCTGCCTGCCCTGCGGTCCTTCCAAGCCCTTGCAGTGGCGGTATCCATCTTGCCACTAGGTCACTAGTAGAGAGGGCCAGATACGCATACTTAATCTGTGACTACCATCGCTCAGGTGGAAATCTGCCAGGCTATCACCAGTAGCCAGTGCCTGGGCGGCTTGGCGGGACAGTTCCAGGACCACCAGGCTGTGCACCAACTTAGTTGGGAACCGCCTACCCTGAGGTCCTCTCAGCACTCGCAGTGGTGGTCTCCATCTTGCCGCCTGGTCACCTGTAGAGAACCAACAGATGGGATCATCCTCATGGGAGGTTCAAACACCAGCCACTGACAACAAGGGCAACTAACACCAGAGATAACCAGATGGCAAAAGGCCAAAGTAGGAACGTTACTAACAGAAATCAAGGCAGCATGACATCATCTGAACCCAGTTTGCCTACAACAGCAAGTCCTGGATACCACAACACACCAGAAAAACAAGATTTGGATCTAAAATCACTGGTCAGGATGCTGATAGCAGAACACATAGATAAATCTCTTAAAGAAATACAGGAGAAAATGGATCAAAAGTTAGAAGCGCTTACAAGACAAACACAAAAATCACTTAAAGAAATACAGGAGAACGTGGGTCAACAAGTAGAAGTCATGAAAGAGGAAACACAAAAATCTCTTAAAGAATTACATGAAAACACAAACAAGCAACTGAAAGATCTGAGCAAAACCATCCAAGATCTAAAAACAGAAGTAGAAACAACTAAGAAATCGCAGAGACAACTTTGGAGATAGAAAACCTTGGAAAGAAATCAGGGGCCATAGATGCAAATATCAACAATAGAATACAAGATATAGAAGAAAGACTCTCAGATGCCGAAGATACCATAGGAACCATTGAATCAACAGTCAAAGAAAATGCTAAATGCAAAAAGCTTGTAACCCAAAACATCCAGGAAATCCAGGACACAATGAGAAGAAGACCAAACCTAAGGATTATAGGTATAGATGAGAGTGAAGATTTACAATTTAAAGGGCCAGCAAATATCTTTTATAAAATTATGGGAGAAAACTTCCCCAACCTAAAGAGAGAGATGCCCATGAATATACAAGAAGCCTACAGAACTCCAAACAGACTGGACCAGAACAGAAAATGCCTCCCATCACATAATAATCAAAACCCCAAATGTACTAAATAAAGAAAGAATATTAAAAGCAGTAAGAGAGAGCATACACTAGCAGCTTAACAGCACACCTGAAAGCCCTATAACAAAAAGAAGCAAATTCACCTAGGAGGAGTAGAATACAGAAAATCATCCAACTAAGGGCTGAAATCAATCACATAGAAACAAAGAGAACCATACAAAGAATCAACAAAACCAAGAGCTGGTTCTTTGAAAAAATCAAGATAGATAAACCCTTAGCCAGACTTACCAATGGGCATAGAGAAAGTATCCAAATTAACAAAATTATAAATGAAAAGGGGTAAGAAACTGAGGAAATTAAAAAATCATCAGATCCTACTACAAAAGCTTATACTCAACACAACTGGAGAATCTGGAAGAAATGGACAATTTCCTAGACAGATATCAAATACCAAAATTAAATCAGGATCAATTAGATCATCTAAACAGTCCCATAACCCCTAGAGAAATAGAAGGGGTTATAGAAAGCCTTGCAACCAAAAAAAAAGTATGGGACCAGATGGTTTTAGTGCAGAATTCTATCAGGCCTTCAAAGAAGACCTAACACCAATACTCTTCAAAATATTCCACAAAATATAAACAGAAGGAACACTGCACAACTCCTTCTACGAAGCCACAATTACGCTGATACCAAAACCACACAAAGATCCAACAAAGAAAGAGAACTACAGGCCAATTTCCCTTATGAATATTGATGCAAAAATACTAAGTAAAATTCAGTAGCCTTCCTATACTCAAAGGACAAGCAGGCTGCGAAAGAAGTTAGGGAAATAACACCCTTCAAAATAGCCACAAACAATGTTACTTCATATTTGATAAAGGAGCTACAACCATACAGTGTAAAAAAGATAGTCTTTTCAACATATGCTTGTGGTTCAACTGGAGGGCAACATGCAAGTGAAAAGATTCCCAAGAAGAAGGAAGGAGAAGACCCTGGTCCTAAAAAGACTGGATCCAGTTTTGTAGGAGAGTACCTGAACAGAGAAATGGCAGGGGTGGCAGGTGATTGGGGAATAGGCAGAGGTAGGGGGAAGAGGACTTATGGGACATATGGTGAGGGGGAAACTGGGAAAGGAGAGAGCCTTTGGCATGCAAACAAAGAATATAGAAAATAAAAAAACATAAAAAAATTCTAAAAAAAATATTCTTGCCAACAGAATCCAAGAGCACATCAAAAAGATCATTCAACATGACCAAGTAGGCTTCATCCCAGGGATGCAGGGATGTTTCAATATACGGAAATCCATCAATGTAATCCACTACATAAACAAACTAAAAGAACAAAAACCATAGGGCCATCTCATTAGATGCTGAAAAAGCATTTGACAAAATTCAGCATCCTTTCATGCTAAAAGTCCTGGAAAGAACAGGAATTCAAGACCCATACTTAAATATAGTAAGAAGCAATATACAGCAAACCAGTAACCAACATCAAAGTAAATGGAGAGAAACTTGAAGCAATCCCACTAAAATTAGGGACTAGACAAAGTTGCCCTCTCTCCATATCTTTTCAATATAGTATTTGAAGTTCTAGAGAGAGCAATTAGACAACATAAGGAAGTCAAAGGGATAAAAATTGGAAAGGAAGAAGTCAAACTATCATTATTTGCAGATGATATGATAGTTTATTTAAGCGACCCAAAAAACTCCACCAGAGAACTACTACAGCTGTTAAACAACTTCAGCAAAGTGGCTGGTTATAAAATCAAGTCAAGCAAATCAGTAGCCTTCCTGTACTCAAAGAACAAGCAGGCTGAGAAAGAAGTTAGGGAAATAACACCCTTCACAATAGCCACAAACAATGTAAAGTATCTTGGTGTGACTCTAGCCAAACAAGTGAAAGATCTGTATGACAGGAACTTGAAGTCCTTGAAGAAAGAAATCGAAGAAGACCTCAGAAAATGGAAAAATATTTCATGCTCTTGGATTGGCATGATCAATATTGTAAAAATGGCCATCTTGCCAAAAGCAATCTACAGATTCAATGCCATCCCCATCAAAATCCCCAATCAATTCTTCATAGATCTAGAAAGAGCAATTCTCAAATTTATCTGGAGCAACAAAAAACCCAGGATAGCTAAAACTATTCTCAACAATAAAAGGACTTCTGGGGGAATCAATATCCCTGATCTCAAGCAGTAATACAGAGCAATTGTGTTAAAAATTGCATGGTATTTGTACAGCGTCAGGCAAGTAGATCAATTGAAAAGAATTGAAGACCCAGAAATGAACCCACAGAGTTATGGTCAATTGATCTTTGATAAAGGAGCTACAATCATCCAGTGGAAAAAAGATAGCCTTTTCAACAAATGGTGCTGGTTCAACTGGAGGGCAACATGCAGAAGAATGCAAATGGACCCACTCTTATCACCTTGTACTAAGATCAACTCCAAGTGGATCAAGGACCTCCACATAAAACCAGACACACTGAACCGAATAGAAAAGAAACTGGTGAAGACCCTGGAGGACATGGGCACAGGGGAAATTTCCTGAACAGAACACAAATAGCTTATGCTCTAAGATCAAGAATTGACAAATGTGACCTCATAAAATTACAAAGTTTCTGTAAGGCAAACGACACTGACAGAATGACAAAACAGCAACCAACAAATTGGGAAAAGATCTTCACCAACCCTACATCTGACATAGGGCTAATATCCAATATATACAAAGAACTCAAGTAGTTAGACCCCAAAGAACCAAAGAACCCTATTATAAAAGGGGTACATAGCTAAAGAAGAATTTTCACCAGAAGTAATTTGGATGGCTGAGAAGCACCTTAAGAGATGTTCAACATCATTAGTCATCAGGGAAATGCAAATCAAAACAACCCTGAGATTCTACCTCATACCAGTCAGATTGGCTAAGGTTAAAATCTCAAGAGACAACAGGTGCTGGCAAGGATGTGGAGAAAGAGGAACACTCCTCCACTGTTGGTGGGATTGTAAGATGGTATAACTGCTCTGGAAATCAGTCTGGCAGTTCCTCAGAAAATTGGGCATGACGCTTCCTGAGGACTCTGTCATACCACTCCTGGGAATATACCCAGAGGATTCCCCTGAATACAATAAAGACACATGCTCCATTATGTTCATAGCAGCCTTATTTATAATAGCCAGAAGTTGGAAGGAGCCCAGATGTCCCTCAAAAAAGGAATGGATACAGAAAATGTGGTATATTTATACAATGGAATACTACTCAGCAATTAAAAATAATGCATTCACGCAATTTGTAGGCAAATGGTGGGATCGGGAAAATATCATCCTAAGTGAGTTAACCCAATCACAAAAGAATACACATGAAATGCAATCAATGATAAGTGGATATTAATGAGCCCAGAAGCTCTGAATACTCAAGGTACAAATAGCAAGTGAAAAGATTCCCAAGAAGAAGGAAGGAGAGGACCCTGGTCCTAAAATGACTGAATCCAATTTTGTAGGAGAGTACCAGAACAGAGAAATGGTGAGGGGTGATTGGGGAATAGGTGGGGGGGGAGAGGACCAATGGGACATATGGTGAGGGGGGGGAACTGGGAAAGTGGACAGCCTTTGGAATGTAAACAAAGAATTTTTAAAATAAAAAAGAAAGTAAATAAATAAATAAATAAATAATAAAAATGTTTACTTATTTCACCAATAAGTGTGTGTGTGTGTGTGTGTGTGTGTGTGTGTGTGTGTGTGTTTATGTCTAGTTAATGTTTGGACACACACACACACATATATATATATATATTAATTATTATTAATCTGAATATTGGATGTCATAATATTACATATAACTAGAATAACAGAAAGAATTCTATTTATTTTATCATAATGTGAAAGCTTTAATATATAAGCACTACTATAAAGCTAGAGTAGCCAAGCAAGTATGGTGATCATGAAAGAATAATTGATCAATAGGACAGAATTGAGTCCAGAAAGCAAGCCATAGAAATGTAATTAAATGATTTTATATCCAAAGGAATAGAAATAGTAGCATGATTAAATATTTAAGGGGGAATTTATTAGGGTGGCTTACAGTTCACTTTATAGTCCAACAATCACTGTCTCCCTTAGATAAGGTCAATGTTGCAATAGTTGTTCAGTCTGAGACTATGTGTCTCAACAGTCCCATCTGATGTTGGATTTCAAGAGGATCACTAGAGGCCTGATAGACTTTAGTCTGTATTGGAACCTCTAAGCATTAAGTTTTAATATTAGTAAAGGTCTACCTCAATGGCAAGAAAGATGAACCTTCTCCTGAGAGCGAGGAAAGCAGGAGAAAAGCAAAAGCTTTCTTCCTGCTTGTCCTTTAAGTGGGTGTCACCAGAAGTTGTAGCCCAAAGACCATTCTACTTTAAATTATCCAATCAAAAAATCCCTCAGTGCTGTGCCCAATTGTGTGGGTTAAGTATCACATCTCACGTTATACAACTGCATGTATGTACACACATGTACAACAAGGTAGGGGCTGTAGCAAAGTTCAAGAAATTACAGGTAGTAATATGAAAGCCAGATGATGATTGGTATACAGAGTCTTTGCAAGAAGATAGGCCATGACATCTGTTAGAGAGATGTTCCTACAGATGCTGCTATGAAACCAAGCCTTGGGTTCAGAGTTCAGATAAGTTTCATGGTTCCATTGACTTGCAGATGTGTGGTTAGGACTGTGGAGGTCACAGACATGAAGGGCAGGATGGGGTTCAGATAGATGATGATTCAAGGCCATATCATTAGCAGGAACTTAGCTAAACTGAAGCTCCTGGGACAGCCAGGAGTTCTCTACCTGTCAGCCCTGTTTAATATGCTCCAGGTGGCCATCACCATAAGAGTAGTAGGCATCCTGCTATTTATGGGTACAGGTGAAGTTGTTGCACTCTCTCTGTAATGTGGTATGACTGTAGGTTCTAGGGCCTTGTTTACTGGAATAATTTTGAAATATCCATGCACTTATATGGGTCCAATTGATTTAGATAAATGTATCCAGTTGCAGCCTTCTGCTTTTAGGAGTAAGTTATTTGTCAGTATGGGCCTGTGAATGATACTAGGCTGATGGTGTTGCTTATGTACATGACAGAGTACAAAGTCATCCTGCTTTTGAATTTGTGCTGGTAAGATGGAGTGTCCCAGGATGTAGTGGAGTCTGAAAAATCACTACTTTGAATAAAGTAGGGCACAGTTTTGTCTAAACAATCCTGTGATCAAGTCTGCATTACATCCTCTTCTTAATAAATTGCAACTCTGATGCCCATTGCTTATCCTGAAACCCTTTCAGTGAGGAAATCAAGAATCACTACTCTACACATCTCTACAGAGAATTTGTCGGGCTGTTTTTTGTAGCAGCAGCTTGGAGATTTGTCCTCTATCAAGGACCCGCTGCAGATGACAGGATGAACAGAAGACAAAAATCAGTATATTTCCGAGGAGAAAACCTGTAGATCTGATTACAAAGGTGATCATCTTACATTGATAGAGTGTAAGAATAAAATAAATACTATTCCTCAGGATAAAATCCTTGCTTTGTAAAAGATTTGTTTAGTGCCTGCTTTGAAATGCAAATGTTCCTGGCTGCTTATACAAGATCTGGTTACTTCAGGTAAGAAGAAAATACTCAGAAATTGGTGAATGCATTTTGCTAACAGTTACATAACTTCAGATCTATACTAGGGTTGCATTTATCTCTAAAGTAGTGTGATTTAGAATGCCTTTCATATAACTCACAGCATTGAGACTGTCACTGCATCATTAGATTCACACTGAAAGGAATACTACCATTCAATATGAGCATCTGAAAGTCTGAATAGGAATGTTACATGTATTGTTAATATTATAAAAACCATACTATCAGTTACTTACATAGGAAATTCTCATTCATTTTCAGATTCAGCAAATGTTCCTTAATTGCCTTTATATGTGAGAAGTTATGAAATGCTGGGCATGTTTAAAAAAATCTTGAGACAAAGATTTTTTTACCATTTTTTTATTGGATATATTCTATATTTACATTTCATTTCCCTTTTTCTAGTTCCTCGCCCCCCAAAGGTCCCACATGCCCTTTTCGCTCCCCCTGCTCCCTCATCTACCCCTTCACACTTCCCTGTTCTGGTATTCCCCTACACTGATGCTTTGATCCTTTCCAGCACCAGTGTCCACTCCTTTCTTCTTGTCGGACATCATTAGTTATGTGAATTGTGTCTTTGGTGTCCCAAGATTCTAGGCTAATATCCACTTATCAGTGAGTGCATACCATGGGTATTATTTTGAGACTGGGTTACCTCACTTAGCATGATGTTCTCCAGCTCCATCCATTTCTCTAAAATTTTCATGAATTCATTGTTTCTAATGGCTGTATATATACTACATTTTTTGTATTCATTTCTCTGTTGAGGGATATCTGGGTTCTTTCCAGCTCTGGCTATTATAAATAAGGCTGCTATGAACATAGTGGAGCATGTATCCTTATTGCATGCTAGGGAATCTTCTGGGTATATTCCCAGGAGTGGTATGGCTGGGTCCTCCGGAAGTATCATGTCCAGTTTTCTGAGGAACCACCAGACTGATTTCCAGAGTGGTTGTACCAGCTTGCAGTCCCACCAGCAGTGGAGGAGGGTTCCTCTTTCTCCACATCCTCGCCAACACCTGATGTCTCCTGAGTTTTTAATCTTAGCATTCTGACTGGTGTGAGGTGAAATCTCAGGGTTGTTTTGATTTGCATTTCTCTAATGACTAATGATGTTGAACATTTTTTAAGGTATTTCTCAGCCATCTGAATTTCTTCAGGTGAAAAGTCTTTGTTTAGCTCTGTACCCCATTTTTGGATAAGGTTATTCTGGGGTCTAACTTCATGAGTTCTTTGTATTCATTGGATATTAGTCCTCTGTCAGATATGGGGTTTGTGAAGATCTTTTCCCAATTTGCTGGTTGCCGATTTGTCTTTTTGACAGTGTCTTTTGCCTTACAGAAACTGTAATTTTATGAGGTCCCATTTGTCTATTCTTGATCTTAGAGCATAAGCAATTGGTGTTCTGTTCAGGAATTTTGCCCCTGAACCCAAGGTCCTCAAGGGTCTTCCCCAGTTTCTTTTCTATTAGTTTTAGTGTGTCTGGTTTTATGTGGAGGTCCTTGATCCACTTGAAGTTGAGCTTGGTGCAAGGAGATAAGAGTGGATCAATTCTCATTCTTCTGCATGTTGACCTCCAGTTAAGCCAGCACCATTTGTTGAAAAGGCTTTTTTCCACTGGATGCTTTCAGCTCCTTTGTCAAAGATCAATTGGCCATAGATGTGTGGGTTCAATTCTGGGTCTTCAATCCTATTCCATTGATCCTCCTCCCTGTCACTGTACCAATACCATGCAGTTTTTAACACTACTGCTCAGTAGTATTGCTTGAGGTTGGAGATATTGATTCCCCCAGAAGTTCTTTTATTGTTGATGATAGTTTTAGCTATCCTGTTTTTTTTGTTATCCCAGATGAATTTGAGAATAAATGATCTAAGCTATCCAATGATTGCTCTCTGAGTGTGTGTGTGTGCATAAATGTGTGCAAGAGTTAATGTGTGTGTGTGTGTGTGTGTGTTTGTGTGTGTGTGTGTGTGTGTGTGTGTGTGTGTGTGCTTGTGTGTGCTTAGGAGATGATGAGTCTAATTACATTGTTCAGGTTGTATGGTCACAATAAACCCACACTTTAGAGCTACTGATTGTGCAAGGAGGAAAAACTTCTCTTCTATAGAAAAATTCTAGCTATTGTATCAATGAGTAATGAAAATTACCAGAATCAGTACATCTGGGCAAGAAGGGATAACCAGAACAACAACAACAACAACAACAACAACACAACTTAAATATTTAAGGATGCCAGTGAGAAATTACTTGTATAGATTTCTTGCAGTGAATCATGAAGCAGAAATACATCAATCCTCTAGAGCTAGCCATTACTTTGTAGAATGTAGCTACAGAAGTGACATGTTAAGGACATGTGGAGAGTAGAGCTCCTTCCCCTCCTCCCCTTAACTTGCACTTTCATTTCCTAATCCTTTGTCATGATTTACACACCCTCTTTTACCCACCATTCTACATTCCTATAGAAGCCCCATGTAAGTGGGTTAACGTGGTAACACCCATATTATGTTTGGACAAAGCATAACACCTGATGCCCTTTGTAGCATCCCCAATTAGGCTTTACATACTTCCTCTAATATAATGTGTGAAAATCATACTGAGGTTTCACTTGCAGGAAGAGTTGAAACAGATCTACAGGGCCTAACCACAGGAACAAAAAATTTCTTACTATGTTCACTTTAATATTTAAATGTTATGGTGTCTAGGATTTACTATAGTATGAACAGATAAGTGCTATACATGGAGCCAAGTTGATCCTTATAAACAAACATCATCACTTTCTTACTACTCATAAAATGCATAAAATGCATCACACATGCAATCAAATGTGTGATCACCTCTATCTCAAGTAATTTTCCAATTATTTTTGGATACAAGGTTATTGTTATATAATTGAAGTCAGTTCCATCTATGTGGAAATAGCATCAAATATCACAGCATATAGGTTAGTCTTACAAAACTGCTACAGAATTAGTTGTGAATCACAAACTAGCCTGTCACTATGCTTTTGGTTATCACATCTCACCAAATATAGAAAAGGACTTTACTTACAAGATTGCTCATTAAAATAATATAACTGAGTAACAGGCAGATGCAAGGCAGAGGGAGAGAGTGAACTTCCATGTCCTCTACAGGTATACCACCTTTGAGAAACCTACCGTATTACCCCCAAACTATTTGCTATTCTTTGTGTTCCTATGCACATTTCATTATGTAGTCATAGTTAGGATACTAGTCATCACCGATTAAGTAAATGTTAGTCTTCCTAATACAAGAGGCAACAATGGTATGGGAATGTCTGCCTCTCCTACAGTCCTTTGGTTCTCCTGGCAACTTGTGGTTTCCTAGTGGCTTACTGAAAGTGCTATCATTCACACAAACTCAGATTTGGCTGAAAGGGCTTCTTATAAATAAAAAAATGTGCCTTTCTCTACTATCTCTTATCACTTAGAAAATTCCAACTGGTTGAGTAGCTAAGCACTAGAAATTATAGCAATAGTCAATACAAACTTCTGTAAATAACAGTATCACAGTCATCAATTGTAAACTGTTGAAACTAATTGGTGGGCATATAAGGATATTTCATTATTTTCATTACATTGTTCTATACATTTTCATTACATTGTTCTAGACATTTAAAATGTTTAATCATAAAAGTTTTAAAAATAATTTTCCCATAACCATAGGCAAAATAATCAAAGGGCATGGACGTCACTTATAATATGAGAGACTAAAACTATTAGAATTATTGTTACAAATTGTGGATTAAAAACTGACAGATTAACTCAAAGCTTTGATGACAGAGCTGTGATAAAGAGCTTGAAATACTTCGAATTGAAGATGTGAAGACACAGGATAGGAGAAAACTCTAAAGTGTAAAGCTCACAGTCATTATTGTCGAGATTAACAAAATGATCTGAAAAGGACACAAGTTTCCTATCCAAGGTATTTCTATTATTTTGAGCTTAAAATAAAATACAGAAGCATATAAAATGTCCTTGAGATTTCTGTCTTTTCACCTAGTAGCAATTTCTCACTCCACATAAATTCACCCTAAATGTTCATTCTACTACGACAAATTCAGTCCCCAATCCCAAACCTTACACTTGGGGAGATGATAGTTTTTTTAAGCAGTAGGTCTGTGAAACATTCACTTCTGCTCAGTGTTGCAATGAATGGTTCTAGATTTGCTGTCATCTTGTTTCTAAAGTTCTTCCAATGCCAAGACAGGTAAGCTTTAACAATATCTTCTGATTATATAGTCATAAGTACTGTGTAGGTAGAATGCCATTCAGAATGACTACCTAACCCAGACAGCTGGGGCTCATTGTGTGACCCTACTAAAATTTCTGCAGAAGTTTTGATGGGCATTTTTGCACTACCTAATTTACTTATGGAAAAAAAGCAACTCCCTTTTCTCTAACAAAACATGGAACTAGCTTTACTATGATTTTAAATCACAGGTCCCACTGCCCCATTCCAGGAAACACTAGGGAATTTTACTATTTATGCATGAAAAGTGGTTAGAATGAAAGGCTGGAGTTTATTTTCTGTCACTAAATAAATAAATAAATAAATAAATAAAAGCACTCTGTGTGATTGGCAAATCAGAAAATGGTCAATCAGCAGACAGTAATAGAGACGTTTTTCACCACAAGTAACAGCAGGATGCTAACAGGAGAGTTAAGATGAAAAGGGAAAAATACATTGATTTGTTGACAGAGTCCTAGCAGCTGTCAGTGTAAAAGATGGCTCTCATGCACTTAATCAATGTCAGGACCCAGCTCAATTGCTTTGCAACTTAGCTGAAAAGAAATCAAGGGGAACAGCTTCATAAGCATGAAGCATGGTAGGTATGGTTTATTGAAGTATGTATTTAAGGTTGGGCATCACAGTATGATGTGTAACCCCAATCTAGAAGTGCTTAGCTCTTTAAAAGAAGGCAGCGTTTACTAATTGTTTCTTTCCATTTTTATGTTTTTGAGGTGAAATCTCTATTTTGTGCTCCAAATGTAGCTTTTAAGCACCCTGTGTCTTTGGCTATATATTGCTATAACACTTTTCAAAGTGGGTAATCTCTCTCTCTCTCTCTCTCTCTCTCTCTCTCTCTCTCTCTCTCTCTCACACACACACACACACACACACACACACACACACACACACACACTGGGGATTACCATAAAGCCTATAGTGTAGTTTGAGTACATCTGATTTCACAGAAAAGGTAGTGACAGACATCATTACTAACTGTAAGTACTCATGGTGAAACAACCTAACTAGACTATTCCTGTGTAGAAAGATTTATTGGAATTCAAACTGCCAAATATTTCTCCTGGGAATTGAAAAATAGCAAAATAATGGGAAACCAAGTGAATTATATATGATAGTCAGCAGGGCAATTATCTTTAAGGTGATAAAATATGTTCAGACAGACCAGGAACTAGATGCCCTTGCCTAAGTAAATTGGATTTGATTAAGAGAGATTCCTGAAAAACAGGAACCTACCTTTAGGTTTCTGTGAATTCATTAACAATTTTTCTGTTTATCTGGCTAAAGTTCTTCTATTTAGGACATTGTTATCAGCACTTCCATTTTTGGTGTTGTTTTGGACCTAAAACTGATACATTGAGGTTCCTCTCTGTTAGATTTTCTTTACTAAATGGCACCTTTATTCTTACTGAAACTCATCAGAGACAATAACTGTCAAAACCTCTCCCCAAACAGGGAGCTGCCTTATATTGCCTATCGTATGAGGTTTAGTGTCACATGAGTTTTCTAGTGACCAATAAGGAAAACTTGCTGAGGGACTAAATGTCCATGATAGGATGCATTGGAAACCATCCAGCTCCTTATCCTTCAGCTATGACAGACTTCACAGTTAGTATTTTCTTCATATACCATATTTTTGAAGGTGCTCAGAGAAGAACCTCAGCTAGGACTCATAATTCCTTCAGGCTTTCACATAAACAAGACTAGTAATTGAGGGCAGAAGGTAGGTTTAGGAAATACCTGGGGAAAACAAAGCCATGAAAATGCTTTTCTTTCCTGAACAGAAAACCAATGGCTTATTCTCTAAGATCAACAATTGACAAATGGTACCTCATAAAATTGCAAAGATTCTGTAAGGCAAAGGACACTGTCAATATTACAAGATGGCAACCAACACATTGTGAAACGATCTTTACCAATCCTACATTTGACAGAGGGCTAATATCCAATAAATACAAAGAACTCAAGAAGTTAGGCACCAGAGAACCAAACACCATCCACATACCAAATGATTTCCAAGAAGAAGGAGGGAGTGACCCCTGGTTCTGGAATGGCTCAGTGCATCAGTGTAGGGGAACACCAGAACAGGAAAGTAGGAAGGGGTGGATGGGGGAACAGGGGGATGGAAAAGGGCATATGGGACTTTTGGGGCCTGGGGAGCCGGGAAAGGTGAAATCATCTGAAATGTAAATAAAGAATATATTGAATAAAAAATAAAAATAAATGAGGTAAAAGCTAAATAAAGAATTCTCATCTGAGGAAACTTGAATGGTTCTGAAGCACCTAAAGAAATGTTCAACATCCTTAATCTTCAGGGAAATGCAAATCAAAACAACCCGAGATTCCACTTTACACCAGTCAGAATGGCTGAGATGAAAAACTCAGGTGACAGCAGATGCTGGCGAGGATGTGGAGAAAGAGGAACACTCCTCCATTGCTGGTGGTATGCAAGTTAGTACAACCACTCTGGAAATCTGTCTGGTAGTTCCTCAGAAAATTTGACACAGTACTACCTGAGGACCCAGCTATACCACTCCTGGGTATATACCCAGAAGATGCTCCAACATGAAATAAGGACAAATACTCCACTATGTTCATAGCAGCATTATGTATAATAGCCTGAAGCTAGAAAGAACCCAGATGTCCCTCAACAAAAGAATGAATAGAGAAAATGTGGACATTTACATAATGGAGTACTACTCAACTATTAAAAAAATGAATTCATGAAATTCTTAGGCAAATGATGGAACTAGAAAATATCATAAGTGAGGTAATCCAATCACAAAAGAACTCACATGGTATGCATTCACTGTTAAGTGTGTATTAGTCCAGAAGCTCAGAATACTGTATATATCATTCACAGACCACATGAAGCTCAAGAAGAAAGAAGACCAAAGTTGGATACTTCAGTCCTTCTCAGAAGGGCAAACAAAATACCTATGGGAGGACATATAGAGACAAAATATGGAGCAGAGACTGAAGAAAGGCCATCCAGAGACTGCTTCACCTGGCGATCCATTCCATATACAGTTACCATACCCAGACACTATTGTAGATGCCAACAAGTGCTTGCTTATAGGAGCCTGATATAGTTGTCTCCTGAGAGGCTCTGCCAGTCCCTGACAAATACAAAGGGGGATGCTCTCAGCCATCCATTCGATTGAACACAAGTTCCCCAATTGAACAGCTAGAGAAAGGATGCAAGGGGTCCAGCTGAAGGGGTTTCAGCCCCATAAGAGAAACAACAATATGAATAAACCAGTAACCCTAGAGTTCCCAGGGACTAAACCACCAACCAAAGAATTCACATGGAGTGACCCATGGCTCCAGCTACATAAGTAGCAGAGGATGGCCTTTACTGACATCAATAAGTGGAGAGGCCCTTTGTCCTGTTAAGGAATGTTGCCCCATGTAGTGGAATGCCTGGACAGGGAAGCAAGAGTGGGTAGGTTAGTGAGCAGGAGGAGAGGGATGTGATAGGGGTTTTTTTGGAGGGGAAACGAGGAAAGGGGTTAACATTTGAAATGTAAATAATGAAAATATCTAATAAAAAAAGAAAAAGAGGAAAAGAAAATGCTTCTCATTTATTTTAATAAATCAAAGGCAACTAAAAATATGTCGTCTATATGTTAGTGAGGCAGACACCTAAAGTGTGTGGTAGACCTTTCAGAACTAGTAGGGAGAATCCTATTTTTTCTCTGATGTCTATTCTTTTCTTTTTTAAAATTTTATTTATTTCATCTCTTTTGTTATGTTTTTCTTTTCTATGGAAGGAAATATGAAAACAGCTACATTGATAAAAAGACTTAGATGTGTTATTACAGGTTATGAAGGTCTTTTAATCCTTTATCACAGCTAAAATATCAGGGTGATTAAACTCTCAGTTCACTAAACAAAGATGCAGTCTGGAAAAGAAAGCTCCACATACCTGTCACAGTCAACAAAGAACATTGAGCATTGAAATTAACATGTTGCCCAGGTACAAGGGGGCCATGAAAATAACTTATATAGATAGTTCTGTCTATTCAATGCACTTGCACAAACCACATATGAACATGCATACACACAAACACACATATATGTGCATGCATAAACAGACATATATACACAAAAACACATACATGTATACATACATGCACACACACATATACCTATGCATGTACACATATGTACATACATACAGAGAAAAATCACTTTTTTACAGGATGGTCATCTAATTCTAATTGAGAAAGTGTGGTCTAAGTAAACAAACTTATGAGACAGTCCTAGGAACTAGCCCCTCAGGTGCTTTATTAAAATTGCCTTATATAGTAGTCATATCAATTTGGTCTTAGGTCTTTTGTAGTTTTGCTTAAGGAAGATAAAGAAATACTTCTGAATGTTCCTAGTTGAAATAATTATTTTGGTTTGCACATTAAAGCATGTGGAATGAGCAGCTGTGGAGGAAGAACCAATGTGGAGCTCCCAGATATCACAGTGCCACAGTAATGTAAAAAATGGTGAGAAATCAGATTTGGCATTTTGCATCCCCTTCATCTCATTTTGTTGTTTTATTGTTCTGGCTAGAACTTCAAGTACTTTATTGAATAGGTATGAGTAGACTAGGCATCATTGTCTATATGGCAATTTGAACATATGTCTACATGTATGTCTGTTTATGTGTGTACATATATGTGTGTTTGTGTGTATGCATGTCTATATGTGGTTTGTGTAAGTGTATTGAATAAAAAGAACTGTGTATATATGTTATTTTCATAGTTCCCTTAGACCTGAGAAATACGCTAATTTTAATGCTCATAATTCTTTCTTGACTGTGACAGGCATGTAGGCGTTTCTTTTCCAGGCTGCAGTCCCTGACTTTACTGGGATTGCTTCAAGTTATCTCTCTATTTAATTTGATATTGGCTGTTGGTTTGCTATAAATTCCTTTCATTATATTTAGAAATGGGCCTTGGATTTCTCCAATATGTTTAACATGAAGGGGTGGTGTATTTTGTCAAATGCTATTTCAGCACCAAAGGAAATGATCATGCGATTTTTTTCTTTCAGTTTGTTTATATAGTGTATTATATTAATGGATTTTCATATATTGAAGCAACCTTGCATCCCTAAGATGAAGCCTACTTGATTGTGGCGAATGATAGCTTTGATGTGTTCTTGGATTTTATTGAGTATTTTTTTATTGAATATCATCTTCATTTACATTGCCATGATAAAACCTTTCCTAATTTCCCCCCTCCCTAATGACCCCCAATCCCTCCTCCCCCCCCCCCGCCTCCACCCAACACACTCCCACCTGCCCCTCTCGGTTTCCCTTTGTTGGGACCTCTGTTGAGCCTTTACCTGACCAAGGACCATTCCTCTCACTGATGCCCAAGAAGACCTTCCTCTACTACATTTTTGGCTGGAACCATATGAGCCCCTTGGTTGATGGTTCAGTCCCTGGGAGGCTTGGGGCATCTGGGTGGCTGAAATCATTGTTCTTCCCATGTGGCTGTAAGCTCCTTCAGCTCTTCTGGACCTCCCTCCAGCTCCTCCATTGGGGACCCCATGCTCAGTCCAATAGTTGGTTGCTAGCATCTGCCTCTGTATTTGTAAGGCTCTGGCAGGGCCCCTCTTGAAACAACCATTGCATGCTCCTTTTGGTATACACTTCTTGTCATGCTTAGTAGTATCGGGATTTGTTGACTGTTTATAGGATGAATCCGCCAGTAAGGCAGTCTCTGGGTGGCCTTTACCCCTGCTCCACACATTGTCTCCTGTATTGCTCCTGTAAGTATTTTGTTCCCCTTTCTTAGAGGAATCAAAGACCCTTACTTAAGTTCTTCTTCTTGAGCTTCCTGTGCTGGGTGAATTGAAACTTGTTTATTTTGAGCTTTTGGGCTAATGTTCGCTTATTAGTGAATGCATACCATATGTGATCTTTTGTGATTTGGTTGCCTCGCTCAGGATGATACTTAATAGTTCCATCCATTTGCCTAAGAATTTCACAAATCCATTGTTTTTAATAGCTGAATAGTACTCAATTGTGTATATATACCACAGTTTCTGTATCCATTCCTCTGTTGAGGGACATCTGGGTTCCTTCCAGCTTCTGGCTATTACAAATAAGGCAGCAATGAACATAGTGGAGCATGTGTCCTTATTTCATGTAGGAGCATCTTCTGGGTATATGCCCAGGAGTATTTTTGCATGGATATTCATAAGGGAAATTGGTCGGAAATTCCGTTTTTTTTTTTTTTGTTGTTGTTGTTGTTGTTGTTGTTGGGTTCTTGTGTGGTTTAGGTACTAGAGTAATTGTGGCTTCATAGATTGAGTTGCATAGTATTCATTCTGTTACTATTTTGTGGAATAGTTTGAGGAATACTGGTATTAGGTTGAAGAAAAGAAGATCCAGTAACAGCCCCAAATTGAGAACCAGCTCAGGGGGAGGCTGCAAGGTCTGACACTATTACCAATGCTATGGTGGGCTTGTAAACAGGGGGCTATCAGGACTGCCCTCCCAAAGGGCCAACAAGCATCTCAAAGAGTCAAATGCAGATATTTACAGCCAACCAATTGACTGAAGCTGATAACCCCTATGGTTAAATTAGGGAAAAGCTGGAAGAAGCTGACGAGGAAGGCGACTCTGTAGGAAGACCAGCAGTCTCAATTAACCTGGACCCCTGATATCTCTTAAGCACTGGACCACCAAACAGGCAGTGTCTTAGTCAGGGTTTCTATTCCTGCACAAACATCATGACCAAGAAGCAAGTTGTGGAGGAAAGGGTTTATTGAGCTTACACTTCCACGCAGCTGTTCATCACCAAAGGAAGTCAGGACTGGAACTCAAGCAGGGCAGAAGCAGGAGCTGATGCAGCGGCCATGGAGGGATGTTACTTACTGGCTTGCTTCCCCTGGCTTGCTCAGCCTGCTCTCTTATAGAACCCAAGAATACCAGCCCAGAGATGGTACCACCCACAAGGGGCTCTCCCCCACTTGATCACTAATTGAGAAAATGCCCCACAGCTGGATCTCATGGAGGCACTTCCCCAACTGAAGCTCCTTTTCCTATGATAACTCCAGCCTGTGTCAAGTTGACACACAAAACTAGCCAGTACAATTGACCCCTTGTCAACTTGACACACCAACATATCACTATTAAGCCTCAACCCTTACTCTCTTATTCATCCCCAAGATGTAAATAACATAAAAAAGTCCCACAGTCTTTACATATTAAAAGTTCAACCCCCTTAAAATGTCCAATATCTTAAAATTCCAAGTTTTTTAAAAATTCAGTCTCTTAACTGTGGACTCCACTAAAATACCTTCTTTCAAGAGGGAAAAATATCAGGGCACAGTCACAATCAAAAAAGCAAAACTCCAACTCCAATGGTTCAATGTCTGGGATCCAACTCACGATCTTCTGGGCTCCTCCAAGGGCTTGGGTCACTTCTCCAGCTCTTCCCATTGTAGCACACACCTTGTCTTCTAGGTTCCAGCTGCCTGTACTCCACTGCTACTACTGTCCTTGGTGGTCATCACATAGTATTGGCATCTCCAAGCCTCAACTCTTTTGCATGACCCCTTCAGTCCTGGGCCATCAATTACAACTGAGGGTACACTTTCACCAATGGCCTTCCATGGCCTCTCACAGTACCAAGCCTCAGCTGTTCTTCATGATGCCTTCATGCCTTCAAAAGCAGTACCACCTGGGT
This sequence comes from Apodemus agrarius, assembly GCA_964023405.1. NCBI lineage: Eukaryota > Metazoa > Chordata > Mammalia > Rodentia > Muridae > Apodemus > Apodemus agrarius. The sequence goes on from OZ030009.1 coordinate 83,653,063, forward strand.
GACTCTTACACAGTACCAAGTCCTGCTACAGCACAAGGCACAACCTTGGCTATCTGGAACATACTCTCTGTGCTCTCAGAAAACAGTTCCCAGAAGATTTCATCTCAGTGATGCTGGTTTCTTCTTAATCACCGCTAATTTCTTAGCTCCAGCTAACCAGCATCAATAGTCCCAGTAACACAAAGGTTGACTTTAATAGTTTTGGTATCTTGTTACTCACAGCTGATTCTTCAGCCCCAGCTAACCAAAACCACAGAATCTTCATGGCCCTGATAAGAGCCTGATAACTTCACAAGCCAGGCCTCCATCTTCTCCACTGTTCTCAACATAATCTTCCAAGCTCCTCCACATCTCACAGAGGTCTCATCACTGAATGGACCATCTAGCCCAAAGTTCCAAAGTCCTTCCACAGTCCTCCCCAAAACATGGTCAGGTTGTCACAGGAATACCTCACTACGCTGGTACCAATTTGTCTTAGTCAGGGTTTCTATTACTGCACAAACATCATGACCAAGAAGCAAGTTGGGGATCACTAAGATAAAACAGACTGATCTCATGCTTTCAAGATGAAATTTTTAGCTTAATTATCTCTCTTTATGCCACATAAGGAACCATTCACAAGCTTTGGGAATTAAGGAATGAATAAATATCTTTCAGCAACCGACAAATCAAGTATTTACCATGTCTTCAAGCTAAATCAAAGGATTTGTTTAGACACTCAAAGATGAGACATGGTGTAGTAAAATTATACTTCTATGTTACTCAGCCAAACAGCCACATGTATTAACTTACCAACTTGTGTCAGGGCTTCTTCAGCTTGTCTGAATGTTGTTTACCAGCCAGCAAAGAGCTACATTGTAGCTAGTCCCTTCTGTGAAGCATACATGCCCTAGATAGTTATTACTGAAAGTCTCTGAAACATAAAATTTCAATAAATGAGTGAATTATGTAAGAGTTCCATTCTGAAGATTTTATTAGGGCAACGACAAGTGTTTTTGAAATTTTTCACACTAAGGTTTGAAATTACAATTATGTTAAATTGATTTACATTTACAGAAACTTTTGATGTTGTTTGTATTTTGGTGATGGAGTTTGTCAAATGTGTCCTCTATTTGAAGTAATGTTAACTCAGCTGTGGTACAAACCAATATGAATCCAGTATCAGAATACACACGGAGTCCTAGCTAATCTTGGCAGTCAACATGGAGCTAAAGTAAAACAATCATTAACTGTAAATACAACAAATATGTGGAGTAATTGAAGCAGTCTGAGTGACTTGACATCTGGCATACTGTGGTGGTGACTTCTTACATGTCCCAGCAGAAGCAGAGAGCTATGGCTTAGATAGTAAGTCTATCTCAGATTCCAGACGTGGCTCACAAGTCCTCCTTAGGGAGTTGACCACAATTACAAAGGTGTACAATTGCCAAAAGCAGCATCACTGCCTGGGTACCAAGTGTTAAAGAACATGCTTATATGGGGTCATTTCATAGCCAAATCATAAAAGAAGGTGCACACTGAGAGAACCACAGTGTGGGGAGTGTCAGAAGAGCAGAACAGACACACAAAGAAGTGGCTAGGTATACTACTGGTCCTATGCACTGCAAGCAAGCTTTAATAAATGTAACTGTCGTTTGGTTTTTATGTAGCTTTCAGGCATAGAGTGCTCAAGGAACAACTTTCCCTCTCCACTGCCATGTCATTCCCCAGGCCTTCATATGGACAGGAGTATCAGAGCAAACCTAAAAAAACCCAGAATTCTGTCCTAATATATGGGAAGGATAGAGGTTGACCAGAAGAAATATCTGGAGTTGAGACTTGTTATACTTCTGTGGAGCTTAAGGGAGCCAGCCAGGGCCTACCTAGCTTTTTCAGGCTGATGCATGGGTCACAAAAGTGGTATTTTAGAGAGCTTAAACCTACATTTTTGGTCCTTGGGCTTGGAATCCATAGTTTCAATACTTACAGTGCAAAACTTCATCTACTACATGTTTAGCTAATTCAAATTCATTCCTTAGGATGATAAACTATAAAAAATTCCCAAACAGACGCCTTTGCATGTGTCTTTGGATTTGTCTCTGTTATTTATATATACATATTGTGTTATATTTACCACAATATTTGTGTGTAACTATGTGGTGTCTGTGTGATTTATGAAAAGACAAAATAATGTTGTTGGGGAAATGCCATGATGTGTGGTGGATATAAACATCAAAAACACTATAACACCACTGACAAGTATATGTTTGAGAATCTGGTTATCTAGTTATACTTTACCATTGAAGGATGATTCCACATTTTTTAACATTAACAATAAATTGTATTACCAGAGCATGAATCATTTGTAGAATGTATTTGCTAATTTACAGTCATGGAGCTTTTGCTAATTTGATTTTTTGAGATTACAAAGTAATTAAAATATTTCCTTTCTCTTCCCCCCACCAAATTCTAACATATACTGCTCTCTATGCTCCTTCAAATTCATTGTCTCTTTTTTCATCAATAGTTATTTTATGCTTACATGTACATGTATAGTCGTATATATTCCTAAATATAACCTCAATTAATGATCCTACTGTATGCACATTTTCAGGGTTAGTTAATTTTCAATGAAAACAAGTCAGTGTGTTATTTTCCAAGGAAGAATAGCTCTCCTATCCACAGCTTTCCAAAGTTATGTATAGATTTTGTAGGGTTATGGACTTCCTTCCAGCATTTTTGCTGATATTATCCTCATTAAAAAAGGTCCAAATTGGCTGGTCATATTGGTGAGAGTACATATACAGCTTCTGACATTAGTAGGAAACACAATTCCACAGTAAACTCCCAGACTTTGCAGTTCTTATACTCTTTCTATCCCATTTCAGCAATGTTCATTTAGCTGTAGGTATGAGGGTATTTTGTAGATGTATCTCAGTGTTTTGATTGGCTTTCTGTAGTGGTTTTCATCTGTTGCAAAGAGAAGTTCCCTTGCTGAAGGATGAAGACTACAGTTATCTTTCTACATACAAGAACAAATGATTATAGATTACTCTTAAGTATTATGCAACTTTTGAAAATTTATTGGCTGTACATTATCCTCCAATCAGAAGTCAACTAATAGTCTTAAGTAGCTCTGACAACTATAAAGCACATCTGTGAACAGCATGGCATGAGAAACCTAACAGTGCAATAATGGCACACATACTTTAGTAACCAGAAGTTCTCTAATTATACTTATGACTCTCTCTTCAAGAGGAAAAACATCCCTGATACTAGCCACATAAATAATTACCCAGTACTAGTATAGTCTGGTACATTTTCCCCCTGGCATAGGGAATAAATACAAAAAAAGAAAGAAAGAAAGAAAGAAAGAAAGAAAGAAAGAAAGAAAGGAAGGAAGGAAGGAAGGAAGGAAGGAAGAAAGGAAGAAAGGAAGAAAGGAAGAAAGGAAGAAAGAAGGCAGGAAGGAAGGAAGGAAGGAAGGAAGGAAGGAAGGAAGGAAAGTAGGAAATTGGAACAGTAAATTTTTTCAAAATACAAAAGGAAATTTGAAATTGAGAAAAAGAAAGGTAAGATGAGATATGACTTGGATATTCATAATTTGTTTAGTTTAGTCTGTCTATAACCAAGCAGTAAAAAGGGCTTTAACAGCGATTATTAAACATGGAAGGCTACCTAGGATGCACAGCAGATCAGATATCTGACAAGACTCTTGGCTCATTGACTGTTCATCTTTAAAGAGCACTCTGGCATATTAATGCATGCTCAGTTTAGAGAAACAGCAGCATGTTTGCTTTATTCATTCATTCATTTGTTCGTTCCCTTGGCTGGAGCATCTTTAGCACATAACTTATTGAAGACTTTGTCCTGCTGCCACCAACTTTGGTGAAAATAAGACTTTCGATTGTGACTAGAATTTGAAGTTCTCCTATTTTCTGATGAGTAATGTTCTGAATTATTCTACATATGACTTATATTGTAAGAAATGATATGTCCCTCCTCTTTTCATTTTCCTGTTTTGGTTTTCTGTCAAGGAATTTCTTAATTTCTTAAGGCAAAGACTGCCTGTGATACAAAATAAAAATATCTATTCCAAACTGACAATATTCTAAACCTTAAAGAATGTGATGTCTGATAAGTATAATGTCTATATAATGTTTTCAGCCTAACTTCTTCCCTGATAGCTAGCTTTTATAGTGTGAGAATGTGCAATGTAGGATGCTGGATAAGAATAGTCTTCTTCAGCTATGAGCCAGGAAGGCAAGATGTATCCACTGAGCAGTAGTAGCATAAATGCTATAAGGCCATCTCAGTTATGGCTATTATTTCTGTGATATATTGGGAGCATAACATTAAAAAGTCCTTGAGATTTCAAATTTTCAGAAAAACCAGGAATGCTAAGCAATTGTCTTTCCAGTGGGAAAGATAGAAAATCTGTTTTTCCGTCCAGAAAGCTGAGAACTGAAGTGAATAAGAGCCTGGTAATCTGTGTCATTGGATGGGCAAGGCCATTTCAAGCTCCTATGACCAGGATTGGACGTTACTAGTAATCTGAATGATCCTTATAGCCAGAAGTACCCAAAAGCTCCCACAACTAGGACCAGAGGTAACTAATAGACCAAATGACTTCCTTGTTATCTTTGTGACAGAGACCAGACCAGACCCTTTGGTCCTTAAGCTAGTAAAGGAATCAGATCTCTAGAACACATCTTGGAACAAATGCCATGTACACTGAGTTGAATTTCAATATAATTACACTTCTTTGTACAATGGAGATTATATTACACCAAGAATCATTTTGCTTTGTTTTCAAATTATACTGGGATTACATATATTGGGAATGCACCACCTCTTATTAGATCTCCAAAGTGTAATCTAGGTTGACAAAGGCAATTTTCACCTGGCTTTTATTCTTACCTATTAGTGGGGTTTCATTCCTGTATGACACCTATAGGGACTTTCTCAATGATGAAACACTATCATCAAAGTATCTTGGGGAAGAAAGGGTTTTCTTGACTTATGCTTCATATTATTGTTCATCACTGAAGGAATCAGGACGTGAACTCAAACAGGACAGGGTCCTAGAGGCAGAAGCTAATGACGAGACAACAGAGAGAGACTTGCTCCTTCTGGCTTGCTCAGCCTGCTTTCCTGAAGACCTTAGGACTACTAACCCGGGGATGATACCACTCACAATGTTCTTGGTGCTCCTTCATCAACCACTAATTAGGAGAATACCCTTTAGGCTTGTCTATAGCCTGATCTTATGGATTGATAGAAACGACAAAATGTTGTGTGCTAAGAATGAATAACTGTTGAGTGTTTAACTCTATATTAGGCATCTGTTTAACCCCCTCCAAAACTCAGAGAAATTAACGGCTGAGGAGGGAATAGCATTCACAATGTTAGATAAAGGCTACAGAAAGCTATGGAGTAATGTGGGATGCTTCTCTTTAGGAAGGACATAGTAATTGTATTCACAATCTCATAGTAACTTCAACTATCCAATCAAGACCTGCATAAGTTTGGTCTGTCACCATCTCCTCATGAATTAGAGAAGGACTCATAAGGTTCTACCCTTCTCTGTGGATTTATAAGTAGTTATTAGTTGCTATGGGATGGGAATACATGAGTCTCCACTCTTTCTCTGAGGGTCCCTTGACAGTTAATTATTGCTGGGAGGTAAAAGGTTTCCTCAATAGTATAGATTTTTTTAAGATACCTATGCTTCTGGAAACAACCCTTGCTATGTGAAGAAAAGCAGAAAACAAGAGAGTAGAAGAAAGGGTAATTAGGAAGCAAAAGTTGATCAGTTGGACAAGAAAGAGGTCAATAAGTGTAATAGATTAAGATACACTGTATATGTGTATGAATGGACGATAATGAACCCATTATTGTTCACAATTAATATATGTTAATAGAATCTTTTCAGTATTATAGATACAGTTGGTGATGTATTGGTTTGGTCTAACGGAGTCATTCTCTTTCTCTCCAATTTCTTTAAAACCTTTTCTCCCTTTATTGAAAATAGTTTTTTTCTCATATAATATGTGATAATTATGGCTTCTCCTCCATCTATTCCTCCCAGTTGTACTCAAATTTTCCTTTCATCTTCCCATCCAAATTCATTCACTTTCTGTCTCTCATAAGAAAACAAACAGTCTTTTAAAGTAATAGAACAAATTAAAAATAAAATAGAAAAGAATAGAATATGGTAAAAAAAAAAGACATATATTAGAATTGGACAAAATAAACAAACAAAAGGAAGAGTCCAAGAAAAGGAACAATAGAAACCAAAACCCACTCCTTTGGACACTCAGGAATTCCCTAAAAACACTAAATTGGAATCCATATTATATATGCAAAGGACCTATCGGGTAAAAAGTGATAAGAAAAAATATATAAGTAAAACAAATAAAGAACAAATACAAAACAATACAACACAATCCAAAACAGCAAAGCCCTGACACAACATTTTGAGACAAGGAATCTCAAAAGATGACATTGAGGTTTAGTACTGTTAACCATCTACTTCTGGGCATGCAGCCTAAATGTTTATTTTCTCTGTGAGATTCCTTTAATGAAACCACATTTTCATTTGCAAATAACTATCAGTTGGAGATTGTTTTGTGATTAGGGATGGAAGCAGGAGTCCATGTCTTTTTTTCAGCACTTTAGCCTGTCTTGTGTAGACCCATACTATTGGCCTGTGCCTAATTCAGTCTCTGTGATCTCATATGTGGGTTTATCCTGTTGATTTAGAGGACATTGTTTTCTTCATCCCCCTTCTCATCTTGCTCTTCTGTTCTTTCTACTTCCCTTTGTGATCATTCTCTCTCTCTCTCTCTCTCTCTCTCTCTCTCTCTCTCTCTCTCTCTCTCTCTCTGTTACTGAGACTGTGTTTCTCTGTGTAGCCCTGGTTGTCCTAGAACTCATTCTGTAGATGAGGCTGGCCTCGAACTCAGAAATCTGCCTGACTCTGCCTCCCAAGTGCAGGGATTAAAGGTGTGTGCCACCACCACCCAGCATGATCATTCTCTAATGACCAATCATTCAAATGGTCTATCAGGGGCCATTCCTACTAAAACCATTTCAATAAAGAAAAGCTATTTATTATTATTATTATTATTATTATTATTATTATTATTATTATTATTATTTGAGGCTTGTTTCACAGGAAGAAACACATGCCAGGTATTGGAAATCTAGTCAAGAAGCCATAGACATGTGAAGTCATAGGTCCCAGGAGTAAACAAACCTACTGCTATTATTTTGCTAAACATATCAATTTGTTTCCTAAATTAGCATTTCTATACCAGTTGACTATGCAGCTCTAAGTTCTTAGTCAGAGAACTTTTCTATTTGCTAGACTATGGTTAATGAACAAACTAAGAACTGCCTACATTGCACCTAATATTGTCTATAAAGCACTGAACCATAAAAAAGGATATCTATATTACTTCCTCCAACAAGGGCTCAGGAAACATTGTATAAAAGGTAGTAGTAAGACTATAATAGCCAGTGGCTAGAAGAAATCCTGGTGAGAGAGTATGTTCTGTTTGATGCACTCATAAATTCTCAGCAACTGTTTGACTGCACAGGATTTACAAAAGATGAAACCAGTTAGCATTCTGGCAAGGAGAGATGAGGGCTCCATTAGCAGCCATCTCTATCTGAGAAGTTATTTACTTCCAGAAAAGGACCCATTCCTTTTAAGGGAATAGTTTATCATAGGTCAACAAAACTCCATTAGATGGCCCCACACTTATTTGTATATGAATAGCACAAACTGGACTCAGACGGTTTTTTCTTCTTTTTATTAGATATTTGCTTTATTTACATTTTAAATGGTATCCCTTTTCTGCCTTACTCCTCCAAAAACCCCCTATCCCACCCCCACCCCCAATTTCCTGACTTGTATTCCACTATTCTGGGGAATCGAGCCTTCACATAACCAATGGCCTCTCCACTCACTAATGTCTGAAATGGTCATCTTCTACTACATATGTAGCTGGATCCATGGGGCCCTCCATGTGCACTCTTTGGTTTGTGGTTTAGTCCCTGGGAGCTCTGGATGTATTGGTTGATACATATTATTGTTCCTCCCGCAGGGCTGCAAACCTCTTCAGCTCCTTGGGTCCTATATCTAGCTGCTCCATTGGGGAAACCTATGCTCATTCTATTGGTTTGTGAGCCATGGGTATTTTGATCCACTTTCCAAAAAGGATCAAAGTATCCACACTTTGGTCTTCCTTCTTCTTGAGTTTCATGTGGTCTGTGAGTTGTATCTTGGGTATTCTGAGCTTTTGAACTATTATCCACATATCTAAGCGTGCATACTGTATGTGTTCTTTTGTGATCTCACCAGCAATGGAGGAGTGAATTTTCTGCACATCATCTCTAGCATTTGTTGTACTCTGAGTTTTTTATCTTGGCCATTTTGACTGGTGTAAGGTGGAATCTCAGGGTTGTTTTGCTCTGCATTTCTCTGATGATTAAGGATGTCGAACATTTTTTAAGGTGTTTCTCAGCCATCTGGTAAAATGGGGTAAAGGTTATTTGGTTTTCTGAAGTCAAACTTCTCATGTTCTTTGTATATATTGTATCAGATGTAGGATTGGTAAAGAGCTTTTTCCAATCTGTTGGTTGCCACTTTGTCCTATTGACTGTGTCTTTTGCCTTAAAATTTGCTTTGCAATTTTATGAGGTCCCATTTCTCAATTCTTGATCTTAGAGCATAAGCTATTGGTGTTCTATTCAGGAAAATTTCCCCCGTGCCATGTGCACCAGGTTATTCCCCAATTTCTCTTCTATTAGATTCAGTGTATCTGGTGTTTTGTGGAGGTCCTTGATCCACTTGGACTTGAGCTTTGTACAGGGAGAAAAGAATGGATCAATTTGCATACTTCTCCGTGTTGACTGCCAATTGACCCAGCACTATTTGTTGAAAATGCAATCTTTTTTCCACTGGATGTTTTTAGCTCCTTTGTCAAAGATCAAGTGACCATAGGTGTGTGGATTCTTTTCTGGGTCTTCAATGCTCCTGGTTTGGTAGATTCTTTGTATAGTTCTTTTTTGTTTTTACTTGGTTGATTTCAGCACTGAGTTTGATAATTTCCTGCTGACTACTGCTCTTGGGTCTATTTGCTTCTTTTTGCTCTAGAGCCTTCAGCTGTGCTATTGTTAGTGTATGCTCTTTGCAGTTTCTTTTTGGAGGCACTCAGAGCTATGAGTTTTCCTCTTAGCACTGCTTTCATTGTGTCCCATAAGTTTCATTAAATTCTAAAATGTCTTTAATTTCTATATTTCTTCCTTGACCATGTTATTGTTGAGTAGAATGTTGTTCAGTTTCCATGTGTATGAGGGTTTTCTGTTGTTTTTGTTGTAATTGAAGACCAGCCTTAATCCATGGTGAACTGAAAGAGTACATGGAATTATTTCAATCTTCTTATATCTGCTAAGATCTGCTTTGTGAATGAGTATATGGTCAATTTGGGAGAAAGTACCCTGAATTTCTGAGAAGAAGGTATATTCTTTTCTATCAGGATAAAATATTCTTTAGATATCTGTTAAATCCATTTGATTAATAACTTCTGTTAGTTTCACAGTTTCTCTGTTCAATTTGTGTTTCCCTGATCTGTCCATTGATGAGTGTGGGGTGTTGAAGTCTCCTACTATTATTGAGTGGGGTGCAATATGTGCTTTGAGCTTTAGTAAAGTTTTTTTTTTGAATGTGGGCACCCTTGTATTTAGAGCATATATGTTCAGAATTGAGAGTTCATCTTAGAAGATTTTTCCTTTGATGAGTATGAAGTGTCCTTCCTTATCATTTTAAATTACTTTAGGTAGAAAGTCAATTTCATTCTATATTAGGATGGCTACACCAGCTTGTTTCTTGGGGCTATTTAGTTGGAAAATTTTTCCAGCCTTTTACTCTGAGATAGTGTCTATCTTTGTGCCTGAGGCAGATTTCCTGTATGCAGCAAAATGCTGGGTCTTGCTTATGTATCCAGTTTATTAGTCTATGTCTTTTTATTGGAGAATTGAGTCATTGATATTAGGAGATATTAAGGAGAAGTGATTGTTGCTTCCTGATATTTTTGTTAATAGAGATGGAGTTATGTTTGTGTGGCTCTCTTTGGTTTGTCAAAAGAAGATTAATTTCTTGCTTTTTCCAGTGTGTAGTTTCCCTCCTTTTGTTGGTGTTTTCCATTCATTATCCTTTGAAGGGCTGGATTTGTGGAAAGATATTGTGTAAATTTGTTTTTGTCATGGAATACCTTGGTTTCTCCATCTAAGGTAATTTAGAGTTTTGCTGGGTATAGTAGCTTGGGTTGGCATTTGTGTTCTCTTAGGGTCTGTATGACATCTTCCCTGGGTCTTCTGGCTTTCATAGTCTCTGGTGATAAATCTGGTATAATTCTGATAGGTCTGCCTTTCCCCCTTACTGCTTTTAATATTCTTTCTTTGTTTAGTGCATTTGATGTTTTAATTATGTGATGGGAGGAATTTCTTTTCTGGTCCAATCTATTTGGAATTCTATAGGGTTCTTGTATATTCATGGGCATCTCTCTTTAGGTTAGGGAAGATTTCTTCTATAATTTTGTTGAAGACATTACTAGCCCTTTAAGTTGGATATATTCACTCTCTTCTCTACCTATAATACTAAGGTTTGGAATTCTCATTTTGTCCTGAATTTCCTGGAAGTTTGGGGTTAGGAGCATTTTGCATTGTGTCAATGCTTTCTATGGTATCTTCTACATCTGAGATTCTTCTATCTTTTGTATTTTGATGTAGATGCTTGCAACCATGACTCCTGACTTCTTTCCTAGGTTTTCTATGTTCAGAGTTGTTTCCTTTTGTGATTTCTTTATTCTTTCTACCTCCATGTTTAGATCCTGGATGATTTTGTTCAATTCTGACATGTCTTTGGTTGTGCTTTACTGTAATTCTTTAAGGGCTTCTATCTGTTTTCCTGTGTTCTCCTGTATTTCTTTAAGGGAGTTATTTGTGTACTTCTTGAAGCCCTATAACAGCATCATGATCTGTAATTTTAAATTCAAATCTTGCTTTTCCAGTGTGTTGGGGTATCCAGGACTTGCTGTTGTGGGAGAATTGGGTTTGAATGGTGCGATATTGCCCTGTTGGTTGGTACCTCTTTCTGTTGGTAATTTTCCTACATTTGCCTTTTGCCATCTGGTTATCTCTGGTGTTAGTTGGTCCTGTTGTCTCTGGCTGTGGTCCTGCAAGCCTGTCTCAGCACTCCTGAGTGGCCAGCTCTTCCCTAACACAGAATGCTGTGGCCTTGCCCAGCTCCTGGGTGCATGTGAAGCTTGGACTTACCCTGTCCCAGCTGTTCTGACTCTCCTGTGTTCCCTGTGTTCCTGGCTGTACCCACCTTCTCAGTTGCTTTGAGAGAAGATGGCCACCTCAACTCCAAACATGGGAATCAAATCACTCCCTGCAGAGCAATTCTTCCCTGGCAGGATCAGTGCACAGACAGCTGTGGCACTGCCCAGCTACTGGGTGCAGAAGGAGTCCTGATGGACCCTGTCCCAGCTGTTCTGGTACACCTGTGTTTCCTGTGTTCCTGGCCTTACCCACATGCTCAGTCTCTGGAGAAAAGATAGATGGTCCAGAGGTTTATTTTTTTAAAAATGAGGATGTGAAATTAGGATTGATGTTCAGGGGTAGGAAGTGGATCTGGGAACCATTCCATTCATGTGAGGAATGGGGATGATAAAACTAATATAAATTATATGCATTTATGCCTATCTAAAATAATAAAAATTAAAGTAGAAATACATTAAATTAAGTAATAAAATAAAACAATTATATTTTATTTTATTTAACTAATAGCCAAGTACTCATATGCACATTTCAATTACAGTACAATTCAATTTAGACTACCTGCTTACGAAGCATTCAATTGTCACATGCAGCCAAGGACTGCTCTGTTACACAGACATGGGGGAATCAAGACAAAATAACATTGTATTACTAATAACACACAGAGGTTTTCTCAGAGGAATGCAGGAAGAAAAACTTACTACAGAGAGAAAAGTCAATATTGTAGGCTTCTGTAGTCATCACATCAACATATTGTCATAAACATGCTTTGTAAGATCAAGTATACAAGCATATATTCAAAGTCAAAAGAATATTTAAAGTAGTCATTTGAACACAGTAATAGAGTCTAATTGGTAGCAGAGATTAAGAGTGGGAAAGTGGAAAACACTACCCAGCAGGAGGAAGATGATATGGAAGGGCCAGTTGTCTGAGATTTATTTCAGAAAATCTATCTTTTATAGGAACATAATTGCTTTCATTTCATAACTAATCCAGTCCTTTTTTCCCCTGAATTCTTTGGACAAAACTTTTGGAGAAGAGTAGGCAAGTAAAGAAAGGGGAAAATATGTTGCATACATAATTAACTAACATGGATTACTAACATAATTACCAACATAATTAACTAACCAATTATTCTTTGATAGATTAACCTCTAACATGGAGGTTAATTCTTTGTACAGCCTCATTTTTTGCATGTATTCTTTTCATGGAATTAATACATGAATGGAGTATATAATTATATCTTTGCAAGATGGAATGTGTATACATGTATGGCATGGCATGTGGCAGACACAGATGTATGTGATGTGTGATTGTATGTGTGGATTGTGTGTTAATGTACATGGTGGTCTGAACATGAGTATGGTATGTGTTTGTATGCATGGGGATGTTGCATTGTGTATCTTCACATGTTTGTAAAGTGTGTCTGGTGTTAGTGAATGTGTGAATGATATATTATGTGTGCACATGTTCTGGTATCACATGCATGGTATATTATTTGTACTGCATGAGACTGGTTTTGAAGAATTTAGGTTGATTTAGTTGGGCAGGATAATACTTGGTTTTAGACTTTAAAAAAAGAAAATGAAAAGACTATCAATAATACTAACATTCTAGTGTTTGAAAGATGTTTCATGTCTTTGAAAGGTACTAAATATGAAATAAAATCTCTAAAAACACACTTGACCTCATAGTTCCTTGTGAGGAAAACAGCATATTCCATCCTAATGGAAATAACCATATCTTAGACAAGTTATGTCAATAACTCATTCCCAGGGACCATTTTAAACTTAGATTCAACATCCCACAACGTGCTGTAGTGTCAGGTCTGTCACTATAATTTGGTCCTTGTTCTACTGATAAATTATGAATTTATGTCTAACATTGTGAATTACCAAGTGTGCACAGAGCTCCTAACCTAATCTAAGAAAGAAAGAAAAAAAAACACTCTTAGAAAAACCCTCAAGTAGGCTAGAACACCCTAACTCAATAAATCCAAACATGTGGACCTGCCTTTTAGGAAGGCAAAGGTCATTTTGAAATAAAAATCCATCAGCCTCTCAGAACTGGTCATTTTCTTTATGAAACACCAAGCAGGTGAGAAAGAAGACCTTATTCAAAATCAAATGCTCCTAAGGAAGGATAACAAGTAAGCAATGTTGGAAATGGTATGGAACCCTTACATTTAAACAAGTTGAGAAAGCCAATACCCTAGAGCATCTGTGCAAACAATGATCTTTCTGTTCATGCAGTCAAATGAGATGGAGAAATGTGCACACAGCAAGATATTTCTCATGTAGTTGCTCCAAGATAGAGCTTCTGTAACATTGCTTTGACAGAAAACTTAATCAAAACAATTTGTTCATTTTTACAAGGTTCTTCTTTCTCTTCATTGGCCTATGTTTCCATATAAGGAGTGTGGAGAACTTAAAAATTAATGGTCAAAACATTTATGCATCTTAATGAGCATTGAGAAGTTACAAAGGTAAATACTGACCCAGCTAGAAACCCATTGATTTACACTGGTGGTGTGATCGCAAGATATAAAGGTATAATAATAGCACAACGCTTATGGGATTGACTAACCAAGAATCTTAGAATAACGTTGCCAGGGAACTGGCAGGACAACCAAATACTACTGTTTTGCTGAAAATATATAGCAATAAAATACAACCTCTAACAGCATTATACTATGCTCATAGTTCAGTGTCTTGGTCAGCAATAATCAGAGAAGCCTCTTTCCTTGGTAGATGGCAATAAACAGATCCACAATCAGACAATGTGTAGATAGTGAGAGATTTTGTAACACTCTTTCCTAAGTGACATGTCTCCAACAAATTCCTCCTTTCAGGTCTCAGGGAGTCCTCTGGAAGAGCAGGCATGACAAGTTTAAGAGCCAGAAGGAATGAAAGACACCAAAGAAATAAGGGCTTCTTTTTTATTTTTTTATTTTTTTATTGTATATATTCTATATTTACAATTCATTTCCCTTTTTCTGGTTCCCCACCCCCAAAGGTCCCACATGTCCTTTTCCCTCCCCCTGCTCCCGCATCCACCCCCTCCCACTTTACTGTTCTTGTACTCTCCCACAATGATGTTTTGGTCCATTCTAGCACCAGTGGATATTAGCCTAGAAGCTTGGAACACCAAAGACACAAATCACATATCAAGTGATGTCTCACAAGAAGAAAGGAGTGGACACTGGTGCTAGAAATAAGGGCTTCTAAAAGCAGCCTAACATGTACATATGAACTCAGGCAACATGCACAGAGGTCTATACCATATGGGGGTCCTAGAGCTGAGAGGGCAAATGGACACACACTCCTTTCTCTAAACCTAAAATTATCTCAAATTGATAACCACTTTAAAAACAGTGTTTTCCAAGGGAGTCTCATTGAGAAAACAAATTAGTCTAGAGAGCAAGCTTCATGCCATGTTGACTGCAGATTATCAACATACACACACACAAAAATCTTAACAGTATCTTTGTGGTTCTTTGTCTTATAACGTTGTGCTATGCATTTATTTTATCTTATTTTATTTTATAATTTACTTTACAAGTTTTTGCCTATATATTATGACTTTCAGTTTTGTGTTTTTAAGGGATTCCTGTCTGTCCAAACATACATGTCTCTTTGTATCTACATGGGTTTCTCTTACTTTTTCTTTAGATCTTTTTCTTCTCCTTATTTTATCCTAGTCTCATTTGTTTTTTTTTATTATTCCTTAGATATCTTTTTGTTTTCTAATGAAAGACAGAAAAGGTGTACATCCAGATGGGAGGAGAGATGTGGAGGAACTGAAGGAGTTGGGGGTGTGAAACCATAATCAGATTATATTGTATAAAAACATCTTTTCATATGAAAAAAATCAATGGTGAAATGAGCACTGCATGCACACAAAGTGACATTTTTAAATGTATAGTAGTATTACTGAATCCTAGTAATTAAAGGCCAACTAGCATAAACATTTCTTCTCATCTTAAAAGACTAACCAAAAATTTTTCGTTCATGACATTTTATTAAAACTCAATAGGCATTTTGTAATTTTTAGGCTAAAAAATGCAGGAAACTTAAAAAGTAGAGTTACATTTTGGACAGTAATGTAAAAAAAATTGTTTTTACTGTTGTGGTTTGAATAAGAATGATCCGAGAATGCTTGGTAATCAGGGACTGCAAATGCTTGAAAGGACTGGAAATATTAGGTGTGGCCTTGTTGGACACAAAGTGTGTTTTGGTGTGCAGCAGAGTTTTGCTTTTGTGTGATGTTTGCTATGCTGAAAGGTTCAGAGTTTCAAGTCCTTTTGTTTTTAATTTTTCTTCTCTGTTTATTCTACAGTTCTTTTAAGTAGCTACTCTAAGATGCCCATAGAATAAGCATTAGAAACAGTGTGCAATAATAAAATTTGAAGTCTAGCTTGGCCATCAGATAAGGAAACAATTTCCATAGCAGAGCATAAAGAGCAGAGCATTCTGGGATAGAAAGTTTCTTGGGAAAATGTCAGAGTTTCTCAGCAGACAAAAGTAGAGGGATGTATCCTGGGAAAGATGTTTTATGACCCCAACAAATCAGTGAGGAACAGTTTTATCACTGGCTTGATTGAGTAACTGGGGCACTTAGGCTTCTTCAGTTAGCTTGATTAGACACTGAACAGTGGCACGGTGTGAAGCCCAGAATTGAATGGGCTTGAGTATAGGCTTTAAATGGCTCTGTTTGCATTTGAAAAGTTCATTGACAAATGAAGTTTTATCTATATTTTAGTATTTGAGGACACTCCTTGGGTCTGCAATATGCTGAGATATCACAACACCTAAGGAAGGATTCTCTTTTTCTGATTCTCATTTCCTTCTAATCTCTTTTGCCAGAAACATGAGGGACCTGCAATCTCCTTCTCTGCTTTCTGTTTCTTTATATGGTGGGAGCACTGTATAGATTCTGGAAGAAAGTTCCTCAAACCAGAGATGAAACCACACAGTGTGACCTCAGGGTTTTCTCACTGTGATGCGCATCTATGCACAGCCTTTGGCTATTTTTCTAAACTGTGTTTTTGGTGTGCAGCCCTGGGATAACAAATCTAGACATTTTGCCTTTCTTTACAATTCTACCCTTGCTGTTTATCCTCCAATTTCTAGTCTTAGATGGAAACAAGGAATGTCATTGTTTTCTAGTTTCTTGAATTTTTTTGTCACAACTTTTAAAATTATACATGTTGGAGTAGAAGCAAAAAGTATTTTAGGGAAAATCAAAAGCCCAACATTTTCAATGATAAACATATCAGGATGATACTCAAATTCTTAAAGCACTCAGTGTTCTAGAGGTTTAAGATCACCGCTATGCAAACTTGGCTGAGATGCAGCAAGATACATTGAGGAAGCACTAAAAACCCCAGGACTACTTGCCCAAGAGTGGTCACCTGCAGTGACTGGGACTTCCCACATCAACCATCAATGAAGAAAATGTGCCATAGGCTTACCCAAGGCCAATGTGATGGGGCTGTGCAATTTCCCAAGTGAGGTTCTCTCTTCCAAAATAACTGAATTGTGCCAAGCTAAAACTAGGCAGCATGGAAGGAAAGCTGGAATGTAGAATATTACATTGGTCAATGCAAACCCAAAATCACAGGAGAATGGACTAACACTACATTTGCATCTCTGTTGATTAATGTCTTGCCCTCTTTTTCCTAAATCTGCAAAGGCTTGTTTATTTCCCTTGTTTTTTGTTTTCATTGCTATGAAAAAAGAACTATGAGAATAAGTAACATTTCCACTGATGCTTCACAAATTTTTCTTTTATCGCTGATCTTAAAATTTTTATACTTCTACCAACTTTTGAAATGACACACACAAATCTCCACCTGGAGATTTGGAGACACTAGTCCTCTCTTTTGTGCTTGTAGACAGTAAGTATGCAGCTTCTTTGACAGAGTGACAGAGAGGGAGCATCACTGGATTCTTATTGCCTGATCCCTCTTCTTGTTCTTCTTGTTCTTCTATTTCTTCTTCTTGTTTTTCTTCTTGTTCTTGTTCTTATTGTTCTTCTTCTTGTTCTTGTTGTTGTTGTTCTTCTTCTTCTTCTTCTTCTTCTTCTTCTTCTTCTTCTTCTTCTTCTTCTTCTTCTTCTTCTTCTCCTTCTCCTTCTCCTTCTCCTTCTCCTTCTCCTTCTCCTTCTCCCTCTCCTTCTCCTCCTCCTCTCCTCCGTCTCCTTCTCCTTCTTCCTCTTCTATTTCTTTTTCTTTCTCTTCTATTTCTTCTTCTTTTTCCTCTTCCTCTTCTTCCTCTTCCTCTTCTTCCTCTTCCTCTTTGCACTTTTCATCTTGTTTGTCTTCTTTTTTCATATAAACTTAGATAGATTTATTTATTTATTTATTTATTTATTTATTTATTTATTTATTCTTTTATTCCATAGGATATTTAAATTTTAGGACAGAAATGACAAAATATTTAATAAAAGTGCTACATTTTTAGAATTCTAACCATTATTAGCAGAATGTCATCTATAAATTCACTTAACACACAATTTTATTTTCCATCTAAAATTGATGAAAACTATCTTATTTTAGGTTGAATATGGAGGCAACATGCCCAGAATTAAAATGCTACCTTAAGTTTTAATTAATTAATTAATCTACTTATTTACTTCATATCTACACTGCAGTTTCCCCTTTCTCCTCTCTTCCCAGTCATTTCCCCTTCTTCCCTTCCCCTGCCATCTGTTCCTCCTCCTCCGTTTCTCTTCAGAAAAGTGGAGACCTCCCATGGATATCAGCCTTGGCATATCAATTTGCAATAATGATAGATGTATATTCTCCTATTGAAGAAAGATGAGACATCCCAGTAGCAGTGAACAGTCCCCAAAACAGGCAGCAATATCAGAGACAGGCCTTGTTCCTGCTGTTAGACTTCCATCATGAATACCAAGCTGCATAATTGTTATATACATGCAGAGAGCCTAGGTCCATCCCATGCTTGCTCTGTTGGTGGTTCAATCTCTGCAGTTCCCCATGAGCCCTGGTTAGTTGATTCTCTACGTTTTCTTGTGGTCCCCTTGACCCCTTTGTTGAGCAAATTTCTTAGAATTTCTAATTCCTTTGTTATCTTCTTCTCACTGAAAATATTTATGTCCCATTCTACTTCCTTCATTTACCTTTTGCTGGTTCTTATCATATAATAACTTGAAAATTGGCATGGATCATCCCTAGCTCTGTCATATCTGAACATAACTTCTAGTTCATTACTTTCCAAAATTCTTTACTGGCATACATCATTGTTTGCCATTGTGTTACAGGGCATCTGTGTTTATATCCTTTACTTCCTCAGCATTTCCTCATATTAAAATAAACATCTATCTGTTTCATGAAAAAACTGTAAAAATTAAGTAAAGACTATGTATTATATCCTCTTTTTTAATATAATGCAGTACTGACATTGGTAGCATACTTCTAAAGAGATGTGTGCTGTCTGAGAACAACCTTATGTCTCCTGTACACATCTACCTGAATGGACCACATTGATATAACTGTCATAGATGACCCAAGATTATACAGACCTTGTCACATCTTATAAGTTGTCCTCTCTGCTGTATCATTACAGAAATAAGCCATGGTTTGCTGTAAGAATTTTTGTTGATATAGTTTGTTTGCTTTTAGAAACTAACTGCATGAAACAATATTACATCAAGAATTTTGGTTTCTTTTAAAACAAAGTTATGTTATGTGAATATGTTTTTATTTCAGTCCCAGGCATGGGACATGGTGCTGCTTCAGAGTGTCCACAGCTGCGAACTCTGATTTGTCTCAAGATCCAAGAGGAGCATGATTTTTGCCAACTGCAGGTAATTTACATTTGTAATTCTGGGAACTCTTGAGAAGGTATAATGTGAGAACCCCATGAGGGCCTGTGGCAGCTGCTGTTCCCTCTGCTGTTGCTCCTGCGCTGGTGGTCCCTGCTGCTGCTGGTTTCTGCTGTTGTGTTTGCTGCTCTTGCCATTGCTGAATTTCTGGTTGATGATGTCCTACTGATGAAGACTGCATTTGCTCCAAGGAATTCAATACCACTAATCAGCAGGAAGTAGCCTAAAGAAATCTATGCCCCCTTTCCCCACCAGCCTTCTTTTTTGCCTAGTGCTAGGAGGGAGGGTTTGGGGTAGAGAAGGGTGGTAGGAAAAATAACCTAAGAAACTAGACAAAACTTATGGCTACACAATATATAGCCCTAACCCTAACCCAATATATGCTGGTGGAAGTAGCATAATTGAGAATTTTTATGGCCCATAGTTATAAAATCCAAAAGGTTCACATCTGAACTTCATTACATGACAGGATTCAAATGTTGAAAATCATTTTGTTTACCTAAATTCAGTTCCTCATTTATGTCTCATGTACTTGGCCAACAAACAGGGTGTTGATAGGTTTTGATAGGTTATAAGTAACAGAACTGAGATGATCTACACTGCCTAGGTTTAACACAAATCAAGAGGTTGGTGAAACATTTACATAAGTAGAAAGGTAAATACTTATATCACACATGTAAAGTTCATTGAAAAATACTAGTAGAGTCTGTTGGGTGAATATAAGTGACAGGTCTGTCCATGATGAGTGAGTCCCTCTCATATCAATCAGTCAAGAACATCTTCTCACAGACTTGCCCACAGATCAATGTAATAAAGCCATTTTTTGAATTGAGGCTCACTTTCCTCTGTGAGACCAGTTTGTTTTCAACTGACAAAACAAAACAGGACAACAGGAGTGTCTTTCAAGGAACTAGAGAGAAGCAGGGCAGAATTGCAAGTTGGGAGAATTGGGGAGTCCATTGGAGGAAGAATTTGGTTTTACTCCAACAATCTTATATGCCACTGATGAATTTAAATTAAGATGTCTGTGATGGTTTGTATATGCTTGGCCCAGGGTGTGACACTGTTCGGAGGTGTGTCCTTGGTGGAATAGTGTGGCCTTATGGGTATGGGCTTTAATACCCTTATCCTAACTGCCTGGGAGGCAGTTTTCCACTAGCATCCTTTAGATGAAGATGCAGATCTCTCAGCTTTGCCTGCACCATGCCTACCTTGATGCTGCTGTGCTCCCAACTTGATGATAATGGACTGAACCTCTAAATCTGTAAGGCAGCCCCAATTAAATTTTGTCCTTTGTAAGGCATGGTGTCTGTTCACAGCAATAAAATCCTAAGTAAGACAAGTTCAGATCATAATTTTTGTTTTGAAGATTATGTATAGTACAATGAAGAAAGGAGGATATATGTTAAAGAAATAATATTGTGGTCAATGCTATTTCTAGGTAAGAGGTGATGATGGCTTATAGCTGATGGCAGAGACCAGTAGAAAAATTTTGAAGGCAGTAATGTTTTGAATTAGACTGTACACCATAAGCTTGGGCATTTGATCATGTGCTTCCCAGTTTGTGGCACTCAAATATTCAAGGGGTGTAGCATTACTGGAGGAAATATGTCTCTTCGGGTAGGCTTTGAGGACTTAAGTTCTAACCTTACTCGCAGTTTGCCTTCAGCTTTGTGTTTGTGGTTCAAGATTTAAGCTCTTAGCATCCTGCTCCAGCCTGCTACCTTTGTGCTGACATATATTCTAAGCTTTTGGGACTATAAGTCAAAATAAAATCATTCTTCTATTAGTTGTCTTTGACATGGTGTTTTATCAGAACAACAGAAAATGAACTAAAACAAAGGCAAGATTCTGGTTGTTCCTCCGATGGAACCGACATGGCCTTCCTATGGTGGAATCACAAAGTATGCTTATCTCTGTCATAAGATGCTTTTTCCTTTGTCAAGGGTTTATTGTCAAAATCAAAATACAATTACAATTACTGGAATTTTAATTTAATCCAGTCAGCTCTGTCTTATAAGAGACAATGAAAGAATTTTTATTTTTACTTTTTTATCTACCTGTCCTGATATTTTAGGTCTACAGGGAAATACCACGAGTCAATCTTACTCTCCCATTTTATTCCAAAGAATCTCCTGCTTCTTATACAGATAGAATTATGAGCATATTCACATTTCTCTGTTTGTGTCCTTAGCTCTAAGTAATTCTATTCAAAGAGACTTGTTCCAAAGACACAGCCCAAAGTCTTACATATTGACATGGAACAAAGGTGGACTGAGAATGAGCAGACGATTTCCAATATTTAGTGGAGATTACATGGCTCCTGGAACCATGTATTTATTCATTCCTTCAAAGGGGAGTCCTTAGCATATTGAAAATGACTACTGGCCTAGGGATCAAGAGATACTTGAGGGAGCAAGAGATCCATTTTTACAAATGCTATAGAAAATTGGGTTTTCATAATTTCCTTTGTGTTTTCTGGTAGGCAGAATGTACCAGAAACCTTATATAACCATAAGTTCTTGCCATGAGGACTACACTAGACGTTTCCACACATTCTGATCTCCATTGAAGTCGACAAGGTATAGACTTTTATGATGTGCCCCACTATTAAGCCATTCTGATAAATAGGAGAAAAATCATCAGAATTCATAAATATGTGGTGTTGGCCAACTTCTTAAGATTTAAGTAGTGTTGCTTTATTTCTCTTCAAGATGTAAAATATGGCTTCTGTTTGTTGTCTGTAGAAACCTCTTGTGTCTTGATGTCAGCTACATTCGCCTCAGATCCAGTTTGTCATCATCTACATCTCTCTTAGAGGTGGCTGAATGAATGATACGTCTCTTGAATTCTTTAAGAGGAAATGCATTTAAATAACTACAATACCATACACAGTAATCTCAGAAATTCCTGATTTCCAGTAAATAGCAAACAAATGGTAGAAAAGTGATCATCCCACATAGACTTGAGAAGTCGAGCCACCCACTGTTTATTATTGGTAGCAGTTGTGTACAGAACAAGGCACACTTGTATGAATTTGAGTGCTTTCCTAATTAACATCAGTCTGAAAGTGAAGAAAACATAATAAATAACTGTGCCCAGGCTGGTAGCAGATGACACGTGTTTAGCACTTGTGGCCTTCCTCTGATCATTGCACATGGGAAAGCATGGCTTCATCTGAATAGCTTCTCCTATAATTAGCAGCCTATAAATAGGCATTAGACCACAGGGAAAAATATTTCTTGATTTAAAAAGAAAGAGGTGATGAATGATGCACTCCCCAAGAATTCAGGTGTTCGTTATGCACAGTCAGCCTGTGAACATTTACTGCTGGGGAGGCAGCCAACTTTCAGCAAGTGAGGCAGTTGTCCTTTGGCTTTGCATCAGAGGTTGTAATGCTCTTGCCTTTACCCAGCTGCATGTGCTGTAACAATGAAGCCTACACCAAGGGAATGCATGTGGGTCAGACTCTGTGGTCCACATAAGCAGCTAGGCCTCCCTGCTGCCACAGCTTTACATTCTCTTTTGTTTTTATATGTGCCTGCTGCCTACTCCCAAGACTTGTGTGTGACACAGTTTATATGTCACAATGCTGTAGTGCCCTGCCAAAAAGATTAAAAGGATGTCTGAATTCTGAGTGTGATTAATTAGCTCTTTGGGGCTTTGCAAAGCATACGTGGATGTCTTCTGCTCTGGAGTCTAACCTCAAAATGGCCACCCACAGTCTGCCCAACCAGCACAAGTCCATTTGTTTATTTATATACTTCTTTGAGAATTTTTTGAAAGATGTTTGCCATATGATCTTCCTGCCAGGAAAATACATTTCCATTAGACCACATGAAGCTCAAGAAGAAGGAAGACCAAAGTGTGGGTGATTCAGTTCTTCTGAGAAGGGGAACAAAATATTCACAGGAGCAAATATGTAGGTACAGTGTAGAGCAGAGACTGAAGGAAAGGCCATCCAGAGACTGTACCACCTGGGAATTCTTCCTATATACAGTCACAAAATCCTGACACTATGGTGGATGCCAAAAAATGCTTGCTGAAAGGAGCCTGCTATGGCTGTCTCCTGAGAGGCCCTGCCAGAGCCTTACAAATACAGAGGCAGATGCTCACAGCCAACCATTGGACTGAGTGCAGGGTCCTCTATAGAGGATCGAGAGGGGTTTGCAACCTCAGAGGAAGAACAACAATATCAACCAACCAGAGCTCCCAGGGACTAAGCCATCAACCAAGGGGTACACATGGCTCTAGCTGCATATGTAGAAGATGACTGCCTTGTCAAGCATCAATGGAAGGAGAGGTCCTTGGTCCTATGGATAGATGCTCCAGTGTAGGGAATGAAGGGCAGAAGATGGAGTGGGTGGAGGAACACCCTCATAGAAATGGGAGGGAGGTTTAGACAGTGGCTATCGGGGAGGAGTGAAACTGGGAAAGGGAATAACATTTGAAATGGAAATAAAGAATATATTGAATAAAAAAGAAAAGAAATTGAAAGCAAAAAGAAAAAAGAAATGGTCTCTCAAGCATTTGCTTAGAATCACAAGAAAGAGGGAAAGAGGGACAAAGCAAAGGACTAACTTAGATTGTGTTTAACCCAAACCTTACACAAGACAAAGCACACTGTGTCACTGTACAAGCTGTACTCTGCATTTCAGTTTTCTTTTTACCAAGTTACAAATGAATAGAGACAAATTCATGATGTCTTTTATGTCTAGGGTGTGGGCACTCACCATGTGTTAGACATTTAGTAAATGTTTACTGACTCAAGCCAAGAAAAGCATTTCCCCTTTTCCTCTCTGCAGTCAGACTTGCCAGGTAGCCAAGTGGCTAATGGTAGAGGTTGGTTTGGGTCTAGGAATTACTTCAAAGTGGGAGCACCAGTAACCAGAATCCAAAAGAAGTGGAGGAAAACTGTGGGTGAAGACTTGGGTTCTACTTTCGCTATAGTATCATACCAAAAGAACTGCCCCACCCCAAATACAAGAACAAATGCCATGGTATGGTTTGGTTTTTGGAGAACAAGAACTATGGCTTCTGGATGGGAGAAACTTGGACCTGCTTCATGTTTTCTATTTCTCACTATTGTAGTTACTTTCTTATAGTTTTAGTTTTTAAAATTACGTATATGCGTGTGCATATGTGTTGGGGTATGGTCATGTGAGTATAGGTTGCAAAAATGGTTGTTAGATGCCCTGGAGCTAGAGTTACAGATGGTTCCAGCTGCCTGGCGTGGATGTTTGGATCTGGACTCGTGTCCTATGTAAAAGTAACACACAATATTTTTTTTAAATTTTAATTCTAATTTTTTATTGAATATATTCTTCATTTACATATCAAACATTTTACCCTTTTTCCAGTTTGCCTGGTCCCCGAAAACCTCAAAACCATTCTTTCACCCTCTGCCTCCAAGAATATTCCCCTCCACTCAAACCACTCCCACACACCTCCCTTGATTTCCCCACTCTGAGGCATCTATTGTGCCTTCACAGGACCAAGGACCTCTTCTCCCACTGATGCCAGACAAGGCATTCCTCTGTCACTCTTTTGGGTGGAACCATGTGCACCCTTTGGTTGATGGCTTAGTCCCTGGAAGCCCTGGGGTATCTGGTTGGCTGGCATCATTGTTCTTCCTGAGGGTCTATAAACCCTTTCAGCTCCTCCAGTCTGCCATCCATCTCCTTCTTTGGGAATCCCGTGCTCAGTCCAATGGTTGACTGCTAGCATCTGCCGCTATATCTGTAAGGCACTGGCAGGGGCCCTCTGGAGACAACCATAACAGACTCCTTTTGGTACACACTTCTTGATATCTATAATTGTTTCAGGATTTGGTGACTGTTTATAGGATGAATCCCCAGGTAGGACAGTCTCTCTGTGGCCATTCCTTCAGTTTCTGCTCCATACTTTGTCTCCACAATTGCTCCTGTAAGTACTTTGTTCCCTTTCTCAGAGGAACCAAAGCACCCCCACTTTGATGTTCCTTCTTCTTGAGCTTCCTGTGGTCTGTGAATTGTAACTTGTTTATTTTGAGCTTTTGGGCTAATATCCACTTATCAGTGAGTGTATACCAGGTGTGTTATTTTTTGTGATTGGATTACCTAACTCAGTATGACACTTTCTAGTTCCATCCATTTGCCTAAGAATTTCATGAATTCATTGTTTTTAATAGCTGAATAGTATTAAATAGCATTAATACCAATACTAAATAGTATTAATAGCATTGTGTATATATACCACAATTTCTGCATCAATTCCTCTGTGGAAGGACATCTGGGTTCTTACCAGCTTCTGGATACTATAAATAAGGCTGCTATGTACATAGTAGAGCATGTGTCTTTATTACACATTGGAGCATTTTCCGGGCCTTTGCCCAGGAGTGGAATAGCTGGTTCCTCAGGTAGTACTATGTCTAATTTTCTGAGGAACCACAAAACTGATTTCCAGAGTGGTTTTACCAGCTTTCAATTCCAGCAGGAATGGAGGAGTGTTCCTCTTTCTCCACATCCTCTCCAGCATCTGCTGTCCACTGCGTTTTTCATCTTAGCCATTCTGACTTGTGTGAGATGGAATCTCAGGGTTGTTTTGCTATCCATTTCCCTGATAATTAAGGATGCTGGCCATTTCTTTAGGTGCTTCAGAGCCATTAGAGTTTCCTTAGTTGAAAATTCCCTGTTTAACTCTGTACCCCATTTTTTAATAGGGTTATTTGACTCTTTGGAGTCTAATTTATTGAGTTCTTTGTATACATTGAATACTAGCCCTTTATCATTTGCAGGATTGGTAAACATCTTTTCCCAATCTGTTGGTTGCCATTTTATCCCATTGACAATGTCCTTTGCCTTACAGAAGCTTTGCAGTTTTATGAGGTCCCATTTGTTAATTCTTGTTTTTAGAGCATAAGTCATTGGTGTTCTATTCAGTTACTTTTCCCCTGTGCCCATGTGTTCAAGATTCTTCCCCACTTTCTCCTCTATAAACTTCAGTGTATCTATTTTTTTGTGGAGGTCATTGGTCCACTGCGACATGAGTTTTGTATATTTACATTTTTCTTTTTTCTTTTTCTGCATTCTTTGTTTATATTCCAAATGATTTCCCCTTTCCTGGTTCCCCCTCCCCATAAGTCTCATAAGCCTTCTTCCCTTTGCCTGGTCCCCAATCAAACCCCTCCCACTTCTCTGTCCTGGTAAACCCCTACATTGCTGCATCAAGCCTCTCCAGGACCATGGCCCTCTCCTTCCTTCTTCTTGGGAATCATTTGATATGTTAATTGTGTCTTGAGTATTCAGAGCTTCGGGGCTAATATCCACTTATCAGTGACTGCATTCCATGTGTGTTCTTTTGTGATTGGGTTACCTTACTTAGGATGATGTTTTCAGTTCCAACCATTTGCCTAAGAATTTCATGAATTCATTGTTTTTATAATTGCTGAGTAGTATTCCACTGTATAAATATACCACGTTTTCTGTATTTATCCCTCCACTGAGGGACATCTGGGTTCTTACCAGCTTCTGGCTATTATAAATAGGGCTGCTATGAACATAGTGGAGCATGTGTCCTTATTGCATGCTGGGGGAATCCTCTGGGTATATGCCCAGGAGTGGTATAGCAGGGTCCTCCAGAAGTGTGATGTCCAGTTTTCTGAGGAGCCACCAGACTGGTTTCGTACCAGCTTGCAATCCCATCAGCAGTGTAGGAGTGTTCCTCTTTCTCCACATCCTTGCCAACACCTGCTGTCTTCTGAGTTTTTAAATCTTAGCCATTCTGACTAGTGTGAGGTGAAATCTCAGGGTTGTTTTGATTAGATTTGCATTTTTCTGTATGCTGACCTCCAGTTGATCCAGCACCATTTGTTAAACATGCTGTCTTTTTTCCACTGGATGTTTTTAGCTCCTTTGTCAAATATCAAATGACCATAGGTGTGGGTTCATATCTGGGTCTTCAATCCTATTCCATTGATCTTCCTGCCTGTCTCTGTACCAATACCATACAGTTTTTATCAGTATTGCTCTGTAGTAGAGCTTGAGGTCAGGGATGGTGATTCCCCCAGGAGATCATTTCTTGTGGAAAATATTTTTCACTATCCTCAGTATTTTGCTATTCCAAATGAAATTGCAGATTGCTCTTTCTAGCTCTATGAACAATTGACTTGTGTTGGAGAAAAACGCCCACATTAAGGGGCTGGAGTCCAACCATCTTACATGCTCTCCTAATTCATGTATGCAGCTGATTCAGCACCCTTCCTCATCCACAGTTTCAGGAGCTTGCTAATCAATAAACTGACCAAATATTTAGTTACTGGAACCCTATACAGCAACTAGCTAATCAATAAACTGACCTTTACCCAACTGTCCTTACCCTTGCATTCCGAGGATATTTCACCTGATTGTTTCAGATTAATCATATTTCCACCTTCCCCCTCCATACTGCTTAAAACTCACTGTCCTCGTTACAATAAACAGACCTTGACAACGATTTTGCTTGGTCTCACTCTCCTGTCTCGCCCATTCTACTTTCAGGCTGGATCCCCCTTGACCCCCACAAATAACTGAGTCAAGCAGTACTGGACAGGTGGCACCCAGATGTGAGGCTCGTGGTACGGACCCCAGGTTGGACAACGGAGTTTACAGACCCGGGTGAATTCTCAAGGAGCTGATGCCTTGCCACTCACGGGGAAAGATTACGGGTCGGTAAGTAAGTGTTCATTGTTGTCACATACAGAATGGGACAAAAGCTCTCTAAAGAAGCAGCCTTTATCAAAGATATAAAGAGCTCTCTCAGGGATAGGCGAGTTAGAGTTAAGAAAAAGGATTTGTCAGAATTTTTTTATTCATTTCTAGTACTTGCCCTTGGATAATAATTGAGCGCCCAGACATTTATCCTCACTCCTGGATTAAACTCGGTAGAGAATTGAATGCATTGCTTAAACTAGAGGGCCTGAGGCAGTTCCGACTCAAATATTTGGTTACTGGAACCTTATACATGATGTCTTGTCTGATTCTCCTGGCTCCTCAAGGATCTTAGCAGCAGAAGAGTTTCTTAAGCCGCTTTCTTGCGCCTCTTATTCTGCCTCTCTGGCCTCCAAAAGTGAAACTAAAAAAAGGCCACCCTCACCTTGTCCTTCTGTAACTATCGCTATGCCTTCTGAAGGCAACCCATTTACAATTTTAGACTCTCCAAAAACAGATATTTGTCTCCTTTATCCCTCACTTTCAAAAATTAAGTCTCCTTCCCATGAGGAGACCCCCTCCCTGCCACAAGGGTCGCTCTCCCCTCTCCCCGCAGGGCCCATCGTCCTGTCTCAGTAGGGTGTCCCATCCGTCCCATGGGCAGTCCCTCTGGGGTGACAGCAGCAGGGACCTACCCTGCACGGGCCAGAGCAGGGCAGCGAACCAGCTGGCCCCTGGCAGGAGGGGGGCCTGGCCACTCAGGGGTGGGGGGCCGGTGGCGGTGGCAACTCTGGCCTCGAGCAGGGCCCTTCCTGTGGGTCCCAGGGTCTCATGGGTAGTCTCCTACATGTCAGAGTTCCCCTGCAGGCTCCAACCGCCAGGCCACAGGTTTCTGCATGGTGCCTTGCCTAGGCAGGCGCCTAGCATCCAACTTAGAACTGGTGCAGAGCAGGGGAATCCTACTGTTTAATTAAAACAAAACATCGTGAAGGCCGGGGCAGGTGTTGACTCAATGTGATTTCTAACCAGGAGCTCATAGAGACAGAACTTTAAATTATAAACGCGCTGTAGAGAGGCCTATATTTGCACATCTTGGGGGATGTGAAAGTACCGGAGATGCTTATTGGAATTCTGTCTCCTCCTGGGACTACATTCAAGTAAGGAAGGGTTTTATTTATTCTCAAATAAATAAAACCCTAAGTAAAGAATGAAGAAACACCGTTCCTTCTAAGGGATGGTGTAACCACTCCAGATACAATTTACTGATGCTGGAAAAAAGATCTCTCTAGAGAGTTGGCTTAAAGGATTTGAATGTGACCTCAGGATGTATGTTACCAACACAGATCCCAGAGTGACCTTTAAAATAATGCTACTTAAGTGCATCCCAAATCAGCAAAACAAAGTTGCCATCGGTCCTAACTCAGAGCTCCATCAAAACAATGACCAAACCCATGATCCCAGGAAAACATTCGCTAATTCTGTCACACCCCTACCCCCTTCTTCTAGCTCAACCTACTCTCCCTGCAGGTCACCCCCTCTACTGCTGATTTTGTTTTGTCTTTAGTTAATGCCTCGATTCAAGCCATTCATGAGGCCAATCATAGGTTCTTAGAAGAATGTTGGGTTTGCTACTCCTCTAACCCACCCTTTTATGCGGGAATTGCTAATTTTGAAAATTTATTATTTACTAATGACACCTCCAGCCTGCAATGGAGCCCACCTGAAAAGCAAGGCCTGACCCTTAGCAAAGTCTCTGGTCTAGGTTTGTGCCTCCTTGGGCCCTATATGTTACCTCCAAAGCCCTAATAGAAGTTTGCAGTTGGACCTTGCTGGTAAATGGTTCCTTTCAATATATTTCAGCACCTAATAATGCCTACCTTGCCTGCTCTTCAGCATTAACTACCTTTATAGTTGCCAGTACCTTTCTCACCAATTGTGATTATTTCATAGAAGTTACCCTTCTCCCACACCTAACCTTTCATGAGGCTGAGGAGTTCCTGGGGTTTTGGGCATGAGGAACTATGTTTCCCTCCAGGGCAAAGAGAGAACCCATAACTGCAGTCACATGAGCAATCATCCTTGGACTGGGAACTGCAGGCGCTGGGACAGGAATTGCCTCCTTGATTACCTCTAACCAGCAATATGCTTAACTCAGTGCAACAGTCGATAGAGACATCCAAGAGTTACAATCAGGTCTTAAAAATCTTAAAGATTCAGTTTCCTTTCTTTTAGAAGTGGTCTTGCAAAATAGGAGAGGACTGGACCTCCTCCTCCAACAAGGAGGATTGTGTGTTGCTCTTAAAGAAAAATGCTGTTTCTAAACAGGCAAGACAGGGTTAGTTGAAGACAGTCTACAAAAAATCAGACAGTTTAGAAAAGAAAAAGAGAGAAAGAGAACAAAAAGAATCTCGGTATCAAAATTGGTTTTCCACTTCTCCATAGCTTTCCACCTTACTCCCCAGCTTATTGGGCCCCTTGATAGGATTTCTCCTGCTCATTTCTTTTGGCCCCTGGGTCTTTCAAAAGCTAACTCGTTTCATTAAGTCACAGGTGGATTCAGCCTTTGCCAACAAGCCAGTATCGGTCCATTACCATCACTTGGAGATGCGAGATGGAGATACTTCTGCCTATGAGAAGCCAATAGTTACCCCTTCTGCTGGCCTAGATTTTTCAGTCCTGGCCTCAAAGCATAACACTCCTTGGTATAACAAGCTATGGAGACGCCAATGATGGGAGATAGCATGATGCCATATGCTAGGTGCACACTTTTAAAGCTGTAGAGTGACTCCATGACTGGAAGTAGCATAAGGCCATGGCCCAGAGGCCCTCTCTCAGGAGTACTGGGCATAGCCCAGAAACCCACTCTGGGAGAGCTGGACATGGATACACCTCATGTAGCCTAAGACAGAGGCTCTACCCACATACACTTGTGTACAAAGGTGCTGGCTGTAGATGCACATCACATCATGTGGCCTAAGGCAGGCTCTCTATCAGTTATGCAAAATAGGGGGAGATGTTGAAGACAAATGCCCACATTAAGGGGCTGGAGTGCAACCATCTTACAGGTGCTCACATATGCAGCTGATTCAGCACCCTTCCTCATCCGCTGTTCCAGGAGCTTGCTAATCAATAAACTGACCAAATATTTAGTTAACCGGAACCCTATATAGGAACTAGCTGATCAATAAACTGACCTTTACCCAACTATCCTTACCCTCGCATCCCAAGGATATTTCACCTTGATTGTTTCAGATTAATCCCCTTCTCCCATTCTCCCTCCCTACTGCTTAAAACTCGCTGTCCTCATTACAATAAACAGACCTTGAAAACGATTTTGCTTGGTCATGCTCTCCTATCTCGCCCATTCTACTTTTGGGCTGGATCGCCCTCGACCCCCACAAATAACTGAATCCCATGGGATGGGACAGATTTGGAATTTTGGTGGGGATTGCATTGAATCTGTAGACTGCTTTTGGAAAGATGGCCATTTTAATATATTAATCTTTCCAATCCATGAGCATGGGAGATCTTTCCATCTTCTGAGAACTTCTACAATTTCTTTCTTCAGAGACTTGAAGTTCTTTTCATACAGAGCTTTCACTTGCTTGGTTAGAGTCATACCAAGGTATGTAATATTATTTGTGATTATTGTGAAGGGTGTCATTTTCCTAATTTAAAGACTTTTTAGAATTTAATGAAAATGAAGACACATCATATCAAAACTTATGGAACACAATGAAAGCAATAGTAAGAGGAAAACTCATAGCTCTGAGTGCCTCCAAAAAGAAAATGGAGAGAGCTTATACTAGCAGCTTGACAATACACCTGTAGGATCTAGAACAAAAAGAACCAAATACACCCAAGAGGAGTAAACAGCAGGAAATAATGAAAGTCAGGGCCCAAATCAATCAAATAGAAACCAAAAGAACTATACAAAGATTCAACAAAACCAGGAGCTGGTTCTTTGAGAAAATCAACAAGATAGATAAACACTTAGCCAGACTAGCCAGAGGGCTCAGAGGCACTACCCAATTAATAAAATTAGAAGCGAAAAGGGAGACACAACAACAGAACTGTGGAAATTCAAAAAGTCATCAGATCCTACTACAAGAGCTCAACAAAATTGGAAAATCTGGATGAAGTAGCACATACTCTTAAAAGTTGAGTGAGCTCTCCAGTCCCTGATAGAAACATTTTCTTGATTTGATAATGGATTTACTTAGAGGTAGCTTTATTTATTTATTTATTTATTTATTTAGTTAGTTAGTTAGTTAGTTTTTGCCTGTTTGTTAACTTTGGTGAGGGAGACATGAGTATTCGTGATTCCTAGTATAGAGTTAACAATCAGGGCCAGTTCCCAAGTATCTGCACTAATTATAGAAATGCTAGTATAGAGTTAACAATCAGGGCCAATTCTCAAGTATCTGCTCTGATTATAGAAATGATGTCTATGTGTGTGTGCCTGTGTGTGTGTGTATCTGTGTGTATGTGTGTCTGTGCTAGAGTAGAATGAGCTTGCAAGATGGTTTCATGTTTGGTGTTGTAAAATCATCCCTCACCTTTCTCTCCTTTTCTTTTTAGAAAGTAATAAAAAGCTTAATTCTCAGGTTGATTTTGGCAATGCTTGGTTGAGTAGCTAAAGATGCATGTTCTATTAAGCTAAGTTTTTCCAAAAAAATTCTGTCTTTGTACAGGAATATTGGAGATTGAATATTTTGCTAAATAAAATAAATTACTGAATATTTTACTAAAAATAACTTAAATTTTTCATAATTCTAAATTATGTTAGGTATAAATTATGGCAAGTGTATACAGTGCCTTGAGTATTTTGCATCATGACATCCCTTAAGTTTCTACACCTTGCAGAAAAGACATGTGGCAAATGGAGGATCCAAATTGCAAATAGCTCTTATTTCATAATTACCTTAATCCTATTTAGAAGGGAGGACGAAATTACCATAGGGAATTTCCACATTACACTATTGCCTTGGAAGTGAAATTTCAGCATTAATTGTGGAAAGACCATAATATTTCCCAAACTTTCAATATAAAAATCTTCTCTATTTTCCAGGATATTTATCCTATTATAGGAATTCACAGTAATATGATATACACATATTGAGAGATGGATTCTGCCCAATTCTTAAGTACTTTCTTGTTGCTGTGACCAAAGAACTTGACACAAAACATTGCACAAGTAGTAGAACTTATTTTGGCGCATGGTTTCAGAGATATTTGCATCCATCATGGCAAGGAAGACATTGTGGTGATAACAAGTCTAATACAGAGTTATAACAGCCTATTAGGATCTACTCAGCCTTAGGGAAACAGGAAGCAGAACCTATAGCCAGTACCAGAAACAGCTGTGATCTCCAAAGATTCACCCAAATGAATTACCTCTGTTAGTCTCCTCCTTCTAAATACTCCACAGGCATTAAGATAGCGCCAAAAGTTGGAGCCCCACACATTTGAAACCTGAAACTGAGAAGAACATTTTATATTTCAGTTCAAATTTATTACAGTGTTTCTATTGTTCCATGTCTCAAGCAACTAAGAGAATGAAAATAGGAAACTGCCTTTCATCAGGAACTCATGAGCATCTCCCAACACCAACCAGTACAATATTCTTCTTAAACCACTAGAAAATTACACTATGGTCTATTTTCTTTTCTTTTTTTATTGGATATATTCTTTATATTTCATTTCCCTTTTCCTGGTTCCCCAAAGGTACCACATGCCCTTTCCCTCCCCCTGTTCCCCCATCCACCCCTTCCCACTTCCCTGTTCTGGTATTCCCCTATGCTGATGCATTGAGCCTTTCCAGAACCAGGGGCAACTCCTTCCTTCTTCTCGGGCATCATTTGGTATGTGGATTGTGTCTTTGGTGTTCCAAGATTCTAGGCTAATGTCCACTTATCAGTGAGTGTATACCATGGGTATTCTTTTGAGACTGGATTACCTCACTTAGTATGATGTTCTCTAGCTCCATCCATTTGTCTAAGAATTTCATGAATTCATTGTTTCTGATGGCTGAATAGTACTCCATTGTGTATATATACCACATTTCCTGTATATATTCCTCTGTTGAGGGACATCTTGGTTCTTTCCAGCTTCTGGCTATTATAAATAAGGCTGTTGTGAACATAGTGGAACATGTATCCTTATTGCATGCTGGGGAGTCTTCTGGGCATATGCTCAGGAGTGGTATGGCAGGGTCCTCCGGAAGTATCATGTCCAGTTTTCTGAGGAACCACCAGACTGATTTCCAGAGTGGTTGTACCAGCTTGCAATCCCACCAGCAGTGGAGGACTGTTCCTCTTTCTCCACATCCTCTCCAACACTTGCTGTTTCCTGAGTTTTTAATCTTAGCCATTCTGACTGGTGTGACGTGAAATCTCAGGGTTGTTTTGATTTGCATTTCCCTAATGACTAATGATGTTGAACATTTCTTAAGGTGCTTCTCATTATTGTTATTTTGTTTGGATTTGGTGTGAAATTATCCTTTGCTAAGAATGAATAATTGTGTAATGTTCCTCTCAGAATGTGTATATCATTTCATAAACACATACACATGTTGAGAAAAATGTTCTCTTGTGTAATGTAGGACTTCTTTGAGACTATGAAGGGTCAAGTCTGTAATCAGTTAGTGATCGAGTTTTTATGTTCTTGACATTGTTTTTTCGAAATGAATTCTCTCAAAACTACAATGGTGGCTCACTTTTATATGTCTTGGGTTAAATATTGAGGGGAGAAATTATCCAGGAAAAAATCTTTGGTGTTGTAGTAAATCCTAGGCAGAAGTAAGAATGTAATAAAGACTGGTTTGCCAGATGTAAGCAGCCTAGTGATTGCTGCATATCCAACTGCTCCAAGCACTTTATAAGGGAAGCTGAAGTAATTGTTCTCCATGGGTGGGCAGGCAGTGTCCATGAAAAAGGTATACATTTGTTACCTGAATGTGTGTGTGTGTGTGTGTGTGTGTGTGTGTAAAGACAAATAGAGACATTTAGACACTAGCTTACAAAATTTGGAGACCCTTCTCCTTTGACTGAGCCTTTCCAGAAAATAAAATAAACAGAATGTCAGGGCTTGTTCATCTGGTTGGCAAGTCACACTTCCCCTACATCCAAAGCCAGCTGAACTAAGAAATATTTTGGTTTCTGAAGCTGAAATCAAGAGCCAGCACAGTGAATACCTACCTGAGTGAATCACATCATACATTTTCATGAGGCTTGGGCCAGAAAGTCAGCCTTGTTTGCAAACTGTTCTCTTGGAACTCCTTACAGCAATTTGGTTTTAGGCTCATTTATCAAAATGATGTAGGTCACAATACAACTGTGTAAGGGTGCATGGAATATTTCTGTTGTGAGAGGAGAAGGGTTCTAAACTGGTTATTCATCTGCTAATACCTATATTTTAGCTACAATTGAGCCTCTTGCTATTTAGGATATACACTGTAGGATGCCAATGCTGGCAGAAACCTGGTTGAGCAGACAAAAAAATCTCTTTTTTCCTTCCTCCTCTTCCTCTTCCTCCTTCTGTATTGGACTAGAGAGGAAATACTTTAAGTACTACAGGTCATATAGTCTCCATTATAACCTTTCAATCTGTTCAACTCTTCCATTAAGAAATAAAACCAGCTAAACATAAGCAAATAAAAGTGGCTGTATGCCACTACAAATTTGCAAAAATGGTTACTGGCCAGATATGGCTCATTTAGTAAGAGTTTCGGGCGCATGGTATAGATTCTTCCTTCCTTCCTTCCTTCCTTCCTTCCTTCCTTCCTTCCTTCCTTCCTTCCTTTCTCTTTTTTTCTCCCTCCATCCTCTCTCTCTTCCCTCTTTTCTTTGTTTCATTAATTAAATTAAATTAATTTGCATGCTTATTGCCGCTCCCCAAGCTTCTCTTCCTAGGCTTACCCTCAGAAGTTCCTCCTCCATTATCCATTTCCCTCTTGATCAGAGAAGGGAAGCTCACCCTAGGTACCACTCCATCTTGGGATATCAACAGGATTAGGTGAATCCTTTCCCACTGAGTTCCCACCAAGCAATCCAGATAGGGTAAGCAACAGAGTCAGAGACAGCCCTTGATCTAGTTGTTATGGGATCCACATGAAGATCAAGCTGTACATCTGCTACAACTATGTAGATATCAGCCATCTGAATACTGTTTGAATGGTTGTTCAGTCTCTATGAGTCCCTAAGGGCCAGGTTAGTTGATTCTGTAGATCTTCTTATGATATTCTTGATTTCTCTGGCTCACTCGATCCTATCTCCAATTTTCCACCAGACTCCCCAAGCTCCACCTGATGTTTGTCTGTGGGTCTCTGCATCTGTTTCCATCCACTGCTAGATGAAGTTTCTTAGAAAACAGTTATACTAGGCTCCTGTCTGCAAGCATAGCAAAGTGTCACTAATAGTGTCATGGTTTGAGGCATATGTTTCAACTTGAGTCAAGCATTGGTTGCACATTCCCTGAATTTTGATACTTCATTTTTATCCCTGCACATCTTAAAGGCAGGGCAAATTTTGGATTGAATGTTTTGTGGGTGGGTTGATGTCTTCCTTCCTCCACTGAAGTCCTGCTTGGCTACAAATGTGGCCACTTCAGTCTTCATATCTCACTTGCTAGGAGTCTCAGCTATGGATGCCCCAGTAGATTATTAAGAATCTTCCCATCCCATGTCTCCCTTTGGCAGCAATACACTCAAATTAGAATGATACAGAGATGATTGTGGTCCTTGAGTATGGATTACTTCTTTCTATTAGTGATGAAGAAACCAAATTCCAAAAAAGCTGTTCATGCTCTTTGACTGGTGAATGATTGGCCCCAAAGCATGTGTATTACTTATCTTGCTTTATAAGGCAGATTTTATACCACTGTTGCTTCAGAAGCTTCAGGAGGTAGACAGCTTTCTTCTTTTCATTAGCTAAAGCAAGTGTCTCGATTTTAGACAGCTACTGTTCTTAGAACAATTTAATTCCATTTAGTGTGTGTGTATGTGTGTGTGTGTGTGTGTGTGTGTGTGTGTGTGTATGTATGTATGTGTGTGTGTGTATGTGTGTGTGTGTGTGTTTGCACATTCGTGCACAGGCACATGCCACAGTGTATGTGTTGAGGGTAGTGTAGTCTGAACTGTGCTTCTACTTTCATGTGGTTCTGGTCTCACACTCAGTTTATTAGGCTTGTTGTACAGTTTATATTCACCTGATAAGCCACCTCACTGGTCACTGTGAGCATTTAATATAGAAGAAATGTATAATATGTTTCTATGAAAAATGTACATTTTAAATACTTATATCAGAGAAATACATAGTTTCTAGTACAAGAGGAATGAAATGTTGAGATGTCAGAGATCAGTACACAAATATATCCTGGCTCTTCAGAGTCGCTGATGTTATTCTTTGTGTTTGTTTAACCAGCCCTTTAAACTTTCCTGAATGAGACAGAAGAAAGGAATGAGAGAACAAAGAAGAAAGTGAAAGAATAAAATGGAGGAGAAGAGAGGGAAGGAAGAAGGAGAGAGAGAGAGAGAGAGAGAGAGAGAGAGAGAGAGAGAGATTGATTAATGGAGACATCTCCCATAGCTCTCTAATCTGTTAAGAAAACGAATTGTTGAGAGGTAGATGGTAGTCTAGGAGGCAGGCATGCTCTGTTTCACTGAGTGCTAGTTAAGGATTGCCTTGCATAGTAGGAAAACAGCATAAACTGAACAGGATCAGCATGAAGGGTTCCTGTGAAGAAGACAATGAAATGCACATAACACTTCCTTCAGCCATGATTTGGTATGCCCAGAAAGTTCTCAAAGCTTAATCTCCTACAGTATACTGTTCATGTCAGCAATTCTGGTACAGATGAACTACTGGTTCTTGAAAAGTTGGATTTCTTACATGAACCTAGTTTGGAAAATGGTGTGTTTAATAAAAAAGCTAATGTTTGGTAGGCCAGTTTGCAGTGTGGGTGTCAATTATAGATTGCAAGGTTATTATTTAACACAGTGGGGTCATTTTGTCATTGAAAACATGATGACATAAGTGCCTCTGACATAAATCTGGAAACTATAAATTTGTTAACAGGTATCCATCAGAGAAGATCAATCAGGCATTGTTCAAGTTAATAGATAATCTTTATTAGTTGGCCAGCAAGTGCCATGGGTGTTCAGGACCCAAGTATAGACTTGAGCCTTTCTCAGGTGCAATTTTAAGCACAAAACCACATTCTAGGTGCACCCCACTTAGCAAGAATAGTCAGACAGAAGCAGAACTGTAGAAGCCTCAAAGAAAGGTTACACATAGGTACATTTCTAGAACATAGAGGATTGTGCATAGAGGATTGGGTCTTCCTTCTCAGTTTGGCCATTGTTAAATTTACATGCTGGGCTCTTAGGTCAGATGTTGTCTTGATGTCTCTAACATTGCTGATTGTGCTAAGGTCTGGTGGTATGCCCCAGGTTCAGTTCTGAATCATTCAGCAGTGGTGGAATCAATTTCTTAGTGTTATATCCAGTGTGTATGTTCTCCTCTGAGGCTGTCTTGGGATCTCTACAAGAGTAAGGCAGTATGACACTCAGTATCTGATAAATGACTGGTGATGAGTCCTAGTGACAGAATAAAAGTTCCTCCCTCATTCTTTCGTTCATCTAAATGCATTCTTTCTCTATGAAATGTCTCTTTATCCTTTGTCCTCACCACTTAATATGTCCAAATGTACACAGGGCATTAAGTTTATAAATGACTTACCCTCCTGGCATGTTCACTTGTACCCTCAGCAGCCAGTTGGTGGTATTTATTTGAGGAGAATAATTCCTAGTTTGAGGAAGTAATTCCTGTGGAGTTTGACCCTGAAGGTTCTACCTTCCTATCTGTCAAAGGGTGGCAGCTGAGTCCTATACTCCAACACCCTCAACACAGGCTCGAATTTAGTAAGCAATGGAAAGACTGTTGACTGGGACCACCGAAGCTATGAAAGAAGGCAAAACCCTCCTCCCTTTAATCTCTTTCTATCAGAAATTTTGTCACAGCATTGAGAAAAGTCACTAATCGGGTGTCTCTGGTTAGCATGGTCATGCAGAAGTAATCTGCTTCCCACTGTAGTTCAATTTGTGAAGCAGTCAAAAGGTTCTAGGGGAAAATGTGCTTTGACTACTTCCATGAGTTCCTTGTCCAGTTCTTCAGGAGGCCCTTTTTCCAGGTATCTCTACTTGTCTCTTCTCTTTGTAACCCAAGCATACCTGGTTTCACTTATCTAGTTAACATTTTCTTTATTTTTAACCATGTTTTATCATCTAAACCATGTAATTTACTGGCTTAAATTAATTGTATTACTTAATGAACTTCATATTTTTATAATAGAATATTGGATTTCTCATTTATCCAACATTTCCCCCCCCCATTTTTAAATATTATCCTGGACTCCATTATTGAATATAAAATCCTTTTGAAGTTTTTGTCT
Organism: Apodemus agrarius; assembly: GCA_964023405.1. Lineage (NCBI taxonomy): Eukaryota > Metazoa > Chordata > Mammalia > Rodentia > Muridae > Apodemus > Apodemus agrarius. The sequence goes on from OZ030009.1 coordinate 83,692,359, forward strand.
TTTATTCATTTCCCTTAACCACAGTTGTTCTTTCAGCCAACTATAGAAAATTTGCTCTAAACTCTTGCCTTGCCCATAATTCCAGTCTTGCTTTTTTTTTTACATTCTTCCCTGGAGGGCTAAGCATGCCCAGAACATACTTCTGAAAAGTTTGATGCTGACACTAATGAAACATTCACGCAGAATCCTTTGCTAAGAGTTCAAAATTTGTGATAGATCATAGGAGTTATATTATGTTGGAACAAACCTGGACTTAGATTACAGACAATATACTTAAATGGGTTTTTTTTTGAGGGGCTACAGAGCTGGCTTTATTTCTTCAAGTTGAGAGGGCTCAAGGAAACAGTACTGGGAACATGGGCCTTCTAGTGGGAGCTGGACTTTCAACAGACCAGCTTTGTTTTGCTTTTTACCCCAGATGATCCAAAACAAAACGTTTTTCAATGGAAGTAGATTATTTCAACTCAGACTAGGTATGGGGCAGACTCTTTGTGTTAGACCTTTTTCTTTCTGGCAATTTCTAGATCATTTGCTTTTATCCTGTCGGCTCATAAAGCTCTGGAGTTGATAGAATTGAACAGACATCTTCATGACTGTGACACAGCTAGGCAGAGGGAACCATTCACTACCCAAATCCACTTGACATCCACTTCGGCATTGTACCCAGAAGCATACTTGCAGACTAGCAGCTCCCTGAAGCTGTATTGGCTCTGGCTACACTGATGAGCTCCAACAGTGATTTCTGGGAGGTCGACCGGGATGGTCAGATAATTCAAAATTTCTGTCTTATCCAGAACCAGCACCTTCAGGTTATGAAAGTTCTGATTGTCCTGTTTAAGCCAAGGACCTTTGCTATAGTTAAGGTGCTCAACGTCTTCTACTGCCTTGGTTGAGTCTTCAGCTTCCCAAGAACTGTACACCAAAACCTCGAACATCTCAATCATTTTCAGGAGGAAGATTTTCTTGTAGGCATTCTCGATGTCCTGGAGATAGGCAGAGGTCACCTTCGTTTCAGGTGGATCTCCTTTCTTCTGGATCCTGCTCTGTATGTCTGGTATAGGCCCTTCTTCAATAATAGTTGACTGTGTGTGGTAGCAGGTAGATTCTCTAGAAGAGTGAGTCACCTAATTTCATTATAGTGGTCCACACACTGCTTTTGAATGAAACCCTGGTTGTACATTGCCTCCAGGAAGACAAAGTCACTGTCGATGGAGCATTCCAAGACCACACCTTGTCCTGTGCCCAACAGTTGTTCCAGGGTGTCTGAGTACTGTAGGAGACGGCTGGCATACAGCTGGGACTGCAGGCGGTAGCTGTTGCCATCGTTGCTTTTAGGATCGCCATAAAATTTCTCTAAACTACAGTTGCCACTAAATTCTATGTCGAGGGACCTTCTGTCAACTGTGGTGCTGCTTGAGTACTGTATCCCTGCTTCTGGAAAGTTCTTCATGCCTAGTTGCTCGGCGATCTCCCTTGCGAGCTTGTTTTTCCCAGAGCATATGTTCCCATCTACTGTTATCACTCAGCTGTACTCATGCAGCTTTTTGGTTGTCTCATCACCAAGAATGGAAGCTAAAAGCCATACCTCAGCTTACAATGCACACTGCTGTTAATTAATCCCACGTGTTCACGAGGCTGCAGCCAGACTCCAATGCGGGACAAGTTTGAGCAACCTTAAGGCCATTGTTTCGCCATCTGCGAAGAGGGACATGAACACAAAAAGGGTCCTATCTTACTGTGGCGTGCTAAATAGGCTTTTCAGATATAGGCAATCTATTGTGTTTCAGGAAAACTTGCTAGCAAGGGTTTTTTTCCATGATAATCATGAACAGAAATAAAACAATTATGGTTTTCCGAGTGTCCAAGGATGATTCTTCAAAACTGCAAAGTTCTCCCTATACTTCAGGAACTTTGAAATAGACAGTAATGTTAAAGCATATATATGTGTACATTTTATATTAATAATATATATTATATATTATATGTATATATTCCTTTTCCTTTTAAATTTAACTTTAGTACCTACTGGATAGATATTTTGAAACATACAGATTCTTACTTTGATATTTCCAATTTTAGTCAAACACTCTAGGATTGGTCCCTTTTTGTCCAATTGATTGTTTAATCTACATCTCAACTGAAGCTTCCCCTCAATCTTATCCTTATCCATTCCTCTCACTTCCCCTCCCCCATCAACAACCACTCCTCTCCTCAGAAAAGCTAAGTCCTCCCATGGATACTAACTTGCCTTGGCCTAATCAGTTCCAATAAGACTATTTTGAGGCTAGACAAAACAGCCAAGTTAGGGGAAAGGGATCTAAATGCAGGCAGTGTAGTCAGAGATAGCCCCTGCTCCTGCTTTAGGAGTCCCATATGAAGACGCAGCTGCACAATTGTTACATATATGCAGTGGGCCTTGGTCCATCCCATGCATGCTCTCTGGTTGACAGTTCCTTTCCCTCCTCCAAAGGATTCCTCAGTGTGAGTTTCTTTTCTTGTATCTTCTACTCCTAAGATTTTACTCTTCCATCTCTTATATTCCAGTGATGGTGCTTGCAATTGCAGTTTCTGTTCTCTTACCTTGGTTTTCTGTCTCCAGGATTCCCTCAGTTTGTGCTATCTTTATTACTTTTATTTTCATTTTCAGGTCTTGGCAATTTCATTCATTTCTTTCATCTGTTTTCTTGTATTTTCCTGTATTTATTTAAGGGTTTTTTTTTAATTTCCTCTTTAAATGTGCATATTACTTTCCTAAGATTGGATTTAAGGTCATTTTCTTGTGCTTCACCTGAGTTTGGATACAGACCTTCATGTAGTAGGATAGCTGGGCTTTGGTGGTACCATATTTCCTGTTACTGATTGTATCCTTATGCTGGTCTTTAGACATTTTATTGTCCCTGCTGCCTGCAGATCTCTGAGAATGTAGGTAGAGTTTGGGAAAATGAGTATAGGGGACTAGGTGCAACTTACTGATCTTGGGAGCATCCCAGGGAGACTCAGCAAATAAAGGATTAGGGGTGAGCTATTTCATCTGGCTGTCCTTGGAGATAGAAGAGCTGTAGCAATACAGAAAGAGTTTTGGGTCAGAAAGTGGAGTGCAAGGGACAAGGCACATCTTACAGTTGCTGGTTGTGCCCCAAGAAGAACTGGTTAAAGAATGTTTTCTTACCTGCCTCTTTTCCTATTGACATAACTAGACCCATCATGCCTTTCCATTCCCCCCATCACATCAATGTGATCCACTCTCAGAACCCTTCATTGGCTCTTTTTAAAGCCTGAAATTCACAGCATCATATCCACTTGACCTGTTTCTCAGTTTGGATTTCTATAAAATATGGTATTATATAAAACCAGAAATGTATTTTATAAAGTTATGCTGTGAAAAAAGTACCATCTTGGGATCTAAGTTGTGGTGGAAGGGGTGGGTAATCTTTCATAAGGATATTAATCTTATTCATGAGGTTCGTTTCTTTAAAGATTTATTTATTTTATGTATGAGTACACTGTTGCTGTCTTCAGACACACCAGAAGAGAGCATCTGATCCCATTACAGATGGTTGTGAGTCACCATGTGACTGCTGGGAACTGAACTCAGGACCTCTTGAAGAGCAAGCAGTCAGTGCTCTTAACTGCTGAGCCACCTCTCCAGCCCACTCATGAGGTACTTAAGGAACCTGTGTTCTATTAGCCTCCATGGCTACCTCTTGATGCCCACTGGACATTTGTTTTATGGGAGTTCACATGAAGTTCCTTTCTTAAGCACAAGCCTCCACCCAGCTGTGGCTCTGAGTAAAATTGTAGACATGAGATAAACTTAGTTGAAATGTCCTCTGGACAAACAAGACCATAAAGTCAGGGAAATACAAAAGGGACAACTCAGGTAAAAGATATTGTTTTTAGGGAAATGTGGAAAGAACTTCAATGAATAAGTCAATGTTAGTCAAGCTCTGTTTGAAGTATTGTCTCTCGTAGCTAGCTAAGCAATGTACATGCTGAAGTGGGAAAAATAATTGTTCATTTTTAAGTGAACCCAGAGGTTTTGAGCTTCTGTCTACCATTATGTCCCTACCCAGGTCTCTGTAGTATTCATGGCTCTGCTGCCATGACAGGAATTAGAATTTTACACATGAACAGGTGAGAGTCATATCCAGGAGAGAGCACCACAGGTCATTGTTTAATTAGCTTCCTCATGTGAGATCTTGAAACTCATTATTTAAAAGAGAAACAACTCAATCTACTTTTATATTTTTCAATAAGTTTTTAGTATGTGGTAAGCATCCTAATTATAATTTCAGGGGAAAAAACTAACTGAGAAGTAGGTTTTTGAGTAGCAGGCAGTGAGTCAATTATGATTGCAAATTACAGTCATTACAATGACTTGAGCTGGCAGGACACAAAGCAAGGTATTAAAAAACACTATTGTCACTGCAAAGAAGCAAGATTATCTTATCTCAATGGAAGCTCATTGTCATGGGTATTCCAAGCTGCTAGGCTAATATCCACTTATCAGTGAGTATTCTTTTGTGATTGGGTTACCTCACTCAGGATGATATTCTCCAGTTCCACCCATCTGTCAAAGAATTTCATGAATTCATTGTTTTTAATGGCTGAATAGGACGCCATTGTGTATATATACCACATTTTCTGTATCCTCATGGATATTAGCCTAGAATCTTGGAATACCCAAAACACAATGCATTTATCAAATGATGCCCTAGAAGGAGGAAGAACAAAGTATGAATACTCTAGTCCTTCTTAGAAGGAGGAACAAAATACCCACAGAAGGAGATACAGAGACAAAGTGTGGAGCAGAGACTGAAGGAAAGACCATCCCTATACTATCCCACTTGGAAATCCATCCCATACACAGTTACAAAACACAGACCCTATTGTGTATGCCCACAAGTGCTGGCTGACAGGAGTCAGATATAGTTGTCACCTGGGATCCTCTGCTAGTGCATGATAAATACAGAGGGGGAAACTCTTAGCCAGCCATTGAACTGAGCACAGGGTCCCCAATGGAGGATCTAGAGAAAGGGCCAAAGGAGCTGAAGGGGTTCCAATGCCATATGAGGAACAACATTATGAATCACCAAGTACTCCCAAAGCTCCCACGGACAAAACCATCAACCAAAGAGTACACTTGGAGTTTCCCATGGCCCCAGACACATCAGCAGCAGAGGATGATCTTGCTGGACACCAAATTGGGGAGAGACACTTGGTCCTGGAAAGCTTGATAATGTAGTATAGAGGAATACCAGAGCAGAGAAGTGGGGGGAAGAGGATTGATTGGGGAAGGAGAGATGGCTTATGGAATTTTCAGGGGAGGGAAGAACCAGGAAAGGGAACAACATTTGAACTATAAAGAAAGAACATACCTATTTTTTTTTAAAAGAAAGCTCATTGTCACAGACTCTGAGGAGAAACACATTTTTTTCAAGGCCATATTTATATGGTTTCTTCAATCCCACATTTTCTTTCACTCTCCCACTATCCTATAGGAAATATAATAAAAGACACATGTATAATTTAAACCTTTAGTAAAACACTAACAAATAAAAGTAGATGAAATCAAATGTAATAATACTTTTAACTCTTAAATAATACTCTTAAATATTATTTCAAAACATAATGTAAAACGTTTGAGATTTTCTTTCATATTCAAATTTCATTGTATTCATTTTTCAGGCTTGTTTAGGTTCATGTGCACCACAACCTCTCATGGCTAGTGATTCTGCATGGAGGTTTTAAGATGTTCCTGTTCTTCTGCTTGATCCTCTTCTTCAGCATCCATTTTTTCTTGTGATAGAGAAAAGACATCTTAAATCCATGATGCAGCCAATTGATTAAAAATAATCATTAAAAATACAGGATGGTCATTTAACCTTATATTTCAGGTAAATAATAAATGATTTTTACGTAATTGCATTTCAGATTATAAGATGAAGATACCCACCATTAGGATCTAGGATTTGTGGTACACTGGCCACTCTGACACAGATCACAGATACAATGAAAATTCATTGAAGACATGATTCAGGTTGATCAATCAGGATGGAAAAAAAAAGGAATCAATCTGTCATACCTATCTGTTTTAAGGCTGGCTTCTTATAGGAAGAACCTCTTTCAAATGTTCAGAAGGCAGGAAGGAAGTAGTATTACATTTTGTCATACTAGACCAAGTATTATCACCTGACTTTTAAGCTGATTGGTCCTAATTGAGTTAAGAGGGGTGGTGGCTTGGGGATTTCCATAATATTGAGATAACAGAGCAAATGTAATACAATCATAGCTTTTTGACCTATTAGGAGCATTCTTCAGGTTCAGCTAAAGTGATAACTCATGAGAAGTGGATGAACTTGATTTTGAACAACAAAATCAAGGTAGTTTTGAGGCTACCTACAAAGTGGCTACAGTTATGTCAGATCACATCACTTAGAACACTGTAGGACACACCAACAATACACTGAACACAGTCATGTTTGCAAACACTTGACATCAAGTTCTTTGGGAATCCCATTTACTAACTCTGGACAAGATTCCTAGGTAAATTTTGACCTTCATTTCATTTAGATCTTAGCTCTAAGGCTTTCTGTCCAACTTATTATTTTTCACCCACTTTCACTTATTATTTAAAAATCTTATAAAATATCTCTCCATGTGCTTTCCTTATGCATTAAACTATGGTATTAGATTTTATACATTTTGGTTACAAGATGGTCTAAATACCAGTTTGTCTTCAAAAAGTAGAACATTTGCTTATTTCCTACTTACTCCTTAATGTCAAGAAATATTCTTGACATGTAAAACATTCTTAATAAATGTCTGATCAATTACAAAGGTAAGAAGATAATGCAAATTGCAAACACAATACATGTATTAAAGAAGTTATAGGAATATCTTATTTGTGTATGTATGTGTGTCAGATATTAGAATAGAGTAAAAAACAATACAAATTAGAATGCTAATTTCACATCATACCTCCTATATTTCTTAATTTCCTAAAATGGATTTTATAATGCATCCAAGATATTCTTAGAAAGGTTTATAAAATGGTTAGCAAAAATATTTATATAAGGAGTAGCAGTAGCACTGTGAGTAAAACTACTAGTTATACTGGAAATCATAGGTATTTTGATATTAATCATTCCTTGGCTATAATTCTAAACTCATAAAAACTAAGAGTTTTCTTATGTGTATAAACTTGAGATACTTCATTTAAAAGCAAGCCTGATGAGGTCATGAGTCTATGTACATTTGTTATCTTTAATAGTAGTGTTATTTATGAGTTTCACTGCAGAATATTATCCCAGCAACTGAAATGTGAAATTCGCTCTACTTCAGTTAACAAAACAAAACAAACAAAACAAAAACACTAAAACACTAAATGTACAAAAACACCTAGACTCGAGATTTTGATGATGTCTGTACATTCCATACCAATCTCAAAACTGTCAAATAAAACTTCGAAGAGACCACACTAAGACAGTCAGGTCTCACTGCCATGAAATAGTTAGATTCTTCAGTGCTGCAGGATAGTTAATCACACTGTGAAACAAGAAACTCTGTTATTTACGAGAAAAGCCTATTTCTAGATGTCTGTGATTCATTCTTGGCACACATCTTTAATCTGAGACATTTCTGTTTGCTGTAAATAGAATTTTAAAATAGTCAACCATAGGTCAAGAGGCCAAGCAAGCAATCAGTTTACAGGGACTGAACATATAAAAAATCATAGAGAGTAGGAGGAAATAGAAGGAAGGATAAAGAGACAAACAGGAAGTAGAAGAGAGGGGCATTTCTTTTGAAGGGTTTTTGAGAGAGAGTGACAAAAGAAAACTTTTCTTCTAGGGGGTTCATTGACTAAGGAGCAATGTCAGCTCTGTGCTTTCTCTGCCTCTCAGAGCTAACAAGCCTTCAACTCAGCATCTTTATTTATAAAAATCAAAAAACTGACATTTTCTTAAACAACCCAGAGCATACGAATCTGTACTTTTCTTTGAAAAATATCTTAATATTACTATTTTTGAAAAGGTTTAATTTTGTGAAGAACTTTGTTGTATAGTGTCAATAATTTTCCCAATTTCTTGAAAAAGGACCAAAGTAATGCCAATTAGGGACGTTTGAATAGCCCATTTATCAACACAAGGTTTCTGAATGAGAGAATCAATGTTCAGAAATTATTATCTCCTCTATTTCCATAAATTTTTCTATTCTGAGAAAATCTTAAAAGGAGAGAATTTGAGCCAATTCTTATCTTCCCACACATGAAATGATGAATCTACAGGTTAGATAAAATGTCCCTCAGTTTGTATTTGTGGGGTCAATACTAATCAATGTTAAAAGAAACATAAAAGCAAAGAAAAGAGCTGCCATGAACTGGTTATTTTTATGCTGAAAATGCATCTGGTCAAGTGTACAATTTTATACTAATTCTGGATGCTTTTATTCACAGATGTTTTTAATACAGTTTAAAATCTGTGTTCTTCATCCAGCTGTAAAATATCTGTGAGTTTCTAATTTTCTCTAATGTGTGTGAAAGCTAATATTAATCGCTTCCTCTATGTGTCACAAATTTAAATATAGCACAAAAAATTAAAATTATATTAAACATATCCCTATGAACTCACAACAATGAAGATCTCTTATGAAGTCCCCAAAGCCATGTCAACTGCTTTCTTTAACACTGTACAAAATCTTCATGAAGCCTGTGAAAATAAGCATCATTTTTTATTTGAAAATGTTCCTCCTATCTATGTCATATTTTGCTTAATTCTGTCAGCAATTGTTTAGAAGCAACATTGGAATTTATTTGTATGTGTCTATGTGCATGTATGTACATGAGAGTAATAAGTAGTTGTGCTTATGTAGAAGCCAGAGACAGGCTCTGTGTGTTTTACTCTGTTGCTTTCATTTTATGTATTTTTAAAGATTGGTTTGATCTTTCACCAAACCTTGCTGTTCAGCAAGACTTGCTGGCCAGGAACTCCTTGAGATATCTGCAGCCACCCTCTATGATTATAGACCTGCACCTCTGCAGTGAGTTTGCACAAGTGATTTTGGATGAAAAAACTCAGCGGTTCTTGGTCCCAAGCAAACATTTACCACCAACAGCCTCTATGTACCCTCTCTGTTATTTGTGAACATTGCTTTCCTTTGAGTACATATTCCAGGTCTGCATTCAAATAAAAAGTTTGACACTTTTTTCAGAGCTTTGCTGAAGATTGTGTACAATGTGACAACACAAGCATATGAGATGGTTTAAAGGACCTCTAAGGAGGTCTGAAAAATTGTGAGTTGATAGAAAGGTTTTAAACCTGCCTCTAATTCTGTCCTGCTTTTATATTATATTAAAGAAAAATTTCATTGTATTAATGTTAATTCATTGTAATTAATTTTATTATATTTATTCATTATATATTTCTTTTATGTCTCAACTTTTATTTCTGTTAGAATAATGATGCTACAGCCTTTATTTTTTGTGTGTGCATTTTCTTATTTTTTTTTATTTTCTATATTCATTGTTTACATTCCAAAGGCTTTACCTTCCCAGTACTCCCCTCACATGTGTCCAATAAATCCTCTTGCCCCCCACCCACCCATTCCCCAATAACCTCACAACCCTTTCTCTGTTCTGTACTCTCCTCTAAAACTGGAACCAGTCTTTTCAGGACCAGTGTCATCTCCTTTCTTCTTCTTGGGAATCTTTTGATTTGCTAATTGTGCCTTGAGTATTCAGAGCTTCTGGGCTCATTAAGATCCACTTATCAGTGATTGCAATTCATATGTATTCTTTTGTGATTGGGTTAACTCACTTAGGATGATATTTTCCAGATCCAACCATTTGCCTACAAATTGCATGAATTCATTATTTTTAATTGCTGAGTAGTATTCTATTGTATAAATATACCACATTTTCTGTATCCATTCCTCTTTTGAGGGACATCTGGGCTCCTTCCAGCTTCTGGCTATTATAAATAAGGCTGCAATGAACATAGTGGAGCATGTGTCTTTATTGCATGCAGGGAATCCTCTGAGTATATACGCAGGAGTGGTATGACAGGGTCCTCTGGAAGTGTCATACCCAATATTCTGAGGAAGCGCCAGACTGATTTCCAGAGTGATTGTGCCATCTTGCAATCCCACCAAAAATGGAGGAGTGTTTCCCTTTCTCCACATCCTCGCCAGCACCTGTTATCTCTTGAGTTGATAATCTTAGCCATTCTGACTGGTGTGTGGTGGAATCTCAGGGTTGTTTTGATTTGCATTTTCCTGATGACTAATGATGTTGAACATCTATTAAGGTGCTTCTCAGCCATCTGATTTTTTTCTGGTGAAAATTCTTTGTTTAGCTCTGTACTCCTTTTTTAAATAGGGTTATTTGGTTCTTTGGGGTCTAACTTTTTGAGTTCTTTGTATATATTGAATATTAGCTCTCTGTCGGATGTGGGGTTGGTGTAGATCTTTTACCAATTCGTTGGTTGTCGTTTTGTCCTTCTGACAGTGTCCTTTGCCTTACAGAAACTTTGTAATTTTTTGAGGTCCCATTTGTCAATTCTTGATCTTAGAGCATAAGCTATTGTTGCTCTGTTCAGGAATTTTCCCCCTGTGCCCATGTCCTCCAGGGACTTCCCCAATTTCTTTTCTATTAGTTTCAGTGTGTCTGGCTTTATGTGGAGGTCCTTGATCCCCCTGGAGCTGATGTTAGTACAAAGTGATAAGAGTGGGTCAGTTTGCATTCTTCTGCATGTTGACCTCCAGTGGAACCAACACCATTTGTTGAAAAGGCTATCTTTTTTCCACTGGATGGTTGTAGCTCCTTTATCAAAGATCAAGTGACCATAACTTTGTGGGTTCATTTCTGGGTCTTCAATTCTATTCCATTGATCTACTTGCCTGTCACTGTACCAATACCATGCAGTTTTAAAGACAGTTGCCCTATAGTACTGCTTGAGGTCAGAGATATTGATTCCCCCAGAAGTCCTTTTATTGTTGAGAATAGTTTTAGCTATCCTGGGTTTTTTTGTTACTCCAAATCTATTTGAGAATTGCTTGTTCTAGATCCATGAAGAATTGATTTGGGATGTTTATGGGGATTGCATTGAATCTGTAGATTGCTTTGGGCAAGATGGCCATTTTTACTATATTGATCCTGCCAATCCAAGAGCAAGAAATATTTTTACATCTTCTGAGGTCTTCTTCGATTTCCTTCCTTAAAGACTTGAAGTTCTTGTCATACAGCTCTTTAACTTGTTTGGTAAGAGTCATGGCAAGATACTTTACATTGTTTGTGGCTATTGTGAAGGGTGTTATTTCCCTAACTTCTTTCTCTGCCTGCTTGTCCTTTGAGTATAGGAAAGCTACTGATTTGCTTGAGTTGATTTTATAACCAGCAACTTTGCTGAAGTTGCTGATCAGCTGTAGCAGTTCTCTGGTGGAGTTTTTTGGGTAGCTTAAGTATACTATCATATCATCTGCAAATACTGATACTTTGACTTCTTCCTTTCCATTATGTACCCCTTTGACTTCTTTATGTTGTCTAATTGCTCTCCCTAGAACTTCAAGTACTATATTGAAAAGATATGGAGAGAGAGGGCAGCCTTTTCTAGTCCCTGATTTTAGTGTGATTGCTTCAAGTTTCTCTCCATTTATTTTGATGTTGGCTACTGGTTTGCTGTATATCACTTTTATTATGTTTAGGTATGTGCTTTGAATTCCTGTTCTTTCCAGGACTTTTAGCATGAAAAGATGCTAAATTTTGTGAAATGCTTTTTCAGCATCTAATTAGATGATCATATGGTTATTTTTTTTTAGTTTATTTATGTAGTAGATTACATTGATGGATTTCCATATATTGAACCATCCCTGCATTCCTGGGATGAAGCCTACTTGATCATGGTTGTTGGTATTCTGTTCAAGCTCCACCCCACAGGTACCTGGCAATAGCCAGGTCTGTGCAGCCCCACATGCCTGGCCCACTATAAGAGGAGCTGCCTGCCCCTCCTGTCTCTCCCCCCCTGCACTTTTCCCCTCTCCCTTTTTATCCTCTCACCTCTCTGCCCCTCTTGGGCTCCCCTCCCCCCTCTCTCCACGTGGTCATGGCTGGCCTCCACTCTCTCTCTATTCTCTCTCTCTCTCTCTCTCTCTCTCTCTCTCTCTCTCTCTCTCTACTATACCATTGACTCTCATCCTATTCTCTAAATAAACTCTATTTTATACCATGTTGGTGTGTGTGTGTGATCCTTCAGGGGGAGGGGATGCCTAGGCATGGGCCCGCTTAGGTACCCCCTTCCCCCACGCCGCCATGCCATACTCACTAACACCCTTTTCTCTCTTTTAAATCCCATCAATGGTGAATGATCATTTTGTTGTGCTCTTGGATTCAGTTAGCAATTTTATTTAGTATTTTTGCATTAATATTCATAAGGGAAATTAGCCTATAGTTCTCTTTCTTTGTTGGATCTTTGTGTGGTTTTGGTATCAGTGTAATTGTGGCTTCGTAGAACGAGTTGGGCAGTGTTCCTTCTGTTTCTATTTTGTGGAATACTTTGAAGAGTATTGGTGTTAGGTCTTCTTTGAAATTCTGATAAAATTCTGCACTAAAACCATCTGGTCCCGTACTTTTTTTGATTGGGAGACTTTCTATAACCCCTTTTATTTCTCTAGGGGTTATGGGACTGTTTAGCTGATCTAATTGATCCTGATTTAATTTTGGTATTTGTATCTGTCTACAAAATTGTTCATTTCCTCTAGATTCTCCAGTTGTGTTGAATATAGGCTTTTGTATTAGAATCTGATGATTTTTTGAATTTCCTCAGTTTCTGTTGTTAGATCCACTTTTAAATTACTAATTTTGTTAATTTGGATGCTGTCTCTGTGCCCATTGGTTAGTCTGGCTAGGGGTTTATCTATCTTGTTGATTTTCTCAAAGACCCAGCTCCTGGTTTTGTTGATTCTTTGTATGGTTCTCTTTGTTTCTACTTGATTGATTTCAGCCCTTAGTTTGATGATTTCCTGTCTTTTACTCCTCCTGGGTGAATTAGCTTCTTTTTGTTCCAGGGCTTTCAGGTGTGCTGTTAAGCTGCTAGTGTATGCTCTTTCCAGCTTCTTTTAGGAGGCACTCGGAGCTATGAGTTTTTCTCTTAGCACTGCTTTCTTTGTGTGGCATAGACACAATGAAGGTGGTACCTTCATTTTCATTGAATTCTAAAAAGTCTTTGATGTCTTTCTTTATTTCTTGCTTGACTAAGGCGTCATTGAGTAGAGCATTGTTCAGTTTCCAGGTGTATGTGGGCTTTCATTTGTTTTTCTTGCTATTGAATATCACTTTTACTCCAGTGATCTGATAGGAGGCATGGGATTAGTTCGATCTTCTTCTATTTGTTGACATCTGTCTTGTGACCAATTGATCGATTTTGTAGAAAGTACCATGTGGTGCTGAGAAAAAGGCATATTCTTTTGCTTTGGGATGAAATGTTTTAGATATATATATTTAACTGATATATATATATATATATATATATATATATATATATATATATATATATCAGTTAAATCCAATTGGTCCAAAACGTCAATTAGTTTCACTGTGTTCCTATTTAGTTTCTGGTTTCCTGATCAGTCCATTGAGGATAGTGGAGTGTTGAAGTCACCCACAATTATTGTGTTAGGGGTAATGTGTGCTTTAAGCTCTAGTAGAGTTTCTTTTATGAATGATGGTGCTCTTGAATTTGGAGCATAGATGTTCAGTATTGAGCATTCTTCTTGGTGAACTTTTCCTTTGACCAGCAAGAAGTGACCTTCTGTGTCTCTTTTGATGACTTTAGGTTGAAAGTCAATTTTATCTGATATTAGAATGGCTACACCAGCTTGTTTCCTGAGACTGTTTGCTTGTAAAATTGTCTTCCAGTATTTTACTCTAAGGTAGTGTTTTTCTTTGACACTGAGATGTGTTTCCTGCATGCAGCAAAAGGTAGGGTACTGTTTCCGTATCCAGTCTGGTAGTCTATGTCTTTTTACTGGGGAATTGAATCCATTGATGTTAAGAGATATTAAGGACCCGGGTGGTGGTGGCACCCACCTGTAATCCCAGCACTTGGGAGGCAGATGCAGGCAGATTTCTGAATTCAAGGCCAGCCTTGTCTACAGAGTGAGTTCCAGGACAGACAGGGCTACATAGAGAAACCCTGTCTCAAAAAAACAAACAAACAAAAAACCAAAAAAAAAGAAAGATATTAAGGAATAGTAATTATTACTTCCTGACATTTTTGATGTTTTTTTTTTATATTTGAGTGGTTATCTTCTTTTGTGTTTGATGAGAAGGGGTTTCTATCTTGCTTCTTCTGCGGCATGGTTTCCCTCCTTGTGTTGGTGTTTTTCCCCTATTATCCTTTGTAGGGCTGGGTTTGTGGAACAATAATGTGCAAGTTTGGTTTTTTTATGGAATACCTTGCTTTCTCCATCTATGGCAATTGAGTGTTTTGCTGGGTAAAGTAGTTTTGGCTGAAATTTGTGTTCTCTTAGAGTCTGCATGATATCTGCCCAGGATCTTCTAGCTTTCATGGTCTCAGGTGAGAAGTCTGCAGTACTCCTGATAGGTCTTCCTTTATATGTTACTTGGCCTTTTTCTCTTACTGCCTTTAATATTATTTCTTTGTTTAGTACATTTGGGGTTTTGATTATTATGTGACAGGAGGTATTTCTGTTCTGGTCCAGTCTCTTTGGAGTTCTGTAGGCTTCTTGTATATTCATGGGCATCTCTCTCTCTCTTTAGGTTGGAGAAGTTTTCTTCCATAATTTTGTTGAAGATATTTGTTGGCCCTTTAAGTTGTATATCTTCACTCTCATCTATGCCTATAACCCTTAGGTTTGGTCTTCTCATTGTGTACTGGATTTCCTGGATGTTTTGGGTTACAAGCTTTTTGCATTTTGCATTTTCTTGGACTGTTGAATCAATGGTCTCTATGGTATCTTTGGCATCTGAGATTCTTTCTTCTATCTCTTGTATTCTATTGTTGATATTTGCATCTATGGTCCCTGATTTCTTCCCAAGGTTTTCTATCTCCACAGTTGTCTCGCTTTGCAATTTCTTAGTTGTTTCTACTTCTGGTTTTAGATCCTGGATAGTTTTGCTCAGATCTTCTGCTTGCTTGTTTGTATTTTCATGTATTTATTTAAGAGATTTTTGGCTTTCATCTTTCATGATTTCTACTTGTTGACCCATGTTCTCCTCTATTTCTTTAATTGATTTTTGTAATTCCTCCTTATTGGCTTCTATTTTTTGATCCATATTCTCCTGAATTTCATTGAGTGATTTTTGTGTTTGCCTTGTGAGGGCTTCTAACTTTTGATCCATTTTCTCCTGTATTTCTTTAAGAGATTTATCTATGTGTTCCACTATCCACATCCTGACCAGTGATTTCAGATCCAAATCTTGTTTTTCTGGTTTGTAGGGGTATCCGGGACTTACTGTTCTCAGGGAACTGGGTTTGGATGCTGCCATATTGCCTTGATTTCTGTTAGTAACGTTCCTACATTTGCCTTTTCCATCTTGTTATCTCTGACCTTAGTTGTTCCTGCAGTCAGTAGCTGGTGCTTGCACATCCTGTGGGCTAGTAAGGCTATTTCCCCACCACTGGATGACTGGGTTTTCCCTGACACAGACTGCTGATGTGTTGTTCTCCTCTTGTGTGCTGTTGGACCCCTGGTGTATCTTGCTCCAAGCAATGTTATATTCGGTTATCTCTGTGGACCTGATGCTGCTTATCTTCTCTGGTTCTGCTTGCTTAGTCCAGTCAGCAGCAAGGATGCTGGTGGCAGCGTGGGTAGTGGGGAGTGAAGAGTGCGGGGTCTCCCACTAGGCAGAGAACCCTCCAGTTCTTAGATGACAGGCTGGCGGCCAGAGTCCCCAGAGATCTTAACCTTGGGATATCTCAGGTATCTGGTTCTGCCTGCTCAATCCAAGCAGCCACCACGAATATGGCCTTGGATGAGCAGAGTGCAGGGTTCCCCTCAGGGTGCAGAGCCCATGCCTGGTTGGGGACCAGGAACCGTTGTTATGCCCAGATCGCTGTCTGGTGGCCTTGAGTCCCCAGAGATCCCAAATTCTGGATATCACGGGTACGAGGTTCAGCTCACTTAGTCCAGACAGCTGCAAGTATGCTGGTGGTGGCCGCGGGGAGTGGGGAGTGCAGCTTGCAGGGCCTCCCACAGGGCAGAGAGCCCATGCCCTGCAGGAACACAGGAACTGCTGCTCTGCCAAGCTCCAGTTCTTAGATGACTGGCTGGTGGCCTGAGTCCCCAGAGATCTTAAGCTTGGGATATCGTGTTTATCTGGTTCTTCCCGCTCAATCAAACCAGCTGCCACCAAGTTGGCCGTGGTTGCGTGCTACTGCCTTTATAATATTTAGCACAGAGTTCAAACTACTGAATATTTTTATGTACTTGGTAAAAATTAATTTAATACATTCTCATATCCTGTCAATAGTCTGTGGTTTTACGTCTATGTAAATCACATGCACTGAGATATTAAATCGTAGAACTTTTTCCCCTTTGAGTAAGTCTCACTTCTTTAACAAATGTGAGTGTTGATGCTTATGCTACATCCATTTTATCAATATCAAATTTTGTGCTTAGACAGTAACTTAAAAGTACAGCAAAGGGCTTCTGGGCACATTAATATCCACTTATCAGTGATTGCATTTCAATTGTATTCTTTTGTGATTGGGTTAACTCACTTAGGTTGATATTTTCCAGATCTAACCATTTACCTACAAATTGCATGAATTCATTATTTTTAATTGCTGAGTAGTATTCCATTGTATAAATATACCACATTTTCTGTATCCATTCCTCCTTTGAAGGATATTTGGGCTCCTTCCAATTTCTGGCTATTATAAACAAGGCTTCTATAAACATAGTGGAGCATGTGTCTTTATTGTATGCAGGGGAATCCTCTGGGTATATGCCCAGGAGTGGTATTAGCAAGTCAAATGATTCCCAAGAAGAAGAAAGGAGAGGACCCTGGGCCTGTAAAGATTGGATCCAGTTTTGTAGACCCAGAACAGAGAAATCGTGTGTGTGGGGGGAAATGATTGGGGAACAGTTGGGGAGAGAGGAATTATGGGACGTATGGTGGGGGGGGGCTGGGAAAGGGGAAAGCCTTTGGAATGTAAACATAGAATATAGAAAATAAAAATTAAAAAAAAAGTATAGCAAAGGGTTGGAATTGAGCCCGATGTCTGTAGAATAGAACAGGGCCCTCACATATTTGTGAATAACAATGTTTGCTATAGCTAAGTTCTGACTTCTGCCAACCAAGGTTTTTACTACACAGTATTTTTAGCAGATTCCCCAGAGCTCCTGGTTACGCAGTGTGTGAATGGTACTATGAGGACAGCATGGGATCTCAGTACAGCTTTCTCCAAAAGATGGATAAATGAAAAATATTACCATCACCATCACTGCCTCCACTTCAGAGTGTACCAATGAACTATAAGTCATTTAGTACTGTAAAACAAATGTGTACTGAAAAATAATATATACCATAACCCAACAAATCCATGTCTCCCGTAAAGCCCTACCCTTTCTTGTTTCAAGACAAAAGCAATGACCTAACTTACTCAGGCTGAATGTTATCTTTTATTTTTTGTATCCTTGTTTTAAAGGTTCTCAGAGCCTTACACTATATTCTAAAAAAATATATACTTTTTATTGTCATCTCATTCTTTCAGTATCACACAATTTACACAGGCAGCCTAAAAAGGATAAAACATAGAGGGTTACCAAATATTAGGAACATGTGTTTAACACTGTAAAATTCATAATACCCATGTAAAAGTCACAAAGAAAGACTTACATTTGTCCACATAGTATAATATCAGAGTTACTAAAATCATCACAAATTAGCCACCTGGCTCAGTTTTAAGCACAAACATTAATATAAAGGTATTTTTTTTCATTTTCTGACAATTAGACATTTACCACAATGAGAAAATAAAATAACATGTTTCAACTCAACAAAGTATTTCTTGCCTTTTGTGATTAGTACCTCATTGAATTAATTTCCTTTAATTAAAACTATTAAATCCTGCAGGTTTTTGTGCCATTGTTTTTGCCATAATAGTGGGACTGGTGATGTGAGCACTGATCTGAAAGACAGGATCTGTGCCTTGTGGTTGCATTATGGCAAGTTTCCTGGTAGAGATGTTTACTGTCAGGGGATTATCTATAAAAGACTCTTTATGTAAGGGCAGAAATTTAATCAGGCTCTGATAAGAGCATCATCAGTTCCAAAAGTCAACAGTAACTGAAGCAGTTCTAGTCCAGTGAAGTTTGGTTCCTGTTTCTGGGACCAATTTTTTCATTTTGGCCAATTGCCATTAATAATTAATTTTTTGTCTGTCCCTCATTTTATTGTAATACCTATCAGAAGAATAAATATACAATCCTACTATTTTCTCATAATATCTTAATATTATCACTAGAAATAAGTTATCATAGCACTTCTTATTAAGAGATCTATTGCAAGATTGATGAAGAACAAACATTCTTTATCTCCCCAAAATTCCTTCTTCCCTGAGAAGAAGCTTTGTACTCAGGTTGAATTAATTCTGTGAAGTGTCACGATTCCAAATGTACCATGAATGTTTCTCTTGTTTTAATGTCTTATGTGGGAGGGTTTGTGAAATGTAAAAAGAAAAAAAATGTTCCTGAAATAAAAATGGTAATTTCAATGCACTTAAATGAATAAGATAGTCATATAATACAGGGTCTCTCTAGTACTCAATAGGAAATGAGAGAAACTGGGAAGAAAAAATTACCAGCACAAATTAAAGAAAAATATCACTGGGAAGTTTCATCCAGGGGAATGTGTACAGATGCATGCTAACATACAAACTGACCTAGGCATCTGTTAAAAGAATTATAGAAGGTGACTGTTTTATAAAACACATATTTCTCCCTTGAAAAATCTCTTGATATTTTTTTAAAAATAGTGACCTGCATTTATGAATGAATCTGTGCACATGCATGTGCAAGTGGGCATATTAGTCCTTTTTTCTTTCTTTCTTTTATACTTGTATTCAATTTATTTATTTATTTATTGGTTTTTTATGTCACCAGTGTGCATTCATGATGTTCACATCTTATAACATTGTAATTGTGTATATTATATAGAAAATTGCTAACTCCATTATTTCCAAAATCTCTTCAAGCAATTACAAGCTATTTCAGGATAAGAGGATATGTGGACATTTTAAATCATAAAGTATTTCAATATATACATTCAGCTATCTAAATATATATATATATATATATACTATATATGTATATATATATACATATATGTATATACATATATACGTATATATATACACAAAATATAATCCAATACAGCCTGCTTATGATTTGTGATGGTTCGAGAACCCTTTGCACATTTTACGATGGGAGAATGTAACTAACATTCAGTAGAAACCATTCTGAACCTTTCACATTTTAACTTATGCTGGGGCAGCCATGCCTGGTGTGTTCCTGTCTTGGTGTTGGAAGCAGGAGCTATAAAGAACAAGATGATGCATCTGGTTCACTGCAGTCTACCCTGAGGCTAAGATCTAATGTTTGGCTTTCTACTGTTTTTGTTCTTATTGAAGACCAGCCTTAGTCCGTGGTGATCTCATAGGATACATGGGATTATTTCAATCTTGTTTCTGTTGAGGCCTGTTTTGTGACCAGATATATGGTCAGTTTTTGAGAACGTACCAAGAGGTGCTGAGAAGAAGACTTATTCTCTTGTTTTAAGATTAAATACTCTGTAGATATCTGTTAAATCCATTTGGTTCATAACTTCTGTTAGTTTCACTGTGTCTCTGTTTATTTTCTGTTTCCATGTTCTCTCCATTGATGAGAGTGGGGTATTTAAGTCTCCCTCTATTATTGTATGAGGTACAATGTGTGCTTTGAGCTTTAGTAAAGTTTCTTTTATGAATGTGGGTACCCTTGCATTTGGAGCATAGATGTTCAGAATTGAGAGTTCATCATGGTAGATATTTCCTTTGATGAGTATGAAATGTCTTTCCATATCTTTTTAAATAACTTTTGGTTGAAAGTCAATTTTATTTGCTATTAGAATAGCTAATGCAAATTGTTTCTTGGGATCATTAGCTTGGAAAAGTGATTTCCAGACCTTTACTTTGTGGTTGTGTCTGTCATTGACACTGAGGTGTGTTTCCAGTAAGCAGCAAAATGCTGAGTCTTATTTAAATATTCAGTCCATTAGTCCATGTCTTTTTATTGGGGAATTGAGTTCATTAATGTTAAGAGATATTAAGGAATAGTGATTGTTGCCTCCTGTTATTTTTGTTGTTATAGATGTAATTATATTTGTGTAACTATCTTCTTTTAGGTTTGTTGAAAGAAGATTGCTTTTTTGCTTTTTCTAGGGTACAGTTTCCCTGCTAGGGTGTTAGACTTTCCCATCTACTATACTTTGTAGGGGTGGATTTGTTGAAAGATATTGCGTAAATTTGGTTTTGTCATGTAATATCTTGGTTTCTCCATCTATGGTAATTGAAGACTGGTGTAATTCTGATAGGTTTGCATTTTATTTTACTTGATCTTTTTTTTTTTTTGCTTACTGCTTATAATATTCTTTCTTCATTTTGTACATTTGGTATTTTGTCTATTATGGGATGGGAGGTATTTCTTTTCTGATCCAGTCTGTTTGGAGTTCTGTAGGCTTCTTGTATGTTTATGTGCATCTCTTTCTTTAGGTTAGGGAAGTTTTCTTCTATAATTTTGTTGAATATATTTACTGGGCCTTTAAGCTAGAAATCTTTGCTCTCTTCTATACCTACTATACTTAGAGTGCTGTTTCTATACTAGTCAAACAGGAGTTGTAAAAGATAGCATGAAAATAGTCAGAGAAGGATTAGAAAAACATAAGAGAAAAAGAGAATAGAAAGAAAGTTGGTGTGAAAATTGGTTTTCCACCTCTCCATGGCTCACTACTCTTTTACCCAGTATACTAGGAGAGTTTGTAGGTCTATTATTGCTATGTTCTTTTGGACCATGGGCTTTTAAATGCCTCACTACCTTAATTAAAAAACAGATGGATGACTTGGCAGCCAAGCCCATTCAGGTACATTACCATTATTTGGCTATGGAGGATTGAGAGATGGCTACCCAAACACCCAGGGCAGTCATAGAACAGCCCAATTGGCACAATCAAGTACTCTGGCAGAAAGAGCATTCTTGTCACAGTCATTCCAGCTGGCACTCCAGAAGGAGCTAAAAAGCACAAGGCATCAGAAATAATAACATTGCTGGGCAGTTAGCCAATGACAGGCAACATCCCAGGGCCACTCCCACCTAAGACAGGAGTCTCTGGAGGCTGGCAGAGATTTCCATACAGGAAAGGGATGATGGACAACCAGGTCGATTCCTAAGACAGGCCCTGCCCCATTACCTTGGTGCCTCATCTGCTTTCCTTCGATGGCTGTTTGACCTCTGCTCTTTATTATACAGAGAAGGGGGAGATGCCAGGAACCATTCTCACTTAGATCTCAATGCCAAAAAATCTCGACACCAGGAGTCATCCCCACCTATATCTCAATGCTAGGAGACCTTGATACCAGGAGTTATTCCTACCTTGATCTCATGCCAAGAGCCATAGATCTCAGGACCCCCTCCTTTTGAAGCTCATCTGTGGATAGCTTACTATAGCAACTCCTTTCCACTTCACCTCCTCATGACCCCCCTTATGGTGCCAAAATTCCTACAGCAGTAACTAAGTTCTTCAGAAATTATGAGAAACTGTTTCTTATAAGTGATGCCATCCCCCTGAGATTGTTCTCCCTTCACCCCTCTCCACACCTTGCTTGCTTCCCTTTTTGTTGCCCTGTGTTAAAAAATAAAATTTGACAGCTTGATCAGAATACTATCTTGCTGTCCATCTCTCGTGTCTCTTGTCTCTCACCTTAACCTACATGGTCTGGGGACCCTGTTGACTGTCCTGCTGGCTGGGGCAGGGGACCATTTCCAAGTGCTGATCACTCTGCAGGGTAAATGACCCCTGACAGGTTTGGCACACAGAAGGTCCGCAGAGCTTCCCAGGCTTTAGGTGCAGGCAAAAGCCTGACAGACTGAGACCCAAGCACTGTTAGCCTCAGGTTATGTCTGTATACCTGGCGCTGTCAGATCTGGAAGCCAAGATGGCAGAGCGTCCCTCCTACACACTGTTTTTCAAGCCCCAAATTTGCATATATCTGTACCAAGTTATTTCAACAATCAGAAATTCGGGATAGGGAATTTCCTTAAGAACATGTATTTGTTCTATATTTATCCTGTTTCCATTGGTTGGGTTATTCTACTATTGCAGGGAACTTGCCTTGTCTAACTTCATATACTAAGTTGTCTACCAGGATGCAACTTGTCTAACATTCATGTCTTAACTAGCTAACCAGGATGTCAGTTACCCATGTACATTTCTCTTTTTGCCATGTTGGATGTCAGTTCCCAAAGAGGTCTTTGGAACTTAAACTGTACTGAACTAGTACTCAAAATGAAAGTCTTAATTTCTTATATTGATGCAGGTGTCTTTCTTATGTTGGGGTCCATCCCAGGGACAACTTGTAAAGTCAAATAAGGTAAATGCTTATACACTGGTATAGGAAGTGCTGTTTGTTGGCACAATTGGGTCCAGGCTTATTGTGGGTAACTATACAAAACAGTTCTACTGACTTCTATCATGATTAGTTTCTAAGAGCACAGGGTATAACAGAATATTTAATCAATCTCAGCATTGGAAAATTTTATAGTAACAGCAGAAACATATGAGAAAGTTTCTTTATAATGGCAGGCTAGCCAGTAAGAGTTACCTAGGACTTAACATTTTACCTGGGCCTTAACATTTCATCTAGGCCTTAATATTTCATCTAGGTTTTAATATTTTACCAAACCCTAACAATCTTCATTGTCAGTGTATAAGAGGTTCCTTTTGTCTATATCTTTACTAGCATTATTTTTTCTGACAAAACTCTAAAAGCAAACTTTATTGATTGTGAGTTTCACATCACGCAATCCCGTCTCACTTATCCCCTATTACACCCACCCATACCTGCCCTCTGACTTTGCAACCTACTTCTTTAAATATAAAACACATATATAAGCAAACAAACAAATCAAGACAAAAGAAAGCATAGAAAATTTCTCATGATGCAACTTGTAGTATGTCACATTGTGTTCCATAGTATACCCCTCGGTCCATACACCTTCACTTGAAAATGTAAATTGCAATGAGTCATTGGTGTGGTTTCAGGTTGATTCTGTGAAACCATAAATATTAGATCCTCACTAGAACTCCTCCTGGTTATCCTGTTGGGACCCTGTGTCATGGAGATCCTGCAGCTTTGGAATAGCAGGCCCCTTCACCAGTCCCAATCATTCATAGAAAATAAAGACTTTTATGATCAGCCAATGGAGAACCCAGGATCTGAGTCTAGGTGCTAGCTGAGCTGGTTGGGGTTCTGGCTGTCTGTTATCTTCAACACCAGGGTTAGCTCTCCAACATTGCTCTCTCTAGGACAACCAAGGGTCAGCTGTGCTCATGCCCTCACTACCACTCATTTTCTTCCATTCCTTTGAGAGCCAACTCCACTATGTACCCACGTCAAGGTGAGGGACCTACTCTCCCAATTGCTGCAGCCTGTGAGAGGTAGAAACAGCTCTCCCACACACAGGGGATGGCTTACCTTCAGCAGTACCCTGCCCCCAACACACACCATTACTAGGGACAGCTCTATTGTGTTGCTTATGTAAAATACAGGGCCCACTCTCTTGAGAGGTACAGCCAATAAGGGGCAGGGCCAGGTAATCAGTGGGGTCAGCTTTCTCAATTGCCTCAGGTGGTGAGAGAAAAGTGGGGAAAGGACAGCACCCCCTGTCAGCATTTGTTAATTGTTTCCTTAGTGATTGCCATTTTAATTGGAGTGAGATGGATTAGCAGTGTCATTTAGGTGTGTGTTTTTCTACTTTGTTAATGTAGAGTTGTAAGGGAACATGATTCACTGAAGAATGTTATTCCCGGCTCAAAACGTATGTAAGCACAAATGGTGTTTTATTCTGCAGAAGTCTAGCATGCTGGGGTTTCCCATCACCAAGATAGAGAGACAACCAAGTGAGCTTCCAAGCCTAATTTAAAGTACATTAGGAGAATTCTGGAGTAGGTGACCTCTAAGTTAATCTGTTGGTTCTATATCTATGGATATTCAGGAACCATTACAGGAGTGGGAAATGTTGCTGAAAGGTCAGGAAATTACTGCTGAGGAAGTCTGGAAATTGCTGTTGACTCATTGTGCTTGCCTCCAGGCAGCTTCTCACAGAAGGGCAGTTTCTGACTGGCTGCCTGAAGCCTTTTTATTTTATTTTTTTAATTGACTTGCCTGGGCTTGCTAAGACTTGCCTAGTTGAGTTCTTAGACCTAGTCTACTTAACTGCCACATTGAAGCTAGTCATGGAGTCATCCTAGACTTCTCATTTCCCCCTTCAGTTTTGGGCCATCTCAAATCCTTGAGATGTTTAATGAACTCATTCCTTAACAAATCAAATTAAAACATTAGTTATGCAAGGACCACAAGTTGAAGCTAATATATTCTTCTGTCTTCTTGTCTCTTTCTAAGGCCATAGATTCTTTCATCACTCCTGAGCAGTTAACATAGAAACATTCCTCACCTAAGGCTATACAGAGTCCTCCCTGCTGGAGGAATAGCAAACCTAGGCCTTTTCTTTTCTGCAAGACTACTTTTGCCAGAAAGGATAAGAAATCCTTCAGGATTGTGATGGACTTTATTTTATCTTCTGTATATCTGCATCTATCACCATCAGTAGGGCCTTGTAATTTTTTTTCTGAACCCTATGCATTTCAAGGATTTTAAAAACTTGCCACTAAGATATCAGACTGGAGGTTAGGCACCATGGGAGGGGCCTCCCACATAGGGTCTCAAAGGGGAGAGGACCTAAAGTATAGGGGGTGTTTCTAGACATATATAAGGCATAAAGTAGGAGAGTTGCTTAGTCACTGCCAATTTCAAGGGTTAAATTGGTTAAGGCCTCATGCAGAGTCCAATTTATCCTCTCTAATTTCCCTGAACTCTTGGGTCTATAATTTCCAAATGGTCCCCAGAACCTGTGCTAGAGAATGAGTTTCCTGAAAGATAAATGTTTGTCAGACCAAGCAGGGTAGACAAACTATACATGGGTATAATTTCTTCTAGAATCTTCTTTGACAGTATGATGGCAGTCTCTTTCTTTGTAGGGTAGGCTTCTACCCATCCTGAGAAGGTATCTATAAAAACTAGCAAATACTTATATCTATATGTTACTAGATTTACTTCTGTATACTCTATTTCCTATTTACCCCTTAGCTGTTGACCCCTGACTCTGGAGCACACCCCTTGATTGGGGCCTGAGGAGTTCACAGCCTGGCAGGTGGTACTGTCAAAGATGACCTGATCAACCAAGTGTCCTAAGTCAAACATTTTGTACCTTTCCCTTCACAGCAATTTCTTTAGTTTAAAGTGACCAGTTATGAAGCTTTATGAGTCTGATGGATGAGTTGCTTAGCAAATTTCTTAGGGAGGATAGTGTGTAGCCTTTAGAGGTCAGAAGCCATCCTTCTCTTCTATAAACTCCATATCATTTCACCTTATGCCATTTGTTTTTAGCAGTATATTCAAGAATGGCTGGGAAAGCAGAGTGAAGCAAAGCTACCACAATGTTGGTAGTGGAAGCTTAGATAGCCTCTGATGCAGATTTACCAGCTAGCCTGTTCCCTCTGGCTATTTCTGATGTCCCTTTCTGATTGCCCTGGGCAATAAATTATGGACACTTTTAGAGAAAGCCATAATGTCTCCAATAAAGCCACTATTCTTTCCTTATTTTCAATATTTTTTTTGCTTCTATAGTCAATAATCCCCTCTCTTGGAATATGGACCTATGTACATGAGCCAAAGCAAAGGCATACCTGTTGTAGCTATGGCTCCTTTTCTAATTTTTAAAGCCTGGGTTAGATCCTTTCGTTTAGCTTTCTAGGCTGAAGTTCCCAGAGGCAATATGGTTGCCCAAATATCAAAGTCTAAGCTTTGGTGACCTCTACCAAGGCAGCTTGCTTTTTACCGTCATAACTCAGAAAATCTTTGAAGAAGAGAAGGTGATGAAGTTACAAATATTTCTGTATCCTGCCAGCACTTGGCACTGCTGGCACAAACTAACAAGTGAGAATCCAAGGACATACTTTTCCTGTATTTCTTTAAGGGATTTATATGTTCCTCTTTACGGAATTCTACCTGCATGTTTGCCTGTGTTCTCCTGTATTTCTTTAAGGGAGTTCTTTATGTCTATCTTAAAATCTTCTATCATCATCATGAGATAGGATTTTTAGATCTGAATCTTGCTTTTCAGGTGTGTTGGGATATCCAGGGCTTGCGGTGGGAGAACTGGATTCTGATGATGTCATGTAGCATTGATTTCTACTGCTTTTGTTCTTGGACTTGCCTCTGGTGTTAGTGGGCCTTGCAGTCTCTGACTGGAGCTTGTCTCTCCTGTAAGTCTGTGAGCCTGGTAGTGTCAGAACTCCTGGGTGTCAAGCTGTCTCTGTGAGCCAGTGAGCCTGGGTATGACAGCACTCCTGGTGGTCAAACTTTTTCTGGGTGGAATTGGGGTATGGGAGGGAGGGCTGTAGCACAGAGTTTTCACCAGGGCACAGATGAAGCAGGACATGTTGTCCTACCCAGCTGATACAATATGTGTGTGTGTGTGTGTGTGTGTGTGTGTGTGCGTGTGTGTTGGGTAGGTTACCCCAGCACCCTCTTCCTTCACAATCCTACCACTAACCCCTCTCTATCACTATATTTCCTTTATTTTTGAATTTAGGTTTTGTTGTATGACTCATTTGGTTTAAACAGGGCCACCTACATGGCTGTTGAACTACCTCCTATAGCCTGGTGGAGTGACTGGCTCATATACAATAGAATAACATCCCCTCTAAATGAACATTACATAAAAGTTAGCTTCTAAAAGTTTGTTTTCAAATGGGTTTTGAGTCTGGATAGGGACGTGGTTCATTATGGAAACCGCTTGCAATGTGTGCAGGCTAGTTTTTGTCAAGTCAACACAAATTAGATTTGGATATGAGCTAGATATGAGAGAAGCAAAGGAACATTGGAAATTGCTACTGGCAAGAATAGCCTGTAGACAAACCTTTGTTACATTTCCTTGAGTTGAAAATGATGTGGAAGGGCCCAGATCATTAGGGGTGTTGCTATCCCTGAGTTGGTCATCTTGGATGTCTAAAAAGCAAACTGAGGAAGCTATGGAGAAAAAAACAGTAAATACTACTCCTCCATGGACTCTGTATCAACTCCTACTTCCAGGTACATGGATTGATTTTCTGCCTTGAATTCCTTCAGTGATGGACAGGAAGTATAAAATGGAAGATGAAGAAGAAGAAGAAGAAGAAGAAGAAGAAGAAGAGGAGGAGGAGGAGGAGGAGGAGGAGGAGGAGGAGGAGGAGGACAACGATGATGAAGACGACAAAGCAAAACAAAATAACTAAACAAACCTTTACACTAGTTGGTCATGATGTTTTATCACAGTGATAGATGCCCTAAGACATTTATAAGAATTTTATAAATGTCATTTTCCCCAGAAATACAAATCTAATAAATGTTTTAATGTCTTCTTGTCAATTACATTGATCAGAAAAAAATGTCAAACTCTAAACCACTACTCCTACAGAAATATTTTCCAATGATCCCTACCTAGGTGAACACCAGAACAGATAATTTAAAAGAACAATCACAAACATGACCATGGAATTCAAGTTTAAAGAAGGTATGAACAAACACCTCAATGAACATAAACAAAACATGAGAGGGACCATAAAGATATAACTAAATCAAATGACAAATTCAGAATTTAAAAATTGAGTTCAATAAATATATACAAAATCTTAAGGTAAAATGAAGAGGGAATTGAAAAGTTAGGGTAAAGCCTTATCAGTAGAATAGATCAACTAGAAGGTGGAATATCAAGATTTCAAGGTAAAAGAAAGGAACTGTACTGTTCAACCAAAGAACATGACTAATTTAAAAACAAATACAAGTAAAAGGCAGAAACTTTGTACCATATAAATAGGCTTAATGTGTAAATTATAGTCATTTAAAAAAAGGAGAATCTCAGGTAAACATCATACACTAGATCATTAAGATGATCATGAGAAGAAAGAAAGCTTCTCCAAATTAAGGAAAAGTATATACACACTGGTAACACTAACATACAGAACACTCAGAAGACAGGACCAGCAAAGAAACTCCCCTTGACTGTAGTGAAAATAACCATAAAGAATAGAGGGTATTAAGAGATGCCAGAAAGAAACCACCAGTTACATATAAATGAAATCCTATCAAAGCAACTGACTGACTTCTCAATGGAAACTTTCAAAGCCAGAAGAGCCTGGAGCAATGAATTTCAAGTTCTAAAACACCACAGATGCCAAAGCAAGATTACTTTATCAAGTAGAACTATCTGCCTTAGTTTAAAGAGAAATAACATTTTCCATGCTATAAATAGGTTGAAAAAAAAATCAAGTCCACTAAAAATGCCCTACAGAGAATGCTGGAAGCAAAATTGAACAAACTAAAATTAATCATAAGAAATATGAAGGGCATTTAATTCTGATCACAGAAAGAATTAACCAAAAGTACATTATACTCTTTTACATATATAAAACAAATTCTGGCTTTGCACTTCAAGATACAAACTATCCTGAGCTCAGCAATAGGTGATTTCAATATCTCACTATCTCCATCCAATAGGCAAATCATCTGGAGAACAACAACAAAAACCATTCAAATTAAATGGTCAAAAATATCAAAGGGACATAATAAATACCTAAAAATATCTAACCTAAACACCATAGGATACATTCTATTCATCAGCCGATGGATAGTTCTCTAACATAGACCACATACTGAGACACAAAACACCTTTCTACAAGTACAGAAAAGAGGCTTTGTTAGTCTATCTGACCACAATGCAATAAAGCTTAAAGTCAACAAAATGTGGACCTGGCAGCAAACACCTGGCTGAAGACAACTAGAGACAAGCCAGCTGCTGAGGGGCTGTAGGCCTCTCCCTGTCCCTCTCCCTCTCCCTGTTCCTTTCCCTCTTCCTGAACCTCTCCCTGTCCTCCCTCTCCTTGTTCCTTTCCCTCTTCCTGTCTGTCTCCCTGTTCCTCTCCCTCTCCCTCTCCCTCTCCTGCCTCTCCCTCTTCCTGTTCCTCTCCCTCTCCCTTCCCTCTCCTTCCTTTTTTCCTTTTCCCACTCTGTGTGTGTCTCTGTGTGTGTGCCTGTGTGTGTCTCTGTGTGTGTCTGTGTGTGCTTAAGAGCCTCAGAAACAGGTGGACAAATACTCAAAAGATATCCAGAGATATACCCTCCACCATGCAGCACAACAGACCACAAGTCACCCAAAGGGGCCATTACAATAAGCAATTATGTGGTAGAGAGATGGGAGGGAAAGAAAAACACTGTGTTTATTATAAAGATAGGTAGAACTGGCAATGAAAAGGTCTTGTGGATCAGCATGAAGCCATGGTAAGGTCAGGCCCTTGCTGCTTCTAAGGACTTTGTCTGGATCTATAGCACTGCAGAATCAAGAGTGTGTATCAAGGTCCATAAACCATGCTTTCACCAAAGGCTATGTGGATGGCATTCCTGGTCTGGAGCTCCTGGAGCCACCTCAGTGTCAAAGAGCTGTTCAAAGTTGACCCGTTACTCATTGGCTACAGTGGCAGTTAGGATAGCAGCATTTCACATTGCCTGGGTACCACAATAGAGACGGCTCTAGGGGTGAAGGTATGAGAGAGTTAGCCCTGAGTTTGTGTGAGCTGGAGACCCAGCCTTGACACTAGCCAAGGCAGTGCTGGAACGATGGTCCTGGTGGCATAGGTGCACGAAAGCTGAATTCAATGTCATGATCATAGGAGAACCTGTCCTATGGCCTAAATGCAACAATCAGGAGAGCTGGCATCATTCTTTGTCTGTGCAAAGTGGTAAAATTGGGCTTGGTGGAGCAGGCATAGGGGAGTTGGTAGGCTAATAACACGGGTACCACATACACCCAGATCCAAAATTTTGAGTCAGTCCACCCCAATATCTACCCTACCTAGGAACTGCTGAAGTGCATGAAAGGTCCTACAGAACCAAAGCTGCAGGAACTCTATAGCACAGGGCGACCACAAGATATCTTATAGGAGCCTCAGCAAGACTCTAACACCGATAATACAGCAGAAGCCAGAGCCCTTAAGTCACCAGTAACTCATTGCAATGAAGATTTGCTAGTAAAGCTGTTTGCACAAAAGGGTACCCTCTGTGATACATCAGGACACAATACAGCTTTCACAGGAGATGTTTTTATATTATTTTTTTCTGTTTTGTTGTTTTTATTTTTTGTTTACTTTTGGAGAAGAGATTGCAAGGATAGATTGCAGAGGGTAGAGGGCAGAGGGCAGAGATGCAGGGATAGAAGATGAGTGGGACTGTAGTGCATGATATGAAATTCAAAAAGAATAAAGAGTTTCTAAAATGAACAGCAAAATAATCTGTTGTAATCACATGGATCCATGGTGATTCAACATTACATTAATAGGTAAAAGAGAATTTCGGATAGACATGAAAATTCCTAAAGTTAAATGAAAATGAAAGCCCAACCAAATCAAACCTCCAGGAAACATTAAAACTGGTCTTAAAAGGGAAATTTATAGCTCTACAGATTATATTAAAAAGTAGTACCACAGAGCAAAAATAAACAAGTATTGGAAAAACAGAATCAACCAAATCCAAACCCAGTAAATGGCAAGGAATAAGAAAAATTAATTAAATAGATACAAGTATAACATTTTACAAATTAATGAATGTAAGAGCTGACCCAGTGCAAGAATAAACAAGATAATCAGATAATTAGACCAATTAACTAAGAATAAGAGGCAAGAAAAGCAAAGATTAACAAGAAACATTAGAACAGAACATCCAGAATACTGTAAGGAAATATTTTTAAAACTGGAAAAACTACAAGAAACGGTTGAATTTCCAGAATAGTTCAGAGGATCAAAGTTAAGTCAAGATAATCCCATAGCAATTAAAGAGACAGAAGTACTAATAAAAAGCCTTCTGGTTAAAACTCGCAGGCTACATGGATTCACAGCAGACTTTCAAACAAAAACTAAAACATCTGTAATGATTTGAAGATATGAGTAAAATGCTGCCCATCACTTATGTTTGAATGTTTGTTCCCCAGTTAGTGGAACTATTTGGGAAGGACTTGGAGGTATGGCCTTCTTGAAAGAGATCTATCACTATGTGGGGGATTTGAGGTTTATAACACCTTTAGGAGGTGCAGTCTTTTCCTCACTCTGCTTCTAATTTGAATCAGATTGTGAGCTCTCAGCTAATGCTCCAGCACCATTCTGCCTGCCAGCCAACCACACTTCCCTCCATGATGACTATGGAGTAACCCTTTGAAACTCTTATTAATTCTCCAATTAAAAGTGTCTATTATAAGCTGTTAAAGTTATTGTGTTTCTTCATAGTGATAAAACAGATTAAGAAAATATCTTAAATTAATTTAAAAAAATAGAATCAGAGGGAAGATTTCCAACTCTTAATACCAAAATAAAGTAAAAATAACAACAAAAAAGAATACCAAAACCAATATTCCTGATAAGCATAGATTACAAAGTACCCAAGTGTTACAAATTGAAAGCAGGTATATATTTGAAAAAAAATCTTACATACTAACATTAAGTTGGTATTACTCCAGAGATCAATGGAGGTTCAATGTAAGTAAATTTATAAATCACATAAATGGACTAAAGAAAAAAATCACATTCTTACCACAATAGTTGCAGAAAAGGCCTTTGATTAAAATCTAACATGCTTTCATTGAAAAAAACACAAAATAGAATAGACTGGAGGGAACAGAGAATGTACTTCAATAAAATAAAGTCAATGCATAACAGATCCATAGCCAATATTATCCTAAAAAAACAACTTGATGTAATCCCATTAACTTAGGAACAAAATTGGGATGTATACTACCCCATTTTTTTAATATGATACCTTAATGAAAAGTTAGACTAAATTAATTTAATATTTTATGAATTAGAATATTTGCATGTGGACATATAACATTTGCAAAAGGTAAAAATTCAGTTTTGTTTCCTTAAATAAACAAACTGATATTACACTTTTGTAGGAAAAGCTCTGCCTCTTGTTGTGAACACTTTCAATGTAAAGAATGAAGCTTGAATTATATACCAAAAGTTATATTAGGAACCATAATTCAGATAAGCATAACTTTCAGCATAGCATTTACATATGTGATTCTGTAAACATAAAATGCTATACTCTGTGAAAATTAACTCAAGACAAAAACCTCTCATTATCTACATTATTTTCTCAAGCTTAAAATATTTAAATCTAGTCTAACTATTAGCATACCCATTAAAACCTTTACGTTTATTATTGAGAATTTCATTTTTCATATCTCATTTTATCCCCACTCAGAGACTAGGCCATGGGTCATTGGCTGGGTGAAAGGTACTCTGCTTTTGCAGTTCTATATCTGTTCCACCTGACTCCCTTTAAGGCTGACTTCTGCAGCTTCCAGTGCAGCAGGAGGTTAGGTACAGCTCCTTCAGGGGACTGTGCTTCTCTAAGTTGAACTCTAGTGTAGAAATGGGAAGGGGAACTTATTTGTTATATCCTTCCCCCAGCCTTGAGTGGGCTAATCAGAACTTATTTTACCACAGTTGCCTAGTCCACCTGGAGTGGAGTCTTCCTACCAATTGGAAGTCTTCTGTTTACCACATCTACAATATTCCTACAAAAATAAGATAGCCTGCTGAAGCTTGTTTTGAAACAAGAACTCAGCTGAAACTAAGGATGGGTCTTTACCTATATAAATGCAGACCTGAAAATTAACCTTTGAGCCTTGATCACAGTTTTGTCTTGGCTCCATTCTTCTCTTGCCACCTACCTTAATTTTGGCCTCCCTTTAAGTTAATTGCCTGTGACTGCTGGACAGTTACAGGAAGGGGACCTGAAAACAGGGATGTTAGGATTCGGTCTAAGCTCCACTCCACAGATACCTGGCAACAGTCAGGCAGGCATGGCCTACTATAAAGGGGGCTTCTCTGCCCCTCCTCTCTCTCTTGCACCTCATTCTCTCACTCTCAGCCTCTCTCTTTCCCCCTCTTGGGCTCCCCCCCCACATGGTCATGGCCAGCTTTTGCTTCTCTACTCTCTCCTTCTCTCTGCCATACTGATCCTCTACTACCATCTTAACTCACTTCCCCATACCCTGAATAAACTCTTTTCTATACTATACCATCATGTGTGGTCCCTCAGGTGGAAGGGAGGCCCCCCTTCCCTCACACTACCATAGAGCTGGTGGCTGTTTTTTTTTTTTTTTCCTACAAAAATCTCTGTGACTGTGATTATTGGGTTCAGTAGATAACAAGGAGCTCCTCTCTTGAAATTACAATTAGAAAACTTAAAATTTTGTTTGATTTAAATTTATAAGATTCGTGTAGCCACTTCATTTTGTTTCTGATTGGTCTTAAAGATATCGATATGTTTTGCAAGTCTTGGCTATAGAGTATTGGCTTATAAGTTATTGGGTATGATTAAAAAGGTGTAATGTTGGTACAAAAGGTTAGTTTAAAACTGGTAGCTCAGGGTTGGAGTCATTTTAAACAAAAATACATGACATGACCCAGCCCAAGAAAACAGGACATTTCTAAATTGGCATAATATTTTATGTAATTCTTATACTAGAAATTAGACTTATAAGGGATAAAATTCAAAGCAATGCAGCAAAACTTGGTGATGTGAAAGTAATGCTTTTGGTATTGATTTTTAAAGATAATGAATTGTTTAAGATTGTGTTTTGCTTCCCAAATTTGTAGTTATGCTCTAATATTGCAAGAGAAATTTAAGAATTACGGTAAGCAACTGTCAGTATTCCACTGATTGCAGTTTGCAGTTTGATCCCGGGCTCACTATTCTTAATTCATCCATAGTCTGTAATTAAGATGATTTCAACAGTGATAAAACTTGAAAACAGCTGTGATCAGTATGGGCCTTTTGCCCCTGTTACACAAGCTTTATTGGATACTGTGATGGAGACAAATTTAACTCCTCAAGACTGGAAAACTATATGTAAGATTACTTTGTCAGGAGGACATTATTTACTTTGGAGTGCTGAATGGTGTGAAGCAAATAAAAGAACTGCTATGATGAATGTTCAGGCAGGTAACGTTCCATGGGATATTAATATGCTTTTATGAGGTCAATATGAAGGTAATGCTAATCAAATTGGGCTGCCTGCAGGAGTGTATGCACAGACTGCATTGGTTGCATGACATGTTTGGACCCAGTTACCAACTGAAGGGGATCTCAGTGGGGATTTATTTGGCATCAGACAGGCTCCTGATGAACTATTTTAGGAATTTGTGGATAGACTACTAAAAACACCTAGTAGAATTTTCAGAGACCCTCAAGCAGGAGAAATTAGAATTATGGCTACTTCTCTCCATGGCATTATAACTGTACCTGCAAATAAAAGAATTGCTCAACTTGCTTTAGTTCCCTTACATCTATTACCTTCTAAATTTGTTAAAAGTGAGAGAGGACAAGATGGTTTTGGTGCATCAGATGTGTACTGAATTCAATCTAT
The DNA here is from genome assembly GCA_964023405.1 of Apodemus agrarius. Classification (NCBI taxonomy): domain Eukaryota; kingdom Metazoa; phylum Chordata; class Mammalia; order Rodentia; family Muridae; genus Apodemus; species Apodemus agrarius. The sequence continues at coordinate 83,727,150 of OZ030009.1, forward strand.
TACTAATAGGAGACCTAACCTTAAATTATTGATTGAAGGAAAAAGTTTTTGAGGATTAATAGATACTGGAGCTGATGTAACAATTATTAGAGGACAAGATTGGCTGTCAGCTTGGACTTTATCAGGTATAGTCAATCACCTTCAAGTAATCCCCTGAGGGATCACACACACTGGAATAATATAGAATAGAGTTTATTCAGGCCATGGGATGGGAGTTAAGGGGGTAGTTGAGGCAGAAAAAGACAGAGAAGGGGAGAGAATAGAGAAGCAGAGGCTGGCAATGACCATGTGGAGAGAGGGGGTGGGGAGGAGAGCCCAAGCGAAGCAGGAGAGAAATAGAGAGAGGTGAGAGAGAGATAAGAGATAAGAGCTACTGGACTTTGATCCAGTATTGCAGGGTCATCGAAATGTTTTAGATTTTTGACTAAGTCATCTTTGAAGTTTTGACAAACTCAGTCAATATCTCCTGATTTTGTACTTAGGGTCCTGTGGTGTTTATCTTTTTTATGACCTTTAATTAATGGCTTCTGCAACTCCTTGGAATGTGCCCTGCATTTTAGAAGTCTGCTTTTATCTCAGAAGCAGTTAAGCAGTGCTGTTACAAAATGAACTCCAATGCATCTGTGGATATTGCCATTTGGAAACAATGGTAATCCTTGCATACTAGATATATCTGTAGAATAAACACTATTTGTCTTTCATAATATCTGAGTCTGGGGTCTTCCTTCAGTGATTTTGGACCCTTACACTATGAAAATGAATGTGGTATCCATTTACATAAAACTATACCTAAATAAAAACAGTTAAATAAAACAGTACTTAATGTATCTTATGTTATGGTCCCTTTTGATAATCTGATCCTCTCCTCAGGAGAGAAAACAACACATATGTAATATAATTTTATGTTTAATTTCAAGGTCCTTGGAAGTCTTAGTCCCAGAATAAAGTTCTTGAAATATGGATAAAATGCTTGACTATGAATTAGCAAATTGGGATTTGCATCTTTTCTTTAAAGCTGATGAAGTTTAGTAAATTATATATTTTTATGAATTAAAATTTTCAAGTATGTAACTAAAGGGCACAGAGACAGTATCCAAATTAACAAAATTTGGAATGAAAAGGAAGATAAATCAACAGAAACTGAGGAAATTAAAAAAAAATCATCAGATCCTACTACAAAACCTTATACTCAGCACAACTGGAGAATCTGGAGGAAATGGACAATTTTCTAGACAGATGCCAAATACCAAAATTAAATCAGGATCAAATAGATTATCTAAACAGTCCCATAACCCTTAAAGAAATAGAAGGGGGCATAGAAAGTCTTCTAACCAAAAAAAAGCACAGCACCAGATGGTTTTAGTGCAGAATTCTATCAGACCTTCAAAGAAGACATAACACCAATACTTTTTAAACTATTCCACAAAGTAGAAACAGAAGGAACACTGCCCAACTCATTCTACAAAGCTAAAATTATGTTGATAACAAAAACCACACAAAGATCCAACTAAGAAAGAGAACTTCAGACCAATTTCCTTTATGAACATCAATGCAAAAATACTCAATAAAGTGCTTGCCAATGGAATCTAAGAACACATCAAAATGATCATTCACCATGATCAAGTAGGCTTCATCCCAGGCAAGCAGGGATGGTTCAATATACGGAAATCCACCAATGCAATCCACTACATAAACAAACTCAAAGAAAAAACACATGGTCATTTAATTAGATGCTGAAAAAGCATTTAACAAAATTCAGAATCGTATCATGCTAAAAGTCTTGGAAAGAACAGAAATTCAAGGTCCATACCTAAACATAGTAAAAGCAATTTACAGCAAACCGGTAGCTAACATCCAACTAAATGGAGAGAAATTTGAAACAATCTCACTAAAAACAGGGACTACATAAGGTTGCCCCCCTCTCTCCATATCTTTTCAATATAGTACTTGAAGTATAGCTAGAGCAATTTGACAGCATAAGAAAGTGAAATGGATAAAAATTGGAAAGGAAAAACTCAAACTATCACTATTTGCAGATGATATGATAGTATACTTAAGTGACCCAAAAAAGCTCCACCAGAGAACTCCTACAGCTGATAAACAACTTCAGCAAAGTGGCTGGTTATAAAAACTCAAGCAAATCTGTAGCCTTCATATACTCAAAGGATAAGCAGGCTTAGAAAGAAACTAGGAAAATGACACCCTTCACAATAGCCACAAACATTATAAAGTATCTTGTTGTGACTCTAACCAATCAAGTGAAAGATCTATATGACAAGAACTTCGGGTCTCTGAAGAAGGAAATGGAAGATGACCTGAGAAAATGGAAAAATCTTCCATGCTCGTGGATTGGGAGGATTAATAGAGTTAAAATGGCCATCTTGCCAAAAGAAATATACAAATTCAACAAAACCCCCAACAAAATCCCAACTCAGTTCTTCATAGAGTTAGAAAGAGCAATTTTCAAATTCATCAGGAATAACAAAAAACCCAGGATAGCTAAAACTATTTTCAACAGTAAAAAACTTCTGGGGGAATTACTATGCTGGACCTCAAGCAATACTACAGAGCAGTAGTGTTACAAACTGCATGGTATTGATATATTGACAGGCAGGTGGATCAAAGGAATAGGATTGAAGACCCAGAAATGAACCCATACATCTATGTCCACTTGATCTTCAACAAAGGTGCTGAAACAACCAGTGGAAAAAAAGATAGCCTTTTCAACAATGGTGTTGGCTCAAATGGAGGTCAGGATATAGAAGAATGCAAATTGATTCATTCTTATCTCCTTGTATTAAACTCAACTCCAAGTGGATTAAGGGCCTCCACTTAAAGCCAGAAACACTGAAACTAGTAGAAAAGAAACTGGGGAAGACCCTTGAGCACATTGGCACAGGGGAAAGTTCCTGAACAGAACACCAATTGCTTATGCTCTAAGAACAAGAATTGACAAATGGCATCTCAGAAAATTACAAAGTTAAGGCAAGGCAAAAGACACTGTCAAAAGTACAAAGCAGCAATCAACAAATTGGGAAAAGATATTCACCAACCCTACATCTGACAGAGGGCTAATATCCAATATATACAAGTAACTCAAGAAGTTAGACCCCGCAAAACCAAATAACCCTATCAAAAATGGGGTACAGAGCTAAACAAGGAATTTTCACCTGAAGAACCTCGGATTGCTGAGAAGCACTGAATTCATGCAATTTGTAGATAAATGGTTAGACCTGGAAAATGTCATCCTGAGTGAGTTAACCCAATCACAAAAGAATACACATGAAATACAATCACTGATAAGTGGATATTAATGAGCCCAGAAGCCCTAAATACTCAAGGCACAATTAGCAAGTCAAATGATTCCCAAGAAGAAGAAAGGAGAGGACCCTGGGCCTGTAAAGATTGGATCCAGTTTTGTAAAGAAACTGAGGGGGGAGGGGGAATGATTGGGGAATAGTTGGGGGGGGAGAGGAACTATGGGATGTATGGTGGGGGGGAACTGGGAAAGGGGAAAGCCTTTGGAATGTAAACATAGAATATAGAAAATAAAAATTAAAAAAAAAACAAAAAAAAAACAAAAAGAAATGTTCAACATCATTACTCATTAGGGAAATGCAAATCAAAACAACCCTGAGATTTAACCTCACACCAGTCAGAATGGCTAAGATTAAAAAATCAGGAGACATCAGGTGTTGGCGAGGATGTGGTGAAAGAGGAACATTACTCCACTACTGGTGGGATTGCAAGCTGGTACAACCACTCTGGAAATCAGTCTGTAGTTTCCTCAGAAAACTGTGCATGACTCTTCCAGAGGACCCTGCTATACCACTCCTGGGCCTATACCCAGTGGATTCTCCAGCATGTAATAAGGATACATGCTCCACTATGTTCATAGCAGACATATTTATAATAGCCCGAAGCTGAAAAGAACCCAGATGTCCCTCAATAGAGGAATGGATACAAAAAAATGTGGTACATATACACAAGGGATTAATATTCAGCCATTAGAAACAATGAATTCATGAAATTCTTAGACAAATGGATGGAGCTGGAGAACATCATACTAAGTGAGGTAACTCAGTCTCAAAAGAATACTCATGATATGCACTCACTGATAAGTGACTAGTAGCCTAGAATCTTGGAATACCCAAGACACAATCCACATATCAAATGATGTCCAAGAAGAAGGAATGAGTGGCCCTTGGTTCTGGGATGGCTCAGTACATCAATGTAGGGGAATACCAGAAGAGGGAAATGGGAAGGGGTAGATGGGGAAGAGGGGCAGGAACAGGGCATGTGGGATCTTTGGGGAGTGGGGAGTCAGGAAAGGGGAAATAATTTGAAATGTAAATGAAGAATATATCAAATAAAAATAATAAAAATTGCAGATTAAAAAAAAGAAATGTTCAACATCATTAATTAGTAGGGAAATGCACATCAAAAGAACCCTGAGGTTTCGCCTTACACCAGTCAGGAGGCAGCAGGTTTTGGCAAGGATGTGGAGATGGAGGAACATTCTACTGCTGGTGGGATTGCATGCTGCTACAACTACTCTGGAATTATTCTGGTGGTTCCTCAGAAAACTGGGCATGACTCTTCTGGAGGACCCTGTTATACCACTCCTGTGCATATACCCAGAGGATTATCTGGCATGCAATTCAGACACACCCTCCACTATGTTCATAGCAGTCCTAATTATAATAGCCAGAAGCTGGAAAGAACCCAGAGTCCCTCAATGGAGAAATGGATACAGAAAATGTGGTATATTTACACAGTGGAATACTACTCAGCTATTAAAAACAATGAAATCATGACATTTTTAGGCAAATAGTTGGAACTGGAAAATATCATCCTAAGTGAGGTAACCCAATCACAAAAGAATACACATGGAATGCAGTGACTGATAAGTGAATATGAATTTGCCTAGAATCTCTGAATACTCAAGACACAATTAACATATCAAATGATTCCCAAGAAGAAGGAAGGAGAGGGTCCTGGACCTGGAAAGTCTTGATCCAGCATTTTAGGGGAGTACCAGGACAAAGAAATGGAAGGGGGATGATTGGGGGATGGGTGGAGGGAAAAGGGCTTATGGGAGTTATGGGGAGGTGGGAACCTGGAAAGGGGAAGGCATTTGGAATGTAAACAAAGAATATAGAAAATTTAAAAAAAAGAATCAAAAAATTTTTCAAGTATAAATATTACTAAAATAATGATAATTTGCCCTCAAATGTAGACTAACCTATATTATTTGTAGTGAAATTACCATGGAATCCCAAGATGAGGTTGTTATTGAGGGTAAAGTGTAGTCTCTATTGCATGTAATAATTATGGCTTCATTTATTGAAATATATGCTCTTCTCCTAGTCTGAAAGAAAAGTACTATGACATGCTGTTTTTTTAAGTTTTTCTAGTCTTACAAAGGACTTTCAATAACTAACTTTTAAAAACATACTCTTTGGATATCTAATTGATATTTAAGTAATTACTAGCAGACCTGTTCTCATATCATTAACTGTTAGAATTAACTTCCTAATTCTCCTTTTCAGGGAAAAAATAAAGCAATGCTAAAAGTAACTTGCCTGATAGAACCCTATCCAAAGCTTTCTTTTTCCCACTAAACAGCAATATACTTTACTGAAAGAAGAAATGATGTGGTTGCACTTAAGGAATTTCATACTGATGCCAAAAGTTAGCCCATCTTGAAATTATTTCAGTTGAATTTACTGCCTACATTTATTTATAACTTATTTATCTGAATCTGAGCCATTGAATGTGATATAGTATATCTCTGGAATCGTTCTGTGGTTCTATTAGATAGCTCTCTTACCAAGTTCACCATCATACCCACGTTTTTCTACCCACTTATTTATGGGAAATAATGATGAAAATTAGTAAGTTAATACAACAACCAATCACTAGGAATAATGCATGTTGGCAGAGATTAGTGTAAATAGAGAATGGTTAATGTAGGATATGAATCAAGACTTGGCTATGCTAAAGTGGGCATGTTGGGGTAATGAGATATCAACAACTGTAAATGGGGGATTTTGAATGTAGCCATCACTTTAATAAGCTATTAACAAACCCCAAGTGCAATAAAAGTTGTTGGTAGACATGAAACTGTGGTCTAAAGGCACATGGGGATGAGTCAGCCTTCCTTTGTGGTGCCTATATTGCTACAAGCACAATGGCCAGCTGCCTGATTGCTGTTGAATCTTCCTGTATTTCATTTCAAATACGGATAATAAAGCACAAAGCACAGTCTATATTACACAAATTTTTTCTTGGTGAAATGCTGCCAGCCTTGGTTTTCCTCTCCAGTTACTACATCCAAATATGTCATTTGTATTATTCTCTTGCTCATGAGGACAAAAGAAAACAATGTTCTAATTTTCTTCCCTGCCTTCTAGTGATTTACCTGAACTTTGAAGTATGTGCTGCTTAAAACACTGCTGGTGGGAATGCAAGCTTGTACAACTGGAAAACTGGACATGATACTTCCGGAGGACCCAGCCATACCACTCCTGGGCATATACCAAGAAGATTCCCCAGCATGCAATAAGGATACATGCTCCACTATGTTCATAGAAGCCTTATTTATAATAGCCAGAAGCTGGAAAGAACCCAGATGTCCCTCAGCGAAGGAATAGATACAAAAAATGTGGTATATATACACAATGGAGTACTATTCAGCCATTAGAAACAATGAATTCATGAAATTCTTAGAGAAATGGATGGAGCTGGAGAATGTCATACTAAGTGAGGTAACCCAGTCTCAAAATACCCATGGTATGCAGTCACTGATAAGTGGATATTAGCCTAGAATCTTGGAACACCAAAGACACAATTCACGTACCAAATAATGTCTGACAAGAAGAAAGGAGTGGACACTGGGGTTGGAAAGGATCAAAGCAACAATGTAGGGGAATATAAGAACAGGGAAGAGGGAAGGGGTGGAAGAGGGAGCAGGGGGAGGGAAAGTGGCATGTGGGACCTTTCAGGGGGTGGGGAACCAGAAAAAGGGAAATGAATTATAAATATAGAATATATCCAATAAAAAAGTAGAAAAAAAACAGGATATTGTATGTTTGTCTATGTGTGTTGCAGGAGGTGGGGTTTGTGAAGAAATGTAGTGTGTAAGTAGTAGTATCATTATATTGAATCTAAAGGTTACTTACATACGTTGTTTTGTTGGAAACTCTAAATTTGAGAATAGACACCCAAAGCAACTAATGGGCTTTGTGCCTACAGTTGCATAGTAGAATGGTTTTTCTGACCCATGGGTCATATTAGCTTACCTTGGTACACTTCCTCCATATCTATGTTTTTTTTTAAAATATTTTTTTTCTTTACACTTCAAATGTTTTCCCCTTTCTTGGTTTCTGCTCTGAAAACCCTCAATCCCATTCCACCTTCCCCTGCTCACCAACTGACCCACTCTGCTTCCCTGTCCTGGTATTCCCCTACACTGAGGCATTGAGCCTTCACAGGAACAAGAGGCTCTCCTCCCATTGGTGTCCAACAAAGCCATCCTCTGCTGTGTATGTTGCTGGAGCTGTGGGTCCTTCCTTGTGTACTCCTTAATGGGTGGTTTAATCCCTGGGAGCTCTGGAGATCCTTGTTGGTTCATATTGTTGATCCTCCTATGAGGCTGCAAATCCCTTCATCTCCTTGGGTCCTTTCTCTAACTCTTCCATTGGGGAACCTATGCTCAGTCCAATGGTTGGCTGAGAGCATCCCCTTCTATATTTGTCAAGAACAGTCAGAGCCACTCAGGAGACACCTTTAGCTCCTGTGTGCTGATGGAGTCAGGAAGGATTTTGTCCTGGCAGCTCCACTGTTCCTATTCATGGTTGGTACAGCTTTGTACAGTTATTGGAAAGTAGCAATCTCACCCATATCTATGTTTCTTACTTAGAGTAATAATTATTGCTTATTAATAATATTAATCAGAAAAGATATCAAAGAAATCAATGAACATTTTAAAACTTTATTTTGTATAAAATATGTCTACTTCTATGAAACCTAATTAATGCACTTTTCCTATTTAGTCCTGTGAGAGTGATTTCTTGATTTTAACTCCCCCGCTTTTTTTTTTCAAAGAGAGCATTCAAAACCACCTTAAATTTAAAACATGTTACAGTAAAATAAGTAGAACGAATACAGAATGTTCAATAGTGGTTCTGATATAGATAGGGAATTTTTCTGTTTCTGAGGTTTTTAAACAATTACAAGAACAACATTGTTTCACAAGTTAGAATTCTAAAAAGCATCAAGACCTGAAGTAAACTAGTAATTGCCACTAGTAAGTGATAGATTAAAAGCAAGTGAGAGTTCCTAAAGTGCCTTGATGTATAAAATAATGGAGTGTGGTATTAGTGTAAAAAGGAAATTTGCTGAAATTATGTTGCTTTAATTCCATCATAGAAAAAGCTAACATCGTTGAATAAGTAATGTTGTCTCTTGTTCTCTCTAAAAATGAATATGGCATTTTTTTCAAAACTCTTAATGTGGTATTACAAAGAAGCTCATCCAACAGAAGTGGCCAGTGACATTTAGTCTGCAAAGGCAGCAGGATTTCATGATGGGATTTTAATGGAAAATAAATATATTGAAAACTTCACTAGTGTATAAAATTATGTGTCTTTTCACAGAAGTATACTTCAAAGGGAAAGGTTAAGGGAAAAAAGAACATGTCTACCAGCAGGTTCATTTTTAAAATTGTCTTTCAGTTTGATACTTACATGGAACATGAAAGAATTTCTTTGGACATCCTAAGTCAAAAATTGCAAGGGAAGACTGCAATAACCTTAATAATGCTGTCAACAGCAATCCTGGTATTTTTCTAGTGCCATATTAATGGATATGAGTGTTCCATGTCTATGTTTCCATGTAGCTTATACCCATGTTATGCCACATACTCCATTATTTGAATATTTCCTTCTTTTCCTAACTTTCTTTAAGTATATTTTTGTCCTTGTTATAATACAAAGGAAAATTCTGGAACCCAGGGACAGAAGTATTCCTGTTGTATTTTTTCTATCTCTGAAGCAAATGACAAAAGTAACCCTTGATTTTATATAAGTTTAAATTGTTCCAGAATATGTTTGAGAAATGCACACCGTATTTGTGTATTAGTCATCTTTGTCCTTTCTCTCATTCTGTGTTAAATTTTTCCCTGAAGTATGGGACTAGTTTTTGTTCTATATCAAAGAGGAAAAAAAACATGTTGGACAGTTATGGCCTGAAATGTTCTCCAAGAACATTGAATAATTTTATCACATCATGAGCCAAATGAGTCTCCTGAAACACCATAGAATTATCATATACTTGTGGTTCCATGGAAGGTCCTCATAAAACCTATATTTGTCAAGACTCCTCAAAAAGTTGACTGTCCATGAGTCTAAGAAAATCATATCATTCGTCCACTCTGACTCATGCACGTTACACCTCTGTTTTGTTGTTCTTATTAGCTACTGTCCCTAAGACTAGTTTTGTTTTCAGTAATTGCCAGCAGAGTATAATATTATAACCTAGTGTGTGGTATAGTTGTTGGTCTTTGAGCAAATACGTCACATTAAGCTGTAATTGGAACTATTTATTGTGTTTATTTGGTTTGAAGTTATTTGCTTAAATCTCTGTTCTATGGCTTGAGTATAATATCTTCTAGAACATTTGACTTCAAAGAAATTTGTCGAAACAAGTCCATATGTTTTGAGTTATAGAATATCAATCAATCCACAGTATTATCCTTTCAGCCAGGCTGCTATGAGATATATGAAGGTAAAGATTTACATCCTGCAAATTTGTGTGTGAGTGTGTGTGTGTGTGTGTGTGTGTGTGTGTGTGTTGTGTATATGAGAGACTGCACATACACATGATTTTGCATGTTTAAGTCAGAAAACGTTGATATTCCTCCTTTGATACTCTTTACCATAGTTTTTTGAGAATGGCTCTTTCACTGAAGCTGAAATTGCCTTTCAGCTAAGATGGCTAGCTGGTGAGCTTCAAGGTTATACTTTTCTTCATTTTTTTAATCCTGGGTTTATGAGTGTGGCTAGTTAAGCTCAACTTCTGCAATAGGTCTGGAGTTTTGAACATAAGACTTCCAGCTTTCACAGACAAGACTGTTACTCTCTAGGCCATGTTTTTACCCACTTACATTTCTACTTCTTAGTGTATGTTTTGGTGAATCTAGGTACATTGCTTCAAATGTCTGAAAATATATATTGCAAATAATTAAAAATATGTCTAAGTATATGAAAGAGTTGTTTAAAGTGAATTTAATCTCTAGACATAACTTCTAAAACTTCAATTCCACTTTAGTTATAGTAATTTTACATCGACTAAGTAATAAAAATTTAATTCTTCAAGAAACAATGGCTTCAGGATGAATCATGAGTTCTCATACTCCTTAGATGAAAAGTTTTATGAATTTCCCACTGAGATGATTGGGTCCTCCAAATTGTGGAGGACCAAAGCTGTAATAACATTAAACCACTCGTAATGATTATAAATACTATTTTGGTATTTATTATCTCACTTGAGTTTGTACTTAGAGACCACAGTCAAAGGCTGAAGGCTGAAGAAGTCCTTTTAAATCATTACCGGCATTACTTGGTTTGGTGAAATTTAAGTATATGGTAACCAAGTTGACTCACAGATCATATTTGGTAGAATTTTTAATTTTTATTAGTTATTTCCTGTATTTACATTTCAAATGTTATCCCTTTCCTCCTGTCTCCTCAGAAAACCCCCATGCCATTACTCCTCCCCTTTTCACAATCCCACCCACTCCTGCTTCCCTGACCTGCCATTCAACTACACTGGGGCATCTAGCCTTCTCAGGACCAGAGGCCTCTCATCCCATTGATGTCAAATAAGGCCATCTTCTGCTACATATGTGGCTGGAGCCATGGGTCCTTCCATGTATATTCTTTGGATGGTGGTTTAGTCCCTGGGAGCTCTGGGTATAATGGCTGGTTAATGTTATTGTTCCTCCCATGGGACTGCAAACCCCTTCAGCACCTTGGGTCCTTTTATCTAGCTTCTCCATTGTAGACCCTGTGCTCAGTCCATTGCTTAGCTGTGAACATCTACTTCCGTATTTGTCAGACACTGGTAGAGCCTCTCAGGAGACAGCTTTATTAGGCTCCTGTCAGCAAACACTTGTTGGCATCCAAAATAGATGTAATGGATCACCAGGGATGGGGGGTAGGGTGGGCTGGGGAGGGGCAGTCTCTAAATGGCCAGTCCTTTAGTCGCTGTTCCACACTTTGTCTCTGTATCTCCTCCTGTGGGTATTTTGATCCCTCTTCTAAGAAGGATCACAAAGTATCTAAAGTTTGGTCTTCCTTCTTCTTGAGCTTCATGTAGTCTGTGAATTATTTCCTGGGTATACCAAGCTACTAGTCTAATACCCATTTATCAGTGAGTACATACCATGTGTGTTCTATTGTGAATGGACTACCTCACTCAGGATGATATTTTCAAGTTCCATCCATTTGCCTAAGAATTTCGTGAATTCATTGTTTTTAATACTTGAGGTAGTACTCAATTATGTAAATGTACCACATTTTCTGTATCCATTCCTCTGAGAAGGGACATCTGGGTTGTTTCTAGCTTCTGGATATTATATATAAGGCTGCTATGAACCTACTGAAGCATATGTCTTATTACATGTTGGAGCATCTTCTGGGTATATGCCCAGAAGTAGTAAAGCTGAGTCATCAGGTAGTACTATGTCTAATTTTCTGAGGAACCACCAAATTTATTTCAAGAGTAGTTGTATCAGCTTACAATCCCACCATCAATGGGGGAATATTCATCTTTCTCCACATCTTTGCCAGCATGTGCTGTCCCCTGAGTTTTTGATCTTAGCCATTCTGAGTTGTGTAAGGTGAAATCTCAGTGTTGGTTTGATTTTCATTTCCCTGATGACTAAGAATGTTAAACATATCTTTAGGTGCTTCACACCCATTCAGTATTTCTCAGTTTAGAATTCTTTGTTTAGCTTTGTACTCCATTTTTTAATAGGGTTATCTGGTTCTTTGGAGTCTAACTTCTTGAGTTCTATGTATATATTGCACATTAGCCTGCTATGGTTGTTGGGTTGGCAAAGATCTTTTCCCGATCTGATGATTGCTGTTTTGTCCTATTGACAGTGTCCTTAAACTTACAGAAGCTTTACAATTTTATGAGGTCCCATTTTTCAATTCTTGATCTTGGAGCATAAGCTATTGGTGTTCTGTTCAGGAAATTTTCCCCCTGTGACCATGTGCTCAAGGTTCTTCCCCACTTTCTTTTCTATTAGTTTCATTGTATTTGGTTGTATGTAGAGGTCCTTGATGCAGTTGGACTTGAGCTTTGTACAAGGAGATAAGAATGGATTAATTTGTCCTCTACATGCTAACCTCCAGTGGAAAAAGCACCATTTGTTGAAAATGATGACTTTTTTTATACTGGATGGTTTTAGCTCCATAGGTATATGGGTTTATTTTGGGGTCTTCAGTTCTATTCCATTTATCTACCTGCTTGTCACTGTACTGATACCATGCAGTTGTTTTTTTTTTTTTTTTTTTTATCACAATTGCTCTGTAGTATAGCTTGAGGTCAGGGATAGTGATTCTGCCAGAAGTTCTTTTATTGTTAGGATCATTTCCACTATCCTGGGTTTTTGTTATTCCAGATGAATTTGGAAATTGCTCTTTCTAAGTATATGACGAATTGAGTTATAATTTTGATGGAGATTAGATTGAATCTGTAGATTGCTTTTGGTAAGATGGCCATTTTTACTATATAATTCCTACCGATCCATGAGCATGGAAGATTGTTCTTTTTCCTGAGGTCTTCTCTGATTTCTTTCTTCAGAGACTTGGAGTTCTTGCATGCAAATCATTCACTTGCTTAATGAGAGTCACAGCAAGGTATTTTATATTAATTGTGACTATTGTAAAGGGTGTTGTTTCGCTAATAAAATTCTCACCAAATCCAAGAACACATCAAAATGATCCTCCATCATGATCAAATAGGCTTTATCCCAGGGATGCAAGGATGGTCCAATACATGGAAATCCATAATTCTCAGCCTGTTTACCCTTTGAGTAGAGGAAGGCCACTAATTTGAGTTAATTTTGTATCCAACCACCTTGCTGAAGTTGTTTATCAGGTTTATGAGTTCCCTGGTTGAATTTTGAGGTAACGTAATTTACTATCATATCATTTGCAAATAGTGATATTTTGACTTCTTTCTTTCCAATTAGTATCCCTTTGACCTCCTTTTGTTGTCTAATTGCTCTGGCTAGGACTTAGAGTACTATATTGAACAAGTAGGGAGAGAGTGGACAGCCTTGTCTAGTTCCTGATTTCAGTGGGATTGTTTCAAATTTCTCTCCATTTAGTTTGATGTTGGCTACTGGTTTCCTGTATATTGATTTTACTATGTTTAGGTATGGTCCTTGAATTCCTGATCTTTCCAAGACTTTTATCATGAAGGGTTGTTGGATTTTGTCAAATGCTTTCTTGGCATGTAATGAAATGATCATGTGGGTTTTTTTTCTTTGAGTTTGTTTTATAGTGGATTCTAATTATGGATTTCCTTTTTTTTTTTGATTTTTTTTATTGTATATATTCTATATTTACAATTCATTTCCCTTTTTCTGGTTCCCCACCCCCAAAGGTCCCACATGTCCTTTTCCCTCCCCCTGCTCCCGCATCCACCCCCTCCCAATTTACTGTTCTTGTACTCTCCCACAATGATGTTTTGGTCCATTCTAGCACCAGTGTCCACTCCTTTCTTCTTGTGAGACATCACTTGATATGTGATTTGTGTCTTTGGTGTTCCAAGCTTCTAGGCTAATATCCACTTATCAGTGACTGTATACCATGGGTATTCTTTTGAGACTGGGTCACCTCACTTAGTATGACATTCTCCAGCTCCATCGATTTCTCTAAGAATTTCATGAATTCATTGTTTCTAATGGCTGAATAGTACTCCATTGTGTATATATACCACATTTTTTTGTATCCATTCCTCTGTTGAGGGACATCTGGGTTCTTTCCAGCTTCTGGCTATTATATATAAGGCTGCTATGAACATAGTGGAGCATGTATCCTTATTGCATGCTGGTGAATCTTCTGGGTATATTCCCAGGAGTGGTATGGCTGGGTCCTCCGGAAGTATCACGCCCAGTTTTCTGAGAAACCGCCATACTGATTTCCAGAGTGGTTGTACCAGCTTGCATTCCCACCAGCAGTGGAGGAGTGTTCCTCTTTCTCCACATCCTCGCCAACACCTGATGTCTTTTGAGTTTTTAATCTTAGCCATTCTGACTGGTGTGAGGTGAAATCTCAGGGTTGTTTTAATTTGCATTTCCCTAATGACTAGTGATGTTGAACATTTTTAAGGTGTTTCTCAGCCATCCGAATTTCTTCAGGTGAAAAGTCTCTGTTTAGCTCTGTACCCCATTTTTGGATAGGGTTATTTGGTTTTCTGGGGTCTAACCTCTTGAGTTCTTTGTATACATTGGAGATTAGCCCTCTGTCGGATGTGGGGTTGGTGAAGATTTTTTCCCAATTTGTTGGTTGCCGATTTATCCTTTTGACAGTGTCTTTTGCCTTACAGAAACTTTGTAGTTTTATGAGGTCCCATTTGTCTATTCTTGTTCTTAGAGTATAAGCAATTGGTGTTCTGTTCAGGAATTTTTCCCCTGAGCCGATGTCTTCAAGGGTCTTCCCCAGTTTCTTTTCTATTAGTTTTAGTGTGTCTGGTTTTATGTGGAGATCCTTGATCCACTTGGAGTTGAGTTTAGTGCAAGGAGATAAGAGTGGATCAATTCTCATTCTTCTGCATGTTGACTTCCAGTTGAGCCAGCACCATCTGTTGAAAAGGCTATCTTTTTTCCACTGGATGTTTTCAGCTCCTTTGTCGAAGATCAATTGGCCATATTTCCATGTATTGGACCATACTTGCATCCCTGGGATAAAGCTTATTTGATCATGATGGAGGATCATTTTGATGTGTTCTTGGATTTGGTGAGAATTTTATTGAGTATTTTTGCATTGATATTCATAAGTGAAATTGCTCTGAATTTCTCTTTCTTTGTTGGGTCTTTGTGTGGTTTAGGAATTAGAGTAATTCTGGCTTTATAGAATGAATTGGGTTGTTTTCCTTTCATTTCTAATTTGTGGAATAATTTGAAGACTATTGGTATTAGTTCTCTTTGAAGGTCTGATAGATCTTTGCTCTAAACTGATATGGTCCTGGATTCTTTTTTGGTTGGGAGACTATGGGACTGTTTAGATGCATTATCTGATCCTGATTTAACTTTGGTACCTGGTATTTTTATAGAAAATTGTCCATTTCATCCAGAAGTTTTTGAGTAGATCCTTTTGTAGTAGAATCTGATCATTTTTTGTATTTCCTCAGTTTCTGTTGTTATGTCTCCTTTTTCTTTATGATTTTGTTGATTTGGATATTGTCTCTGTGCCCTCGGGTTTATCTTTTTTGTTGGCATTTTCAAAGAACCAGCTCCTGGTTTGGTTGATTCTTTGTATGGTTCTGAGTGTTTCTACTTGGTTGATTTCAGTCCTGAGTTTGACTATTTCCTGCTGTCTACTCCTCCTGGGTGCATTTGCTTCTTTTTGTTATGGATCCTTCAGGTGTGCTGTTAAACAGCTAGTGCATGCTCTCTCCAGTTTCTTTTTGGAACCACTCAACTATGAGTTTTCTTCTTAGCATTGTTTTCCTCAGGTTTAGATATGCTGTGGCTTCAATTAGAATTTCTACAAAATCTGCTTATTCTCTTTAGTATTAAAACAATTAAACATGGTCTTATATAAGTAAAACTTTTATTTTTCTCATGTTTTAGAAGAAAAACATATTTACAAATTCAGAATAAAATGAGGATATGACTCATGTGCAGAAACTCCAGTTCCTTGAAGAAGATCTCAGTGATTTGACAGGTCTCTTGACTGGAGCAAGTATAGTGGTTTGTACCCTTTTCACATCAACTCTATGATGACTTTCCCAGGCCTCTCATGGTCTTCCTTGTAAGGGAGAATGGAAGCTTCAGGAAGTTAAATTCTGTGCTCATAGTGTAGTTCCCAAGAGGTTACAACAATTTTAAGGTGTTAAATTAAGGGAAATGCCCTACTATACCCCAAGAACATTTGCTCAAATCTGTTTATAGCAGCTTCATTTATAGTAGCCAGAAACTATAAAAATCCCACATGTTCTTCAACTGCAGAATACATAAGGAAAATGTGGTACATTAACACAATGGAATACTATTCAGCTACTAAAAAAGAGTCATTGTGGAATTTGAGGTAAATTGATAGAGCTAGAAAATATCATACTAAGTGAGCTAATTCTGGCCCAGAAAGGCTCATATGGTATGGACTCACTTATAAGTGGACATTAGTTATAAAGTATAGCATAACCATGCTATAGTCCACAATCCTAAGAAACAAATATCTATGGCCAAGAGAGGATGCTTGAATATCACTCAGAAAGGAAAATAAAATAGACATAAGAAGTCGAGAAAAGTAGAGACATGAGAGACAGAGGGGGCAAGAATAGGGATGGGGGTAGGGATCAGGTGTGTGGAAAGGGGTGCAGGAGAGGGCTGGGAATGAGAATGAAAATCAGTGGGGACATCTCAGAGAATAGCCAGATACCTGGGATGTGAGAGGCTCCTGGTAGTCTATGCAGGTGACCATAGCTGAGACTCTTACCAGCTGTGGTTAGGGAGAGTGAATTGGCCACCTCCTCTCTCCAGGCAGGACTGTCAGTGGAATGAAGGGGAAAACAACTCATCCACAAATCCTTTGACCCAAAATGTGTCATGCCTATAAGGTGCACAGGGTTAAAGACGGCGCATCGATTGAAGGGACAACAGACCAGTGAGCAGCCCAACTTAAGACCCAGTCCATTAGAAAGAGTCAACCCCTGACACTATTACTAATACTTTGCAATGCTTGGAGATAGGAGCCTTCCATTACTCTTTCCTGAGAGGCTTCATCCAGAAGTGGATGAGAACAGATGAAGAGAGCCACAGCTAAACATCAGGTAGACCTTGGGGAACCTTGTGTACTGGCAGAGGGATAGAACTTAGTGAAACAGAGGGGTGAAGGGCACCATAAGAAGACAATCTATAGGGTCAACTAACCTGTGCTTGTGTGTACTCACAGAGACTCAACCACCAACAAAAGAGCATGCAAGGGCTGGGATAGGCACTCATTTGTAACAGATGTGCTGCTTGGTATTCATATGAGGCTCCTAACTATTAGAACCTTATTGACTGCCCTTGTATCCCCTCCCCATAGCTGGACTGCCTGGATGGACCTCACTGGTAGAGGAAGTTCATAGTGCTCTTGACACTTGATGACCCAGGATGGAGTGGTGCCCAAAGGTGGGGAAGTACCACTTCTCAAAGGAGAAGGAGAAAGGGTAAGAGAAGGAGGGATTTTTAACAGTGGGACTGGAAAGAGAGGAAGGAGAGGGCTGCAACCCAGTTGTAAGTAAATAAATAAATTTATTAATGAAAGAAATTGCAGGAGATTTCTCTGCAATATATATATATATATATATATATATATATATATATATATATATTATATAAGGTGACACTAAAAACCCTGGATTACAAGACAGTGTAGGCTATTAAAAATACTGCATAATACAAAGGCATCACTCTCTTAATCTTTGGAAAAAATTAAATGAACAATTTTTCTCTGTGAGGTTATCAGCATCACTATGTAATTCTGGAGTTTATTGGAAAATAATATCAATACTCTTATTTTTAATTATAAAATTACCATACCAGGTATTAACCATCATTATCTCATTTGAAACAAAGTATGTTTTGGTTAGTTTTTCTTTTGCCTTATGTCCTCCATATCCTGTGACATTTGAATCTTTTAAGATTTTTTCATTTTTGAACCTATATTACAAGAAAAATGGTACGATATTATGGTGAAATGGACATTGGACAGACAACATATATTATGTATTTTCTATACTCATTGACAGGAATAGTATCAGTCATTACAATTACAGAACTTTGATTTGTATGACACTTTGCAATTAATCCAGAACTAGATGGGTTTTCAGGAGGAGTCAAACTGTTACAAACATAGTATTAAATGGTATCAATTGAGGGATAAAGACTCATCTTAGTTAATCATTATTAGAACATACAACATAATCTTGTAAAAAATTAGGAGGAAGGTGCACAGAATCTCCATTTAGTACCTTTACTTTTGGTACTAAAAGGGACAATCCAAAAAGGTGGCTATAAATTTAAGACTAAGAGAAGACTACCAGAAAAGGCTGTCAGAAAAAATCAAATGAAAGAATAAATGAATAATATGTAATTAGGCTTATTTTACCAAAAAAGTTAAGTTATTTTTTTGGTCATTCTTTAATAATACAGTTTGTGTTAGCAGGCAATACCTTATACATCTCCAAAACCATAAAAATTTTATCGAAATATTAGTTTTATATTTAGTAGGGTGAGTAAAGTTTATAGTGAATATAGTCTTAAACTCAGTGTACTTTCTTCTCAAAGGTTGCTAATAGTTATTTTATCTTAAATTCTGATCCTGTTAGCTTATGAGTCAGTGCTAGAAAGACATTGACATAAAACTCTTCATATGACCTAAAATATAGTTTAAAAGCAGAAACTATTCACATTGTTTGTTCTGAGCTGTATGAAATACCTATTTTATTCGCTCATTTATAAGTTTTTATTTCTGTTATTTCTTTTTACTTATTTCATTTGCTTACTTATTCCTTTAAAATATGTTCATTTGCATAAATACAATAGAGATCAGTCTGCACTTTTAAGCAATTTGTTGTTGATTATTACGACTCGTCTTTACCCCTGTAATCTCCCACACTTTATAGCTTTACTTCTTCTTTTAGGTCATCATGTTCTGTTGCATCTTTTCACTCTGCTTCCTCAACACCTCTCTTGGTCTTGCCATGGTCTCCCTTTGAGTTTCATATCCTATACCACATTCATGCCCTCACATATACACACATGTATAAATACTAAAAGCTAGGAAGCGAGGTACATAGGAAAGTGAACATGTGGTATTTATCTTTGATTCTAGGTCATCTTGCTCTGTTTAATACTTTATATATCTATCTATTTTCTTGAGATTTCCAGTTTCATCTCTTTACACCAGAATAAATTCCATTGACTACATAGGTTGCAATTTTACTATCTATTCATCTGTTTGTGGGCATCTACGTTGAGGTAAGATGGAATCTGAAAGTATTTTTGATTTATATTGCCTTGATGGCTCAGAATGTTGAACACCTTTTCAGTATCTAAGGACTTTTGCTACTGACATTTATTTTTATGAAAGACGAAGTCTTGAAAATACTACTCACTGAAAATTGCTACTCAACTTTTATAAACAAATACTTTAAAGTTTAATTTGCTGGTTTTATCATTTTTCCCTAATAGATGCACTAGGTTTTATTTATGTATTAAAATGACTTACATAGTCAAATTCTTTTCTCAACGAAAGTTTTTGCTTTTATATTCCTGCTCATTTTAGCCCAAACATTGCTCTGAGTTACATCATTCTGCTCAGATATTCTCCATTATGTCCATATAATCCTCATCTCTTAAATGAGTTCCAATTCTGAATTGTCCACAGTGAAGCAAGACAGTTAATAACTGAATTCTACATTAAAACATTCCCCTTTCCCTAATAATGTCACTTCCTCTCCTCTCTTTTGTCAATCAGAGTACTTATGGTTTTTGAGCTGAGGGGGTATGCAGCCCCATGGGTGGAAAACAATGTGAACTGGCCAAAGTGTTGGAACTCTCAGGAACTAGATCACCAACCAAATAGTACATAGAGGGACCAATGGCTTTGGCCACATATGTGGCAGATGGTGGCCTTGTTAGACATCAGTGGGAGG
This sequence comes from Apodemus agrarius, assembly GCA_964023405.1. Lineage (NCBI taxonomy): Eukaryota > Metazoa > Chordata > Mammalia > Rodentia > Muridae > Apodemus > Apodemus agrarius. Next base: position 83,747,094 of record OZ030009.1, read on the forward strand.
AGCAGCCCTTGGGCCTGAGGGGGTTCAATGCCCCAGTGTAGGGGAATGCCAGGGCCAAAATTAGGAGTGAGTGAATGGGTGGGGGAGTACCCTCATAGAGGGGAGATGGGATAGGAGATTTCCAGGGGGCAACCTGAAAAGAGGATAATATTTGAAATGTAAATTAAAAATATCCAATGAAAGGAAAAGAAAGTAATATATTTTAATGGATACATTAAACATTGTGATTATTTATCCATTATTTGTTTATATGTATGTGCATGTGTATGGGGGTGTACTAAGCCAAAAGCGGGTTTGAGTTGTCTGCAGCTGAAGTTACAGTCAGTTGTGAGCTGTCATATGAATGCTGAGAATTAAACTCTAGTTCTCTGCAAGATTAATAAGTACTCTTAATCACTGCACCATTTCTGCAGTCCCCCTTTTTGCTTCTTAATATCATGTAACATGTACTATGAATCTCATCAATTTTTGCAAAATTTTCTACCTTACCTCAATTCCCTAACTACTTTAGCTAATCTCAATGAAATTGTTTTGTAAAGCATATTATTCAGTGTACTTCAGGATAATTGAAAGTATTAGTGACTTTTATTCCTGAATCCACTTAGTATCCCCCTCTCTCCTTGTTAATATCAAAATGTTCTCCATACCATGCTACTTCTTTTTATGAAAATATAAATAATCACCTTCTTTGCATGCAACTATGTACTTACCTTACACATTTTTACCTAGTGTCTACTTGTCATAGTTGCCCATTGTTGTCATAGAGACCCAACAATCCTTATTTCAGGATTTAAGAGAACTGCTGAAACCATTCACAAAATAATTTCCAACCTTGCTTAGATTTCATAAGAGCATTGTTGGCATCAGCATCATTCTCTTTGACCAGAACTGAGATGTGCATCTATCACAATTTGACCAATGTTTTCTCTCTATATACATTCTTTACCCTTCCCCTTCCCTTTCCCTTAATAATTTTAAAGCTATTGCTAGCATACTGAAGATAGTTAGCATACTGAAGATAGTATTTAGGGTATCTGTTTTGATGTGGGCTATTTATATAATATATGTTTTACAACTTCCCTTCTCTGCTGTTCTGTCAATTACATTTATGGTGTGTGTTTGGTACTGTTCTGTTGCAACCATTTCTACAAATGGCAATTTCATTTTTCTTGGACCAAGGCACTTGAAATAATCAAATATTTAAATTGTGCAACAACTTATTAATATTTTGTGCACATTCATAGTACTGAGTTCATGAAGATATTTTTACACAACTATTTCATATAATTTGACCATGCTCCCTTCCTTTAGTCCTCATTCTCCCTTTTTTTTTCTTTCCTCTCTCCTCTGCTCATTAGTGTCCCAGAAATTTGCCTTACTTTTATATTACATATGCATGTATATGCATATTACATACATGGTATCCACAAAAGGAAAAAAATATATTTATCTTTTTATGCTTTAAGTCACTTAAAATGATTATTTTCTGTTGCAACCATTTCTACAAATGGCAATTTCATTTTTCTTTATGACTCCTTGAGTTTCTATTTTTGCAAGTATTGCACATTCTTTATTCTACTGTTGACAGACAAGTTGCTGATTCTATAATTTAGATATTTTGAATAATACTGCAATAACCACTAACATGTAAGAAACTCTGATATACTAATTTTTGAGTCCTCTATGTATATACTCAGAAGAAATATCACGATTTTATATATCAGTTCTACTTTCAGGTTTTGAAGACCCTACATCCTTTTTTCCATACTGACTGAACTAATGTCCATTCCAATTAGCAGTGTACAATGTTTCTCCTTTCCCTACATCCTCACATGTTGGGAAGTGAGCTGTGCACAGGTAGGCTGGAACCAGGTTGAGTACCAACTTTGAACCCAAAAACCTGGTTGGCGGCTTCCACCTACATGAGACAGAAGAAGTTCGGTCACACCCCTTGGGCCCCTGACTCCTATTGTAGTTTCAGCCCCCACAACCCCTCCCCCACAGGAGAGGTGTGTGGCTATAGAGGAGCAGCACCAAGCCTTCCCATATGTAAGTAAGGTTTCCCCAAGCTCTCAGTCCAAGCTAATGTGAAATGCCTGCTGTCAAACCCTGAATCACCCCCAAAACTATATAAATCCTATCCTGGGAATTAAAGGTGTGCTAGAACGCCATCATCTGAGAGAGCTTCTGTCATAAGAGCTGTAACACTTGGGAAGAGATCTGCTCTCCTGAAACACCAACAGCATCTCTGCTGCACTCCTCCCTGGCTAGGTGGCCTTTCATCTGCCCACCAAACCTGACTCAGTGCAGGGTGACACTGGTAACCAAGATGGTAGCACAGCAAAGATGGAGGTGGAACCGGCTGCAGTGGCACAAGCGACTTCTTTACCTACTCCCCTCTCTTCCTTGCCTACTCTCCTCTCTTCCTTCTGCCAGAACTCTCACACCTGGCTGGGCCTCCACCCCAAGTACACAGGCCCATATTTACAAGTATTTATTATTACTTGCTTTTATTTTTTTAACTGTAAATAATGAGCTATATTTGAAAGACAGACAATACATATATGATGACTACAATACCCCTTTTCCTTTAATTTTCATGTTCATGTTTATTAACTTCTAGATGCTCACATATGTAGTCTTGCCAATGGATATGTTTTAGAATACAGAGACATAAGTTTTTAGGATTGTGTTTCTAAATGAGAATAAGAACTTTAAAGTTTCACAAAGCTGATGCATAGACATGCTTGCTGTTAAGTCATAGGTGTTCACACTTTACACTCACCTGGACATGCTGTTAAATCACAGGTGTCACACAGCCCACTCACCTGGACATACTATTAAGTCTCAGGTTTCATACTGTATACCCACCTAGACATGCTGTTAAGTCACAGATATCTCACTCCACCCCAGAAGTTCTGACTGAAGAGACTGGGGTGAGATTAGAATCTGTGTTTCCACCAACTCATGCTGCAATTAGCGGCACCAAATTTTAAAAAATTGCATTGTTCTGTCAATAATTCTTGCAATAAAACTTTTATATCTTTGTACTAACAATTGGGAGATTATTTTTATGCAAGGGTACATCTAGTCTCACACTCTTTTTTAGAGACAATCATTCCTGCCATCAGGCAATTACACGCCTCTCATGCTGTCAATCCCCATGTTAAACATTCTCCCTGATATTGTAATCATTTGAAACCAATCACTGCTATTGCATTCATCTCAAACCTACGTAGCCCATCTGAAGCTAAATCTTTAGATGCAACCTCAGATGCTGAAGTAGTTTTCAGATAATCTCAGTACTGAATATCAGTTTCTCTGAGTTCCAATGAGATCTACTACTTCCTTTCTTAAGTACAACCATTTAGATTGAGGTGAGATAGAATTTCAGTACAATTTAGTTTTATATTTCTTCTGATGTTATGTTAATGTTAAACATTATTCTATAAGTCTATCTATCACTTGTACTTTGTATTTTTTTGAATCACTTGTTACTGTCATTAGTGTAGTACATTTATTTGTTGGGCTGTGTGATTTATATGTATTAAATATTTTGAGTTCCTTGCACATTCTAATTATTTTAATTTTGTGTAGCATGCAAAATTCATTTTCTTTTGTTTTCATAAAATGTCTTCTTGCTTAAAGGTTTCCTGTGTGGTGGAGAAGATGTAAAATTTCCTCCAATACTAAACTATTGGAATCCTGAACTCTGCTCTTATCTGTCAGAACAGAATCCAAGAATGGAGTCATATGAGAATTTTGAGTGCTTGTGAGAAAAAAAAAAACTTCAAGAAAACAAGATAAGGGTCTTGTAATCTTGGAATTTTTATCCTTGGAATTCATTTTTGTGCTCTTCTCAGGTGTAGCAAATAGGAATGTGTTTAATTCAGATTATGACAACTGGCTATTGCTATTTGTTTATAAACCTCTATGGAAAAACATTATTTTAGCACATGCTGCTTGCCCGTGTGGACTGGATACAGCTTGAACTCTTGAGCCCTTCACTCATTTGACCTTTCTTAACTCTGACTGTAAATTGTCTGAGTCTCTGAATAAAGTTGGCTGTTGTATGAGACTTTAGTCTGTACCATTTATTAGCTTCTTTCTTCCAAGTCACACTGCCTTTAGAGCAGTAAACAATTACCTTCAACTGTTTTCCATATTTATTCCTTCTGACAGCTTCAGAGTTTCAGGTATCATTTTAAATCCATTTGGAACTGTTAGTACAGGGATAGGGATCTAGTTATACATTTTTACAAGGGGCTATCAAATATTCCCAGCACAATTTGTTGAAGAGACTTATCCAATATGAGGTTTTGTCATTTTCTAAATCTGGTCTGGGTGTTTGTTTTATGTCAACACCAAGCTGTTTTTATTGTTCATATTACTATGACTTTCTGTAGCAAAACTTTATATCACATAAAGTAAATTCTCAGATGTTGTTCAATGTACAACAGCTTTTAATCTCACCATGAAATTTTCTGTAACCCCCAGGGTGCTATTAATTTATTAAAAACTCCTTAAGAAAAATAATCATTTGGAAAATTTTTAATATCTTTTTCACTTACACTGTTCATAGAATTATCTTTAAATCCATATGCTAGACAAAAGGAAACAGAAGGAAAATAATGTGTATATCATACCAATAACCATAGAATAAACCTTGGATTAAAACCATAAAAGGATTGAAATGAAATGAAAATGAAAGGTTGTATTTTGAACTGTAACATTTTTCCAACTTTTACTTTTTGTAGAGTTATTTTTTTATGTATGAGTTTTTTATGTTTGCATGTATATATGCACTGTATATCTGTATCTGGGGAATGCAGAGGATATAAGAGGCTCTTGAATAACCTGAAACTTTAGTCACAAGAATTGTGAGCTTTGGTAAGTTCTATGAACTGAATCCAGGTTCTCTGCATGAATGATAGGAGTATTAATTGCATAGCCATCTGCTTATTCTTCTTTCTAGCCTCCAAAGGCCATTCTTGCCAAAACAAATAATAAAAATTCCTCAATTATCATGTATTGTGTTGTACTACCATAAACATAATAATGTCCCTAATTTTGACCTTTGAGGAACTCTTGACTAAACCACATGACTCAACCACAGTGAACATATGTCATACTGAACCAGGCCATAATTTTCCTTGGCTATGGGGTATGCTTCTTGTTAAGGAAAAATTCAAATCCATCAAGTTGAGTGTCTTTACATCTATTCTCTGCTGGAACATTCTTTCCTCCCCTTCATATGGTCCATGTTCTCAAAATTAGTAATTTTGACCAAGTAATTATGGCTTTCCAATCCATAAGATGCCTTCCTCTCTTTTTATTTTTCCCTATTCCTGCTCCTCAGTGTCTCATTGGTATGTTGATGGTTTGGATACCACATCTGAATAAGGCAAGCACATGTACCTCATGTCAAAAGCCTCCGTGTATCTGTGGTTCACTACTAAATTTATCACATCCATGATAATTTTGTGTTTTCCTTTAAAATTTAACTTTTCATGTTTACCAAATTGTGACTAGGCATAGGTTTGTCTTTTTTCTATTTTAGGTTTTAGAATGTAAGTAAAACTGTGTTTATATACATGTCAGGAATCTTATTGAGAAAGATGATCTTTTGTTTTTTGTTTTTTCTCTTTTTTTAATTTTCAAAGCCTGCTTGTATGTTTATGTTCCAAATTGTGTGAAATCATGATTACTGAGTAAAATTTCTTAGACATTCTTCAAGTTATTTATTTACAAACAAATATTCTATACAAATACAATTTCCTCACCTAGGAAGAATTCATGTTTTTCTTTCAGAGCAAAGAAAGTAACAAGAATATTAACTTCATGATCCTTTATTTCAGGATTTCTTCTATCACACTGCACACATACAGATGCCCATATGTCCATATGACACTCATTCCATCAGTCCAGAAAGCAAAAATAAGTTAGGGTGTAGAGAGACTAGTAATATTATGGTTTTATTCAGAACCAGCATGTTAGATTTTAGGATGCATAAATAAGGTCAGATCCTTTGTCACAGTTTAGCTGGGAGAATCTACCTGATCCTACTCTTCTTACACTTTTCCCAGTTCCCTGGATCTAGCCTGAATCCCATGTCTGTTGACTTGGTCTTATCTAGACCTTCCTTCCTGGGCTAGTCACAATCTACAATCTTCCCTCTGGACTTCTTGGCTATGACCTATAGATCATTCTCATGCCACTTCCAACTCCTCTTTCGTAGCCAGATGCTGCAATAAACTACCAGGGCCTCTAGTATGGAATCTCCTTGATTCTATACTTCAAGAGCCCTGCAACACCTTCCCCCAGATGTATAAATTTGTAGTATAGAATCATTGTAGAATCTACTTGATTATATATGTGAAGAACCCTCCAAAACCTTGTATACTCAGATTTATACCTGAACGTATGTCCTGTATATCAAACTACCCTTCTTGTCCATCTGATGTGATCTCACATAAGCCATATTCAATCTTTAGGATAAAAAGACCCTTAGCCTTCACATTGTATCTTCAGGCCCAAATTGCTATGTTCATATCAGATACATACAACACAAAAGAAATATATATGACAAGATCTCACTGCAAAAAATATAAAAAATATGAAAGTCCAGGCCATATATCTAACACAAAATGAGCCAGTCTTTTACAAATATTTGCTAATGAGTATTTCCTGGATGGACTGTAGAGCACAGAATTTAAAATATAAATCATAGATATCATCAAAGATCTTAAGGAATTTAAATAAGACATAAACAGCTCAATGAGCTTGGGAATAAACACCTGAAAGACATTCAAGAAAACACAAAAGACTGAAGGAAATGGAAAGGAGAATCCAGGATTTGAAAATGTAATTAAATAAGGAGATAGAAATAGTGAAGAGTAATCAAGCTGAAATAAAAATGGAATTGAAAAACTGAGTAAAACAGCTACAAAACTCAAGAGAATGCCTTACAAGAAGAATCAATCAAGCAAAAAATAGAATACTAGTAAAAAGAAACAAGTAGAAGATCTACATGAAAAATCAATGAATATGAAGATCTTTTTTACAAAAAAAACCCCATAATTACAGGAAAAAAAGCATACATGAAATTCAGGACTTCATCAAAACACCAAACCTTCAAATTTTAAAAACAGATTAAGAAAAAGATTTTCAGGTCAATAGTATAGACCAGATCTTCAAAAAGATCATAGAAGAAAACTTTCTCCAATTAAGAAAAGACTCGTCCACACAGAAGAAGCTCACAAAACTGCCAATAGTCAAGTCTAGGAAAGAAACTCCTCCATGGCATATCATAGTTAAAACACTAAGTATGCAGAATAGAGAAAGAATATTGAAAGCTGCAGAAGAAAAGCAAAATAAACAAACATAACCAACAAAACCACACATCACATGTGAAGTAGAAACCAACAGAATAACTGCTAATTTTTCATTTGAAACTTTAAAGGTCAGAAGAGCCTGCAACAATGCACTCAAAATCCTAAAAGACCAGGACTGCCAAACTAGATATACCCAGGAAAAACTGTCTGCCATATTTGAAGGAAAAAGAAATATTTTTGTGATGTTTACAATCTTAAATAATTTATATACAACCAAAATACATAAATATACATATACATATACATATACATATATATAAAGAGAGAGAGAGAGAGGGAGGGAGAGGGAGAGAGAGAGAGGGGGGGTATTTAGGGCTGTAGAGAGGAATGGGTAGAGTCAAGAAGCTTAGAAAGAAAAATGAAAGTATAATTATTGAAACATAATGTACCACTGAGAACACAAAAACAACTAAGGTTAACAACAAAATAAATTAATAAACACAGACCTTACTAATAAATCTAAATATTAATACACCAAAACACAGGGTGACTTAGTAAATGAAATCCTTCTAACTGTTATCTGTAAATAAAACAACCAATAAAAATCAACAAAGAAAATTGCATATCTCAAATATCTTGATTTATAGGTAGACTTAGAATGTCTTTGAGTGAAAGGATAGACAAAATTACTCTGGTCAAATGAGATGAAGAAGCACATGTGAAATGGTATCCTTATATCTTACAAAATAGACTTCAACTTAAAACTTACCAAAACAGATAGAGAAGGTACCTTCATTTAAATCAAGGTAACAGTTAACCAAGAAGATATTAGTATCCTAAACATATATACATCAAACTCCCATGCAAACAATTTCATAAAAATTGTACAACTCGAATTAGAAAGAGATGTACACATCAACCTGTTAAAAGTTGGTGATTTCAATAATGCATTTTCTCCAACAGATAAGTAATCTGGACAAAAATGTTAGAATTTGAATTAGATGGCACCATTCATCAAATGGAGTTACCCGATATTTACAGACTATTTCATTCAAACTCCAAAGAATGCACATTCTATGGTGTACACTCCTGAAGGTTGGCTCCATCTCTCCCTCGGAAGCCTGGAGAGTTGACAATGAATATGAGGCAGATCCTGCTCAGCCTCACCTTTTGCATCTGCTACCTGGTTTCTTACTCTAGAAACAACTGTTGTGTACGTGTGAGAATGTACACACCATGGAGTATACCTCACAACCAGAGAACAGCTTGCAGGCATCAGTTCAGGCCTCAGTTCATCAGGTTTTGTGTATGTCTAGAGTGTCCAGAAATTTACCTACCCTACATTATTCCAAGCATAGCAGACACTTTTCAGTTGGCTTTAGTTTCATGTCATGGAAACTGGCTGTGTGGAGATCAACAGCAGTTTAAGATCTGATGTTTGTCTTGGCTTCCTGCTTCTGTCCTATTTGTGGTTATATCCATGTGGGCTCCAGAGCTTTGTCAAGACTGGTACTGGGCCTGTGATAAAGTTGAACATAGTAACAGGGGAGGATGCAGATAAGACTAAACATCTTGAGAGTGGAAGATGTGGAAAATATGTTTACCTCATGGCAGATGTGAAAGAAAGACAGAAGACAGAAAATGCAGACCCGTCTGCCACACAGCACAGGCAGGCTGTAGAAACACAGAGGATTGCCTGCAGCTAAGCCTCAGGTCTCAGGCTAGTCTGTTCAATGCTTCATGGGAGAAGAAAGACATCCAGGAATGTTCCTGTTGTGTTACCTGCTCCCATAGGAGTCACTACAGTGTGCAAGTATGTCATGGAGAAATGGTAGAGAAAGAGAAACAGAAACAGAAAGAGAAACAGTTTAAACATTATGAGGAGAGGTGTTATTGGAGATGAGGAATACAGCCTTTTATGATTAGCTAGTGATGTGTTTATAAAGAGATAAAGAGATAAAGAGAGAGAAATATGTTCTATGGATGTGCAGTTAGATATGGGGAAAAGGGGATGCCTCAGCAGGCCCATGTTGAGGCATCCCTTCCTCCTGATGTATCAGCAGCAGGACACTATAGGATAGTTTATTCAGAGACTGGGAAGGGGAAGTAAGAGGGTCGTAGAGGCAGAGAGAAAGAGAGAAAGAAAAGAGGAGGAGAGAAGAGAGGAGACAAGAGGAGAAGAGAGGAGTAGAGGCCTGCCAAGAGCATGTGAGGCAGGGGGTGGAATAGGTAGAGAGTGGGAACAGGAAGGCAAGATCAAGAAAGGAGCAAGAGAGATCAAGAGAGAGAGGAGGGGGCAAGCAGTCCCTTTTACAGTGGGTCAGCCTACCTGGCTCTTGCAAAGTAATTGTGGCACATAGCATTCCTGGCTATTGCTAGGTAATTGTGAGGCAGAGCTTAGACAGAATGCTAACAGCCAGTCCCCACCACCTGAGGTGTGGGTACAGAAAAATTGGTGAGTTGATCAGCTCAACTATCACTTTAGAGTTGGTCTATCCCAAGATAGACCCTACTTCATCCAGATAGTATGAAAGAACCAGTCCTGTGTTCCAAAGCTGTAATTGTTCCAAGGTACAAGACAATAACAGGGTAACGAGAGAATTCTCAATGATGTAGCAGAAGCCAGAGACCTCATGCCAGACCAATCACTTATAATGAACATTTGCAAGTAAGGAGTTTTGGCCAGAGACATATACTGTGGAACATACTGTGACACTCTACAGCTTCCACAATGAGATTTTTCCCATGCTTTGTTTTGTCTTGTTTATTTTTTTAACTTTTGCTTTTTATTTTGTTTGGATGCAAGGGCAGAGTGCAGAGGGAGGATATGAAGGGAAAGGGGGATGAGTGGGACAGGGGTGTATAATGTGAAACTAACAAAAATATCAATAAAAAGTGAAGAAGAAGAAGAAGAAGAAGAAGAAGAAGGAGGAGGAGGAGGAGGAGGAGGAGGAGGAGGAGGAGGAGGAGGAGGAGGAGAAGGAGAAGGAGGAGGAAGAGAAGAAAGAAGAAGAAGAAGAAGAAGAAGAAGAAGAAGAAGAAGAAGAAGAAGAAGAAGAAAAAGAAGAAGAAGAAGAAGAAAGTTCACATTCTACTTAGAAGGACATGGGACCTTCTCTGAAATAAACCAGAGTCAGTGACATAAAGGAAATATTAACAAATTCAGAGGAACTGACATAATTTTATGCATCTTATCAGAACATATAATAAGACTTAGTACTGGCAGCAAATAATTTCCTAGGAATTACACAAACTCATGAAGATTAAGCAACTCATTACTGAGTAACAAATGGCTCAAAAAGGCATCAAGAAAGAAACAGAAATTTCCTGGAACTAAATGAAAATACAGCACAATAAAACTTTTATGGTACATTAAAAACATTCTTATGAGGAAAATGTATAGTTTTATGCTGATATATTAAAAAATAAGAAAGAGTACAAAAATGTCTTAATGATGATGCACATAAATTTGGAAAACACAAAGCAAATTTGGAAAACAGAAAACACTAGATGGCAAAAAATATTAAAAATTGGAATCAGAAAAACTATGGAATAGAATTAAGGGAAACAATACAATGAGTCAATGAATCTTAGAGCTGGTTCTTTGTGAATGTAAGACCCTCGGCCCAACTAACCAAAAGAGATAAAAAGAGGATACAAATGAACAGAACTAGTCCTTTTCTGAGGAGAAGGGGGAAGAGGTAGCAGGTTAGGAGGGGAAGTGAAAGGGAGGGGCTGGAGGAGAGAAGGAAGGGAAGCTGCATTGAGATGTGAAGTAAAGAAGTAAAATATAATGAAAAAAATGATCAGGGAAACATTACAATGTAGTGGAAATAATTTAGAATATTATAAAGCAATATTTTGCTGACTTGTATTCCATTGAGTCTAACTTAAAATAAATGAACAAATGGACAAAAAAGAAGAATAAAACTAAAAGAAATGAACAAGTTTCTAGATTCAGCCAAATCACTAAAATAAACCCAAGAAAGCATCTAAACATAATCGGACACCTAACAAACACTAAAATAGTAATAAAATGCCTTTCAGTTAAAGCAGGCCTGGGCCAGACATACTCAAAGTATAATTATATCAGACTTCCATGAATATTTATATTCAATTCTTCTTAAATGATTAAAAATGAATAGAAAAAAGAGCACTCTCAAAGTTCTTTTATGAAAATAATATCAATCTTATAATAAACAACATAAACACAAGACAAAAAATAAAACCACTGGCCTATATCCTGGATTAACATAGATTTAAAAATATTAAATATAATGCATATAAATATGATACAAACATATATCACAAAGGTTATCCCTAATGAAAAAGTCGGCTTTATCCTACAGATGCAGTGATTCAAGCACATAAATGCATTTTATGATAAAAATTTACATTATCATATAGATCAATAAAATTTATATATCATATAGAGTATAGAACTAGGGGCAATATATCTCACTGTAATAAAAAGTGCATATGAACCAACAACAGGCAACAGCTTCCTAAATGTAAACGGGATCTTGAGCAATCAGGAACAAGAAAGGAATACTCACTGGGCTCACTCCCCTCAACAGTATGTAGAATATTGAATAAACTTTCAAATATCAATAGCTTTTCAATATGATAACAACAGACTTACAGAGAAAGAGATCAAGGACATACCCACATTCATAATAACCTCAAAAATTAAATTATATAGGAATAAACCTCACCAAAGAGGTAAAAGACCTCTATAATGAAAACCTTAAATACCTGTAAAAGAGATTCCAATCAACATACCCATCTCACTGTTAACAAAAATAGATTTTTAACTTAACATTTTCTTTCACTGATGTACTGAGTTCTTCTATCACATCTTCTACAGCTGAGATTCTTTTTTCTATCTCTCCTATTTGTTGGTGATGCTGTGTCTGCAGTTCCTGTTCTGTTACCTTGGTCTTCCATCATCAGGATTCCTTCAGTTTGTGTTTTCTTTATTCCTTTTAATCTTATTTTCAATTTTTGGACAGTTTTAGTAATTTCCTTCACTTTCCTGATTGTATTTTCCTGTATTTCTTTAAGAGATTTATTCATTTCTTCCTTAAAGGCTTCCATTATCTATACAAGATGAGATTTAAGGTCATTTTCTTGTGCTTCAGCTGCTTTAGGACCCCCAGGGCTGGCTCTACGAGAACAGCTGGACTCTAGTTGTGCCATAATGCCCTGGCTCTCTCATATTTTACTACATCAAATCAAAAGTAATTTTCTCTTATGCTTCCTGGAGAAAGGTTTATAAATACCTTTAAAGACTCAAGTTTGTCACAAACTGATTTAAAAGAACCTAAAACTGCAGTTGAATTATATAATTTTACAGTATTGAATTATTTGTGAATGAAAATGCAATTTTTGATACCTTAAAAATTTGCCATTATTAGTTTAACAATAGAGAACTACAGGAATTTGCTTTATATTTTATTTAAATGTTAGGGAGGCTTTGAATATCTCATTAGAATTAATAATGCCATGTTAACATAGCCAAAGCTGTGATTATCATATGGAGAATACTTATGAGTCTAATATACTTACAGAGTTATTTTAAGAAGGCATCTTGCTTAAGTATACTAGAATATTAAAGGTAATACATAGAGTCATAAAAGAAATGTCTCTCTATACCCATGGAGACACTTTTGCAGTTTTCACAGTTTTTATTAAAAATTACTTTTAATTTTTTTCTTAACCTTAAATTTCAGTTAGTAAAGTAGAAAAAGCCAAGGCAGGCTTTAGACCCTTTTTCCTTTCAATTCTAGGCTTCTAGCCCAGGGACTTGTTTCACTAGGCAAGGGGTTTGCCAGTTGGGCCTTACTTCTAATCCCTTCTTTTTTTCCTTTTCCTTTTTTTGAAAGGTCTTTGAACTTATAATGTTTAATAATTGGGGTGTAATTTACATAGAAAATGATGAATGATTCAGAGAAGAAGAGACCACTGTGGACAAAAAGTGTCAAGAGAATAAAGATGGATATGATTTAATGAGCCTGGAGAGCAGGCAAGTCTAAGAAAATGTGAGAACAGAAATTAAAAACATAATCAGCAACGTCCTTGGGAAACCGGAAGGCCAGTATGCATGGCAAGGCAAGTTTTGAGAAGTGAGTAGTACCAGATACTGCAAACTTCACAAGGCTGGCTATGCACAGAGATTGAGACAAAGGCTCACAAAAGGATAATGTGCAATGGGGCTATCAGCCATATTTGGGAACCATAATTTGATGATAAAGTGAAGTAAATTTTGTATCCTATTTGTCTATGTAGTGTGTATGTTTTACCAGAAATTGGACATAGCTTAGCTTATGTTCTATCACTGATATCTGTTCGCAGCCCATGACTCTGAATTACTAATAATAAGTACGAAATATTTTTCAAAACTAAAAGAAAATGGCTGAGTAAAAATGAGTGATAGCCAGAGTAAATGAAGGCAAAGAAATGTCTAAAATAATCCCAGGAAAATTGACAGAAGCCTAAAATACCCCCGTAAAAAAACAAGAAAATATTGGGGAAAAAAAGAGTAACTCCATACTTTGATTCTTATTTTTCCTTTGTAACCCTAAGGACTCTTTCAAATACATCTGTCTTAATTTCATTAAATGGTAAATCTCCTCTAGAGATATAGATGTTTCTTTCTTTTCCTCTCATCTATTCCACTAGTCTTATGGTTCTTTTAGCACAGAGCTTTCCCTTTTCTCCAAGGTAGAAATCAGACATTGTTAGACACTTCTACAATTTTCTTTTATTTTCAATTTGATATATATATATATATATATATATATATGTATATATATACATATATATATATATGTGTGTGTGTGTGTGTGTGTGTGTGTATGTGTTCATATATATAATTTTTATTAAGCTTGTTCTCTCACCATTTTATTCTTTTTGCATTTTTGTGATAATTTTTTATATCCACAAATTCCATCTAATGGAAAGTAAATTAAATGAGTTTATTTTAATGAAAAGGCCTTTATTGAAGTCAGAGTACTGTCTTCAATACTCTGAGATATAAAGTGTATTATAAAACTATCAAGATTATTTCATGCATTCTCTTTATAACCAAGGATATAAGTATTACAAGCAGAAGAATTGTACACACATAAAGTTATCTGACAACAATTCTTCTAGGGAAAAAAACCACATAGTTTTGATTAAGCTGTTCTGCTCTTAATCTTTAAGATTCATAATCCTCTACAAAGGTGAATGCCTGCTGCACACAAGTGCCCCCTTTCAATAAATTTATGCTAATCTTACATCTTTGGGAATACAGTTAACCAGAAAGGAAATTGGCCTTGTTTATTTTTTTTTTCTGTTTTGAGTAGAATTTATGCTTGTGAAATTGAGATACCAGCAGCAATCAGGATTAAAAGGACAGTGGGCCAGTTTCCTTCTTCAATTCTGCAAGCCAATTCCGCTGTTACTAGTAGCGTGCCTGCTCTTGCTCCTGCAGGCAGAAAATTAGGACAACATCTGAGGAGGTCTAGCACAAGGACAACTGTCCACCAGGGACCAAGATTGGTAAACCAATTTTCACTCGTGAACAATGCCAGAATTCAAGCCATATGTCTCCCACAGTGAAGCACTGTGGTGTGTCATTAACCCACTGGGCCATTTAGCAGCTTCCCTCCTCTTGCTGTCTTGTGAATTAACCACAGCAGAGCCTGAATTCCTTTTTGCTAGAAATTTTGTTGGATGAATAGCAGCCCTCAGTAATGAGGGAGCGGGTCACAGGTCTCTGAAATGTTCAATTGAGAGCACTAGCAATTTGCCATTCAGTCTGTTCTATCATCATTATTAGGATGAGAAATCACAATTGGAAAGTTCATTGTGATGTGCTGTCAAACCTGATATCTTGTAATTTTAATGTGTAATACCGTGCTTAATAATTAATGGCTTCAACTCTGTAGGTGGGATCTGAATTTGGCTCCCAATGTGAAATCCCTCTGAGTTGTAATATTCTTTGAAGCCCCAACATCTTATGAAGTTCCCCCTCAGTCTGCCTTCTAGTGTTCTTATTTAAATGATCTGCCATCTAATGAATTTGGATCAAAACCTCCAAGCTTAAAATATATGACAAAAAGCTGCCTCTGGGTGAAGAGTTTGGATCCAAATAAAAACATTTCTGTGCTGCGGCCATTATCACATGCAGTTAACTGCTGGGAAATACTAATGTTCAAAAGACATGGGGGAAAGGCACCTGCTTTCTCACGCAGTTTATGTTTGCAGATGATAAAAATGCAAGGCAGCATATGCAGACATTATGCAGATGCCCCATTCACATGGTAATTCCTTTGTAATTGAATAATTTCTTTTCAGGTGCTCTATGAATGCCAGACCCTGGGAGGATTTGAGTATTCCCCTTCCTTAGATTCTCCATGACCACATTTTCCTGTCTGGAACCCACTTTTGATCAAACAACACTAGAATAGCTGCTGCCCCTGGGATTTTCTAGACCAGAAGCCATCTTTCAGAGAGGGTGTATATTCTGTTGGAGTTATTCTTAATTCTTTCAGCAAAAGTCATCAGATTAAGTGCTGTGTAACCAGTGAAAAATAAGACCTCTTATAAACCAACCTGTGAAGGACACTGGCCTTCACAAGCACCAATAATGACCCGCTTTTCTATAGTGTTAAGTGAATGAATTGGTTAGTCTCATCAATCTACATCTTCTTGATGTTTACAGTCAGGAGCTCTGCATATTATTTTAATTGGAACAAGATACAGTGGTAAAAATATTGTTAGCTTTTTATTACATTACTACAACAAAGTCCATGCGCAGTGACCTAAGTAAACAAATTTTGATTTGACTCATATTCTTAGAAATTGATGTCCTGAATGCTGGCCTCCTTTTGGTTCTTGTGATAGATAAGGTGTCACATTATGATAGGAAATGTATAGTAAGACAACAGTGCTCACCACACAGGTAGGAAACAGTACAAAGTGGTATAATGTCTTGCTTTGTACTTAAAATTTCGTCCCCAAAATAACCAGAAGGTATCCTGCTAAGCTTCACTTTTTGAAGTCTCTACCACTCTTCCCAATAGCACTAAGCTGAGGTGCTGAAACTATGGTACAGGGACTTTTGGGGATAATGAAGATTCAAACTAAGTGCAAACTGATTCTGAATGAAGAAAACACTCAGAATTCTTTGGAATATCTGAAATATATTAAAAACAAGAAAGAAAAATATCTATAGAAAACATTTTCCGAGGCTAGACTTGTCATGGTTCAGTGCAAATCAGTTGATAATAAGACATAGAATTCCAAGTTTATGTGAATAATTAGTTTGTTGCCACCTCTAACAGTGAAAATTATTGTATAAAGAATGATGCTTTTCATTTGGACAGAAGGTAAGACCATCTCTGTGTCCCTCACTAGCATCTATGACCATAAGCAAGCATTTATTTGAGCCTATGTTACAGATTAATTTGACAACTGGATATGGTACAGCAACATGTCAAATGACAGATGCATGCTGGGTGGAGTTAATTTCACCAATACAACTTTTCAAGTAATATTTTCTTTTCATTTCATTTTTTTTTTTTGAGACACTGTATAGCCATGACTGGATTGGAACTCTCTATGATAACCAGGTTAGACTTAAATTCACAGAGATCCTCAAGCCTCCAGAGTGCAGGGACTAAAAGTGTTATGATGGTTCGTATATGATTGGTCCAGGGAGTGACCCTATTAGGAGGTTTGGCCTTGTTGGAGTAGGTGTGTCACTGTGTGTGTGGGCATAAGACCCTCGTGCTAGTTGCCTGGAAGTCAATCTTCCATTAGCAGCCTTCAGATGAAGATGTAGAACTCTCAACTCCTCCTGCACCATATCTGCATGGATACTGCCATGTTTCTGCCTTGATGACAAGGGACTGAACCACTGAGCCTGTAAGTCAATCCCAATTAAATGTTGTCTTTTATAAAATTTGCATTGGTCATAGTATCATAGTTCACAGCAGTAAAACACCAGAATGCTGTGTCTACAAATAGTAATTTTAAAGCCAAAAGTCTTTTAAGTACTCAAGGTATTCTTCTCTGAGAAGCATACTTGACTATATTTATAGCATTATAATGCACTCATGATAAGGACTTTGGCTTTTAGTGAATACTATTTAATGTAAATAAATACTATATGAGGCATCCAATTTGTGGTTAACTTTTATGTAAACATGTATTGTACAAGGTTTCCAATTTGTGGTTAACTTGCTAACAAAAAATGTACTATGGATAGGCAATGAACATGTTTTTACTAAAGAGTGAAAAACTCTCCTCGATTTCAATTATGAAGATAATTAACAGGATGCAATAAGTAGTTTAGCAAAGCATGCAGCGGAATCCTCTGGGTATATGCCCATGAGTGGTATGACAGGATCCTCTGGAAGTGTCATGCCCAATTTTCTGAGGAACCGCCAAACTGATTTCCAGAGTGGTTGTACCATCTTGCAATCCCACCAACAGTGGAGGAGTGTTCCTCTTTCTCCACATCTTCACCAGCATTTGTTGACTCTTGAGTTTTTAATCTTAGCCATTCTGACTTGTGTGAGGTAGAATCTCAGGGTTGATTTGATTTGAATTTCCCTGATGACTAATGATGTTGAACATCTCTTAGGTGCTTCTCAGCCATTTGAATTTCTTCAGGTGAAAATTCTTTGTTTAGCTCTGTACCTGATTTTTAATAGGGTTATTTGGTTCTTTGGGGTCTAACTTCTTGAGTTCTTTGTATATATTGGATATTAGCCCTCTGTCAGATGTGGGGTTGGTGAAGATCTTTTCCCAATTTGTTGGTTGCAGTTTTGTCCTTCTGACTGTGTCCTTTGTCTTACAGAAACTTTGTAATTTTATGAGGTCCCATTTGTCAATTCTTGATCTGAGAGCATAAGCTATTGGTGTTCTGTTCAGGAACTTTCCCCCTGTGCCCATGTCCTCCAGGGCCTTCCCCAGTTTCTTTTCTATAAGTTACAGTGTGTCTGGCTTTATGTGGAGGTCCTTGATCCACTTGGAGTTGATCTTAGTACAAGGAGATAAGAGTGGGTCAATTCTCATTCTTCTGCATGTTGACTTCCAGTTGAACCAGCACCATTTGTTGAAAAGGCTATCTTTTTTTCACTGGATGGTTGTAGCTCCTTTATTAAAGATCAAGTGACCATAACACAGTGGGTTCATGTCTGGGTCTTCAATTCTATTCCATTGATCTACTTGCTTGTTGCTGTATCAATACCATGCAGTTTTTAACACAATTGCTCTGTAGTACTGCTTGAGGTCAGGAATATTGATTCCCCCAGAAGTCCTTTTATTGTTGAGAATAATTTTAGCTATCCTGGGTTTTTTATTACTCCAGATGTATTTAAGAATTAGTCTTTCTAGATCTATGAAGAATTGATTTGGGATTTTGATGGGGATTGCATTGAATCTGTAGATTGCTTTTGGAAAGATGGCCATTGCCAAGCCAAGCACATGAAACACTTTTCCATCTTCTGAGTTCTTCTTTGATTTCCTTTTTCAAAGACTTGAAGTTCTTGTCATACAGATCTTTTACTTGTTTGGTTAGAGTCACACCAAGATACTTTATATTGTTTGTGGTTTTTATGAAAGGTGTTATTTCCCTAACTTCTTTCTCAGCCTGCTTGTCCTTAGACTACAGGAAAGCTACTGATTTGCTTGAGTTGATTTTATAACCAGCTTGAGTTCAGCCACTTTGCTGAAGTTTTTTTATCAGCTGTAGTTCACTGGTGTAGTTTTTTGGGTTGCTTAAATACACTATCATATCATCTGTAAATAATGATAGTTTGACTTCTTCCTTTACAATTTGTATCCCTTTGACTTCCTTATGTTGTCTAATTGTTCTTGCTAGAACTTTAAGTACTATATTGAAAAGATATGGAGAGGGCAGCCTTGTCTAGTCCCTGATTTTAGTGGGATTGCTTCAAGTTTCTCTACATTTATTTTGATGTTGGTTTGCTGTATATTGCTTTTATTATGTTTAGGTATGGTCCTTGAATTCCTGTTCTTTCCAGGACTTTTACCATGAAAGGATGCTGAATTTTGTCTAATGCTTTTTCAGCATCTAATGAGATGACCATGTAGTTTTTTTTATTTTTGTTTGTTTATGTAGTGGATTACATTGATGGATTTCCGTATATTGAACCATCCCTGCATCCCTGGGATGAAGCCTACTTGATCATGGTGAATGATCATTTTGATGTGCTCTTGGATTCGGTGGCCAAGGATTTTATTTAGTGTTTTTGCATCGATATTCATAAAGGAAATTGGCCTGTAGTTCTCATTCTTTGTTGGATCTTTGTGTGGTTTGGGTATCAGCATAATTGTGGCTTCGTAGAACGAGTTGGGCAGTGTTCCTGCTGTTTCTATTTTGTGGAATAGTTTGAAGAGTATTGTGGTTAAGTCTCCTTTGAAGGTCTGGTAAAATTCTGCACTAAAACCATCTGGTCCCGTAATTTTTTTGGTTGGGACACTTTCTATAACCCCTTCTATTTCTCTAGGGGTTATGGGACTGTTTAGCTGATCTAATTGATCCTGATTTAATTTTGGTATCTGTCTAGGAAATTGTCCATTTCCTCCAGATTTTCCAGTTGTGTTGAGTATAGGCTTTTGTAGTAGAATTTGATGATTCTTTGAATTTCCTCAGTTTCTGTTGTTATACCCCCCTTTTCATTTCTAATTTTGTTAATTTGGATACTGTCTGGCTAGGGGTTTATCTATCTTGTTGATTTTCTCAAAGAATCAGCTCCTGGTTTTGTTGATTCTTTGTATGGTTCTCCTTGTTTCTACCTGATTGATTTCAGCCCTTACTTTGATGATTTCCTGTCTTCTACTCCTCCTGGGTGAATTAGCTTCTTTTTGTTCCAGGGCTTTTAGGTGTGCTGTTAAGGTGCTAGTGTATGCTCTCTCCAGTTTCTTTTTGGAGGCACTCAGGGCTATGAGTTTTCTTCTTAGCACAGCTTTCATTGTGTCTCATATATTTGGATATATTGTACTTTCATTTTCAATGAATTCTAAAAAGTCTTTGATTTCTTTCTTAATTTCTTCCTTGACCAAGGTGTCATTGAGTATTGTTCAGTTTCCAGGTGTATGTGGGCCTTCTGTTGTTTTTCTTGCTATTGAAGACCACTTTAACTCCACAGTGATCTGATAGGAGGCATGAGATTAGTTCGATCTTGTATTTGTTGACATCTGTCTTGTGACCAATTATATGATCGAATTTGGAGAAGGTACCATATTGTGCTGAGAAAAAAGTATATTCTTTTGCTTTGGGATGAAATGTTATATATATATATATATATATATATATATATATATATATATACATATATATATATGTTTTAAATCCAATTGGTCCAAAACTTCAATTAGTTTCACTGTGTCCCTGTTAATTTCTGGTTTCCTGATCGGTCCATTGAAGATAGTGGAGTGTTGAAGTCACCCACAATTATTGTGTTAGGTGTAATATGTGCTTTAAGCTCTAGTAAAG
Source organism: Apodemus agrarius (assembly GCA_964023405.1). NCBI lineage: Eukaryota > Metazoa > Chordata > Mammalia > Rodentia > Muridae > Apodemus > Apodemus agrarius. The sequence goes on from OZ030009.1 coordinate 83,767,944, forward strand.
TCTTTTACAAATGAGGGTTCCCTTGCATTTGGAGCATAGTTGTTCAGTATTGAGAATTCTTCTTGGTGGATTTTTCCTTTGACCAGCAAGAAGTGAACATCTGTCTCTCTTTTGACGACTTTAGGTTGAAAGACAATTTTATCTGATATTAGAATGGCTACTCTGGCTTGTTTCCTGAGATCATTTGCTTGTAAAATTGTCTTCCACCCTTTTACTCTAAGCTAGTGTTTGTCTTTGACACTGAGATGTATTTCCTGTATGCATCAAAATGTAGGGTCCTGTTTCCATATCCAGTCTGTTAGTCTATGTTTTTTATTGGGGAATTGAGTCCATTGATGTTAAGAGATATTAAGGAATAGTAATCATTACTTTCTGGCATTTTTGACGTTATTTTTTTTTTATATTTGAGTGGTTATCTTTTTGTGTTTAATGAGAGAGAGTTTCTATCTTGCTTCTTCTTGGGTATCCCTCCTTGTGTTGGTGCTTTCCCCCTATTATCCTTTGTAGGGCTGGGTTTGTGGAAAGATATTGTGCAAATTTGGTTTTGTCATGGAATAGGGTGGTTTCTCCATCTATGGTGATTGAGAGTTTTGCTGGGTAATGTAGTTTTGGTTGAAATTTGTGTTCTCTTAGAGTTTACATGATATCTGCCCAGGATCTTCTAGCTTTCATGGTCTCAGTTGAGAAGTCTGGTGTAATCCTGTTAAGTCTTCCTTTATATGTTACTTGACTTTTTCTCTTACTGCCTTTAATATTCTTTCTTTGTTTAGTACATTTGGGATTTTGATTATTTTGTGACAGGAGGAATTTCTGTTCTGGTGCAGTCTGTTTGGAGTTCTATAGGCTTCTTGTATATTCATGGGCATCTCTCTCTTTAGGTTGGGAAAGTTTTCTTCCATAATTTTGTAGAAGATATTTGCTGGCCCTTTAAGTTGTATATCTTCCCTTTTATCTATGCCTATAACCCTTAGGCTTGGTCTTCTCATTGTGTCCTGGATTTCCTGGATGTTTTGAGTTACAAACTTTTTGCACTTTGCACTTTCTTGGACCGTTGAATCAATGGTTTCTATGGTATTTTTGGCATCTCGGATTCTTTCTTCTATATCTTGTATTCTATTGTTGATATTTGCATCTATGGCCCCTGATTTCTTCCCAAGGTTTTCTATCTCCAAAGTTGTCTCCTTTTGCACTTTCCTTTAGGAGTGCATGGTCTCCTACAGGGCAGAGAACCCACGCCCTGCTGGAACACAGGAACCACTGCTCTGCCAATCTCCCATTAGTAGATGACTGCCTGGCAGCCTGAGTCCCCAGAGATCTTATGCTTGAGATATCTTGGGTATGTGGTTCTGCCCACTCAGACCAAGCAGCCACCACCAAGATGGCCATGGTTATGGAGAGTGCCAGGTCCCCCTCAGGGTGCAGATCCCACACCTATTTGGGACCAAGGAACCACTGCTCTGCCCAGATCACTACCTGGTGGCCGTGAGTCCCCAGAGATCCCAAATTCTGGATATCATGGGTACCTGGTTCTGCTCACTTAGTCCAGTCAGCTGCAGGGCAGAGAACCCACACCCTGCTGGAACATAGGAACTCCTGCTCTGCCAAGCTCCTATTTGTAGATGACTGCCTGGTGGCCCGAGTCCACAGACATCTTATGCTTGGGATATCTCAGGTAAGTGGTTCTGCTCTCTCAGTACAAGCAGCCACCCAGAAACAAACTTCTCAGAGTCAAAATGGCAGCTCAGAGGGCAGTGTTTGTGGTTCTCTGGTCTAAATATAGAAAATAAAATAAAATAAACAAACAAAAAGCCACCACAGAAGGACTGGCACTACCTACATAAAGTCTACCTACACCACACACACACACACACACACACACACACACACACACACTGCATTAATCAATACCATAAAATCATACTCTGAATTTATAGTCATTGCACAGTAGGACAAAATTTGGGATCTTTTTTACTGTTTGAAAATTATGACTTTCCTGAGACGCACAGGTCAAAAATACTCAGGAGCAAACTGAATTAACAAAATTAAAGAAAGTACATGAGAGATTTCTTACACATGAGCCAGTGGATAAAATGTATCCATGTTTTTACATCCAGATTCCAAAAGCCACTACTGATTGGATATCAACAATGATGCCAGAGGACTAATTCAATATTTTCAATATTTCATAAATACAAAAGAATCAAGATAATTTTCTTGAAACTGCAGTTATAACTTATTGGTCGAGTTCTTGTATAGCAATGGCAAGGCTGTGGGATCTATCACTAGCAGAATGCACAAACACACACCCACATAAACACACACACACACACACACAAAGAGAGAGAGACAGAGAGACAGAGACAGTAGGAGACAGAGAGACAAAGACAGAAACAGAGACAGAGACAAAGATTCAGAGAAAAAAGATAGAGAGACTGAGAAAGAGACAGAGAAAGAGACAGAGAATTGTCTTTTCCTCAAAAAATTATTACAGAGCGACAAACTAGTTCATCTGGTGATTTTGTTGCACTGTTATTTCAGCTAATAATGAATGTAGACATTATGATAAATATCTGAATATACAAAGATACAGTGGATGTTAGGTAACTGCTAATTGGATGATACAACAGAGTCTTTGAGAACAGGCTGGACAAATAATCAAATTGAAGAATGACCATTTAAGAATAGATTTTAGATATATTGTAAGAACAAAAAATGTAAAAGCGGCAGAGATGCATATTAAATCTATCTTGACATGCAATAAAAATTGATAGTGTGGCAAATCATACATGGTGAATATTACTTCAATAGTAACAGATAATTAAAAAACACAGTGAGAAAGACAGAAAGCTATGCAATCAAATGTCCCAACTTTTATAAATAGCACCTAGGCAAGAGTTGTCCCTTAAGAAGAGGTAAGAAATCAGATCACTCATCTGTCCTTCCTGGCAAGAGACTAAAGGACATCTCCAATACTGCTGATTTTGGAGCACTTGCACTTAGCTGCTTGACTTTTCTCCTTATCACCCCCATTGCCATGGAGAAGTAACTCTAATCACAATTAGAAATTTGGGTTTATTTTTATGGAATATTTATCTGTAGAGAATAAACTGGAATTACTTATATAGAGCAGTTGGGTATAATGAGGAAAGGAAATCCTTAGCAAATACTTGGCTAGTCTGGTGAGGGAGGCATTACATGTAGAAATCAGAGCACTGGCTATTTTTGAAACTTTTAAAATCAAAGTCCATGGGGGGCAAAGAACTACATACCCAAATACAACTACAAGACAGTGCGTCTCGGCTGCCATCTTTGCTCCTGTGGCTGTGTAACAGATTGGTAGGCAGGGATCACTAGAGTAGAGGCTTGTTTGGGACAAACCCACCAGGACTCCACCTGAACTCAGCAGCACCAGAGCAGTTTGTGCCAGGGGAAAGCATGTCACCCAGGGTTCTGAGATAGGATGGCAGGCACACAGGAGGGGCAAGCACCAGACAGTGGCAGCAGGACCAACTAACAACAGAGAGAACCAGATGGCAAAAGGCAAATGTAAGAATGTTGCTAACAGTAACCAAGGGAATATGGCAACACCTGAACCCAATTCTCTCACAACAGCAAGCCCTGGATACCCCAACACACCAGGAAAGCAAGATTTCGATTTAAAATCACAGGTCATGATGCTGATGGAGGGCTTCATGGAAAGCTTCAAGAAGGACATAAATAACTCCCTTAAAGAAATACAGGAGAACACAAGTAAACAGGGAGAAGCCCTTTAAGAACTAAGGGAAAACACAACAAAACAGGTGAAAGAATTAAACAAAGCCATCCAGGATCTAATGAAAGAGGTAGAAACAATAATGAAATCACAAAAGGAAACAACTGGAGACCTAGAAAACCTTGGAAAGAAGTCAGGAGTCATGGATCCAAGCATCAACAACAGAATACAAGAGATAGAAGAGAGAATCTCAGATGCAGAAGATACCATAGAAAGCATTGATACAACAGTCAAAGAAAATGAAAAATGCAAAAGGCTCCTGACCCAAAACATCCAGGAAATCCAGGAAAAAATGAGAAGACAAAACCTAAGGATTATAGGTATAGAAGAGAATGAAGATTTCCAACTTCAGTAAATGCCAGTAAATGTCTGCAACAAAATAATAGGAGAAAACTTCCCTAACCTAAAGAAATAGATGCACATCAACATACAAAAAGCCTATAGAACTCCAAATAGATTTGACAAGAAAAGAAATTCCTCCCATCACATAATAATTAGAATGTCAAATGTACTAATCAAAGAAAGAATATTAAAGCAGTAAGGGAAAAAGGTCAAGTAACATATAATGGTAGACCTCTCAGAATTACACTGTACTTCTCCCCAGAGACTATGAAAGGCAGAAGAGCCTGGGCTTGTGTCATGCAAACCCTAAGGGAACACAAATGCCAACCCAGACTGCTACATCCAGCAAATCTCTCAATTACCATAGATGGAGAAACCAAGGTATTTCATGACAAAACCAAATTTACACAGTATCTTTCCACAAATCCTGACCTTCAAAGGATAATGAATGGAAAACACCAACAAAAGGAGGGAAACTACATACTAGAAAAAGCAAGAAATTAATCTTTTTTCAACAAACCCAAAAGAAGATAACCACACAAATATAAAAATTACATAAAAAATATCAGAAAGCAACAATCACTATTCCTTAATATCTCTTAATATCAATGGACTCAATTTCCCAATAAAGAGACATAGACTAACAGACTGGATTCATAAACAAGACCCAACATTTTGCTGCATACTGTAAATGCATCTCAGTGTCAAAGACAAACACTACCTCAGAGTAAAAGGCTGGAAAACAGTTCTCCAAGCAAATGGTCTCAGGAAACAAGCTGGAGTAGCCATTCTAATATCCAATAAAATAGATTTACAAACAAAAGTCATCAAAAAAGACACAGAAGAACACTTTATACTCATGAAAGGAAAATATACCAGGAAGAACTTTCAATTTTGACCTGAGGCATATCGAATGGCAGAGAAGCACCTAAAGAAATGTTCAATATCCTTAGTCATCAGGGAAATGCAAATCAAAACAACCCTGAGATTTTACCTCATGCCAGTCAGAATGGCTAAGATCAAAAACTCAGGAGGAAACAGGTGCTGGTGAGGATGTGGAGAAAGAGGAACACTTCTCCACTGCTGGTGGGGTTGCAAGCTGGTACAACCACTCTGCAAATTAGTCTGGCGGTTCCTCAGAAAACTGGACATGACTTTACTGGAGGACCCTGCTATACCACTCCTGGGCATAGACCCAGAGGTTTTCCCAGCATGTAATAAGAATCTATGCCCCACTAAGTTCATAGCAGCCCTATTTATAACAGCCAGAAGCTGGGAAGAACCCAGATGTCCCTCAGTGGAGGATTGGATACAAAAAATGTGGTATATATACACAATGGAGTACTTAATACTCAGCCATTAAAAACAATGAATTCATGAAATTCTTAGACAAATGGATGAAACTGGAGAATATCACCCTAAGTGAGGTAACCCACTCACAAAGGAACACTCATGGTATGCACTCACTGATAAGTGGATATTGGCCTAGAAATTTTGAATACCCAAGACGCAATTCACATATCAAATAAAGCCCAAGAAGAAGGAGCAAGAGGCCCCCAGTCCTGGAAAGGCTCAGTTCAGCAGTGTAGGGGAATATCAGGACAGGGAAGTGGGAGGGTTTGATTGGGAACAGGGAGAGGGAAGAGGGTTTATGAGACTTCCAAGGAAGGGGGATCCAGGAAGGGGGAAATCATTTGAAATGTAAATAAAGAATATATCAAAAAAAAAACCCAAAGTCCATTAGAATGCTGTGATGGGCTCACAGAGCATCCTTCCATTGTGCTTGTCCTCATTTTTTTCTTTGGTGTCAAAGGCTGAATTTGAGAGTGGTGAATGCAGAATCTGCTTTGAGGCACTTTGATTTCTTTTGGAATGTCTAGAATCACAATTTGAGTTCCCTCCCAGTTCCTTGAGAAGGAGAAAAAATGGAAAGTAAATTCCATTTGATCTTTTAGGATGAAACAATAGCAGGTCTGTCTGTCTTGCAGGATTGAATTAAGCCAAGGTCTAAACAATATGTTTATTTTAAGCAGAAAATCATTACAGAGAAAGAATCATCTAAATAATACTTCATACAGATTTAAGTCTGTTTTCTGGGAACCACAATTCTTTGATCTTCTAAAATAAATTACTAATCTTCTAAGTCTTTGGGTAGACTTTCTGTATTATTGTTTATGGCCATGCAGACAGCTAGAATTAATTTTCTTTTTCTCTCAAGACCAGTAGAGGATATGGTCCTCAGGGGTGATTTTGGCTCTGATCTAGAATCAGTTTCCTTTAGCATCTGTCCACCCAGTGACATGTCCAAGACTTTCCTTATCAATAAGATGTATGACATACAAGGGCTACAGCAAAATTTGGGAGACACTCGATAGTTTCTTGGAACTCTGCTGACCTTGCAAACAAGGGTGAAAATTCACAAAGTTAATATAGGCTCTAAGGATACTTATACCAATGTGGCATAACTACTGTTAACTACTGTTTAACATTTAGATGAAGCCTAAGAAGGAAAAAAACCAAACACTTTCAATATACCTCAATACACCTCAATTAGACATGCATATTGTTTCTGTTTTTTTAAGTCAGTATTTATAACTGTTACCATGAAAAGATTAATAACTTATTATCATATCAAAGTCTGATCTTTTTCTTGTCTCCTCTATGTTCTCACATCTTTATAACTGGCTTATGTTTTTGCTTTGTTTCCCAATCTGGAAGGACATGTAGCCAACTTAATTTTCACATATGGATCATTTTCTTTTTTTATTAGGTATATTCTTTATTTACACTTCAAATGTTGTCCCCTTTACTGGTTTTGCCCTCTCCCAAAATCCCCTAAGCCATCTCTCCTTTCCCAATCAACCACCCTTCCATGTCCTGGTATTCCTCTACATTACAGTATCTTGGCTCCCAGACAACGGACAGATCTGACAGGCAGAGCCAGGTACACTGACATAGCCCAAGTATAACATTGCTTGGGCCTCAGCCTGTCAGGCTTCTGCCTGCACCCAGCGCCTGGGCAGCTCTGTGGGCCCTTTGTGTGCCAGCCCTGTCTGTCGGGGGACATTTGCACTGCAGAGTGATCAGCACTTGGAAAAGATCCCCAAAGCACCCACCATCTTCTCTCCCAGACGGAGCAGATGGGCATCACCATGTTCACAGAGACAACCCAAGTATAACATTGCTTGGGGCAAGACACACCAGGGATCCAATGGCACCCAAGAGGAGGGCAGCACATCAACAATCTATGCCAGGGGAAACCCAGTCATCCAGTAGTGTGGAAATAGCCTTATAGGCTGACAGGAGGTACAAACACCAGCCAGTGACAACAGGACAAACTAATGCCAGAGAAAACCAGATGGCAAAAGGCAAACATAGGAATGTTACTAAGAGAAATCAAGGCAATATGGTAGCATCTGAACCCAATTCTCCAACAACAGCAAGTCCTGGATACCCAAACACAACCAGAAAAACAAGACTTGGATTTAAAATAACTAGTTATGATGCTGTTAGAGGAACACAAGAAGGACATAAATAAACCTCTTAAAGAAGTACAGGAGAAAATGAGTCAAAAGGTAGAAACCCTTACAAGGGAAACACAAAAATAATTTAAAGAAATTCAGGAGAATATGGGTCAAAAGATAGAAGCTAGTAAAAAGGAAATGATAAAAATCACTTAAGGAATACATGAAAACTTGGGTCAACAGGAAGAAGTCATGAAAGAGGAAACACAAAAATCTCTTAAAGAATGACAGGAAAACACAAAAGGTGAAGGAACTGAGCAAAACCATTCAGGATCTAAAAACAGAAGTAGAAGCAACTAAGAAATCACAAAGGGAAACAACTTTGGAGATAGAAAACCTTGGGAAGAAATCAGGAGCAAGATGCAAATATCAATCACAGAATACAAGAGATAGAAGAAAGAATCTGAGATAGTGAATATCAACCACATAATACAAGAGATAGAAGAATCTCAGATAGCAAACACACCATAGAAACCTTTGACTCAATAGTCAAATAAAATGCAAAATGCAAAAAGCTTATAACCCAAAACATCCAGGAAATCAAGGACACAATGAGAAGACCAAAACTAAGGAATATAGGTATAGATGAGAGTGATTTACAACTTAAAGGGCCACCAAATATCTTCACCAAAATTATGGAAGAAAACTTCCTTAACCTAAAGGGAGAGAGGCACATGAATATACAAGAAGCCTTCAGAACTCCAAACAGACTGGACCAGAATAGAAATACCTCCCGTGATATAATAATCAAAACCCCAAATGTACTAAACAAAGGAAGAATATTAAAGGCAGTAAGAGAAAAATGCCAAGAAACATATAAAGGAAGACCTATAAGAATTACACTAGACTCCTCACCAGAGACCATGAAAGCTAGAAGATCATGGGCAGATCTAATGCAGACTCCAAGAGAACAAAAATGCCAGCCAAGACTACTATAGCCAGCAAAACTCTCAATCACCGTAGATAGAGAAACCAAGATATTCCATGACAAAACCACAATATCTTTCCACTAACCTAGTCCTACAAAGGATAATAGGTGGAAAACACCAATACAAGGAGGGAAATTACACTCTGGAAAAAGCAAGATGGTAAACTTCTTTCATCAAACCAAAAAGAAAATAACCACTCAAAAATAACTATAAAAATAACATCAAAAATCACAGGAAGTAATAATCACTATTACTTAATATATCTTAACATCAATGGCCCCAATTCCCCAATAAAAAGATATAGACTAACAGGACCCTACATTTTGCTGCATACAGGAAACCCATCTCAGTGTCAAATACAAACACTACCTTAGAGTAAAAGGCTGGAAGAAAATTTTGCAACAAGGAAAACAAGGAAACAAGCAGGAGTAGCCATTCTAATATCAGATACAATTGACTTTCAACCTAAAGTCATCAAAAGACACATGGAAGGATACTTCTTGCTGGTCAAAGGAAAAATCCACCAAGAAGAACTCACAATTCTGAACATCTATGTTCCAAATGTATGGGCACCCTCATTCATAAAAGAAACTTTACTAAGGCTCATTGCACCTAACACAATAATTGTGGGTGATTTCAACACTCTGCTCTCCTCAATGGACCAAACAGGAAACCAGAAACTAAACAGGGACACAGTGAAACTAATTAAAGCTTTGGCCCAATTGGAATATATATATATATATATATATATATATATATATATATATATATATATATATATAACATCTCATCCTAAAGCAAAAGAATATACTTTTTTCTCAGCGCCTCATGGTACCTTCTCCAAAATCAGTCATATAATTGATCAGAAGACAGACCTCAACAAATATAAGAAGGTCAAACTAATTCTATGCCTCCTATCAGATCACTATGGAGTAAGAGTGGTCTTCAATAGAAAAAAACAATAAAACAAAAAAACAAAGAACAAAAACCAAAAACAAAACAAACAAACAAACAAAAAAAAAACAGAGCTCACTTACACAGGGAAACTGAACAATACTCTACTGAATGAAACCTTGGTCAAGGAAGAAATAAAGAAATAAAAGACATTCTAGATTTTAATGAAAATGAAGGTACAACATACACAGATTTATGGGACACAATGAAAGTAGTGCTAAGAGAAAAACTCATAGCCCTGAGTTCCTACAAAAAGAAATTGGAGAGAGCACAAAGCAGCAGCTTAATGGCACATCTAAAAGCCCTGGAATAAAGAAAAAGAAGCTAATTTACCCAGGAGTAGAAGACAGGAAATCATCAAACTCAGGCCTGAAATCAATCAAGTGGAAACAAAGAGTACCATACAAAAAATCAACAAAACCAGCAGCTGGTTCTTTGAGAAAATCAACAAGATAGATAAACCCTTAGCCAGACTAACCAAGGTGCACAGAGACAGTATCCAAATTAACAAAATTAGAACTGAAAAGGGAGATATAACAACAGAAACTGAGGAAATACAAAAAAATCATCAGATCCTACTACAAAACCCTATACTCAACACTACTAGAGAATCTTTAGGAAATGGACAATTTCCTAGACAGATACCAAATACCAAAATTAAATCAGGATCAAATAGATCATCTAAACAGTCCCAGAACCCCTAATGAAATAGAAGGGGTTATAGAAAATCTTCCAACCAAAAATAAGCCAGGACCAGATGGTTTTAGTGCACAATTCTATCAGACCTTCAAAGAAGACCTAACACCAATACTCTTCAAACTATTCCACAAAATAGAAAGAGAAGGAACACTCTGCAACTTGTTCCATGAAGCCACAATTACACTGATACGAAAACCACACAAAGATCCAACAAAAAAGAGAATTACAGGCCAATTTCCCTTATGAATATTGAAGCAAAAATACTCAATAAAAATCTTGTCAACCGAATCCAAGAACACATCAAAATGATCATTCACCATGATGAAGTAAGCTTCATCCCAGGGATGCAGGGATTGTTCAATATACGGAAATCCATCAATGAAATCCAATATGTAAACAAATTCAAAGAAAAAAAACACATGGCCATTTCACTAGATGCTGAAAAAGCATTTGCCAAAATTCAGCCTCCTTTCATGCTAGAAGTCTTGGAACGAACAGGAATTCAAGACCCATACTTAAACATAGTAAAAGAAATATACAGCAAACCAGTAGCCAACACCAAACTAAATGGAGAGGAACTTGAAACAATCACACTAAATCAGGGACTGGACAAAGCTGCCCCCTCTCTCCATACCTTTTCAATATAGTACTTGAGGTTATACTTAGATCAAATATACCAAACAAAGAGGTCAAAGGAATACAAATTGGAAAGGAAAAGTCAAATTATCACTATTTGCAGATGATATGATAGTATACTTAAGTAACCCAAAAAAACTCTATCAGAGAACTCCTACAGCTGATAAACAACTTCAGCAAAGCGGCTGGTTATAAAATCAACTCAAGCAAATCAGTACCCTTCGTACAATAAAGAATGGGCAGACTGAGAAGGAAATCAGAGAAATGACACCCTTCACAATAGCCACAAACTATATAAAGTATCTTTGTGTGACTCTAACCAAGCAAGTGAAAGATCAATATGACAAGAACTTCAGGTCTCTGAAGAAGGGAATTTAAAAGACCTCAGAAAATGGAAAAATCTGCCATGCTCATGGATTGGCAAGATTATTATAATTAAAATGGCCATCTTGCCAAAAGCAATATACAGATTCAAAGAAATCCCCATCAAAATCCCAATTCAGTTCTTCATAGAGTTAGAAAGAGCAATTCTCAAATTCTTCTGGAATAACAAAAAACCCAGGATCACTAAAACTATTCTCAACAGTAAAAGAACTTCTGGGGGAATCAATATAGCGGACCTCAAGCAATTCTAAAGAGCAATAGTGTTAAAAGCTGCATGGTATTGGTACAGTGACAAGCAGGTGGATCAATGGGATATGATTGAAGACCCAGAAATGAACCCACACAACTAAGGTCACTTGATCTTCGACAAAGGAGCTGAGAATATCCAGTGGAAAAAGATAGCCTTTTCAACAAATGTTGCTGGTTCAATTGGAGGTCAGCATGCTGAAGAATGTAAATTGATCCATTCTTATATCCTAGTACTAAGCTCAATTCCAAGTGGATCAAGGACCTCCAGATAAAATCAGACACACTAAAACTAATAGAAAACATACGGGGGAAGAACCTTGAGTACATGGGTACAGGAGGAGAGTTCCTGAACAGAACACCAAAAGCTTTTGTTCTAAGATCAGGAATTGACAAATGGGGCCTCAGAAAATTACAAAATTTCTGTAAGTCAAAGGACACCATCAAAGGGACAAAATGGCAACCAACAAATAGGGAAAAGATCTTCACCAACCCTACATCTGACAGAGGGTTAATATACAATATATACCAAAAACTCAAGAAGTTAGTCCACAGAGAATCAAATAACCCCATTAGAAAATGGGGTACAGAGCTAAACAAAGAACCTTCACCTAAAGAGCTTCAGATGGCTAAGAAGCACCTTAAGAAATGTTCAACATCATTAGTCATTAGGGAAATGCAAATCAAAACAACCCTGAGATTTCATTTCATACCAGTCAGAATGGCTAAGATTAAAAACTCAGAAAACAGGATGTGGAGAAAGAGGAACAGTTCTCCACTGCTGGTGGGATTGCAAGCTGGTACAACCACTCTGGAAATCAGTCTGGTGGTTGATCAGAAATCTGGTCCTGACACATCTGGAGGACCCTGTTATACCACTCCTTGGCATATACCCAAAGGACTCCCCTGGCATGCAATAAGGACACATGTTCCACTATGTTCATAGCAGCCTTATTTATAATAGCCAGAAGCTGGAAAGAACTCAGATATCCCTCAGTGGAGGAATGGATACAGAAAATGTGGTATATTTACACAATGGAATACTACTCAGCAATTAAATACAATGAATTCATGAAATTCTTAGGCAAATGGTTGGAACTGGAAAATATCACACTAAGTGAGGTAACTTATTCACAAAAGAACACACATAGAATGCAGTCACTGATAAGTGGATATTAGTCCAGAAACTCTGAATACCCAAGACACATGTCACATATCAAATCATTACCAAGAAGGAAGTAGAGGGCCCTCGTCTTGGAAAGGTTTGATGCATCATTGTAAGGGATTGCCAGGGAAGAGAAGTGGGAGTGGGTTGACTGGGGAATGTGTGGATGGAAGAGGGCTTACAGGACTTATGGAGAGGGGGGGAACTGGGAAAGGGAAAATCATTTCGTATGTAAACAAAGAATATAGAAAAAAGAAAATAGTAAACAAGCCAACAAAAACATAACTGTGGAATTAATGTCAGTTAACCTCTTTCTGGCTACTTACATAAGTCAGGGAAGGATCTTGGCTCCCTGATAGATAGGACCACCATTTTGGTTGAAACATTCACACTTGTCCTTTTCCTCAAATTAGTTATCTGCCAATCCATATTACATTTCTCAGTCAAAATAAGAACCCAGTATTATATTGCTCATGGTGAATTTTCTAATTAAAGAAGACTGTCAGCTACCTACATTAAGACAGATATATTGAAATTTATCAGGTATACCTTTGATTTAAGTCTCCCTAATTTTGAAAATACTGAGCACAGGAAACAAAACAAATACAAAAAAAAAAATTGAAAAGAGTTGGTATATTGAATTCTCCCATTCATTAGCCTTTTATGTCACTGCAACTAAAAAGCTCGGAATGTTCAAACTACAATTCACAGACCACATGAAGCTCAATAAGGAAAACCAAAGTGTGGATGCTTTAGTCCTTCTTAGAAGGCAGCACAAAATACTCACAGGAGGAAATATGGAGACAAAGTTTGGTATAGAGACTAAAGGAAAGGTTATCCTGAAAATGCCCCACCTGGGGATCCAACCCATATATAGTTATTAAATCCAGCCACTATTGTGAATGCCAAGAAGTGCTTTCTGACAGGAGTCTGATATAGCTGTCTCCTGAGAGGCTCTACCACAGCCTGACAAGAACAGAAGCAGATGCTCACAGCCAACCATTGGACTGAATTTGGGGTCCCCAATGGAGAAGTTAGATAAAAGACTGAAGGAGCTGAAGGGATTTGCAACCCCAAAAGAAGAACAACAATATCCATCAACCAGATCCCTCAGAGCTCTTAGGGACTAAACCACCAACCAAAGAATACACATGGAGGGACCAAATGGCTCCAACCTACTATGAAGAAGAGGATAGCCTTGTTGGGCATCAATGGTTGTAGAGGCCCTTGTTCTGCTGAAGGCTTGATGCCCCAGTGTAGGGGAATGCTAGGGTGGGAGATAGGAGTGGGTGCGTGGGTGGGGGAACACCCTCATAAAAGCAGAGGAGGGGGGATGAGATGGGGTTTTGGGGGAAGACAGGGACAGGGGATAACATTCGAAATGTAAATAAAGAATATCTAAATAAAAGAAAAAAGAAAAAAGTGAACCCTCTTTTACAATTATACCAACCTTGTTTGGTAGTGCTACTCAATTACAAAAGCAACTTCCTTGAAACCACATGGTTGAAGACAGTGTTAGTGTCTACCATATGTTGCCAGAAAATTTGGAAAATCCCTTTGCAATTACCAGATGATTCCAAAGAAATTGGGGTACTTTTTTTAAGGGTTTTTGTTTCATTGATAAAAAATAAAATAAAATACTCAGAGGGCAGATTAAGAACAATGCTATTAAAGTAGATTAGAAAATTAAAGAAAACAAATTAAACAATCATAAATAAAAAGAAAACCAATGTATGAAACCTGAAAGCTTCAGTAACTGCCTACTAGAAGACAGGAAGAAAGAAAAGGTTAAAGAAAAGCGTTTTTTAAGCCATGTTATTTGAGTTAAGCTGCATGGAGGTCAGCTAGCCACATGGGGGACCAGCAATAATATAGTTGGGATATAGTTTAAGGAATCCCAAAGAACAAGATAAAGCATGCTTTGAACAGAGAGAGGAAGAAGAAAATTAAAAGTTATTCTTTGGTGAATAAGTCAGAAAAGTGACTACACTTAAAAATCAGGCCTGTCTCTCCACTTCTATCATTGTGCTGTAGATGGATGATTAAGACATGTCTACTTAGATATATGGCCATAAACAATACCCACTATATGTTATTTGTTCTCTTCATTATTTTCAAGCCGTTGTTTGATCATCTCAAAAAGAAAATTTTCCATCCCTTTACTTATATCTACTATCATAAATTTATTTCCATCTTTAACAACAAATTATTTCAGAAACAATACCAATAAATAATGTCAAATTTTCCTTTATTCTCTGTACTCTGCTTTATAAGAAAGTATAACTGCTAAGATGCCTTCTAGTTTTGTTTGTTTGTTTTATTAACTAACGTTTTGGTTCCCATATTATGTATTCATCTTACAATTCTCAGAGTTGTCCACTCTGCCTTTCACGTGGTCTCATCTATGCCATATAATCTGAACTATGTGTCACTGCTCCATGCCAGTTGGTGATATTACATTGTGATCTTGTTGTGAAAAACAATTTGCTCCCCTCTCACCCTCTTCTCTAATACAGTATAACATTTTGCTTAGTCTTTCTTTAAATTATACTCCATATCTGACTTCTTACCATTTCAATTTATCTTAGTCTGCTTGACTTCCTTCAATTTCTATGTCCCTCTAAAGAACATTTTTTGTTCTATCCTTGTTCCCAGTAGATGCTGTTCAATTCAGTTGGGCAAGTGCTCTTTAAAACTGAGATCCTGTATCAGACATTTCTACTCTATATCATTAAATACAACTATGAGAAAATAGCAGTGTATTTACTTATAACTAAAAATTATGCATGGTATGTGCTGCATGTTGTATTATAGGTGTTCTTACCTTACCTATAGTGTTCATATTGTTATTTCTCTTGTCACTCTTTTATTTTGTTTATTACTTTAGCTACTTTGGTCCACCTTTATGATTTTACTAAATTGTAGGTATGTGGATGATTTGGAACAAAATAGTGTCTGAGAAGGTAAAGGACTATCTGACTTTGATAGTGCTGCTGGTATAATTGTCATTAGCCTTCTTATTCAATTATTTACATATTTGCTGTTATTTTCCAAAAATAACATTTAAAAGTTTTATATGCTATTGAGTTATTCTCCACAATTTCTCAACAGGAAAAAGTTCCTCTCAATCATTTTTACCAACATAATATTCTACAAAAGAAAGGTGAAAAAATTGAGCTATGGCTGCCATTCTATGAGTCAAGGAATTCAGTTTTCCTAATTTTTAAAATCACAGCTTATGTATTCATTTGACCAAAATCTGGTAATTTCTATACAACCTTTCTTGTTCTTCTCAGAATTTTATTTTTCAGGAAAGTTGTTGAATAGTTCTACATCCAGTGTAGTCATTTTGCACCTAAACATATATACTCAATACAAGCATTTCAAACAGTTAAAAATTCAAACAGCTCACCACCAAAATGATCAATTAGAGGGTGGGCTCTTCTAGCCATTGATCAATAGTAAATTTGTATGTGGGGAGAAAAATATTCATTTACTGAATTTTTTGAATAGTCTTAGACTTCAGGAGGGAGAGTCAGTTAAGTTTGGATGGACATACGACCCATTCATCTGTGTTGCAATTTTTTAAAATGTCTTTTTGTCAGCTGTAATATTATTAGTTAAAATATCATTACCCACTGGGTTGAAGTTTTAATGAAAAAAGAAAATGTGTACAGTATTATGAAAGACAAATACATGTGTAATACACAGTCATTATTTTACATGAATTGAACAATGACACACTGATATTCTGCAGTAATCAAGTTTTATGAATTAGCTATTTTATACATTTACATGTAAGTGTAAATTAAAACTCAGATTTAGTTTCCAAATATATTTTCTTGTTATTTTTATTCTAAGTATTTTTAAGGGAAATGGAATCCTTAAATATCAATTTTTAAATCTCCAGAGTAATTATTGAATGCTGGGTACTGATTTCTGTCATTTGTTGATTCTTTTTTCATTATTTTTATTGAAAAAGAAAGTAAAGACATTTTATAATAAAACTGAAGATCTACATGGAAAATATTTCTGAAAAAAATTGAAGAAATATATAGAAAAACACAAAATTGACAATTTTCATGGAAAATTCAAGAGTAAAATGGTTGACATAAAAAACTTGCTAAATTAGGTGCGAATGGAAGTAGAAACATTTTATGAGAGAATTGATGATTTATATAAAAAACATTTCTGATAAAATTGTAGAAAAATATAGAACAACATATTAAAATTGAAGATTATCATGGAAAATTACAGATAAAATGATAGGCATAAAAATATTTCTAAGTTGATTTAAAATGGAATTATAAATATTTTCTGGTTTAATTGAAGATCTACAAGGAAATATTTCTAATAAAATTCAAGAAATATATAGAAAAACACATTAATATTGACTATTCCATGGAAAATTATACAGATAAAGTTGTAGGTATAAAAATATTCCTAAGTTGATCAAAAGCGGAATTATAAACATTTTCTGATAAAATTGAAGATTTACATGAGAAATATTTTGTTAGTCTATGCCGTTTTACTGGGGAGTTGGGTCCATTGTTGTTAAGAGATATTAAGGAATAGTGATTGTTGCTTCATGTTATTATTTATGTTATTTTTATGTTTGTGTGGGTATCTTCTTTTGGGTTTGTTGGAAGAAGATTACTTTCTTGCTTTTTCTAGGGTGTAGTTTCCCTTTTTGTTTTGGCACTTTCCATCAATTGTCCTTTGTAGGGCTGGATTTGTGGACAGATATTCTGTAAATTTGGTTTTATTGTGTAATATCTTGGTTTCTCCATCTATGATAATTGAGAGTTTTGCTGGGTATAGTAGTCTGGGCTGGCATTTGTGTTCTCTTAGGGTCTGTATGAGGTCTGCCCAGGATCTTCTTGCTTTCATCGTCTCTGTTGAGAAATCTGGTGTGATTCTGATAGGTCTGCCTTTATAAGTTACTTGCCCTTTTTCCCTTACTGCTTTTAATATTCTTTTCTTGTTTAGTGCATTTGGTGTTTTGATTATTATGTGCCAGGAGGCCTTTCTGTTCTGGTCCAGTCTGTTGGAGTTCAGAAGGCTTCTTGTGTGTTCATGGGCATCTCTTTCTTTAGGTTAGGAAAGTTTTCTTCTATAATTTTGTTGAAGATATTTACTGGCCCTTAAAGTTAGAAATCTTCACTCTGGTCTATACCTGTAACCTTAGGTTTGGTCTTCTCATTGTGTCTTGGATTTCCTGGATGTTTTGGGTTACAATCTTTATGCATTTTGCATTTTCTTTGACTGTTGAGTCATTGTTTTCTATGGTATCTTCAGCACCTGAGATTCATGCTTTTATCTCTTGTGTTCAGTTGTATTCATCAATGACTCCTGAATTCTTTCCAAGGTATTCTATTCCAGAGATGTCTTACTTTGTGATGTCTTTATTGTTTTTTATTCCATTTTTATATCCTAGATGGTTTTTTTCAGTTCCTTTATGTGTTTGTTTGTGTTTTCCTGTAACTCTTTAAGGGATTTTTGTGTTTCCTCCTTAAGGGCTTCTACCTGTTGACCCATGTTCTCTTGTATTTCTTTATGGGATTTTTATATTTCTTTTTTAAGGGCTTTTACCTGTTGATGGATGTTCTCCTGTATGTCTTTAAAGGAGTTATTTAAGTTCTTCTTGAAGTCCTCTATCAGCATAATGAGATTTTAAATCCAACTCTTGCTTTTCCAGTGTGTTGTGGTATCTCAGACTTGCTGTGGTCGGAGAACTGGGTTCTGATGTTGCCAAGTAGCCTTGGTTTCTGTTGGAAGGTTTCTTGTGCTTGCCTTTCTCCATCTGGTTATCTCTGGTGTTAGTTGGTCTTGCTGTCTCCGGCTGGAGTTTGTCTCTCCTGTGGGCCTATAAGCCTGTGCCTATACTCCTGGAAAACCAACTCTCTTCTGTCAGGTTCTGAGCCCAGAAGGCTGTGGAGCTGCCTGTCATCTAGGCGCAAATGGCGACCAGAAGGACAAATATCAATATTTTATATTTGATTGTTTGTACAACTCAAGGAGATTTACAAAAATCAGACATTTTTCAATTTTACAGGTCTTTTGAATATTTTTTGTTAGATTTCCTAAAGCCTCTACATTTCTTTGAGAGACTGTAAACATTATATAAGAATATCATAAAATATATTCTGGATTTAGATCAAGTCTCCAAACCCATGCACTTCAATTACCTTTCTCACTGCAAAAGTCTATTTACCTCCACTATTAAGGAAAGAAAATAAACCCAGAAGAAACTTCAAAACATTTGCCATAGATTTATATAGGAACCAATCATGATGTTTCCTTAAATTACACTTAATAAAGGAAACACAGACATGCTTGATTTCAAGTTTAGTTGGTTTGATGCAATTTTTGGTTCTTCATGATTAAAATCTTACCAAAAAGCCCACCAAGGATGAGCAATCTAGTAATTGTGGTCTCAGTTGGTAAGCTATGCCAACTCCTTGAAAATCATATTATGATAATAAGAGTCAGGCTAACCACATCGAATTCTTTCTCTATCCATAATTACAAAATTAGATTACTTTATCTTAAAGCATAGCTTGAGAAAGATTTTCTCTGTGGTATATTATTCAAGAATCATGCTTTCTTAAGGTCTCTTTGTAAGCCAAAAAAGCCACATGTTATGCATTATAGCATAAAGGGCGGTTGCAGGGAGGGGGTTTATGGGTAGACTCCTGTCAAGCTTTGAACCACATACAGGAATTATATTATGTATTACCAGTGATATTTAGTAAGTGAATGGAATATATTACAAAGTAAACTATACTAAAATAACTGATGAAAGATGATTGTGTGTGTTTGAGAAATATTTTTATAACTCTATTTCAAAACTGCCCCTGTCATGAGATAAAGATTTTGACATTTTATTTGAAAGATTTTTAAAATTCTACACCTTTAAAGAATTTATACTAACTACAGAGGGATACAGAAAGGTGACAGAAGTGACTAAATTTATGCAAAATCTACTCGGCCAAAATTTGGTAAGAAAGACATACACTATTATTCTGTTGTTTATACATTAAGAAAGTAGAACAAAAATGTGAATGACTAATAAACTAGCACAATAATAAATTACTTGCATTCCTTGTTTTCCTACCTCTTATTACACTAGAATTGCCCACTCACCTATTTCATACTTGAAAGGGGAATGAGTATATGTGCACAGAAAAGATGTGATTCCCATAAGACACAATGCCTAGGGACATAGATACCTGATATGGTTATCTACTAGGCATATCCTATATGGTACTGTTCAATGACATAAATTTCTTGAGTTATGTAATTTACTCTAGAACTAGTAGGTACATATAGATTTTGGAAAAAAAGTTATGCCAAATAATAAAGTGTAAAATGAATATGAAGAGGAAAGCTGTTCACTCCTGACTTTGTCCAGCCATCTGGTACTGGAATTTTTGCCTACTTTTCAGCATATTTCACCTACTGTACATCCACGATGGACTTTTAACATGAAAGAACAGTTATGCATATCAGACATTGTGACAACACAGCTTAAGATAGCACATGTGTCCTTAGCTTTAGCATGTAGTAACACAGCACTCAGGAATTCTACTGAGAAGAAATAAGCTGGAATAAATTTTAGTCATCAACCTGAATACATTGACTCATTGACCTGATATCTATTTATCTGTGCTAAATTTTCTTTCTAAAATTTAGTTGTTCTGCATATTCCTGAGAAGTGAGATGAAGCACTCAAGTCCTCACAAAAGCATTACATAATACTGTGTCTAGTTATTATTTTCACTTCAAAAAGTTTTGTAGACTCATGGTGTAATTTTTTCATCCTTATTCTAGTAACTTGGAGCCACAGATCACTTGTTAAAATACCAAACTTCATCATATAATTAGCCATGCTGAAGAAAGTGTTCTGGCTGCTTATACGCACTTTATTGTGTGATTCTCCAACCATGGTGTGGGTAGTTTGGGATTCAAGATGTTATAATGGAGTAATCAAATAATGCCTTTCCTTCAGCTTTTTCACATGCTGTATAATAAATGAAAGAATCCCAAAGTGGTCTGAAAATTTTGATTATATATATTTTTCCTTAATTTATTAACTTTACATGTTGATTGCTACTACATCTCTTGGCCCTCCTTCTCACAGTTCCTTACCTCATCTCCCTCCCTATCACCTCCTCACATATCCTCCACCCTGTCACATCTAATCTCTTTAGGGCTAGGTACATCTTATCCCTCTGCATCTCCTAAAAATTTATTCTACAGAGAATCAATAGCTTAAGGGAACACTGCCCCCACACTGAAGTTGTTTAGGATCCACATGAAAACCAATCAATCTGTACATCTGCTACATATATGCCCAGGTGAGGGATTGCATAGGTCCATACTGTGTATGTTCTTTGGTTGGTGGTTCATTCTCTGAGAGCCCCAAGTGTTCAAGTTAGTTGACTCTGTTGGTCTTTCTGTGGAGTTCCTCCCATTTTAGGGCTCTCAATTCTTCCTCTAGTTCTTCCATATGGGCCTCCAAGCTCTATCCACTGTTTGACTGTTGGTCTTTGCATCTGTCTGACGTAGTTGATGGATTGAATCTCTCAGAGGACAGTAATGCTACACTCCTTTATGAAGATTAACAGTATCATTAATAGTGTAAGGTGCATGCCAGTGGAAGGGGTATCTAGTTGGCCACCTATTGTTTGACCATCCCAACAGTCTTTGCTCCATCCCCTATCCCTGCATTTCTTGTAGACAGGGTAATTTTGGGGTCAAAGTTTTGTCACTGGTTTGGCATCCAAGTTGCTCCGCTAGGGTCTGTCTTAATAGAAGTAGTCTCTTCAGTTTCAATGCTATGAGTCCTAGCTAAGGTCACCCCCATTGATTCTTGGGAGCCTCCCCATCCCAGATCTCTGGCACATACTTAAGATGCCTCTTATCCTGTCAACCCCAACCATCACCAGTTACAGATTTCCATTCATTCTCATAGCCATCTGGCCATCACTACTATGCCTCCCCACATTCCCTCTTCCACCCAGTTCCCTCCCTTCATTTGCTTGCTGTGACTATTTTATTCTACCTTATAAGTTAGATTCAAGCATCCTCCCTTGGGACTTCTTATTTTTTTATGTATGTGGAGTATAGCATGGGTATTATATTAGTCTGGGTTCTCTAGAGTCACAGAACGTATGGGCAGTCTCTATGTAGTTAGGGAATTTGCTGATAACTTACAGTCTGTAGTCCAACTCCCCAACAGTAGTCAGCAGCAGCTGTGGATGGAAGTCCAAGGATCTTGCAGTTGCTCAGTCCCATGAAGCAAGCCAGCAAGGAAGAATGAGTCTTCCTTCTCTCAATGTCCTTATATATGTCTCCAGTAGAAGGTGTAGCCCAGATTAAAGGTGTGTGTATCCATGACTTTAATCCCAGATGATCTTGAACTAGAATCCATAGCCATAATCTGGGATTAAAGGTGTATGTCTCTATGCCTTTAATCCCAGATGATCTTGAACTGGAAACCATGCTTCAAGATCTCCATGCTAAGTCCAGGTCAGAAACTTATATCTCTGAGCCTCCAGATTAGGATCATAGGTGAGCCTTCCAATTCTAGATTGTAGTTCATTCCACATATAGTCAAGTTGACAACCAGGAATAGCCACTACAGGTATCCTCTATTTTATGGCTAATATTGACATAACAGTGGAATACATATCATGCGTGTCCTTATGGGACTGGGTTACCTGAATCAGAGTGAAATCCTCAAGTTCCATCCATTTGCTTGAAAAAATTGTTTATGTCACAATTTTTAATAGCTGAATAGTATTTCATTGTGTAGATGTAGCACTTTTTTTTTTTTTACCATTCTTCAGTTGAGGGACAACTGGGATGTTTCCTCTTTTGCCTATTACAAATAAATCTGCTATGAAAATAGTTGAGCAAGTGTTGGTATGGCATAGTGGGACTTTGTGGGGGGTATAGGTCCAGGAGCAGTATAACTGGGTCTTGAGATAGAAATATTCCCAGGTTTTTAGAAACAACCAAATTGATTGCTAAAGTAGTTGTACAAGTTTGCACAATAGCCTGCAATGGAGAATTGTTCTCCTTGCCACCATGTGCCGTCACTTGACTTAACTATTCTGACTTTTTGATTTTAGCAATTCTGATGGAGTAAGATGGGATCTGAGTTGTTTTGATTTTCATTTCCCTGATGACTATATGCCTGATTTATCTATATGCCTGGTATCTCTGATCTCTCTAAGACATTTATCACGTAGGGGGAGTTGGATTCTGTTTAAGACCTTTTTAGCATCTAATGAGATGATCATATAATTTTTTTCTTTTAGTTTGCTTATATTGTAGTTTGCATTTTTTTTTTTTTTGCTTTCTGTTTGTTTGTTTATATTGAACCATCCCTGAATCCCTGGAATGAAGCCTATTTCATCATAGTGTGTGATGTTTTTGAAGTGTTTCTGGATTTAGTTTGGGAGTATTTTATTGAGTATATTTGCATCATAGTTCACAAGAAAAATAAGTCTGAATTTCTTTTTCTTGGTTGTATCTTCATGTGGTTAGGGATCAGGGTGACTGTAGCTTCATAGACTGAGTTTGGCAGTGTTTCTTCCATTACTATTTTGTGGAATAGTTTGAGGAGCATTGGTATTACCTCTTCTTTGAAAGTCTGGTAGAATTCTGCACTAACACCATCTGGCTCTAGGCTTTTTTTGGAGGGAGAAGAAAATTTTAATGACTGCTTATTGTGTTGTGTGTGTGTTTGTGTGTGTGTGTGTGTGTGTGTGTGTGTGTGTGTATTTATATAATTCACCTGTTTAAATAATTTACCTGATCTTGATTTGACTTTGGTAAGTGGTATCTGTCTATCAAGTACTCCATTTCATTAAGACTCTCCAGTTTTGTGGAGTACAGGCTTTTGAAGTAGCAACTAATGATTATTTGAATGTCCTACTTGTCTATTGTTATGTCTCACTTTATATATCTGATTTTATTTGAATAATGTCTGTCTTTCTTTTGAATAGTGTGCCTGAGTATTTCTCTGTCTTGTTGCTTTTTTCAAAGAATCAGCTCTTGGTTTTGTCAATTCCTTATATTGTTTTCTTTGTTTCTAATTGATTTATTTCAGCCCTGATTTTTAATTATTTCCTGCCTTCCACTTCTTTTGTGTGTGTTTGTTTCTTTTTTCCCCCTAAAGCTTTCAGATGTTCATTTAAGATGATGGTATTGCAACTTTCTAATATCTTCATGGAGGCCTCTTAGCACTGTTTTTTACCATGTCCTATGAATCTAGGTATATTATAGTTTTACTTTCACTGAATTCTAGAAAGTCTTTAATTTTTTTTCTTTATTTCTTCCCTGACCCCATGATCATTGAGTAAATAATTGTTCAGTTTCCATGGATGTGTTGCCTTTTTGGTGTTTTCTGTTGTTGAAATCCAGCTTTAATCTGCTGTGGTCTGATAAGATATGATGCTTTATTTTGATTTTCTTCTGTCCATTGAGGATTTCTTTGTGACTGACTATATGGTCAATTTTGGTAAATGTGCTACAAGGTGCTGAGAAGAAGGTATACTCTTCTGTGATTGAGGGATTTATTCTGTGAGATATCTGTCAGATATTTTTTAGGTCTATTTGATTCACATCATCAGTTAGTTTCAATATCTCTTGTTATGTTTTCTCTGGATGACCTGTCATTTAGTGAGAGTTGGGTATTGAAGTCCCCCACTATAAATGTGTGTGATGACTTAAACTTTAGCAGCCTCTCTTTGCAAATATGGGTACCCCTGTGTTTGGGGCATAAATATTTATATTGAAATACCATCTTGGTATATTTTTCCTTTGATGAGTACAAAGTATAGTTCCATCTTTTTTTTGATTAATTTTGGTTGAAAGTGTATTTTATTATATATTAAAATGACTATTCCAGCTTGCTTCTAGGCTCCTTTGTTGATAAAAACAATTTCCAGCCATTCAATGTGAGGTAATGCTCGTCTTTATTGGTGAGGTATCTTTCTTGCATGCAGCAGAATGATGGGTCTTATTTTAATATCCATTCTGTTTGCCTGTGTCTTTTACTGGAGAATTGAGTCCACGGATTTTGAGAGATATTCATGACCAGTGATTTTTAATTTCTGTTATTTTGATATTGGTGGTTTTAGTGTGTTTAAGATTGTGTGTGATTCCCTTGGTTTTTTTTTTGTACTATTATGGAATTACATATTGCCTGTATTTCCTTGGGTGTAGTTACCCTACTTACATCAGAGTTTTTCTTCTACTATTTTGTGTAGGGCTGGATTTGTTGATAGATATTGCTTAAATTTGGTTGTATCTTGAAATACCTTGTTTTCTCCATCTACAGTGATTTCAAGTTTTGTTGGATATAATAGTGTAGGGTAGCATCTGTGGATATTTATAGATCTCAAGATATCTGTCTAGGCCCTTCTAGCCTTTAGAGGCTCTGATGAGAAGTTTGGTGTAAGTATGATAAGTCTGCTTTTATATGTTACCTGGTGTTTTTCCCTTGCAGCTTTTAATATTCTTTCCCTGTTCTGTAGTTTTTCTGTTTTGGTTATTATATGATAGGAATATTTTCTATTATGATACAGTCTAATTGGTGTTCCAAAAGCTATGCTTATGGGCATCTCTTTCATTAGGTTGGAATAATGTTCTATGATTTTCTTGAGACTATTTTCTGGTCCTTGAAGCTCAAACTCTACCTTCTTCTATTCCTATTATTTTTAGGTTAGGTCATTCCATGGTATGGAAGATTTCATGATATTTTGTGTCAAGAATAGTTTAGCTTTAATAATTTCTTTGACTGAGTTATGGATATCTATAATTATTTCTTCTATGCTTGACATTCTCTCATCTGTCTCTTGTATTCTGTTGTTGATGCTTGTGTCTGTTGTTCCTGTTTTGTTCCCTAGATTTGCCATCTCCAGGATTCCCAGAGACTGTGTTTGCTTTATTGACTCCACTTCTGTTTTCAGGTCTTCAATAGTTTTATTTATTTCCTTCACCTGTTTAATTATATTTTATTGCATCTTTTTAAGAGATTTGTTTCATTTTTTCTTTTCTTTTCTTTTTTTATTAGATATTTTCTTTATATTCCAAATGCTATCCCCTTTCCACATTTCCTCTCCAAAAATCTCCTATCCCATTCCCACTCCCCCTGTTAACACACCAACTTCTGCTCCCCTCACCTGGCATTCCTCTACACTAGAGCAATGAGCCTTAATAGCACCAAGGGCTTCTCCTCTTATTGATGCCAAGCCAGGCCATCCAATGCTACTCATGTGGCTGGAGCCATGGGTAGCCATGTGTACTCTTCAATTGGTAGTTAAGTCCCTGGGAGCTCTGGAGGTACTGGTTGGTTCATATTGTTGTTCCTCCTATGGGGCTACAAACCCCTTCTGCTCCTTGGTTCCTTTCTCTAGCTCCTCCATTGGGGATCCTGTGCTCACTTCAATGGCTGGCAGAGAGCATACCCCCTTGTGTTTGTCAGGCACTAGCATGGCCGGTCAAGAGACAGCTATATGAGGCCCCTGTCAACTAGCACTTGTTGACATCCACAATAGTGTCTGAGTTTGTTAACTGTATATGAGATGGATCCCCAAGTGGGGCAGTCTCTGAATGGTCTTTTCTTCAGTCTCTGTTCCATAATTTGTCTCTGTATTTCCTCTCATGGATGTACTTAAGCTTGATGGTGTATAGTCAGCAGTTCTGTATGGTTCATGATCTACAGGTCTGAAAAAGATGAGTAGAGAGGTGGCAGGAGAATGGAGGTCAGTGGGGACAGCGAGTTGCTCATGAGAGCTGGGGGTATCCCAGAGGTCTCATAATGACTGAGCTCTCTTTCCATCCCTTCTACAAAGTCTCACAGGAAAATATAAACAAAGCAAAATAAATCAAATCAAAACAAACAGAACAGTAAACACATAGTTAAATATCAACAATACATTAAAAGTAAAATGATCGGTTACATTGCTAGTTCGAATTCTTAATTGGTGGCAACAACATATATTTCTTATTATGAACAAATTAGTTAAGTAAATTCATAGCACCCGCCACCAAGATGGCTGCAGATGAGCAGAGTGCAGGGTTCCCCTCAGAGTGCAGACCCCACACCTGGTTGGGGCCCAGGAACCCTGCTCTGCCCAGTTCACTGCCAGGCAGTCTTGAGCCCCCAACTATCCCAAGTTCTGTATATCACGGGTACGTGGCTCCGCTCTCCTTAGTCCGGACCACTGCAAGGATGCCGGCAGTGGCCACTGGATATGGAGAGTGCGGCTTGCCGAGTCTCCTGCAGGGCAGGGAGCCAGTTAAGTAAATTCATATTGAATAATTATTTTGTTAAGCTCTTCAATAAAGACATTTTGACAATGAATAAAAATGATGTATAAACCATATTTACGATTAACAATTAACAAACCATACTAGTTTCCAAATACATTTTTCTTGAGTTTCTAAAGTGGTTATCTATTGAGGTATTTTTGTAAGTGGGGACAGAAATGTCTTCTTAAGATTCAGAGAGATAGCTCTTATAGCACTATGCTACCTCTGCAAAACAGAAACATAGAAAAGACAAAATAAGCTGCTCTATCTACTTCTTGCTCAGAAGGAGGCAAATTCAAAGTCTGAGCATACACCACAGCATAACCTTTGGGATGACTGTTTCCAGATTGCCAATAAATAAATAAATAAATAAATAAATAAATGAATAAATAAACAAAGTATGAATGGGGGAGAAGTTTTGGGCAGGCAGGTGGGATGTGTATTGCCACTTTTTACAGGGAGGGAGAGGATTTGAAAATGATTTAGTGGAATTCATTGTGGAAACTGCAGCATTTCAGCATGTTTTTAGAGACAAAGAAATATCTCCTATTTTCTCTCCATATACATTTAATTAACACCATATATAGTGAATTATTTACTACAATAGTCGCTTCAAGAAAAACTTGTTTTTACAAGAAAAGCTCTTGATGAGATTAGTATGATATACCTGGAATTTACCTCCTGATCCAATCAAAATTTACAGGAAGGCAAAGAATAATTGAAATACAAACTTAAATAGGAAAATAACTGAACAAAAGTAAATATATAATCAAGATATATAATGGAGTATAGAAACATAATAAAGAATCTATAATATATTGACTACAATATAATGCCTTTTTCTATATTTCCAAACACAAAATAAAACTAAAGAAGCAAAGGAAAATATCTTCATACATCCATCAGAAAATTGTGGACACAGGTCAAATCATGAGACAACTCAAATCTCAATGAAGACAGAAGCATAGTTTGCTCAAAACAGAAGTCAATTCTGATAAGAACACTTTAATATAAGCACTGTCTTGGAGGTGATTTGAACTAGCTTGACATTATTAGACTGTGGATGATCCAGATTATCATGTCATTTCACATTAGTGTGAGTTTTACAGCTATTGGTCTCACAAAATTCTCACTCTAAGAACTGAAAAAGAAGGATTGTATTTACACAGTTGTAGGTGAAAATCAACACTTTGAAATATGATGAGTCCTCATCAACACTATGAGTCCTCAGTTCCCTTTAACACAGAGATGTTATTAAAGTTAAGTTTCCCTGAGCCTCACAAATAGAGAGATACCCTCACTTAGTATTTTACATGGAAGAAATGGAACAGCCATTTTCAGATCCCACTATCAATTCTGTTCCATCAACTTGGGAAGGAAAGATGCTTAGAAGTGAAGCTACAAATTCAGGAAATTGTATGTTCCAGTTATAAGATGAAGACCTTATGTAGTAATGTCACGTTAATGAGGTCTTCCTTAAGAACAGGATTACAGGTAAAAGCATCTCATACCCTGATTTAATAAGGGCTTTCTGGGAGAAAGCCCTTTCAACTTTCATTGAGAGTTGTAAGAGAAAAAACAAGGACATCATGGGTAATTCTAACTTCTAGTTTCTAGCTGCAGTAAAGAATAAGCACCTCACTCCAAGTCATATTATCATAAAACCTCATATTTAAAGTCTTTATCTTGGCTAATTTCACTAAGAACATTATTTTGGGATTTTGAGAAAAGATTAAACACTAAAGATAAACAAACAAACAAAACAAAAGAATCAAACAAAAAACCAGTGACGTTATACAAAGAAAACAATAAAAACCACCCCATGTAGAGGAGATAAATAGAATTATCAGGCTTAGATACTACAAATAAAAAATTAAATAAAGAGTAAAGGACAAAGAAAAACGGACAGTGTGTGCAAAGATGAACATGCTAATAAGAACCAAAGTAAAAATTAACATGACAGAAATGAAAGTGCCTTGGTACAGCGGACAGATGAGAGCAGAGGAAACATCTTGTGAACTGCAGTGTGCTCAATGCAAAGTCCAACTTCAAATCTAAAAGAGACAAAGGGTGGAAAAGGGAGCCCAAATAAAAGAAATGAGCAGTGTTGTGTATTATGTGAACTGAGTATCAAAAGGAGCAGAAGCAGATCATACAGGGGAAATGATTGAAGCAATAATTCTCCAAACCACAGATCCAGAATGCTGGTAGGAAACAAGCACAACATAAGCACTGAAAATGCACCCACCACAGCAGGTTCAACTTGAGGAAATCAATAACAAATATAAGATACTGAGAACAGAAAATGAAAATCCTACCTACAAAACAAGGATAAGAATCACATTGAACCTCTTCTGAAACAATGTTAACAAGAACAGATAGAATGAAATCGTCCTTGTTGAAAGGGAAAACTCACCCACCAAAAATTCTGTATTGTGTAAAATTAAGCTTCAAAAGCAGAGACATTTTATTAAACAAACAAAAATGGAAGAAGTTTATCATTAGTATGCCAGTTTTAAAAGAAATGTCAAAAGAATTATTTCCAGAAAGTATGAAAATAACAGGTCAGAAACTTAATTATACATAACAAATTTAAGTAAAAAAAATTAAATTTTAATAGACAGCATTTTCACATTTAAAATGTGAATTTTGATAATATGTGATGTTACGATATTCTTGGAAATTAAATATAGAATGATAGCATTAAGAGGAAAATGGAATAAAGTGAATATGTCAAGACATTTGTAGCTCTCTGTGTAAAGTAATTATTGGTTCTCTAATAGTTGTGTGTGTGTGTGTGTGTGTGTGTGTGTGTGTGTGCACATGTGGTAGTAGGGCCTATAGCAGTGAAAGCAGTAGAGTATAGAAACAGCAGACATACAGTATAATTATGAAGTCAAACTTTTTAAGTGGCTAAGAAATTAACAGAACCCAAACACTGTAAACAAATGCTGAACAAACTGACAAGATGGCAGACATCATTAACTTCAACATTCTGGAATCTGCATTCCCCATCATGTGTGAGCTGAAATTGTCATCCCATTTGGCCATGAGATATTTGATTATATCTAGCTTAAGTTAAAATCTGAGCTAAGTATAGAATAAATATTTGATTTCAAAGACTGTATCTGAGTTGAAATGTAAAATATTTCTCTAATAATTACTAAAATAAATTTCAAGTGTAAGTTTTATAGAATTTGTGTTAATATAAAGGCTCAATGCATCAGTGTAGGGGAATACCAGAACAGGGGTGTGGGAAGGGGTGGATGGGAGAAAAGGGGGAGAGAAAAGGGCATGTGGGACCTTTGGGGGTCAGGGAACCAGAAAAAGGGGAATGAAATGTAAATAAAGAATATATACAATAAAAAAATCTCAAAACTGTTTTAAAAAGACAAGCAAGACCAACAAATTGGGAAAAAATCTTCACCAACCCCACATCCGACAGAGGGCTAATCTCCAATGTATACAAAGAACTCAAGAGGTTAGACCCCAGAAAACCAAATAACCCTATCCAAAAATGGGGTACAGAGCTAAACAGAGTCTTTTCACCTGAAGAAATTCGGATGGCTGAGAAACACCTTAAAAAATGTTCAACATCACTAGTCATAAGGGAAATGCAAATTAAAACAACCCTGAGATTTCACCTCACACCAGTCAGAATGGCTAAGATTAAAAACTCAGAAGACATCAGGTGTTGGCGAGGATGTGGAGAAAGAGGAACACTCCTCCACTGCTGGTGGGAATGCAAGCTGGTACAACCACTCTGGAAATCAGTATGGCGGTTCCTCAGAAAACTGGGCGTGATACTTCCGGAGGACCCAGCCATACCACTCCTGGGAATATACCCAGAAGATTCACCAGCATGCAATAAGGATACATGCTCCACTATGTTCATAGCAGCTTTATATATAATAGCCAGAAGCTGGAAAGAACCCAGATGTCCCTCAACAGAAGAATGGATACAAAAAATGTGGTATATATACACAATGGAGTACTATACAGCCATTAGAAACAATGAATTCATGAAATTCTTAGAGAAATGGATGGAGCTGGAGAATGTCATACTAAGTGAGGTGACCCAGTCTCAAAAGAATACCCATGGTATACAGTCACTGATAAGTGGATATTAGCCTAGAAGCTTGGAACACCAAAGACACAAATCACATATCAAGTGATGTCTCACAAGAAGAAAGGAGTGGACACTGGTGCTAGAATGGACCAAAACATCATTGTGGGAGAGTACAAGAACAGTAAAGTGGGAGGGGGTGGATGCGGGAGCAGGGGGAGGGAAAAGGACATGTGGGACCTTTGGGGGTGGGGAACCAGAAAAAGGGAAATGAATTGTAAATATAGAATATATACAATAAAAAAATGTAAAAAGAAAAAAAAAAAGAATAAATGAGTTCCATAGACTGAAAATATAAAAAAAAAAAAAAAAAAGACAAGCAAGGCTTGCAGAGCTGTACTGACATTAACAATACTGCTATTAATAAAGATATAAACTGAACTGAAAAAAATTATTTCTCTACACATTTATGGTTTTCATTTTTATTGGATGAGAATTTGAGAATAAAGATATAAATTAACATTTATCATTAAGGTATAATAATTAAAATGAAATATGGTTTTAAAATACCTAGATCCCATAGTTGTGTAGTCCAAGCTACATGGGAAGTTAAGACATGGGAATTCACTTCAGATTAGGAGTAGGAAACCATTTTCTGTCTCTTAAACATGTAAGTACACAATCTGTAATGTAAATAAAAGCATGAGTGATAAAACAACCAAAAGGAATAGGAAAAGAAGGAATGAAGAACAAAAAGTCATAGAAAAGAAGAATAGAAAACAGTTAAATTCCAAGTTCAAGCCACACTTATCCAAAACTACAGTATGTTCCAAGACATTAAACATGGTACTGAAAACTCAAGTCAAATAACTGGAAAAAACTTATATGCTATCCTTGTATATACATTTTAATTTGTACTGCATAGAAATTTTCAGAGATGAATGCAGTGATGCATGGCTCAACTCTATGTTGAAGGCAAAAAAACATTTACTTTAAATGTAGTGATATTAGTAAAGTCAAACTAAATGGATGAATATGAAAATCTTGTTACTGGGAAATAATGTTTACTTGTTTTGACTTTAAGATACTCTGAAGCAAGAAGCTGCAAGCCTCTGGGAGAATTGACATCTGTTGCTTCAGAGTGGGGGAATCAGGAAAGGATTAATTGCTAGGGCTCATTTCTCTGTTGTCCAGAAGCTTTAAGTCCCACTTGCCAGGTGGGAGTGGGGTTTGAAGTAACAGGTTTTTATTGACCCAGGAAAAGAGAGCCACACTCACAGAATGAAGCATTCTTACATGGCAGATTTGTATGGAAACATTCATGCATTCTTTCATATATTCTTGCTCACTCAGCTACTTGTTTCATATTTACATACATATTCATATTCTTACATAGGCCTAGGAATCAAAAGCCCACATGCTAGCATACAAAGAACTCATTCATTCTGGATGAAAAATACCTTTGACCTTTATTGTATAGAGAAAGACAACATTTTTACCCTTTTAATGCTGAATAAATTGATCCTAAGTCTATTAAAAACAACAACAACAACAACAACTTTGTCCTCTTTAGGAAGACTACGCTTGCCCACTATAAGGATACAGATGCAGCAGGAACAGCCAGGAAAAGTATAAGAAGGCAGGTAACGAAGGCAGGTAACAGAGCACATGGCTAGGAAGGAGTCAGCATTTTCAGATTAGAATAGATGAGTATCTGCACAGACATAGTACTTGAAGCTTATTAATAAATAAAGTAGGTCTCCTTGTCATTATTTGGGAACGAGATAGGTCCCAAATAGTACATTGACATTTTGCACCTGACATGGGTCACAGGATACAAACTTAGAATAAAATCCAGGCTTCGAACCAAAAAAGCCCTGGGTGGAATGCATGTTCTGTGGCTGTGGCAGGCTTGCTCTGTGAGCAGAGCAAATGAAGTCTGGCTGACCACATGAGCTAGGGAAACAAGCAGCAGCCTCAGGCAAACTGAGCAATAAGACCCAACTGAGCAAAAAAAGGCATGGCTCCCAGTGTTACCCAGGAGCCATCAGATGCAGCAGAGCCAGGAGGAATATGAGGCCAGCAGGAAGACTGGAAGGTCAGAGACTCAGAGGTCAGCACCCTCCCAATCTGCACTGCTTTGAGAAACACAGCAGCCCATGTTGCAGCCTTCAAAACCACTTTCTGGGGGCATAGCCATTGATGGTTGAGGTGGGAGAGCAGGGCACCTGCTGAGATACAGCTCCTCATCGATGCCCTTGAATGTGAGGCTTGCCAGAAACCAGCTATAGGCATAAGTAGAAGGTGGAACTGCTTCTTCTCTTTGAGCAGAAGGACTAAGATGGGACCAGCCACAATGTAAGGACTGAGCTGAACAGCAGTAGCCAGAGACAAACACTGAAGAAATGCAAGCATAGACAAACTTCTGATCAGGTAAAGATGTTTGGAAATATGCTTAAATGCTAAAGAAAATGAAAGACTGGAACAAAAAAAAATCATAGATAGATATAAATGATTTGAAATTAATGAAATTAAAAAGAGCAAGACACATCAGAATGAAAAAGAAAACAATAAAATGGGGGACATTTAGATGCTATATCTTGCCATTTTAGATGGCTTAAAGATAATGACAGAAGAGAAAGAGACAAATGACTTAACTAAGATTATAACATTACTTATTTTGATAATTATCAACCTTGTATTTCTTACCTTAGTCTTAATAACCATAATGGCTTTCTTTTACTGCCTTCTCAAAGCAAAAGGTTTCACAGATATAAAATAAAGAGAAATGTGAAAATGAGAGGAGCTTTAGAAGGGTTAAATTAGAAAAAAATGAATATAAATGAGAAAAATATTCAGATGGAGAAAAATGAGCTTATACCAAAGCCTACTGTGCCACCATATAATGAAAATCAAGAGAATCAGCCACAGCTTGTTAGAAAATCAACCTTAACTTATGAGGTTAATTGTACAATAAATTCCAGCAGACAGTGCTTACATCCAAGTTTATGCAAAAATTGCATGACACCCCACAAGTGCACTGTATTTGAAAAAATAGAAATTGTTACCTGTGATGGTTTGTATATGCTTTTCCCAAGGAGTGGCACTATTAGGAGGTGTGGCCTTGTTGGAGTAGGTGTGTCACTGTGGGTGTGGGCTTAAGATCTTCACCCTAGTTGCCTGGAAGTCAGTCTTCCACTAGCAGCCTTCAGAAGAAGATGTAGAACTCTCAGCTCGTCCTGCACCATGCCTGCATGGATGCTGCCATGTTTCTGCCTTGATGACAATGGACTGAACCCCTGAGCCTGTAAGCCAACCCCAATTAATTTTGGACAAAAAATATTGTCTTTTATAAAACTTGCATTGGTCATGGTGTCTGTTCACAGCAGCAAAACCCTAACTAAGACATTACCCCACATGATATGTATTCACTCTTTGTGAAGCAGATATTAAATTCTTGGGAGATTCAAAATAGAATAATTCCACAAGACTGGAAGGATATGGTAAAAGTTACTATAATGTGGTCCTCAATTACAATGGTATTCATGGTGGAGAGAAGAGGCTAAGGGATATGAAGAAATGGGGACAGTTATCAATATTTCCGAAGATAAATTATTAGGTGATGATCAATTTGCTGAGGATTGAATATGATGAGGCCACCTTGGCATTATGTCACATGGCAGCTGTAAGTGTTTGGGACAAGATTAAAGAAACAGGCACAGGACTTGAACCAGTTACTCAGATTATACAAGGTCCAAAATAAATAGTCACTGACTTAATTGACTTAAGCTATAGGGAAAAAGATTTCAGATTCATAAACTAGAAAAGGGATGATGGAAACTTTGGTGTGGGAAATGCTAACTCTGAGTGACAAAAGGTCCCTAAAGGAAAGGCCCCTAGGAATCAGGCCCCTAAAGGAAAAATCAGCACCAATAAATGAATTGATATTGGTTCTCATTCATATGATGTGACTTTAATAGAAGAGGTGTAAAAGGTTTTAGAGAAAATCCAACCTCTCAAAAGTCTTAAGTTGGAAAGCAAGGTCATTTCAAAAGGAACTGTAGACAAAGCTAATCTGATTTCAAAAGAAGGACAGACTCTTCTGTAATATGCAGATATGGGAAAGGTCAGCATTGGACTGATGGATATAAATCAACAAGAGACAAACAAGCTAATGCTTTGTCAAGAAATGCCCAGAATTGTGGGGGAGGGGATAGCAGTAAGTCTTTACTTTGCTCTTTATTTCTCCGCTGACTCAGCCTGATTCCCCCCTTCACCCAATGGTCTGGAGTCTCCAAATGAAAACAAACACATGCAATCTTTATATTTAATATTCCTTAGCTAGCTCAATGTCTGTGGTACTCCTGAACCTCCACATGGCTAATACTCTGCTCCAATATTCCTGAGTTAATACTTGTAAATCTATACTTTATCTCTGCTACCCCACACCCAATTTGGGGAGCGGCCCCTGGGGCTGCTTTTCCCAGAATTTTATATGTTGTCTGGCTTTCCCTCTTGCTCCTTCATGGTATGGTCCATCTGTTTGCCTTCCTAATGGTGGAATCCCTCTTCCTGTATCTGTGTTTCTTGCCTGGGAATCCTAAAAGCACTGTCTTTATCCTCCTGCCCAGCCACTGGCTGCTGGTTCTTTATTAACCAGCCAAAAAAATCAACTGTTGTCAGGGACCTTCAGTGGATATGTGAATTCCCATGTCAGCCCAAATATTTCAGGCCCCAATATAGCATTCAAATCAGCCATCTCAGATCAGCAATGGAGAAACTTATCAACAGAATAATTAAACTGTGCTTGACATTAGATAGACATTAAAACTGAGATATCAAAGTCAGAGAAGCTAGGCAAAATAGGTAAAACAAAGCATGCCAGAAGAGACAGAAAAGAGGTATTTTGACAAGCTTCTAGAGATGATCAGAGACAAAAACTAAAGGTGTTTATAAATAATAATGAAGTTGAAGGTATGTTAGACACAAGAGCATATGTAGCAATAGTATCACCAAATTATTGGCCTCCAGATTGGTCCCTTTAGGAGGTAGATACTCAATTTTTGAGGGGTGAAACTTTATCCCAGATAAAACAAAGTATAAATGGATTGAATGTATGGGACCAGGATGTCAAATAGGAAAATTAACATCATATGTGGCTGATATAGTCATCAATGTATGGAGAAAAGATTTGTTAAAACAATGGGAAGCATAGATTATCATTTCTCCAACTTCAGGAACAAGCCAATAAATAGTAAATGTTCCTGAATAAGGTATTAAAAACTCAAGGATAGTCCCAGACTGTTCAACTTTTCCAGAAGAAGGACACAGAAGAGGCTGACTCACTAACTTTATATGGGAGAGGCACTGTTGTCTGAACACTAACAGCCTTAGAACTAAATTAGTTGATTGACCAACCTGTTTGGGAAGAACAATGGTCTATGATGAAAGAAAAATTCCAAGCATTAGAATGGCTAGTCCAAAAGCAGCTGGAACCTCAAAATAGAGAAGAATCCACCAACCCTTATAATTTTTCTATATTTGTCATTAAAACGTAATTTGGCTAATGGAAGATGCTAATGGCCAATGGGTTATTTACATTCTGAAATACCATTCCCTTTTTTGTTACTTAAGACATGGCCTATTATATGCATTGATTTACAGGTTTGCTTTGTCACAATCCTTTTCTAATAGTATGACAGAGACAAGTTTGCTTTCTCAATACCTACCTCTAATAATAGCTATCTAATAAAAAGTTATCATTGGAAAGTGCTTCCACCTGGAATGTCAATATTTTGTACAACCGCCATTAGAAATAATCCATAGGCAATTCTCTCAACCTATATTTTACCATTATATGAATGACAGTTTACTGGCTGATTGAATACAGATATACTGGAAAATGTGTGATGAAGTAAAGATAATTTTACATTTTAGGAGATTACAAATGACTGCTGAAAAATTGTCAAAAGGAAAGGAGATTCTATTAGTTATTTAGGAAATAAGAAAATCCATACACAGAAGGTACAAATAAGAAGAGACCAATACAGATGCAGATACTCACAGCAAACCATCAGACTGAGCCCAGGGACCACATTGGAAGATTTAGAGGAAGGACTGAAGGAGCTGAAGTAGACTGAATCCCCATAGGAAGACAATATCAACTAACTGGACCACCCAGAGCTCCCAGGGACTAAACCACCAACCAACGAGTATACATGGACATATCCATGTTCCAGCTACATATGTAGCAGACGATGCTGTTCTCTGGCATGAATGGAAAGGGAGGCCTTTGGTCCTGTGGAGGATTGATACCCTGGTTAGAGGAATGCTAGAACAGTGAGGCAGGATTGGGTGAGTTGGTGGAAGAGCACCCTTATAGAGGCAAAATGGAGGGAGGAGAAACCAGGAAGGGGGATATTATTTGAAATGTAAATGAATAAAATAATTAATTGAGAATAATTTTTAAAAAGTAGAAAATAAAATTTTCAAAAATTGTTGGGAGGAAATTAATTGGTTAAGGCCTAAAATTGGATTCACTACTCAAAAGTTAAATAATTTATTTCAAACTTTACAAGGTCATAAAGACTTAAACAGTCTAAGAAAAATATTAAAAAATAGTGAGAGAGAATTGGCTGTGTAAAAAAAATATAAAATGCATATGTGAACCATTTGAAAACAAAGATGACATATTTTTTGCTATTATTGTCATCTCTTCAATCTTCCACAAGAATTCTTATGCAGATAGCTGATTATATCTTAACATGTATATTTTTAGGACACAGAGTGAAAATTAAAGAGCTATATTGAAATGTTTCTCAATTAATTTTGACCAGAAAAATGAGACTTCATGAATTAGCAAAAATAGAATGAGCAGTGGACCTTTTTTATTGATGTTGAAATGGCTTCATTATGTGTAGAAAATGAATATTGGTTAAGAGCTTCTAGTATTTATTTTTTGAGAGATTAACAACAAAACACTGAAAGGAAGTGATTTTAATTTATAAAAGGAGCTAATTAGAGTTACCCTCACATAATAATAGGGATATTAATTTCTGGGGCCCCTGTATACTATTGCATATAAATCATTAAAATCAGGTTCTAAGTAAGAAAAAATTAAATAAGGTTGTTCAGCGACATTATGGTCCAGTTCAAAAATCAGAGTTCTATCCCATTCTTATGCTATCATATTTTCCATAATTTCTTAATGTAGTCATTGACTATCAGTATGCAAAAAGAGTTCTGTACCACATAGAAACCATTAAGTTTAATCAGAATGATTAGGAATTAACTTCACTTATTATTCAACTATATTAAGTAACCAGAAATAGAAATAATCCTTTACATATGCCATATATCAGGTCTCAGATGGGTCTACCAGGCCCTCTACCACAAGGTGATGATGAAATTGACCAGTTACTAATAGGAAATATGGGAGAAACTTTGGAATTTCATAAAAATACCATGTTAACAGGAAAGGTTTGAAAAGTGTATTCCCTAGCACTTGGCAAAACCCCAAGGAAATTATAAATAAATATCCTATTTGTTCTATGGGTAATATAACTCTATTACCTGCATGGAATAAGCCAAAATGTACCAAAAGAAATGATATTTGGTAAACGAGTGTTTTATTTTGCAAAAATTGGAAAATTAATGTATGCACACCATAGCATAGACACATATTTAGGACTTCAATGGGAAACTGCTTTAGAATCTGAAAAGCTGATTCTATAATTATGCATTTGTTATTATCAGATGCACTGAATCTAATAAACGAGAAAGTGGGAAAGAGCCTTGAATTCATTGGCATGGGCAGAATTTTCCTAAACAGAACTCCAGGAGCTCAGGCTGTAAGATCAAGAATTGATAAATGGGACATCATGAAAATGGGAAGCTTCTGTAAGGCAAAGGACATAGTCAATAGGAAAAATTGGCAACTTATAAATTGGGAAAAAATTCTTCAATAACCCCATATGAGAGATGACTTATATCCAAAATACATGAAGAACTCAAGAAGTGAACCACCAAAAGCCCAATGAACCCCATCAAAAAAGGGGGGTATAAAGGAAACAGAGAATTCACAACTGAATCTTATATTTTTGGTTGTGAGCCTAACTGTTAATGACTGAGCCATCTCTGCAGCCCACAACAGAGGCATCTTGAATGGCTGATAAGCACTTAAAGAAATGGTCAATCTCCCTAGTGATGAGGAAAATGCAAATCAAATGACTCTGAGATTACAACTTACACCAATCAGAATGGCTAAGATAAAATATGCTGGTGACAACACATATTTTTGAGGATTTGGAAAAAGAGGAATAACTCGTTCATTGCTGGTAGGATTGCAAACTAGTATAACCACTTTGGAAATCAAAGTGGAGGTTCCTCAGAAAATTGAAAATAGATCTACCTGAAGACCCAGCAATATCACTTCTGGGCATATACCCAAAAGATGCCCCACTCCTTACAGAATCATGTATTCTACTATGTTTATGTTAGCCTTATTTTGATAGCCAGAAGCTGGAAACAACCCAGATGTCCCACAACTGAAGAATGGATACAGAATATGTGGTTCATTTACACAATTAAATACTACTCAGCTATTACAAATGAAGACATGAGTTTTGCAGTCAATAGGAAGAAATTAGAAAATATCATCCTGAGTGAGGTAGTTCAGAATCAAAAGGACATGCATGTTGTGTACTCAATAATAAGTTGTTATTAGCCAAAAGTAACAAAATATCCAGGATACAATCCACAGACCTGAAGAAGGTTAACAAACCGAAGGAAGTAAGGATATCTTAATCCCAATTGGGAGGGAGAAAAAAGCCATCACAGGAAGCAGAGGGAGGGAGGGATCTGGGTGGGAAAGGGGCAGGGTGGGAAAAAGGAGAACATGATCAGGTATTGGGGGTGAGGAGAAACAGGACTGAAGCCCTGAGGGCCAGAAGAAAGAATGGAAACAGGCAACTTCAGGAGGAAGGTTGGAGGAGACCCTGTAACAGAAACTTGAGAGGTGAGAGACTCTCAGGACTTAAGGGAGGGACATTTGATGAAACACCCTTGAGTGGGGAGAGGGAACTTGTAAAGTCCACCTTCAGTGGAAAGACAGGACATCAAGTGGAGAGATGGAGTTTCCATCCCACAGTCAAACAATTTTAACTCAGAATTAATCCTGTCTAAAAGAACTTCAGGAACAAAAATGGAGGAGAGCCTGAGGGAAAGGAGGTATAATGACAGGCCCAAATTGGTATAGATATCAAGGGGAGGTTACAAGGCCTGACATTATTACTGATGCTATGGTGTGTTTATAGACAGTAGTCTATCATGGCTGCCCTGAGAGAGGCCTAACAAGCAGCTGAAAGAGTCAGATGAAGATAATTATACTCAACTAATGGAAAGAAGCTTAGAACCCTGTGGTTGAAGCAGGGAAAAACTGTAAGATGCTGAGGAGGAGGGAGACCACATAGGAAAACCAGCAGCCTCAACTAACCTAAACCTCTGCGATATCTCAGACGCTGAACCACCAGTGATATGAGGCCTTTGACACATCTATAGCAGAGGACATCCTTGTCTGGCCTCTGTGATAGAAGAGACACCTAACCCCCGAAAGACTTGAGGCCCTAGCAAGTGGGGAGGTCTGGTGGCATAGGGTTTTGGAGTAAGGACATCCTTTTGAAGACAGGGGAGGAGATATGGGATGTGGAACAGTCAGAGGGCAGACAGGAAGGGGGATTACAACTGGAAAGTAAAAAAAAAGAATAAAAAATGAAAGAAGGTATGACTATTATGGGCATATCTGTAAAAATTAAGACTGCAAATGCTCTGCATACAGCATTAGTAAAAAGAAATAATTTTTGCATATTATAATATAAAATATTATCCAGGTAAACTACACAGTACTACAGAATAAGCAGCTATAGAAAGATGTAATAAGACTTTAAAAGGGGTGCTTTCTAAACAGAAGGTGTTAACAAACACCCCCAGAAATAGATTATTTAGACTTTTTTAACATTAAAGGTTTTTTTAATACCAATGAACAAAAAGCAATAGCTGCTGATAGACATTGGATTATGGGTAGTAGGCTGCTAAATTAGAACATTTCCTCTATTTTAAGTATGTCTTAACTTCAGAATGAAAGGAAGGAACTATGTAGTATTGAAGGAGACATTTTGACTGTGTTTCATGAGGAGAAGAAAAGGAGTAGAATTTCTCAAAATTCATAAAGATTAGATATGACCATGGCTGACCTCCTGAAAAGCTTGTCTACAGACATGAAGTAAAAATATCGAGAAGAATGAGAAAACAAGTAGCATGAACACTGATTCCTTCTACATGGGACTAGATGTAGGAGAGGATGGGACATGAATATGTCTCCCGGAAGGACTTCAACTGAGCATAGCTACAGGGTCCTCAGGACTTATCATGCCATTCTTTCAAATGGCATAGGTGAAAATTTATATTACACATTGGTTATACCATTTACACTAACTTATAAAAAAGGACAGATGCCTTATCTCTTTGAACAAAGAGCAGAGAATCATTTTTGCTCTTACATATATATATATATATATATATATATATATACATATATATGTATATATATATATATATATATACATACATATATATGTGCACACACACATGTAATGTGCAGTGTACACAGATTGGCAAAAAGCATGTGTGTTTGTGCATGTGCACGCACAAGTGCAGAAATATGTTAGTTTTAAAAGTTTATATGTTCATTGAACAAGACAACCAGACATCAATGAAAGTAAAACAGCCCTGACAAAATTCACCCTTAAGCATGCTGAAATGCTGAGAAGTATTTATTCCAGCATCTTGCTAGATCCAGTCTCACAAAGTACCTTATCTGTTGTTTCATTGAGAACTCCGTCAAGGACAGATTCTAAGCAGGTAAGCCCAGCTGATAAAGCCTCATAGACTACTCCATTCAGGACTTCACATAGCCATGAACTTTACATCATGCAGACTGGACAGAAATGTTACAGCTACCTTTCTTAGGACTTATCCAATATTCTAATTTTCTTAGGGCCCTGAATCTACCAGTGATACCAGGAAACAATTTTAAAAGGATGAAGCCCCTGTTTATGAAAAGTGTGGTGAGTTGTTTTTGATGTTTGGTGGATGAGAGATGTTTGCCATCATTTAAGGGGCTTTGTTCCACTTTGTTACAAGATATTAATTGTCTTGGTCAGGGAGGAAACAAACTAAAGGAGATAGTATTCAGGGATTTCTCTCTTTTTCTTTCATCTATCCTTCTTTCTCTCCTATCTAATGTTAGGGGAATGTGGAGGAAAAAGAAATAAAGAATTAAAGAGGATGTTAGAATGATAGAATAAAAGGGTTGATTTTTGAATATACTTTCAAACTAAACAACATTAACAAGTAACATATTTTTATATTGGTATGGAGATTTTTATATTGCTACAAATTTGGTGGGTATTTTTTGTTATAACTTACTCTATATATGTTTGATCTCTTGTTTGAGGTATTGTACCTGTACAACTCATTAAAAATGTAATGTGCAGTTCTAATCCTTGAAAGTTGCTATTGCAAACTATTTGGGATAATTAACATATTCAAGTTAGTCATTCAAGCTTATGTTTCTGTCATTTCTGTAGTTTTGGAAGCTGCTTGTTCTGCAATTCCTGTTTATTTAGGTAATAATTATACTTTTCTGATTTTTAATTGGGTTGAAGACTAGATAGTTGTAGTTTCCCAATTAAGCTTAAGTTGTTTAAAATTTAAGAAAATGTTTTAAGGTGTAAAAAGATATTTATAGGTTGATAGATGCAAGAAATGATAAAATGCGAATTAGGCACAAAACATTGGACTCACCAAGATGGGATAAATAATAGTCCTATCTCCAAAATTAATAAATGCAAATGAACTATACATTGTGAATACCAACTTTACATGATAATTTTCACATTGTTCTTATTCTATATGGTTTTTTATCATAAGAGAAAGAACCTTTTATTGTACTAAAAGGGAACAGATATTGGGAGATAGTTTTGAGCACTGTGCATTTACATGCTGATTAGTATTATGCCAGATATATGTTGGCAGTTCAGATGTTGGCATTATTGTTATTAATTGAAGCATCTTCTGTCTCAATGTTGTGTAAAACCTGTTTTCAGCACTGCTGTTTTGATAATAAAGAGCTGATTAGCCCACAGCTGTGTTTGAGAGTTTAGGCAGGTAGTTAGATCCCAATGAGAGGGTCAACCGAATACACATATGCTATATAGTAAAACACTGTGCCAATAGCTAGATGTTGCACATACTACACCACCCATGAGACAGTTTTTCTTATAAACAGTAGTTTGTGGTATAGATAAGTATAACCTTTGACATCAGTTGACAAGGT
Organism: Apodemus agrarius; assembly: GCA_964023405.1. NCBI lineage: Eukaryota > Metazoa > Chordata > Mammalia > Rodentia > Muridae > Apodemus > Apodemus agrarius. Next base: position 83,811,386 of record OZ030009.1, read on the forward strand.
GCAATGAATGAAATCATCAGGCAACTCATATGTATTGAGTTAACAATTAAATGTATAGACATAAAGTCAACTACTAGTTGCATTTGTAAATGGAAGGAAAATTTTAGGAAAAATTTATATATTCCAAATGATAACCTGAAAAGTATGATAGCCTTTATCTTAGTCAGGGTTTGTATTCATACACAAATTTCATGACCAAAGAGAAAGTTGTGGAGGAAATGGTTTATTCAGTTTACACTTCCAATTGTTGTTTATCACCAAAGGAAGAAAGGACTGGAACTCAAGCAGGTCAGGAAGCAGGAGTTGATGTAGAGGCCATAGAGGGATGTTACTGGCTTGCTTTCCCTAGCTTGCTCAGCTTGCTTGCTTGCTTGTAGAACCCAAGACTACCAGCTCAAAGATGGTACTACCCACAAGGGACCCTCCCACCTTGATCACTAATTGAGAAAATGCCATTTCCTCACCTGAAGCTCCTTTCTCTGTGATAACTCCAGGTTGTGTCAAGTTGACACAAAACCAGACAGTACAACTGACCCCTTGTCAACTTGACACACAAACACATCACTATTAAGCCTCAACCCTTACTTTCTTATTCATCCCAAAGATCCAAATAACTTTAAATGTCCCACATAAATGTCTTTATATATTAAAAGTTCAATCCCTTTAAAATATCCAATATCTTTTAAAATTCAAAGTCTTAAAAATTCAGACTCTTAATTGTGGATTCCACTAAAATACCTTCTTCCTTCAAGAGGAAAAAATACCAGAGCACGGTCACAATCAAATGCAAAATCAAAATCCAACTGACCAAGGTCTGGGGTTCATTCACCATCTTCTATATTCCTCCAAGGTCTTGGGTCACTTCCAACCGACCAATGTCTGGGATTCATTCACCATCTATTGTATTCCTTCAAGGGCTTGGGTCACTTTTCCAGCTCTGCCCTTTATAGCACACACCTTGTCTTCTAGGCTCCAGCTGCCTGTACTCCACTGCTGCTACTGTTATTGGTGGTCATCTCATAGTACTGGCATCTCTGAAAGACTGCTTGCTGTCTTCCACTGTAACTAAGCTTCACCAATAGCTCTTATAGATTCTCTTTATGGTGCCAAGATTCAATTCCATTGCATGATCCCTTCAGTCCTGGGTCATCACTTGCAAATGGGGCTGCACCTTCACCAATGCCCTTCCATGGCCTCTCATAGTGCCGAGCCTCAGCTGTTCTTCATGACCCCTTCATGCCAGTATGACCTGGATGACTCTTACACATTACCAAGTCCAGCCACCGCACAAGGTACAACCTTGGCTATCTCTGGATCACAGCTTCTGTGATCTCAAAAAACACTTCCCAGAATATTTTATCTCAATAATGCTGGTCTCTTCTTAATCACTGCTAATTTCTTAACCAGCATCAATAGTCCCAGTAACACAAAGGTTTGCTTTAGTGGTTCTAGTATCTTGTAATCATAGCTGATTCTTCAGCCCCAGCTAACCAAAACTACAGAATCTTCAAAATCAAAATAGTAATGGCCCTAATAAGAGTCTTTAATATTCCCTCTGAAATATAACAAGCCAGGCCTCTATCTTCTACACTGTTCGCAACATTATCTTCTAAGCTCCTACACAACATCCCACAGAGCTCTTAACACTGAATGGAACTTTTAGCCCAAAATTCCAAAATTTTCCACAGTCCTCCTCAAAATATGGTTAGGTTGTCAGGGAAATATCCCATTTTTGGTACCAATTTGTTTTAGTCAGGGCTTCTATTCTTGCACAAACATCAGGACCAAGAATCAAATAGGGGAGGAAAGGGTTTATTAAGCTTACACTTCCACATTCCTGTTTATCACCAAAGGAAGGCAGGACTGGAACTCAAGCAGTTCAGGAAGTAGGAGCTGATGTAGAGGCCATGGAGGGATGTTATTTACTGGCTTGCTTCCCCTGGCATGATCAGTCTGGTCTCTTATAGAACACAAGACTACCAGTCCAGGGATGGCACCACCCACAAGGCACACTCCCTGCTAGATCACTAATTGCGAAAGTGCCTTACAGCTTGATCTCATAGAGGCATTTCCTCACCTGAAGCTCCTTTCTCTGTGATAACTCCAGCTTGTGTCAAGTTGATACAAAACCAGCCAGTACAGTCTTCATGGTGAAATATCATTCACCCCCTGAAAGGACACATTCATAAATAATTTATTAAACAAAAAATCAGTTGCTCTAAATATTGCTTTTAAAGCAACAGGCAAAATGTTTGTGATCATGAGTTTATTGAAAGTCTCATAGCATTATCTACATACATTTCATAAATATTATGATGGTCATTTTAGGTGTATTCATATTAATTTCTAGGTACACTGTTATCTCTAGTTTATTATAGTACATCCAGGTAACTATTTGCCAATGTATATTTTTCCTCTCCCCTTTCTTCTTTGGTGTTGCTATTTTATTATAAGTTCTTATACATGTTAATTACATTTCTCTACAGTGAGCCACATCTCCAGGCTTACTTTCTCATATTAAGAACTAATTAATGGGCCAGTGAGTAAATATATTTGCCATGAATTCTGATACCCTGAATTGATATCCTTATACCCCATGGTGTGGAAAGTGAGGGTGAGAGTAGATTCCCCAAAACTATTCTATCTTTTACACATAAATTGTGGCAAGCATGCACCAGTATAAATACATACATACATACGTACACACACACACACACACACACACACACACACAAGTTTAAAATTAATTGCTATATTTGCCAGTGATTCTAAGCAGATATATGTCAAAATCAAACAATGATAATAATTTTTAAGTTTTGATTATGATTTAGGCTGGGTTGAATCTAGCTCATTCTTTCTTTGGAGCATTTCCTGATATCCCCTTTTTCATACACAAAAGAACTTTGAAATCAGATTAGTAATAATTATTGAACCAATTTTATAGTTGTGCAAATGGATAATTTCACATCAGAGAAATTAAGCAAGCCAATTGCCTCTTTCCTTGGAAAAAATTAGAATTTTTGATTCTTAGCATTATGTAAACATCAGCAACCCATACTACCATTCTGTAGTTATGCAGATGCTCAAATGAAAGGAACATTATATTTTGTTTTTATATATTTATGTTCAATTAAGAAAATACAAAAAAGAAAACAGGACCACCCATCAGAACAATACAGAAATACACAAGAAGTTTTCAGATCTCTTCATTGAAGCTTGGTAGTCCAATCATATATTCTCTAATGTAAACCAAACAAATTAAGGGCTCTGAAAAAAAGAGAAACAGGTGTGTCTAATGTCCAATCTCACTGAGAGGAAGATAGACACAAAATTAATTTAATTAACTGAATGTTCCATATAGTTAATCACAAAACTCATGGAAGCTTGCTTATGATTCATTTAACCTATCAGTGTGCTGTGCATTGAGTTACTGTCTTCATTCATGTCACCTGTAATATAAAACTAAAGTTAGGGCCCTGTGCAAGTTTACTTTCTTTAGGAAATTCCATCTGCTTCTGAAGAAGCAGAAGTGAGTGGGGCTAAGCACTTACAGTACAACCTGGAATTGAAGAGAGGGGAGGACCAGGTCTGTACCTCACAAGCACTGACATTTCCCAAACTTTGTTCACACTACAAAACAAGTATGGCTTTCAAATTATGATCTTTGTACTACTGCCTTCAAGTGTTGGGATAATAGGTATGCATCATTATATTTAGCTTAGATGCTATATTTTTCTAAGTATAACTAATTAAACTCTTAAAAATTATATTAGAAAAGCTTTCTCATGTTTTATAACGGTTTTTCTGTTGATTGATTTTTGATCCTTGGATGAAGTATCATCATCCCAGAAGAAAAAAAGTTCTTTAAAATTACATGCATATATATGTATATATATATATATATATATATATATATATATATACATATATATATATATATATATATGAAAATTTCACATATATATGAAATTAAGTGTGTCATATTTTATTTTAGGTATGATTACTTGGGACTTTTTCAGACATCTTTACTGTTATTTTACCACCTTCTATATGTTCCTTATTCTGCCTTCCCCCAAAGCCCCCCCTTTTCCCAATAGATCACATGTATCTTGACATTCCCCTTTATGTTTTTCCTATCTTCTTATGTGTTTACCTCTATTTTCTTTCCTAGGGATCCCCCTTTCCCATTTCTTTAATTAGATCCCATCTCTATTGCTGACAAACTTTCTTATCCTAGTGATGGTTACATTTTACTTTATGGTTTCTGTAGTTAGTAAAGGCTATGGCCTGAAGATTTGAACCTGGTTACTACATACACTTACAACAGCACTGTATAATCCACAAACTTTGGAACACTGAATCCTAATCACAATATGTGATATAAAGAAGTTTCCAGGCTCCTCAGAATACAAGTCTTTAAAGTAAAACATCTGAGATTCTCCTTGAGTCTTTCTTACCTGCACCATTCCACTGAGTTAACCGAAAATTGAAACAGGAGGTTCCAGAAGTCATTTCCCTAGTCTCTTGGAAATTTGAAAACAAATTAGTAGAATAGTAGCTTTGTCCTTAGAAACTTCTGAGTGAACACAAACTCTGTAGAACATCTACTCCTTGGATAACAGTCACTTAGCACTAATTAAGTATTATGGCAAGTTAAATATTACATAAACTTTGCATTTGAGAAAGGTATCATACACAGGCGTGCCAGGCATAAGAAAAAAACCTTAAATAAAATTGATATATCACTAAAGATAGACATGCTTAAACAACTAAAATTTCAGGAAAGCAGTAAAGAGGATTATCCTTCAAATGATTATAACTACAGATCTGTCAGTACGTGCTGCTTATCAAAAAACACATATGTTTAGATTTTCACACTATATTTAGAAAATAGAAATTTATGAATCTTTGTGAATTAGTGAAGCAGAAGTGTCGTGAAAGTATTTGCTTTAGAGTAATATCCCTTATCATTAAATACCATTGTTCATTTTATTGAATTTATTTAGACTCATATATTTAATTACAGTAACTGACATGTCTTATGCATTCTTGTCACATGCAGTAAATATTTTTGGTGAAACCAATTCGGTCTATTTCAGGAAGAGAATTTTGACATGTGCCACTGTCCTGATTTTACAATCAAGCACACAGAGTTTTAAATTATTCCCAATCAACTTTTCTAGATTGACTGAAAAGCCGAGAAATTATTATTGAGATTTCAATGGAGCAGTGACTCCTAAGAGTTTGAACAGTTCCCAAAGAATGACAACAGCTTCTCCTGTGCCTTGTATTAAGCTGTCTCTAATGGAAATGGAACAGTGTCTTCAAACCAATTTCATGGCCACTCTACACTGATTACCTACTTCAGTTCTGCTTCATGGGAAAATAGAACAGCTGTTGCAAGGAGAAATAACAGATTTCACTGTGCAGTAACGATGAAGTCTTAGAACTATGCTAAAATATAATTTACTGAATGAAAAATTCACTATTGTATTTATTTCCTATTTCTTTTCAATAAATTACCACAAAGATAATAGCTTAAAATAGTAATAGCTGTGTAATCCCAGCACATAGAATACTAAGGCCAGATTATCATGAGTTTGAGGACCACATTGTATAGAAAAATGAAAAAGAAGCAAACACACACACACACACACACACACACACACACACATACACACACACAACAATGCAATGTTAGTGTACTGTATTATTTCCCAGTTCTGGAGTGCACAGTCTGTAAAGGGTCTTAAGACACTTAAAGTTTAAGATTCCTTAAAGTTAAGGAATTGTTAGTGCTGCTGCACTCAGTTTGGAAGTTATAAGGGAGAGTGCGGATAAGACCATACCTAAACTTTTCAAGCCATCCTGCATTCATTGACTAACAGTCTCTATGGAACCTTAAAACATAAATCACATCACAAAAACATTCATTCTTGTAGTCACCCTTTCTATTTTCTCTTGTGTCTCCTCCTTCCACTTAAAGAGTCTTATATTGTCCCTCACGATGACTCTCCCATTTCAATCATATATGCAAAGTACCTTTATCATGTGAAGCAAAATAAGTATAATTTCAAATATGTTAAGATTATAATAGTTTTCCATAGTGATTTGTAAGATTGTATGTTACTTACCAAATCTCAAATGACATGAGTACCTCTCAAGTGTTTCTCACCAACCAAGCCCGAAAAAGGAAAAGCCAAGTAAATATGGCTCAACAGAGAGGAAATAGTGCGGCCAATGTGACTGAGTTACTGACTGAGATGGAAATATTCTGATTAAGTCAAGTGGCTACATTATAATCACAATGATCTGTCTACTGGAAGAAAATTAAGACAAAACCAGGAAAGCTATCACAATCAATGTTCCTTGCCTTACATGTTAGCATCCAGTAAAATCATCACTAGTTTAAAGTTAACTGGGTTATCACTTACCTGATATATGAAAAAAAGAACTCTTAAAAATTATTAGCTTCAATTTTTTTATTTTTACATTGTTAGACAATTTGAAATCTTGTGCAAGCCAATATCAGGTTTCAATTTAGAAATTTAATAATTTTCTTTTTTAAAATACATTAGACATTATGTCAACATTTCTTTTAAAATTATATCTTTAATTTTATTACATGAATATTTTTATTAATCTATGCCTATCTGCTACATGTTTCCTGATGGAGGTCAGAAGAGGGTATCAGATCTTCTCACACAGGAGTCACATGCAGCTGTGAACCTGGGATCAAACACACAATTCTCCCAACAGGAGCAGCCAGTGCTCTTAACCAATGTTCTATCCCCAACTCTAAAAGTTAATAATTTTTAGCATCACTCAACTATTTTGTAATTTCAACTCAATTGTTTCTTGCTAGTATGATTGATTTTCATATCAGGAGGTGTCTACGTTACCAAATCTTCACATGCAACTTTACGAGCTTATATGTTCCAGCTTTTAAGTAAGCACGAATTGATCGATGACATTTCATTGGCAATAAGCCATTAGTGCATGTTTTTGCAAAGTAGACGCAGCCAAGAAAGGTTTTGCTGTGTCAGCCTCTTTTGCTTTTGTTAATGATAAAAGCATACTTGAAGTTACTTCAGCATGTAGGAGTCATACCAAACACTGTCCATTATTGTTTATTTGTAGTTGCCATATAATATTTTTCATTTTTTATTACTGGACCTATCATTACTATGAGAGTATTTATTTTTCATTCAAAAGCTCTGTACCTTTACTGTAGGAAAGAAATATAAAGAACCACTCAAAAGCTTGGTTACAGAAATAGTTTGTTGTTTGTCAAGTATATTGTGGGAGAAAAGTAATTTTAGACAAACAAAAACCATTGCCATGTATGAGTGTCATTGTATCTTCTGGCTTATGCTCAGATTGCAATCTGTAGCATTATAACTCCTAAGAAAAGTAATTGTGGTGTTTTCTATACCCTCCTTACCTTGCTCTCAAATGACTGAAGGCATTTCTATGCCTGCTCTAGCCCTTTTTAGCTCCCAAATAAAGACAGAGAGGCTTGGAATTTTTATTAACAAGATGCTAGCCTAATCTAGGAATTTGCTGAAGTATTTCAACCCTCAATGGCTGCCTATTTCCCAGCCCTGTGGTCCTTTACTTCCCGTCTGAGTCTTGTCCTTGCTTGTTCTGGTTCATTTGTATCTTCATGGCTGCTTTCCCATTGTGACCTCATGGGGAATCCTCTTGGTCTCTCCACATGATCTCTCCACATCTTCTCTCCTCATGGTAGTGCTTCTCTCTCATCTTCTCTGGGAACCCCCCTGACTAGAATCAGAACTCCCACATTATTCTTTCTGACCAGCTAATTGGTTGATTCAGCTCTTTATTAATCAATCAATCAGCAGAAGGTGGAGAAGAATGTTTACAAAACACTGAGACAGGTGATGCCTCATAAAAATAACAATACCGAAAAATCCTCCAGCAACTCTCTGCCTGTAAAGTCCACTTACTAAAGAATTAGGATAACAGCACTTCAGTGCTATAAACCCTGAAAGAAGTTATAATAAAGTTTTATCACATTTCAGAGTTAAACTCAATACAAGCTTTGTGTTTGTATTCATCATTTTCATGCTCTCAATTTGATACATTAAAGGTTATAATGTTAGACTACTGTTTAGTTCAGAATAAATTCTGAGAGTTCTGAGATGTTTTTCTAGTTCATTTCAGGCAGGACAATTTCTGCTCTTCACTGCTGTCATTTGCATATGTTTCAAAGCAAGTTGCTACATATGCATTCTCTCATTATTTTTAGCCATACTTTATATAATTCATTTAGCCTTTCACCATAATTAATGGCTGACATTCCACATCTGATGGAATGATTAGGAAGTTCCTTCTGTTTGCTCTATTCCACCCATTCCAAGAATAGACTAATGTAAAATCATATGTCTTAATTTGTCCAAAATTTAACCAGACTTTTTTTAATGAGGAACATGACTACATCATAAACATTTTTGTATCATTCATATAGGGGAAGAAGCAAAATTTATAGTATAACCCAAATAGTATTTCAAAGGTTAGGTGCCACTGCTGAGTTTATAATTTAAATGATTCTAAATTGTATTATAGTCCATCATATTGATAAACATATCAAAAAACTTAACAATAATTGATGATCTAGAAAATGATCATTTTAACCCCCTCAGTAATGATATGAAATGTCTATACCATACTTTTAAAATAAGTTAGTAAATATTCCAGCTTGAAAACACTCTTCAAAAAATTCCATGGAGCCTTTCTCACAGATATATAGGAGATTAAGTCCAACAAGTGAAATGAAACATACATAGGACATGCCTAATAATGTTGACATATGCTAATTTATAAATAGTGAGAGATGGTGCTAGGAGAGAAGGGAGAAGGCTCTTGCCTTTAAAATTGAAGATATGGCTCCTGATGGATGGAGGAAGGTTAGAAATAGCTAATGAAGATAGATTATTAAAAAATAAGTAATCATTTGATGATGCATCATTGTGCTACTTATGTGGACATGACAATAGACAAAGGATTAGAAAGCTTTGCAATGTTCGAAGATTATTTCAGCTGTACAGTGGCATAAGGAGAACAAACAGTTTATTTATAGAATATATGAGACTTTTAAGACTTTTAGGGACATTGAGTCAATAATTTTCAGTCAGAACTGGAACACCAGGCTGTATCATGCAGTCACTCCACCTGGACCTTGCTTGCGTAAAATAGTTTTTCTATTGTTTTGTGGGATGATTCATTAAACTGTATTGTTCCAAGGTGGTTGAAGCCTGTCCTAGACATACATCATGATATACCACACCATTTGGCTTATGTATCAGAGGTGCAAAGGCACTAAAGCATCCTTAAGTTCTTTGTGTATGCAGAATGCTGTATTGTGAACTATAAACTGTGAGAGATATGCTGACATATCTTGGCCAGCTCGGAGAGTAGGTCTCTTTCATACAACGTATCAACTTCTCATAAGATGGTACTAAACACCATATATACAAATGATTACTGAGAACAGTTTCTTACTCTAACTAGGCATCATAGCCAAATTCTACGTCTAATCCTAGTAGCAAAGGCTGGCACTCTGTTTCATCAATCTCTACCTACTTAAATGAGCACATAATTTCTCAAGGGCAGACAGTTTACTTAAGTTGCTTTTCTATATAAAACAACTTTAGGTGACTTCTCATTGGAGAGATGTAAAAGGGAGGCATTGGCAACTAAGAAGCATTCTTTCCTATTCACATACTCAAGGATTCCTTTCTTTCAAAGTACTATTTTCAAATAGAAAATGGAAAATTCATAGTATCTGGAATGCTACATTTTTGCTTTATCCCCCATATGATGTTAACTTGAAGAGAAATGGCATGTGGTTCAACAACTGCCCATTTATAAATGTTAGGCTTTGAATAAAAACAGAGAGTAAGGACTTCAAGTCATAGGGAAAATTTTCATAAGCAATAACCTTAGTCAAAATGTGTTTGCCTTCACAGTTGGTGGAAATGTGTGTGGCAGAACACTTGAGACATGAACACATATTCAAGCCACACGCATCACATACTTTTAGTCAAAAGAAAACAGCACAATAAATCAGGATAGAGATTTACATTTTAATGTCCCTAGAAAATCATTTCTCAGAAGTTACCCAGTGGTTGCTGTGTAGAATTTGTGGTATCATTTTTGTTGTTACTGCTGTTAGAGTCAATACCATGATTTGTTCTAAGGAATAATATTTAGTTTAGGAAAAATGCTTCTCATCATTTTTTCAAAACCTCTAAGTACCAAAAGCCTTTTTAAATGTTGTTTTCTTTGGGGATTTTCTCTGAGCCACCTACTCACTGGAGGAAATCTACTTCAACACCCAAAACAAACCAATTAAGAAGCACTGCAGCTGAAGGGGGCTGTTTGTTCTCAACAGGCAAAAGCGTGGGGTTAGTGCAGGGAGCTGCCCTCCTGTGTGGAGGCACAGATGAAGACACTGTTCTTTTCTACTAACACATCGTTGGTGCTCATTTTTGGACTTCTGTAACCTTCCTGGAATTATATTCATATTTTCATTTCATTTTAATTTTGTTCAGGAAGTGCCCAGTGGACTTTTTTCTTAAATTAATTAGCCTTTGTGAATCTACTTCAAAATTCCAAGTAGAATCTGTTTATAAAGTATTTTTACCAATGGCATTTGCTGTGATATTTTGTCTCAAATTGTTCTCTTCTCTTTTTATATTTATTTTTTTCTTTGAGTTTATGTTATTTGTATTTTGACTTTAGGTAGACACAGAGATTGTAAGTGATCACGATTTTATGCACCCCCTCAAAAACCCCACTGTGTTCATCATATAAAATGTGGAGATGGATGTGCTTTTATAATTTTATAGACATTATCAAAATTAGCCATCTGGGCTGGGTTATGAGTCAGTGGTACAACTCTTGTTCAGTGCTGACCCTGAGCATTGCAGTCAGATAAAGATGAAAGCATCATGTGTTGATTTTAGGAATGTGGATTTGAAAGCATCTGCATCAATCAACTACTAAGATAAAGAGAGTAAAAAATCATATCCCATAGATTATAAAAAAATCAGGAAAACTGATGTGTAGAAAAGTGAAAAGATAAACAAAATTATTGTTCTGGTAATTTTTAATGTTTTAAGATTAAAATATTGTATTTTAAATAAGTAAATGTTTTGTTTACATAAAATATTTATTTTCTCTATTTACAGATTTTTGTTAATTTTTTGAGAATATTTTATCTTACTTTTTGATCTATACTATCTGCCTTTTTCTCACCCCAGAGCTACCCACTATTATACATAAACCAAACTTTCTGTTCTCACCAATTTTTTAAATATGTATAACACCCAATTCCAACTCACAAGGACTCTTTGGTGTGTGGCCATCCACTAGAGGGTGGTTAACCCATCAGGGACCAGATCCTTAAGGAAAGTTTTTATCCCAGAAATATTCCTGGTCAAAGGAAGAACAGGGACAAAAAATGGAGAAGAGACTGAAGGAAAGACCATCTGGAGACTGCCCCACTTGAGGATCCACCCTGTTGCAAACACCAAACCCAATATTGTTGCAGTTGCCAAGAAGCACTTGCTGACAGAAACCTGGTAAGACTGCTCCTTGGGAGGTTCAGCCAGCAATTGACCAATACATACGTGGACGCTTGAAGCCAATCAACAGACTGAGCTCAAGGACCTTGTTAGGGGAGCTGGTGGTAAGACTAGAAGAGCTGAGGAGGTTGCAACCCTATAGAAAGAACAACATCAGTTGGCTGGACTACCCAGTGCACCCAGGAACTAAACTACAAACCAAGGAGTATACATGGAGTCATCCATGGTTCCAGATACATAGGTAGAAGAGATTGGCCTTATCTGACATCAGTGGGAGGGAGGCACTTGGTCCTGTGGAGGTTTGATGCCTTGGTGTAGGGGAATGCGGTGTAGGGGAATGCTGGAAGGGTGGGGCAGGAGAGGGTAGATGGTTGTGGGAGTATCCTCATAGAGGCAAAGGGGAGGAAGAAGATTGAGGTTGTGGAAAGGGGGGCTTGTGTAGAAGTAACTGGGAAGTGAGATATCATTTGAGATGTAATCAAATGGAATGGTTAAAACAAAGGAGAGACAGAGAGAGAGTGAAAGAAATTAAGAAATTAAGAAAGAGAGAGAGAGAGAGAGAGAGAGAGAGAGAGAGAGGGAGGGAGGGAGGGAGGGAGGGAGGGAGGAAGGAAGGAAGGAAGGAAGGAAGGAAGGAAGGAAGGAAGGAAGGAAGAAAACTGATCACTTAGAAAAAGAACACAGACCTGGCAGTCCTCTGCTGCATATGGGCTGAGGACCTCATATTAGCTGATGGATGCTTCTGTTTGGTGGTCCAGTATTTGAGAGATCTCTGGGATCCAGATTAATTGAGACTGCTCCTACAGAGTGGCCCTGCTCCTCAGATTCTTTCAGCCTTTCCCTAATTCAACCACAAGGGTCAACAGCTTCTTTCCATTGGTTGGGTGCAAATATCTGCATCAACCTCTTTCAGCTGCTTGTTGGGTCTTCTGGAGTGCGGTTTTTGTGAGCACTCCATAGCGTCAGTTAGAGTGTCAGACCTTGGAACTTCCCCTTGATCTAGATACCACTTTGGACCTGTTGCTGGACCTTTTTTTTTTCTTGGTCTCCTCTCATTTCCATCACGGTGTTCAATCAGAGATGATGCACCAAACCCTCAAGAGACTGTAGGCCCCAGAAAGTCAGGTGGGGTGGGGACTAGGGGAGAAGGGACATCCTTGTAGAGACAGGGAGTGGGAAGGAGATATGGGATGTAAAACAGTTGGAATGTGGATGGTGGTGGGGCAGGGGTAATAAAAATCTGGAGTATAAATAAATAAATAAATAAATAAATAAATAAATAATAAAAAAAGAAAAAGAAAAAAGTTTTATATTGAAACCCTCAAAGGGTTAATTACTAATATCTGAAACAAATTTATGTCATTTTGTGTGGCTGAAATTAAAACTGGGGGGAAATTAGTGTATATACATACAACATGACACTTATGCAGCTATCAGAGCACATAGAGAAGAAAACAAACAGGTGCATGTACACAGAAGCCAACATGTTAAATAATACCAATTATTAATTATTATGAAACAAGCACACCTCAGGTATTGAAGGAGTTGGCATATTCCTGCCTTCTTAGGATGTCACCATTTAATATGCATTTAATATTCCTAGAAAAAGCCAAATATATGGGACACACACACACACACACAGACTTATACTTCTGAGGTCATGCTTACCTTTTGATCAGAAGATTTGCAAAAGAGCCAAGGATCTGGAAGAAATCATGAAGCTTGAGAAACGTGTTATTTCTGAAAAGCTTCCAGCCTTCCTGAAGGGAATTCTTGGTTTTCTTTTCCATCCTGATTTTGAAGAGGGATGGTTTATGGACAAGCTCCCTGGCAATTAGAATTCCATAACTCATACTAATAACATCATAAAACACTGAAGATTGTGTATTTGGTTTTTCTAACCTGCAGCCAAAGTAGCAGTTTTGAAGCTACTTGGAATTCATCCCAGACTTGTTAACAATAATTTTAAATTGTTAAAAATACTTGAAATAAAAAAGTTCATATAACAAGGAGTTTTAAAATTACAATTAGATTTTCAGATTAGGAGGGCATGGGAAGTATTGCTTTCACTTGTTTGGTTTACTGGGAAGTGCTACTAAAGGTCATGTTTTTCCTATACAGATCTTTTCTAAGTAGAAAAGAGGAAATTCAGGAAAAGCTGGGAATCCAGTTTCTTCAGTGTAGCTGTTAGACTTCACCACATGGGCTGGTGGATTGAATGAATAAATTATGTTTCTGGGTTTATGTGTTAGATTATAAATTCTATTTCCTCGCTATTCATTTATTGCGGCAGGCCTTTCTATTAGAAGATAGATCTCATTTTTAAAAGTTACTATAGTGCTATATGCATTAGCTCTGAATTTCTTACAATGTTAAAGACATATCTTGGGAAAGCACGGCACTAAAGCACTAGAAAATATGTTTGTAGGTTCCCTGTAAGTGAGGAGATGTGCATCTGAAGCAAATAAAAAAAAATTGAGTAATTAGAAATGAGGTTTCAGGTTTCACATAAATGACCAGTCCTCCATTATTAGACCTTCTGCAACCTTAGAGAGCATTTCTCGACCTTTTCAGATGACTGATAAAGAATAGCCAGGAACAGAAAGAGAAGATCTCTAGACCAATTAGGACAAGACCCTTAGAAGATGCCTTGAGGATCCCTTTTTCCTCAGCATGATAGTGAGGCTCTTTCCAGTCAATGTCCTTATTTAGCTTAAAGGCAATAAACCTCACCAAGCATCAGACATGCCATGTTGCATTAGAAAGCTATAGATAGCTGTTCCATCCCCAGAGTTTCAGAGAGTGGGATCCCAGAAGGTGCTTTGTAAACAGTTTCCCCAAGCTTTATGCTTTCAATCTGAATGCTCTCCAGTAGGTTCATCCTTTAACTACAGGTCATCACCTGCTGTCATCATTTTTTAGAGATTGGGGAACATTTAGGAGCTAAAGACTGAAAGGGTAGATCACTAGGTGTTGGTGTTTAAAGGTTATAACTGCCCCTCCTTTCTGCCTCTCTCTCTGCTTACTGCTCCAACTTCTATAAATAGCCTCTATGAACTGATCTGATCAGCCAAGTCTTCCCCTCTGTGCTGGACAGACAACCGTTTGAAACCATGATCCTATTCTTTCCTCCCTTTAGGTTTTACTACTAACAGTAATACAAAACTATCACGCCAAATAATGTCACCACAGGGACCACATTTTGAGAACTGCTGACGTAGCATGTATGATTAAGGAACAAATGGCTCCACACAGATAAAGGGTACATTTGCAAAGAGAATAAAGTCAGTTTCCTCATAAATTGATGACTATGCCAGCACACTCTGAAGACTACAGTTATACATGGCCAGCCAATTATGAAATGCAAGAGGAGCACGTGAACACAGATCTACTGCATTTTTTCCAAAATTCTCAGTAGGAAACATTTGTGGTGAGATAAGAAGATTAAAGTACTTCCAATTATTTATGATTACCAGTACACCACTCCCCCTTAAAAACACTGTAGGTTACTAAAAGATGCACCTGGAGAGCAATACAAGACACTAACTCTCTACAATATTTCTAAAGTAACTGGTATTGCCAATTATTTTTTCTCACATAGGCAACAAGTCCAAATAGATTTTCTGTTATGTTGTAAGACTGCTGCCAGGCCTGTATAGAAAGAGGGAATGTCTAGCTGGAGAACAAACTCAAAACGATTGGGCCATTGCCCTCATGTGCTCAATTTTGAGTGAGTGAGCTTATTGTTTCCAATATTTAAGAGTTTGATTAATATATAAAATCCAGGTGTAAAACTATATAATTTTCTCATCTTTGTTCAAGTGTATAGTTTCCTAGGAGAAAACCAAAAATAATCCTAATTTCACTGATCGCTGAATGTGATGGCAAAATTCTCCATGAAAGACTCCACTGCTTTTTCTAAATATGAAGGAATAGCCAGCAATGCAGGCATAGGTACCATGTCTGTAGCAAGAGTAGTTTAGATAAAGAATATTCTATGAAATATTCCCCAACCTCCCTAGCAACACTAGCAGATGGAAGCCAAATGTTCAAATACTCTATTGGTTTTGTAGGCATGCCAAATGCAAGAGTCCCGGTGTCATTGCCTACTGAGATTAGGTGATGTGGAATAGTCTTGATATCTTGTATGGGGCTACTGTACTGGGTCCCTGTGAAGCTGTGAAGGTGAAGCTTGGTCTTCAGCAAAGACCCCACCATACAGGTATGGATAAGGGAAGGACATGGAACATAACACTCTCCTTTTACTGACAAAGGAGGGTTTTTGTAATAATCACTAAACAAAACTGCCATGAACATCCCAAACAGTTAAAACAGTATGATATGTTCACTGTCTCAAATATTTGAATTATCCTTATACTTGAGTCATATTGAAGGCTAAAACATCTCTTGTACCCTGAGTATTCTTTTCTTCCCTTGTTGCTCTACTCATTATAAACCTCTGCAGTAAAGGATGAAAGATGATTTTATTTTTGTATTTAGCAAAGGCATTGTAAACACCATTTCTTTTAATTGAATTAACATATTCAGACATCTCTTCATTAGCACAGGCTTCATCCCATCTCAACAATCAACATTCATTTTAATTTCAATGTTTCTGTGAGCTGTCACAACAACTTTGAGTCTGATCTTACAGTTATTGACTGAGATTATATAGCATTGGTAAAGTATATGCTATCTAAGTTAATTTTCTCAAATACTATTTATCATTTGGGACAAAAAAAATAATTTATCATCTCTAATGACTAACCTTTTGTTAAAAATTTTAATTGTCCTTTCCAGTGAGAAAAACAGTCATTGACATCAATGATTTAACACATTCTACCTTCCTGGACATCCAGAATGCTGTTTTCTGAAAGAAATTAGTCTTCAAATATGCAGTGCCTCAGTATTGTCAAAAAAAAAAGGCATTCAAATCATTAGACATTTTAAAAGTAAAACTTTCCATTTTCTTCACCCCATTGAGCACACAGAGGAAATCAAGAGGTGTACTGTCTGAGGTGAGAGTTCTTGGTAAATGCTGCAGCAGCTGCAGAATCATTCAGAATGAGTAATGTCCACAATGCCAGATACCACTCCCAGGACTCCATGTGGACACCCGTATTCAGCTTAGCTGCCTCTTTTTGATCCTAAAGCATGTCAGTAGCAAGACTCTGCCAAGTGGTCTCACATTACAGGAGCTTTATCTTTTAAATTATTTTTAAAATGACCTTGAGGGGAAGTTTGAAAGTTTGAAGTTGCTTATTTATACATTTGTTGAAGTGCTTCTAGAAAAGTCTCCTAGACCTTGTTTTGAAAACTTCTGGAAAGTATTCTTTAAGCTGTGCTTATTGGGTTTTAAATGCTGGTACAAAGGTGGAAAAACTTGACTATTTTATCATAAGACTTTTGTGATAAATTCCAGGTTTTCAGTTTATTTATTCTTCATAGTACAGACTTGTTTTTAAATAAACTTAAAAAATTTATTTTACTGATGTGTAGAATTTATAGGATAATTTTAATACTTCTTGTTTATTTTCTAGATGTATAATTTATATTTATTACTGTTAAACTTATATATAGGTATAAGTGCCACATGTGTGGCTGATGTCTTCCACTCAGAAGAAGGTGTCACATCCTCTGGGACAGGAGCTAGAGATTGCTGTGAGATAGCATGTGCATGCTGGGAAGCAAACCCAAGTCCTGTAAAATAACAACAGTTCTATGAGCTATTTTTTCAGTCTATATCAAGTAATTTAAAATTTTATATTTCTTGTCATACTTTCTGCAAATATACTTGCTGAGTAAACTTGATATTAATATTCACCAGTGATATTGTAATCTTATTTTAATTATATAAATTTACTGGTTGTAAAGCTCAAATTGTTCTGTTTATTAAACCAATATTTCATATGCTTCTCAAATTATTGACAGTAGAAAATTAAAAATTAATTTTGCAATATGATGGCCCCTCATTCTGATTGAGATTCTAGATAAAATTAGTTGTTTTCATGGAAATCTATTTAGTTTATACATTAAAATATTGATCTTCATATTTTTCTTGTTGACTTACTTGTTTATGATCTTTTTTAATCAGGAGGAAACATTTGTGCCTGGACAGGCAGGATTTTAATTTCTAAAAAATAATGTTTTTTGGGGGTGTGTTTCAAATCAAGAATTTGTAGTGAAAAAGAAATTACTGATGAAGTAACCATTCCTTCCATGTCATTGGACCATGCAGCATAGACACCAACATCTATATCTCCATATGTCCTGGATGTGACTAGGCTGAAGGTAAGCATGAGAAGCCAAATATGGGGAAGGACTGATCTCTTGATGGAGCCACAGTTCAGTCAGCATGATATCACTAGGATTCATGTAGAGGAAGCTATCTCTACAAACTACCAGAGAGGACCAGGCATAATGAGAAAATTAACCCTTTCATCTATTTGCATCCCTTGCAGCTAGAGTCTCATTACGTGATCAGACAACAGAATACATCTTCATAGCTTAAAGCTTTGCTGAGCCTCGGTCTTGTCTTTGTTGGTCTATTTTCTTTTATAATATCTGGAATAGAAGGTAGGTTCTTAATAAATGAAGAAACAAAACCAAATCTAAGCAAGATCACCTCATGAGATGAATATTTAAGATCACTAAATTCACTCTTGGTATATAAAACTTTCTTTTGCATAAGGATGTATCAGGAGAGCCAATGGGTGCTCATTTAAAACAATCTGCGTGGTTTTATAGACTAACATACCAATAAAATAAAGGAAAAGCTTAAATGAACTGAAACAATAATTTTCAAATTTCCACGTTATAACTTACTGGGCAGACCAGAATTAGCCTTGAGGGCCACTGACATTAGCAAAGCTTGGTCTTATCCCAGCACCAATCCACATATGAAGTGAAAAGCATGCTGGGTTTGTAATTAGTACAAAGATAATATATCCTTAATTTGCAAAGATAAGATACTTTTTATATGAAAAAGATCCTATATTTCTTATATGTTTCATAAAAATACCCTGCTACTTGGGCTCTCATGAAAAAATATTAACTGAAAGTGAGAATATATTATGCTAAATCTTGTATGTTTACACATCAATTTTCTGAAACACTTCAATAATATTAAAATACTAAATAATTCACATGCCGGCTTTATTTTTAGGTCTATACACTTGCTTCTTCCATGGGATGGGTACTTGAGACTGCATGTATGAGGTCTGTACAGTCCATCAGTTTTCTTTATGGAGATCAAAAAACTGTGGCCATCTTTAATGATTACCTGAGGGATAGTTCAAATCAACTTATCTTAAAAATTGAAATGAATATCACTTAGAGGGACTCTTATTAGGAAAAAGCTAATGATCAAGAGTAAAAAAAAACCTAAAAACTAATTATTTTTCTATTTCAAACGTTATAAAATTTGTCTTCTTGTTTAACCCTGAGTATCTAGCACTCATCTTATGTGTTTAGTTACCTTCATAAACTAATATGATCTACTACGCTACTAAAATGCAGTCTTCATCAGTGAAATTTCTGAATTTCTTGGCTGAATGTAATGATCATCTATTTCATTATACAATGTTGCTTGGCATTTTCAACACTATGTTAAAATTCCAGCTTACTTATTCATATAAATGGATGATTCACTTCACCAGAGTGAAAGAGCCTTGTACACAGAATCATATCTCAAGCATCATTTAATGCCTCAAAAATAGAGAGCAAAGAATGTTGTCTATGAAGGATTTCATGGTATATATTATTTTAGTTTTAGGATATCACATGTGTGTTTGTCCTTGAATGC
This sequence comes from Apodemus agrarius, assembly GCA_964023405.1. Classification (NCBI taxonomy): domain Eukaryota; kingdom Metazoa; phylum Chordata; class Mammalia; order Rodentia; family Muridae; genus Apodemus; species Apodemus agrarius. The sequence continues at coordinate 83,830,802 of OZ030009.1, forward strand.
CATATAATAGTATCATTTAACAATATAAAATGAATCCATAGCTTGGACTAGATCTGTGGGTGCCCCCACATTATCTGGACATTTTGTTTAAATCACCTACACATAAGCATATATTTCTAGAGGTTCCTACTGTATTGGGTTTCTATATGAGAAATCAAATTCCCTTTAATTAAGGTATCTCTTCTTGTATTCCTTCTGGTATTTCCCTAATTCCCCCTACTTATCTTCACATTCCAGTCCTATCACAAATAACTATAACTTATCTGTTCCATTTTCCTTTCTTATGAATATCTGTTTGCTCACAAGTTCTGTACTCTATACCTAACCATTGTTGGTCCTATTAATTGTTTCATTATCATTGATTTAACAACTAATATTCACATATAAATGAATACATAATTTGTTTGTTTTACTAGACACGAGTTACCTCGCTCATAATACATTTTTACAGTTCCATCTATTTACCTAAAATATCATGATTTCATTTTTTAACAGTTGAGTAATACTTCATTGTAAATTGTATAGTATATATTCAATCATTTGTTGAGGGACATTTAGGTAATTTCCAACTTATAGTTACTATGAAGAGAATAGCAATGAACATGGTTTCATATTTTTTTCTGTGGTAAAAAAAGAAAGATCCTTTGAGTATATGTTCAAGAGTTGTATTGCTTGATTTTTAGGTAGATCAATTCCAATCTTCTTGAAGAACCGCCACACTGATTTTCTTGTTGAGTACCCAAATTTGTACTCTCACCAGCAATAGATAAGTATTCCCTTTACTCTACATCCTGTCCAGAATTAGCTACCACTTCTTTTATTGATCTTAGCTATTCTGACTCTTTAAGATAAAATACTAAATTAGATTTTATTGCATTTTCCTAATGACTAAGGCTGAACTAATGACTAAGGTGAGCATCTCTTTAAGAGTTTTCCACATACAGACTCTAAGAGAACACAAAAGCCAGCCAAGATTACTATACTCAGAAAAACTCTCAATCACCATAGATGGAGAAACCAAGATATTATATGATAAAACCAAATTTACACAATATCTTTCCAAAAGCCCAGCACTACAAAGGATAATAGGTAGAAAACACCAATACAAGGAGGGAAACTACACCCAGGAAAAAGCAAGATAGTAAACTTCTTTCATCAAGCCCTAAAGAAGATAACCACTCAAATATATTAATAACATAAAATATAACAGGAAGTTATTATTTAATAACTTAATTACTTAATAACTCAATAATCCTTAATATCTCTTAACATCAATGGACTGAATTCCCCAATAAAAACACATAGACTAACAGACTGGATACTTAAACAGGACCGTACATTTTGCTGCTTACAGGAAACACACCTCAGAGTCAAAGACAAACACTACCTCAGAGTAAAAGGTTGGAAAACAATTTAACAAGCAAATGGACTCAGGAAACAAGCCAGACTAGCCATTTTAATATCAGATAAAATTGACTTTCAAGCTAAAGTCATCAAAAGAGACACAGAAGGACACTTCTTATTGGTCAGAGAAAAAATCCACCAGGACGAACTCTCCATTCTGAACATCTATGCTCCAAATGCAAGAGCAGCCTCATGCATAAACGAAACTTTACTAAAGCTCAAAAAACACATTACACCTAACACAATAATTGTGGGCAACTTCAACACTCCACTCTCCTCAATGGACAGATGAGGAAAACAGAAACTAAACAGGGACACAGTGAAACTAATTGAAGCATTGGACCGATTGGATTTAATAGATATATATAGAACATTGAATCCTAAAGCAAAAGAATATACCTTTTTCTCAGCACCCCATTGTATATTCTCCAAAATCGACCATATAACTGGTCACAAGACAGACCTCAACAAATTTAAGAAGATCGAAATAATCCCATGCTTCCTATCAGATCACTATGGAATAAGAGTGGTCTTCAATAGCAAGAAAAAAAACCAGAAAGCCCACATACACATGGAGGCAGAATAGTGCTCTACTCAATGATACCTTTGCCAAAGAAAAAATAAAGAAATCAAAGACCTTTTTAGAATTTAATGAAAATGAAGGTACAACATACCCAAATTTGTGGAACACAATGAAAGTAGTGCTAAGAGGAAAACTCATAACCATGATTGCCTCCAAAAAGAAACTGCAGTGAGCATATACTAGCAGCTTAATGGTACACCTGAAAGCCCTGGAACAAAAACAAGCTAATTCACCCTGGAACAGCGGTAGCGGCGGGCCTCCATATTGCAACCAGGGCATAGCTGGAAAGGCCCAGGTAAACACCCCCTCCAGGGCTACCCTCACGGGGGGATCTGCTAGGGTCTCGGAGCCAAGCAGGCCGAGTTCCTTGCAACCAGGACACACCTGGAGAAGCCCAGGTAGACAGACTCCAACGGGGGCTACAATCGCATGGGTGGCAGCCAGCTTATGATCCCTTAAAGCAGCAGTCACACATATTCACCAGTAGAGAAACAACAGGTGAGCCCAGCCTCACAGGAGATTCAAACACCAGCCACTGACAACAAGGCCAACTAATACCAGAAACAACCAGATGGCAAAAGGAAAAGGAAGGAACGTTACTAACAGAAATCAAGGCAACATGACAGCATCTGAACCCAGTTCTCCAACAACAGGAATCCCTGGATACCCCAAAACACCAGAAAAACAAGACTTGGATATAAAATCACAGGTCAGAATGCTGGTAGCTGAACACATAGAAAAATCTCGTAAAGAAATAGAGGAGAAAATGGATCAAAAGTTAGAAGCCTTTACAAGGCAAATACAAAAATCACTTCAAGAAATTCAGGAGAAGATGGATCAAAGAGAAGACAATAAGGAAGAAAGACAAAAGTCACTTAAAGAACTACAGAAGAACGTGGGCCAACAAGTAGAAGCTATGAAAGAGGAAGCACAAAAATCTATTAAAGAAATACATGAAAACACAATCAAGCAAGCAAAAGATCTGAGCACATCCATCCAGACACTAAAAACAGAAGTAGAAACAACTAAGAAATCACAGAGGGAGACAACATTGGAGATAGAAAACATTGGGAAGAAATCAGGGGCCATAGATGCAAGTATCAACAATAGAATACAAGAGATGGAAGACAGAATCTCAGAAGCTGAAGATACCATAGGAACCATTGATTCAACAGTCAAAGAAAATACTAAATGCAAAAAGGTGGTAACCCAAAACATCCAGGAAATCCAAGACACTATGAGAAGACCAAACCTAAGGATTATAGGTATAGACAAGAGTGAAGATTTACAAGTTAAAGGGCCAGCTAATATCTTCTATAAAATTATGGAAGAAACCTTCCCCAACCTAAGGAGAGAGATGCCCATGAATATAAAAGAAGCCTATAGAACCCCAAACAGACTGGACCAGAACAGAAATACATCCCGTCACATAATAATCAAAACTCCAAATGTAATAAACAAAGAAAGAATACTAAAGGCAGCAAGAGAAAAAGGCCAAGTAACATATAAAGGAAAACCTATCAGAATAACACCAGACTTCTCACCTGAGACCATGAAAGCTAGAAGATCCTGGGCAGATATCATGCAAACTCTAAGAGAACACAAACTTCAGCCAAAACTACTTTACCCAGCAAAACTCTCAATCGCCATTGATGGAGACATCAAGGTATTCCATGACAAAACCAAATTTGCAAGATATCTTTCCACAAATCCAGCCCTACAAAGGATAATAGGGGGAAAACACCAAGACAAGGACGGAAACTACACCCGGGAAGAAGCAAGATAGAAACCTCCTCTCATCAAACCCAAAAGAAGATAACCTCTCGAATATAAAAAATAAATAAGATAAATAAATATAATTTTAAAAATGTCTGGAGGTAATAATTACTATTCCTTAATATCTCTTAACATCAATGGACTCAATTCCCCAATAAAAAGACATAGATTAACAGACTGGATATGGAAACAGGACCCTACATTTTGCTGCATACAGGAAACACATCTCAGTGTTAAAGACAAACACTGCCTTAGAGTAAAAGGCTGGAAGACAATTTTACAAGCAAATGGTCTCAGGAAACAAGCTGGAGTAGCCATTCTAATATCAGATAAAATTGACTTCCAACCTAAAATCATCAAAAGAGACTCAGAAGGTCACTTCTTGCTGGCAAAAGGGAAAATCCACCAAGAAGAGCTCTCAATACTGAACATCTATGCTCCAAATGCAAGGGCACCCTCATTCGTAAAAGAAACCTTACTAAAGCTTAAAGCACACATTACACCTAACACAATAATTGTGGGTGACTTCAACACTCCACTCTCCTCAATGGACCGATCAGGAAAGCAGAAACTAAAGAGGGACACAGTGAAACTAATTGAAACTCTGGACCAATTGGATTTAACAGATATATATATAGAACATTTCATCCTAAAGCTAAAGAATATACCTTTTTCTCAGCACCGCATGGTACCTTCTCCAAAATAGACCATATAATTGGTCACAAGACAGATGTCAACAAATACAAGAAGATCGAGCTAATCCCATGCCTCCTATCAGATCACCATGGAGTAAGAGTGGTCTTCAATAGCAACAAAAACAACAGAAAGCCCACATACACATGGAAACTGAACAATACTCTACTCAATGACACCTTGGTCAAGGAAGAAATAAAAAAAGAAATCAAAGACTTTTTAGAATTCAATGAAAATGAAGGTACAACCTACCCAAATCTATGGGACACAATGAAAGCAGTGCTAAGAGGAAAACTCATAGCTCTAAGTGCATCCAAAAAGAAACTGGAGATAGCATACACTAGCAGCTTAACGGCACACCTTAAAGCCCTGGAAGAAAAACAAGTTAATTCACCCAGGAGGAGTAGAAGACAAGAAATCATCAAATTCAGGGCTGAAATCAATCAAATAGAAACAAAGAGAACCATACAAAGAATCAACAAGACCAGGAGCTGGTTCTTTGAGAAAATCAACAAGATAGATAAACCCTTAGCCAGACTAACCAAAGGACACAGAGACAGTATCCAAATTAACAAAATTAGAAATGAAAAGGGAGACATAACAACAGAAACTGAGGAAATTCAAAAGATCATCAGATCCTACTACAAAGGTCTATACTCAAAAAAACTAGAGAATCTGGAGGAAATGGACAATTTCCTAGACAGATATCAAATACCAAAATTAAATCAGCATCAAGTAGACCAGCTAACTAGTCCCATAACCCCTAAAGAAATAGAAGGGGTTATAGAAAGCCTCCCAACCAAAAAAAGTACGGGACCAGATGGTTTTAGTGCAGAATTCTACCAAACCTTCAAAGAAGACTTAACACTAATACTCTTCAAACTATTCCACAAAATAGAGACAGAAGGGACACTGCCCAACTCATTCTTCGAAGCCACAATTACGCTAATACAAAGCAAAGGACACTGTCAGAAGGACAAAATGGCAACCAACAAAGTGGGAAAAGATCTTCACCAACCCCACATCCGATAGAGGGCTAATATCCAATATATACAAAGAACTCAAGAAGGTAGACCGCAAAGAACCAAATAACCCTATCAAAAAATGGGGCACAGGGCTAAACAAAGAATTTTCACCAGAAGAAATTCGGATGGCCTAGAAACACCTTAAAAGATGTTCAACATCATTAGTCATCAGGGAAATGCAAATCAAAACAACTCTGAGATTCCACCTCTCACCAGTCAGAATGGCTAAGTTTAAAAATTCAAGAGACAACAAGTGCTGGCCTGGATGTGGAGAAAGAGGAACACTCCTCCACTGTTGGTGGGATTGCAAAATGGTAAAACCACTCTGGAAATCATTTTGGTGGTTCCTCAGAAAATTGGGCATGTCACTTCCAGAGGACCCTGGCATACCACTCCTGGGCATATACCCAGAGGATTCCCCTGCATGCAATAAAGACACATGCTCCACTATGTTTATAGCAGCCTTGTTTATAATAGCCAGTAATTGGAAGGAGCCCAAATATCCCTCAAAGGAGGAATGGATACAGAAAATGTGGTATATTTATACAAAGGAATACTACTCAGCAATTAAAAATAATGAATTCATGCAATTTTTAGGTAAATGGTTAGACCTGGAAAATATCATCCTGAGTGAAGTAACCCAATCAAAAAGAATGCACATGAAATGCAATCACTGATAAGTGGATATTAATGAGCCCAGAAGCCCTAAATACTCAAGACACAAATAGCAAGTCAAATGATTCCCAAGAATAAGAAAGGAGAGGTCCCTGGGCATGTAAAGATTGCATCCAGTTTAGTAAAGAAACCGAGCGGGGAGGGGGAATGATTGGGGAATAGTTGGGGGGGAGAGGAACTATGGGAACTATGGTGGGTGGGAACTGGGAAAGGGGAAAGCCTTTGGAATGTAAACATAGAATATAGAAAATAAAAAAAAAACAATCTAATTCACCAAGGAGGAGTAGAAGTCAGGAAATCATCAAACTCAGGCCTCAAATCAATCAAGTAGAAGCAAAGAGGACCATACAAAGAATCAACAAAACCAGGAGTTGGTTCTTTGAGAAAATCAACAAGATAGATAAACCCTTAGCCAGACTAACCAAAGGGCACAGAGACAGTATCCAAATTAAAAAATTAGAAATGAAAAGTGAGATATAACAACAGAAATGGAGGAAATTTAAAAAATCATCAGATCCTACTATAAAAGACTATACTCAACACAACCTTAGAATCTGGAGGAAAGGGACAATTTCCTAGACAGATATCAAATACCAAAATTAAATCAGGATCAAATAGATCAACTAAACAGTCCCATAACTCCTAAAGAAATAGAAGCGGTCATATAAAGTCTCCCAACCAATAAAAGCACAGGTCTAGATGGTTTTAGTACAGAATTCTATCAGATCTTCAAAGAAGACCTAAAACCAAATACTCTTCAAATTATTGCACAAAGTAGAAACAGAAGAAACACTACCCAACTCGTTCTATGAAGCCACAATTATGCTGATACCAAAACAACACAAAGATCCAACAAAGAAGGAGAACTATAGGCCAATATCCTTTATGAATATCGATGCAAACATACTCAATAAAATTCTTGCCAATCAAATCCAAGAACACATCAAAACCATTATTCACCATGATCAAGTAGGCTTCATCCCAGGGATGCAGGGATGATTCAATATATGGAAATCCATTAATGTGATCCACTACATAAACAAACTTAAAGAAAAAACTCACATTGTTATTTCATTATGTGCTGAAAAAGCATTTGACAAAATTCAGCATCCTTCATCTTGGAAAGTCTTGGAAAGAACAGGATTTCAAGGCCCATACATAAACATAGTAAAAGCAATATATAGCAAACCAGTAGCCAAAATCAAATTAAATCAAAGAGAGGGGCTGGAGAGATGGCTCAGCAGTTAAGACCACTGACTGTTCTTCCAAAGGTCCAGAGTTCAAATCCCAGAAACCACATGGTGGCTCATAACCATCCATAATGAGATCTGACTCCCTCTTCTGGTGTGTCTGATGACAGCTACAGTGTACTTACATATAATAAAATAAATCTTTAAAAAAATCAAAGAGAAACTTGAAGCAATCCCACTAAATCAGGGACTAGGCAAGGCTGCCCCCCTCTCCATATCTTTTCAATATAGTGCTTGAAGTTCTACTTCAATTAGAAGAGCAATTAGACAACATATGGAGTGCAAAGGGATACAAATTGGAAAGGATGAAGTCAAGTCATCACTATTTGCAGAAGATATGGTAGTATATTTAAGTGACTGAAAAAACTCCACCAGAGAACTCCTACAGCTGATACACAACTTCAGCAAAGTGGCTGGTTATAAAATCAACTCAAGCAAATCAGTAGTCTTCCTATACTCAAAGGATAAGAAGGTTGAGAAAGAAATTAGTGAAGTGACACCCTTCACAACAGGCACAAACAATGAAAAGTATCTTGGGGTGACTCTAACCAAACAAACGAAAGATATGTATGAGAAAAACCTCAGGTCTCTGAAAAAGGAAATTGAAGAAGACCTCAGAAAATGGAAAAATCTTCCATGCTTGTGGATTGGCAGGATTAATATAATAAAAATGGCCATCTTACCAAAAGCAATCTACAAATTCAATGCAATGCCCATCAAAATCCCAACTCAGTTCTTCACAGAGTTAGAAAGAGCAATTATCAAATTCATCTGGAATAGCAAAAAGCCCAGGATAGCTAAAACTATTTTCTACAGTAAAAGAACTTCCGTGGGAATCAATATCCCAGACGTCAAGCAGTACTACAGAGCAATAGTGTTAAAAACTGCATGGTATTGGTACAGTGACAGACAGATCAATGGAATAGTATTGAAGACACAGAAATGAACCCACACACCTATGGTTACCTGATCTTTGACAAAGGAGCTGAAACCATCCAGTGGAAAAAAGAGTCTTTTCAACAAATGGTGCTGGTTCAAATGGAGGTCAGCTTCCAGAAGAATGCTCATTGATCTATTCTTATCTCCTTGTACTAAGCTTAACTCCAAGTGGATCAAGGAGCTCCACATAAAACAAGTCATACTGAAACTAATAGAAAAGAAACTGGAGAAGACTCTTGAGGACTTGGGCACAGGTGAAAAGTTCCTGAATAGAACACCAACAGCTTATGCTCTAAGATCAAGAATTGACAAATGGGACCTCATAAAATTACAAAGTTTTGTAAGGCAAAGGACACTGTCAAGTGGACAAAACAGCAACCAACAAATTGGGAAAGGATCTTCACCAACCCTACATCCGACAGAGGGCTAATATCCAATATATACAAAGAACTCAAGAAGTTAGACTCCAGAGAGCCAAACAACCCTATTTTAAAAAAGGGGTACAGAGCTAAAAAAAGAATTTGAACCTGAAAAAATTCAGATGGCTGAGAAGCATCTTAAGAAATATTTAACATCACTAGTCATTAGGGAAATGCAAATCAAAACAACCCTGAGATTTCACCTCACACCAGTCAGAATGGCTAAGATTAAAACCTCAGGCCAGGCGGTGGTGGCACACGCCTTTAATCCCAGCACTTGGGAAGCAGAGGCAGGCAGATTTCTGACTTCAAGGCCAGCCTGGTCTACAGAGTGAGTTCCAGGACAGCCAGAACTACACAAACAAACCCTGTCTCAAAAAACCAAAAAAACAAAACAAAATAAAACAAAAACAAAACAACAACAACAAAAAAAGCAAAAACAAAAACAAAAACAAAAACAAAAACCCTCAGGAGACAGCAGGTATTGGCGAGGATGTGGAGAAAGAGGAACACTTCTCCACTGCTAGAGGGATTGCAAGCTGGTACAACCACTCTGGAAATCAGTCTGGCAGTTCCTCAGAAAACTGGGCACAACACTTCCGGAGGACCCTGCTATACCACTCCTGAGCATATACCCAGAGGATTCCCCAGCATGTAATATGGATACATGTTCCACTATGTTCATAGCAGCCCTATTTATAATAGTCAGAAGCTGGAAAGAACCCAGATGTCCCTCAATGGAAGAATGGGTACAAAAAAATATGGTAAATATACACAATGGACTAGTATTCAGCCATTAGAAACAATGAGTTCATGAACTTCTTAGACAAATGGATGGAGCTGGAGAACATCATCCTAAATGAGGTAACCCAATCTCAAAAGAACACTCATGGTATGCACTCACTGATAAGCGGATATTAACCTAGAAGCATGGAATACCTAAGACACAATCCACATATAAAATGATGTCCAAGAAGAAGGAAGGGAGGGCCCCTGACTCTGGAAAGGCTTAATGCAGCAGTGTAGGAAAATACCAGAGCAAGGAAGAAGGAAGGGATGAATGGGGGAACAGGGTGAGGGAAGAGGGCTTATGGGACTCGCGGGGATGGGGGAGCCTGGAAAGGGGGAAATCATATGAAATGTAAATTAATATATCGAATAAAAATAAATAAAATGAAATCTTCAATGAATGAATCTTTCCAATTTATAACATCCTCCTAAGTATGACCTTCAGCTACATATCCAGTCATCCATCAAAAGACATTGGTGAAAAAGTCACTAGTTGTGACTTCATGAATGCCAAATGGAACACTAATCTAGAAAGAAGCCAATATATCTTTTTATGGCCCAGGAAACTGCTAGACACAAACTGTAATAGTTTACTAGCTTTGTGGAGATGATGAGTCTGTTACTATTATAACAGGGATAAGGTGGGACTGGCTGAATATAGCAGAAGTAGACCACACACACTTATGTCCTTATTGAGTGCTGTAAGCCATTTCTTTAGCCATTCATCAATTATGTAGAAAAATGTGATAGGCCTTATGATACTTCCTGCCTCTTGTATAATCCAGAAGTCTGCTGAGCAGCCCCAAATATTCTCTCACAATGAGTATGCAAAAGTACTGCTACTAGTGAGTTAAAGATAACATTGCTGGTGACATCAGATGTGAAATATGTGCTTACACTTTCACTGAGATCCATCCATGAGATTGGTTTTGAAATTTTCCATTCATGATGTCATGCTATTCAACAGGCTTCTTATTTTAAATAAATTCAGGTTTAATTATTTTATTATAAATGCTGAACATTAGTATCAAAAACTACTGAGTGTTACATTATTAAGGAATGTTTCTATTCTAATCTGAATATGTAAAAATAATAGCATACTCTAATTAAACATGCTCACCATTTCATCTGTATTTCACCAGAGTTTTATTAACAATAAAATTAAGAGAACTGACAGTATTTCACTATTCAACCTCAATTTGTTTTTTATTTTTCTAGATGTATGTTATGATTGATAGCTTTAAAAATTATTCTGGGTATTTCTGGAGTCTATATGTAACAAGAAGTCAAATCAATTATAATACTGCAAAGGAACAATTTGTTCATTTTAGACTCTTAAAACCATGAATCTATTACTAAGTATTCATTGTCTCTTTCTGTTAGAAAGTGGTTTTTCGGGGCACATGGAAAGCCACAAAAGTAATTTGTGAGAAGGCAATAGACAATCTAAAATTTAAAAACCATTGGTAAAGCTACCAGTGATTAAAGTCAGAGCAAAGCTAAAGGAATTGAATTCCAGAGAGGAACATGCTCTTCTGAGGAGAGACAGTAAGCATGTGTATGCTATTTTTAGATGAGCAAGGGATAAAGAGATAGATGCAATAGGGACAAAAAAGAGGAAATAAAGTAAAATGTTTATGAGATTCAAAAGGCTAAATTCGACTAGTGTATTATAATATGCAGAAAATCCAAATTAACATTTTCTCCAAAGTTTCCTGTAAGTTGCATTAAATGAGTGTTCTTAACCAGAGACATCGTGGAAAATGGTTAGAGCCTGTCCAGTGTCATGAGCTAAGTAGAGCTCTGTTATCAACATTGCCACACTGTGAATGCGAGACATGATTTTTCCTCAGAAACCCTCTTATTCACAGGACCATAGTGTCAAGTAGTGAGGCAAAACACCTCTGCTGTTTTGAAAGCTTAAAAGCTACTTCCCACCCTTAGAAAGCAAAAACTACTACTAACCAGAAGAGCCTTCCACTCTAAAAGTGGCAAAACTTACAAAGATTTACTTTGATACAGGGAAAGAATTATAATCCTATTCTATAATATAAACTTCAAAAATACATGGTAGAATTTGGTCACCTTAGGGGCCAAGGACAAGAGAACATAGAAAGCCCATGCCCCAATTACCAAGTCTAAAACATAACACATGTCGTGAGAATTGAGGCAAGAAACCAGACAGCTACCTCATATCAGCAGACCCAGCACTAAAGAGGAGGCAACAATAGATCTCCTCAGCCTCAGAATTCAAGGGAAGACTCACAGACCACCTTGGGCCACTTCCACACAGCAGATTATTTTTGCAATGATGCAGAACTAAGAAATGAATTTTACATTTTAAAGGGTTATAAAATAAAAACAAAGATGAAATAAGGACTGAAACAAGAGTGCTCTAAGAAATAAAATTATTCACTATCATTTAGAACTTTGCTGATTGTTGGTAAAGATCATAGGATGACCTCGATGTCACAAAAATGCAAAACTGTCTAAACATAAGGAAAGAATAAAAAAACAGACAAAGGGCTTCGGGTTCCACATCAGTACTGGGATTTGAGGTACCCTCTGAAGGGATCTAACGTAAACAGTTCACAAAGAATGGTGGTGGTAAAAGAATGCCTAGTTCAAGGGCTAATTCTATCAGCTTAACTTAATGACCTAATAGGAGAGTCTGTCTATGTATAGAGGATAAACAGGTTACCTCCATATTTTCTCCCAACATATAATTTCTTTAACTAAATTCAAGGTTATGACATAAAAAATTAGTGAGAAAAATCTGTTTTCAAGGCAGAAAGCAGAAAGAAGAAGAATTGCAAATCTCTCTATTTAGAATAAAGTAACTTCATGAGAGTTATAAGTTATATGTTAAAGTATTCTGTTAAGAATGTAGAAAATGGGTGTGAACACTTGTAAGGGGAGCAGAATCTTTTGGAAGAACACAGCTTTCCTGACACTTGTAGTTTATCTAGTGAGATCTGTTTTTTTTTTTTTAATTTTGAGCCCCAAATGGCAGGTTAAAAACTATTTTAAAAGGGTAAATCATGTATCATTTTCTACAGCATTAGTAGAACGCCAGCAGAAAACCACAACATCCTTACCTAGCAATAGCTGTGAATCAAATCTGGCTTATTCTACTGCCTCAGTAAAGGTCACTGAATAGAGGCTGAACATAAACCAGACATTGTGGTTCAAGACTGTTATTGCAGCATTTAGGAAGCCAATGCGCAGGGATTCAAGGGCAGAACTTGTTAGAGAGTGACACTTTATCTAAAAATTTATGTTTTATGAAAATCAAAGAAGGACTGTGGAGATGGATCATCAGTTATGAGATTCAGTATTCTTGCAGAGAATCCAAATTCTGATCTCAGCACCTACATCAGATGGCTCACACTACCTATAACTCCAGCTACATGGGGATCTAACAGCCTCATCGTGCTCATATATGTATGTCCTCACACAATAACCTGCACATATATAAATAGTTTAAATGAATTAATATTTCTTAAGTCAGCTAATATGATTTGTTTATATAGGAACTAATTTGGGTCTTTTTTTGTTGTGATAAAACAGCATGACCTTAAGCAAATTGAGGAGGAAAATGATTATTCAGTTTATAAATCTCCATCAAAAATGAAGTCAGGATAGGATCTCAAACAGAGCAGCAATCTGAAAGCAGAAGCTGATACAATGGCCAAGGATGACACATCTTAACTGGTTTGTTCCTCAGGACTTATCTTTGCTTTTGTATAACACTCAGGACCACCACCCAAGAAGTGACACTGTTCTCAGTGAGTTGGGTCCTCTTACATGAATCATCAATTAAGTAAAATCACCTAGGCTTATCCACAAGCCAAACTGGTAGAGACATTTTTCAATTGAGTTTCCCTCTTTGAAAACAACTCTAGCATCTGTCACAATGACATGAAACTAGACAGTACAGAGGCTGTAAATTTATATGGGATCATGTCAGTTCATGCTGTGTGAAGGATAATTTTACCTATTGACTTATCTATGTCTAGTACTTAGAAAGACCATTTATATGAAGGTACCTTTGAAAATTGAATATTTAAGTCAGTAGACTTCCAACAACACAGGTCATCCTCCATGTGGTGTCTTAAAATGTGATGACTGTAAAACTAAAATGAACTATTTTATTCGCAAAGACAGGATTCATCCAGCAGATTGTTTCAGGACTGAGATTTTTTGGCATTCCATCTTCGAAGATGCAGCCCTACTGGCTTTTATTAGTATATTGAGATGGAAAAATATGCCACTTGAATAGGAAAGTAGGACAAAGAAACCTATCTTTATTCATATGGTACATGGTCTACAGATAAAAGTGTACAAATATGCAATAAAACATGATTCTAGAAAATTACATTAAGTTGAGAAAGCATAAAACACATATAGGTGAACATACGTAAACATATGTGAGCTATATAACACATTGATGTGGAAAAACAAGGTTTATAAGAATCTTCAGTTGCCATACTCAGTTTGGTGAGATACAAATTTCTCTCTAATTGATAAAGTCTTAATCTAGTAGGCTTTTTCATAGAACCTGATAATGTTTCTCAGGCTTACATGAATAATCAAAGGAACTAATGGGAAAACAATGTTTTAGAACCTTAAGTAAAAGTTACGGTAACCATAGTAATGTGGTGCTTTATGAGGAGGATGCTTTGACTATTGGGATAGAAAGTATACTGGCGAAAAGAAGCTGCACATAGCTACTAGTGTAAGTACACACAAGAAGATAAGCCTGCTCTTTAGAGCCATAAGATAGTATACTAAAAACAGTGAGACTGCAACTGTAATCATCCAAAAGTCCATAAACAGAATGAGACTTCAAGAATGAGAGTTCTAAGGTAGAATACCTGAGCCTCCCAAGGAAGAAAATGATTCAGAGACTGAATGTCACAAATTAAATATTGTTTTTAGTAGTGAGGGCAAAGATACAATCCATAAACTGAAGATCTTATCTAATACATATTTAATATAGAATTTCCATTTGGCAAATGAAAAACTATCTAGTATTAGAAGGTGCTATATAAGCTGCCAAGAGGGTAGGGGAAACAATTGATAGTTTGTCTGTAAATCCTAAAAGTTACAGAAAACCAGCATGGCAAGATATCTTCAAGGATGTAACAGTTGCACATATATCTTAGAGATATAATCATCTAATTGGACTAAAGTCCTACTCAGTAGGAGGAGATTCATGCTTGGTACTGTAAACCCAGCCAACTATGCATGGTTGGTGAGCACATTAACCTCAGAGGAGAATCCATTATTGCTACTTTCTTAAACCTACCTAATTACAAACTATATTTTAAAGACATATCTTTATATCTACAGATAAGTGTAGATGACCAGGGCAGCATCTTTTTGCAGCAGGTTGACACCATCAGTTTATTTAATATTTTACGTATTTATTGCCTTGGAATTTATTTTTTAATGTCTTCACTGGTGTTTCTAAAGAAAACATATTTGCAAACTCTAAAGATAAACTTGACATAAAGCACATGCTTCCAATATAGGTCATTAGCATATTCTATTTGTATTGATCTATAAAAACCTTCCACCACATGTAGCATTTCTGCTTATGTGGCCCTTCAAGCCTCCACTGAGAATCTGTGAAAAGTCACTGGGTGCAAGTCAGGAGTCTTGTGTGTTGTTCAGAATGGGATGGAGAAGGAAGGACATATTCTCATGAGTTAAAATCTATGCACATGGTTTGGTGAATCTAAGTGATATAAGGACTGATCATTCATTGGATTTTTCTTCTACATGGATGTATAAAATGCAAGTCAGAATCAGAAGAAGGCTATCAGAAGACAAATATATCCATAGGAAAGATTAAGACCAGAAATATACATTCAAAATCAATTTATAGCTGTGATACTGTATCCACAGTGGGGATGCTTTGAGAATGTCTCTTAGAATAGAGTTAAAGCAGAACAATTCTTTAGATACCATAAATAATCAAGTTAAAGGCAACTGTAAATATTTTATTCAATGATGCTTTACAGTTTTAGTTGTTTCAGTCCAGTCCGAGGACTCCCAGCTGATTTATCTTCTCCTATCCTTTCCATTTTTTAAGACCAGATTAGTTTATTTCCTCCCTTAGAAAGTAAGAAGGCAGGTTGTATGAGCTGGGCCTAGTAGAAATGCTTGACTGTGTTATAAGCCCGAGATGTTTCAAAGATGGGTTTTCTCATGACTCTACAAATGGTGTTTTAAAAAGCATTTGCTTCTTAAAATTTTCATGTAATCTCTAGGAAATAAAACAAAAGAACACTCTTGAAGTTTCCATTTGTTTATCCAAAATTTCCAAAGCAAATTCAAGTTTTCCTTTTCTCTTCAAGCTGCACAAAGCAAGAGAGTAGGCAGAGAGGGTGAATAGAAAGTCAGTGGCCTTAGGGAGAACAGCAGGCAGGACAGGCTCATAAAACAGGCTGCCTGCCATATGTGGTCATCTGGCAACCCCACAGAATCAGTCACACAAAGACAAGCACCTTTGATCTACATGAAAGGCTAGAGATGTGAAATACAAACTTAAGTGACCTTTTCCCTTTTCAGCCTCAGTGGCTCCCTGGTCCCTTTAATGCCATCTTTTTCTCTAAAATTCCATCTGGCTTCTAACAAATCCATGTGGTCTTTGTGATTTCACTATCTCCATTCTTGTCTGTTAAGCAGGATCAGAGGATGCATTGCCATTTTTGTAAACATGGTTCCACAAACTGACTTTAAAAACTAAACTGCAGAGCCAGACACAGCTTTTAAAAGAAAAGGAAAAAAAGTTGCTGTAAGCTGTGAAAAGACTGGAAAAAATATAAATTTGCTATATATACAGTGTCAAATTTAAATGCATGAAGGTATACACATTTTCAACTAAATATTAGTTCCATTTACTTCCAAAAATTCAGTAGCCTCTATATTTTTGGCTTTAATATCAACTTCTAATATAAAATAGGAAAACCATTCAATATAATTAAATAATTTCATCATACATTTAAAATGGAGATGTTATGAGGAGTGGCAGTGTATACCTCCATTTGAAGTTAGGCAGAAAGTTGAGGTCAGGAAATTGAGTTTAAAACAGCTATATTATGAGAAGCATAAGAAGATTCTACCTTTCATGAAGTCAACCAGTTGGAGAGGTTAAAATTTACAGTAATCAGACTTAAAAGTGATATCTTAATTATAATGTATTAATGTAAAACTGTATATGATTGCATATAAAATACTTTTATCAAGAGGTAATTTTACATATTTTAATTGGTAATATACATATTTTTATATTAAACAATTATATTTGTCTATTGTATCTTATGATCCATTATACACTAATAACTATATCAGGGTTAGCATTTCACTTTTAACTGTAATATTCATGACATATGCTTATTCAATAGCATGGATAGAAAAATCAAAGTAACTTCCAAGAAGATAATAGCTGTATTATAAAACTAAATTCAGATTTTATACAACCTAAAACAACCCTTAAGAGCATATAACTAATGTTAACCCTGGTCTACTTCCAACTGTTGAGATCTTATTAAACAAATTGTCAGCTTAAGTTCTTTTCAACTTAGAATGGCAGATAAAGTAGTTATTTTTAAAAGACAATGTGACTCATTCTGAATAAGTATTTTTATAACAGAAAGTTTCCAAATTACTGCTTCTCAGGATGGCTTTTTTCCACCTAACAACAGAAAGCATTTCTTTTATTCAACGTTTTTCTAAATGAAAGGGTAACCTCTTGACAATATGTTTGGCCTTGTTTACTTTACACAGGCATGTTAAGTCACTCAGTCATGACCATGTGAATATAAAAGAAAGCTATTGAACTTGAATTCTCTTCTTCCCATATTATTAGAACATTATTCAGGATCCTGAACAGATTACAAAATGCCCAATCCAAATGTCTTTTTAGACCAAACAGAAGGTATATCTTTGCCTCTGTCTTAAACACTGATTAGTTCTTATTAAACTCTCTTGCAATTTCTCTGATAACTTCCAAACAATGAACATATATAAAATTGAGGGCAACTCATTGATCTTCTTCTCTCATTTTGGTGTTATTTCCCTGTTTATCATCATAGATTTCCCTGGGTATATTTTCTATTTCACCTCACATGTCTCTACAACCCTATGCAGTTGTCTTGTTCCTATACTTTTTGAAAAGTAACATTTTCTACATTTGTTCCTACACTCAACTCAATTCTTTCTTTTTTCAATATTCTTTTTTTAACAAGGGGTTACAAACAAAAACAAAAAGAGCAAACATGTAAAAACCCAGGGTACTAGAAGTACAAACTCAATTCAGACTCAAGCTCTTCTAGACCCTGGTCATGATCCCCAGTGAGGTGCCTATGAGCACCAAGTCAGGGAACGGGACAGGAGTGAATCGGAGGCCAAGAGAAAGGGTGGGAAGGGGATCTTCTAGGTCTCCTGGTATTCACCCGTACAGTATCTCCATCTTCCCAATGACCCTGAAGATCTGCCAGGCCCTGTCCTCTTGGCACCAACCTCACCCTAACCAAAGCATGAAGGCCGATGCCGGACGGTTCTCCCTTTCCTTGCTTAGTCCTCATTCACTCTGGCGTCTAACCTTACTCTTTCCTCCACATTCTTCGCACAGATTAATAGCAAGTTAGGTATTGTAGAAAGCCACAGTGAGGCTGGGGGCCAGAAGTGGTGGGGTGGAGACAGGATAAAGACGAGGGAAGAGCTGTCCTAGGACCCCTCTCTTCATGGGATCCCAAACTGGACAACCAGCTCTTCTTTCGCGATCACGTGGATCTGAGAAAGTGCACTATAGGCATACGTGGCTATCCTGGAGACCTGCTGCAAGTCAGGGAAGAGGATAGGATCGCTGGCCAGCACTTGGTGGGGCTGACTGGTGAGAGAGGGCAGCAGCGGTGGTAGCTTCTTCCAATAGGTCAGACTTCTGCTAAACACAGCCAAGCGGGTACTGTACTGCCTTGCCCGGTCCATGTACTCATGCTGCTCCATGCCCTGGGAGTCTGCTGCAGATACATTAATGATGTTGCTAGCTGTCTTGGAAAGGATGGAGGAAAGCAGGGCCTGCTCCTGCTACCTGTGCGAGCTAAAGATAGGCTGTGGTAGTTGGGCTCGGCTCCATTGAGGGATTTGGTAGGGGTGCTACTGGGATCCAGCAACAGCTTCCCCTCCTCCCAATCCTGGTGTGAGTCCTCATTTTCACTGCTGTAACAGCACCCCATTGCGGGGTTGGGCCGGGTGCTCAGGTGGACAGGGTCCATCAGGAGCCTTTCTGGTCACATGACCTGCGGCTGCCTCCCTCTCCCTTCCACCTTGCTTAGCCTATCCTCAAACTCAATTCTTTTTCAGAGTTTATAATTCTAGAAATTGAGTTCTAAATCTTTAGTCTAGAAAATGGAATCATTCTTATCTTTCACTCTTTTACACTTCATATTCAATCATTAATGGTGAAACTGTGGTGCAAAGAAGTGTTTTCAGAGTGTGAAGCATTAAATGAGACATAAATATTGCACATCCTTGCAGTGAGGTTAAAAGAACATCACTGAATAATGAAAGACTTCAAGAGCTAGAGGTTGACAAGAACTGAAACTAAACAGTGCCTCTAGACATGATAAGTGCTACACTCATAAACTAACAGCATCTATGGAAACCTTCACAAGAGCTGTATAAGACCAATCCAATCAATATCCCAGCATGGATAGGCAGAAACTCACATTTCTCCATGCCTAAGATGAAGACGTTTTGAAAGTTAATGTTTGTTAGAAGTAGTTTCCTTAAGTGTGTTTCCCCTGATAAGCTGATGATTTGCCAATTGGAGATGTCATACCTGTGAGCAGCAGAGAGACAACTCAGTAGGTTACTTTAAAAGGAGGGGGTCATAAGTATGGGAAGGGAACAGAGAGGGAAATGGTGGACTTAGGAAGAGTTACAAAGAGATAAGTATAAGTAAATATGGTCATACATGCAAATCATGTTTGTATAGTTTGCTTGTATAAAAATTTTAACGAATTAATAAATGTATTGTATTTAAAAGGACAATTATCATCTCTTTAACTGTCCTTACCAGCTCCCCTACAAACATAACCCTAACCAGTCCTGCCATTGGATTACTGTAATTGTCTCCTTTTAATAACATCCTTGCTCTATTTTATTGATACTTCATACAGCACAAACTGAGAATATCATCTAATCTTAAGCAGGACTCTCTTCTGATCAATATTTCTAAGGACTAAATCAGATTACATGTATCTGGGACCTTACACAGATTTCTGTGGCCTTTAGCTCCTCCATGACTGAGTTTTCTATTTCTGCACCAGTCCTCTGCTTGCCATACAGGATTGGGAAACTCTTCATTATCTCCAGGTAACTTCCCATCTGCCTTCCCATTCCCTACTAATTACTTTGAAATGTTGCTATGCACATTTTCTTGAATGTCCAGACTTAGCTGATGTGACGTGTGAATAAGAAGTCTATCTTTCACAATTTCCCTGTTTGACAGCAAATCTACACCGACTACTCTGAACATTGTACTACCACATCTATTCTAGAGATTTGTTTCTCTTTAGAAGTAGACCTGAGATCTAGAACACTATTAGTCACTGTCCCATGAAAATAACTACAGTGCCTACCAACTCTCCTCATCCTCTTGAGCTCATGAGTCTTTCTTTTTTCACTTAGCTCCCCCACATCAACCCCAAAACAGGACACTATATTCTTTCTTCTGCTCCTTCTTACCAAAACTAACACTAAACAGAACATTCACACTATCTTCTTATGAAGACTTGTAATAGTGATTCCCCTTTTTAGTTCATCCTTGCCTTATCTTAAATATCATTCAAGCTGAAAATTTTATTCAGAATTTTAGAACTAACATTTGGTTAACATGACATGGTACTGTCACAGAGGTTTAATCGAAAGGAGTTTGGGGGAGTAGGGCAGTAGAGAAGCTGTGAGTGCACTTCAAAATCCTTTCTCAGTACTTATCTGCATAACTATAATTAGTATAGCTCTTATTCCTCATTGAGAACCATCTTTTTTGCAGAGGGGGGCATTTAATATGAATATCACAGTTGACCAAAATATAGAGAATACGTGACTATGTATTCTCAGCACTATATGGGATATAAATATCACGCCCTGACTCCCTGTGACTCAGGGAACATTGCAATAGAGAGAGGTATAAGAAAAAGAGACATTCTGGTTTTGTATCACTGAATTTTTATCAACCTGTCATCTGAGATTAGAACAATCACCAGACCTGAAGCTGATGAAATTTTAATAGTCAAGGAGAAATGAAATCTTCAGACAAATTTTAGCACATGATTTTGACCTATTTCCCCCTCCAAGTCATTGTCTATCAATTTACTGAAAAGGGGACACTGCAGAACATAGATGGGAAAGTGCCTTAAAGAATTGATAAAAAATAACCCATTGACATATTCTGAGAGATCTAAGATGCTGCAGGACTGCTGTTTAACCTGTTTGATTTGCACACCTGTTATAAAAAAATCTCAGTAAGTAATTACATTTCACATTCACATTGATATTGTTGGAACAAAAAGAAAAACAAAAAAATTAGCTTTCAAATCCAAATTACTGTTTTTCCCTCTGAAATTTTATTAATTTATTTTCAGATTTAGAATTTATTAGGTTTAAATTATTGTGATATTGTAAGATACATTTAAAGATACCTCTTAACAATTATTTTCATTCAATGACTTTAAAAGCTAGGAAACACTAATAAAAAAATGTTCTTTGTGCAAGAATGAAAAAAACAAAAACAAAAAAGAATAGGAAAGCTGTCCAAAAAAGGAAAATGTCAGTGAGCCCAGGAAGTATGGTTCAGGCACCATTTTGCTACTAACCAAGACTACCTTCGACCTTAAACAAGCAAGTCAGTGATCACCACAGATAGCATAGCTGATGGAGCACACATGGATAAACATTTTGTCTGCTGACTTGAGAGTGACTTGATCAACTACTGATCATTAGTTGAATCTCTCTCCTAAAAACCAACAATTCTGCTTTATCTGAAGAAAACACAGACTGTGATGATTAGCTGTATGCTTGGAATTACAAATCCAATTGAGTATGCAATTCTGAGAGTTACTTTACCAAATTTACATACCAGTAGTAATAGTTTTGACCAACACTTGACAGCATAATTCTGACCCTGAATATTGTTTTCAATGGATGGTAGGTTTGTATCAAAAAATAAAGTAGTTAGATCTCTCTCTGGATTAGCACATTTCTAAAATTTGCTAAATGGACACTGATACACTGTTTTCACCTCTAGCACACTATAAAAAATATGTGTAATACTTACATGGTGTTATACAGAACTGGGTTTGTTTTACCACAAAAAATACATTGTATTTTCTTCATTTACCCGTCTCATCATTTCATGCCTAGACAAAACTGTTCATTTCACTATCTAAGGAGATTTTCCCTATTCCAGAAAGTCATCGGTTTAGAATCTGATAACAGGTAGGCTGCATAACTGGTTTCTCTCATTTAGTAGTATGCATTTAAGATAAATTTTGTGGCTTAGTAGCTAATTTCTTTTTGGAGCTAAGTGTTATCATTTATAACTATGTAAAACAGATTATCTTTTTTATTAGACATTTTCTTTTTTTACATTTCAAATGCTATCCCTTTTCCTTGTTTCTCCTCCAAAAACCCATACCCCATCCCCACTTCCCCTGTTCATCCCCACTTCCCATTCCCGCTTCCCTATCATGGCATTTCCCTATAGTGGGGCATTGAGCCTTCACAGGACCAAGGACCTCTCCTCTCATTGATGTCCAATGCCATCCTCTGCTACACATGTGGCTGGAGCCAAGGGTCCCTCTTGTTGGTTTAGTCCCTGGGGGCTCTGAGTGTATTGGTTGGTTCATATTGTTGTTCCTGCTGTGGGACTACAAATTCTTTAGCTCCTTGAATACTTTCTCTATCTCCTCCATTGGGGATATTGTGTTCAGTCCATTGGTTGACTATGAGCCTCAATTTCTGTATTTGTCAGGTACTGCCTGAGCCTCACAGGAGACAGCTTTATCAGGCTCCTCTCAGCAAGCACTTGTTGGCATCCTCAATAGTGTCTGGCTTTGGTAACTGTACATGGGATGGATCCCAAGGTAGGACAGTTGCTAAATGGCCTATCCTTCAGTGTCTACTCCACACTTTGTCTCTGTATCTCCATCCATATGTATTTGGATCCCCCTTTCTAAGAAGGACCAAACTATCAACACTTTGGTCTTCCTTCTTCTTGAGCTTCATGCGATCTGTGAATTGTATCCTGGGTATTCCAAACTTCTGGTTAATATCCACTTATCATTGAGTGCATACCATGTGCATTATTTTGTGATTGTGTTCCATCACTCAGGATGATATTTTCTAGTTCCATCCACTTGCTGAAGAATTTCATGAATTCATTGTTTTTAATACCTAAGTAGTATTCCATTGTGTAAATATACCACATTTCCCTATCCATTCCTTTGTTGAGGGACATCTGAGTTCTTTCCAGCTTCTGGCTATTATAAATGAGCCTGTTATGAGCATAGTGGAACATGTGTCTTTATTACATGTTGGAACATCTTCTGGGTATATGCCAAGCAGTGGTATAGCTGTGTCTTCAGATAGTACTATGTCCAATTTTCTGAGGAATTGCCCAACTGATTTACAGAGTAGTTGTACCAGCTTGTAATCGTACCAGCAATGGAGGAGTGTTACTCTTTCCCCACATCCTCACCAGCATCTGCTGTGACCTGAGTTTTTGATCTGAGTCATTCTGACCTATGTGAGGTGGAATCTCAGGGTTGTTTTGATTTGCATTTACCTGATAAGGATGTTGAATATTTCTTTAGGTGCTTCTCAGCCATAGGAGATTCCTCAGTTGAGAAATACTTGTTTAGCTCTGTAGCCCATTTTTAATAGGGTTATTTGGTTCTCTGGAGTCTAGTTGATTCTTTCTCTTATTGCATATTAGCCCTCTATCTGATATAGAATTGGTAAAGATCTTTTCCCAATCTGTTGGATGCCTTTTTGTGCTTTTGACAGTGTTCTTTGCCTCACAAAAGCTTTGTAATTTTATGAGGTCACATTTGTCAGTTCTTGTTCTTAGAGCACAAGCTATTGGAGTGCTGTTCAGGAACTTTTCCCCTGTGACCAGGTGACTCTTTCCCACTTTCTTTTCTATTAGAATCAGTGTATGTGATTTTATGTGGAAGTCCTTGAGCCATTTGAGATTAAGCTTTGTAAAAGTAGATAAGAATGGACCAATTTGCATTCTTCTATATGCTAACTGCCAGTTGAACCAGCAGCATTTGTTGAAAATGCTCTTTTTTACACTGGATGATTTTAGCTCCTTCTTGAAAGGTCAAATGACCATAGGTATATGGGTTCATTATTAGGTCTTCAATTCTATTCCATTGAATATCCTACCTCTCACTATACCAATACTATGCAATTTTTATCACAATGGCTCTATAGTATAGCTTGAGGTCAGGGGTTTTCCATTTTAGATGAATTAGGAAATTGCTCTTTCTAATTCTACAAAGAATTGAGTTGAAATTTTGATGGGGATTGCATTAAATCTGTAGATTGCTTTAGGCAAGATGGCCAGTTTTAGTACATTAATCCTACTAATCCATGAGCATGGAAGATCTTTTCATCTTCTGAGATGTTCTTTGATTTCTTTCTTCAAAAACTTGATGTTCTTTTCATATGGATCCTTCACTTGTGTCATTAGAATCATACCAAGGTATTTTATATTATTAGTGACTCTTGTGAAAGGTGTTGTTTCCCTAATTTTTTTCTCAGCCTGTTTATTTTTTGAGTATAGGAAGGCTACTGATTTGTTTGAGTTAAGTTTATCCAGTCACATTGCTGAAGTTGTTACCAGTTTTAAGAGTTCTCTTATAGAATTTTTGAGGTCATTTACGTATACTATCATATCACCAACAAATAGCTATATTTTCACATATTCCTCTCCAATTTGTATCCTTTTGACTTCCTTTTGTTTCATAATTACTCTGGATAGGAATTTGAGTATTTTACTGAACAGGAATTGAGATAATGGGCAGCATTGTCTAGTCCCTGATTTTAGTGTGATTGCTTCAAGTTTCCCTCCATTTAGTTTTATGTTGGCTACTCGTCTACTGTACATTGCTTTTACTATGTTTAGGTATGGGACTAGAATTCCTGATCATTCTAAGACTTATCATGAAGGGGTGTTGTATGTGGGATTTTTCAAATGCATTCTCAGTATTTAATGAAGTGATCACATGTATTTTTTCCTTTGATTTTGCTTACATATGGAATTATGTTGATGGATTTCTAGATTTTGAACCATTTCTGCATCCTTGGGATGAAGCCTACTTGATCATGATGAATGATCATTCTGTTATGTTCTTGGATTCAGTTTGTAAGAATTTCATTCAGTATTTTTGCATCAATATTCAGAAGGGAAATTGGTATGAAGTTCCCCTTTCTTTGGTGGTCTTTGTATAGTTTAGGTATCAGAGTAATTGTGGCTTCATAGAATGAATTTGGTAGTGTTCCTTCCATTTCTAATTTGTGGAATAGTCTGAAGATTATTAGTATTAGGTCTTCTTTGAAGTTCTGATAGAACTCTGCACTAAACCCATCCAGTTCTGGGCTTTTGTTTGGTTGGGAGAATATTAATGACTGCTTCTATTTCTTTAGGGGTGATAAGACTGTTTAGATGGTTTATCTGATCCTGATTTTTCTTTGTTGCCTGGTATCTGTATAGAAAATTGTCCCTTTCATTCAGATTTTCCAGTTTTCTTGCGTATAGGCTTTTATAGATGGATCTGATGATAGTTTGGATTCCCTCAGTTTCTGTTGTTATATCTCTCTTTTCATTTGTGATTTTGTTAATTTGGATACTGTCTTTGTGCTGTCTGGTTATATAAATATACCTTCTTCTCAGCATCTCATGTTACCTTTGTGCTGTCTGGTTATAGAAGGGTTTATCTATCTTGTTGGTTTTCTCAATGAACTAGGTCCTTGTTTGGTTGATTCTATGTATAGTTCTCTTTGTTTCTACTTGGTTAATTTCAGCCCTGAGTTGAATTATTTCCTGCTTTCTACTTCTCTTGGGTGTATGTGCTTCTCTGTCCTAGAGCCTTCAGACATACTATCAAGCTACTAGTGTATACTCTCTTCAGTTTCTTTTTGGACGCATTCAGAGCTATGTGCTTTCCTCTTTCATTGTGTCCCATAAGTTTGGGGATGTTGTTCCTTCATTTTCATTAAATTCTAAAAAGTAATTACTTTCTTTATTTCATCTTTGACCAAGTTATCACTCAGTAGAGTGTTGTTCAACTTCCATATATATGTGGGCTTTCTATTATTTTTGTTGTTTTTGAAGACCAGTTTTAATCCATGGTCATCTGATAGGATGCATGGGATTAGTTCAATCTTTTTGTACATGTTGAGGTCTGTTTTGTGACCATTTATAATGTCAGTTTTAGAGAAGGTACCATGAGATGCTGAGAAGAAGGTATATTCTTTTGTTTTAGAATAAATGTTCTATAGATATCTGTTAAAACCATTTGGTTCATAATTTCTGTTAGTTTCACTCTATCTCTGTTTAGTTTCTGTTTTCATAATCTGTCCATTGATGAGAGTGGGGTGCTGAAGTCTCCCACAATTATTGTGTGAGGTGCAATGTGTGCTTGAGCTTTAGTAAAGTTACTTTTATGAATGTGGGTGCCCTTACATTTAGACCATAGATGTCCAGAATTGAGAGTTCAATTTGGTAGGCTTTTCCTTTGATGAATATGCAGTGTCCTTCCTTATCTTTTTTGATAACTTTAGGTTGAAAGCCAATTCAATTTGATATTAGAATGGCTACTCCAGCTTATTCTTGGGACCATTTGCTTGGAAAATTGTTTTCCAGCCTTTTACGCTGAGTTAGTATCTGTCTTTGTCACTGAGGTGGGTTTCCTGTATGCAGCAAAATGCTGGGTCCTGTTTATGTATCCAGTCTATTAGTCTACATCTTTCTATTGGGGAATTTACTCCATTGATATTAAGAGATATTAAGGAAAAGTGATTGTTGCTTCCTGTTATTTTTGTTATTAGAGGTAGAATTACGTTTTTGTGGCTATCTTCTTTTTTGTTTATTAAAAGATTATTTTCTTACTTTTTCTAGGGTACAGTTTCCCTCCTTTGGTTATTTTTCCATTTATTATCCATTGAAGGGCTGGATTTGTAGAAAGATATCGTGTAAATTTGGTTTTGTCCTGGAATACCTTGGTTTCTCCATCTATAGTAATTGGGAGTTTTGCTAGGTATAGTAGCCTGGGTTGGCATTTGTGTTCTCTAAGGGTCTATGTGGCAGCTACCCAGGATAATCTGGATTTTATAGTCTCTGGTGAGAAGTCTGGTGTAATTCTGATAGGACTGACTTTATATGTTCCTTGACCTTTTTCCCTTACTGCTTTTAATATTTTTCTTTGTTTTGTGCATTTGGTGTTTTGATTATTATGTGATGGGAGAAATTTCTGCTCTCATCCAATCTGTTTGGAGTTCTGTAGGCTTTTTGTATGTTCATGGGCATCTCTCTCTTTAAGTTAGGGAGGTTTTCTCCTATAATTTTTTGAAGACATTTCCTGGCCCTTTAAGTTGCAAATCTTCACTTGGATAGTCACCAGAGAGAAAATGGCAACCTCACCTCTAAGCCTGGGAGTCAAAGCATACACTTCTATTTTCATTCTAAATGATACCTTGGTTATTTTCACAATTAAAATTTAATTTGACATTATCTAGATGAGATATTGTGCAGGGGGTTTTCAGTGGTCATTGTAGAGATCCATGAACTCAGTTGTAGGCATCAGTTCATAAGAAATTTTCTTCCTAGGTGAACCTGTTTAAACCACAAAACAGTGAACACATAATGAGATTTCAAAATGTGCAGTGATTATGCTTTCTTATGTCTCATCTTCTCAGTAGTCATTGTTCTAACACTGTGCAACAGTGAAGTATTAAATTTAAGAATGATTATTGTCTTTGTTATTTTCTGTTTCTGTGATAAAACACCATGACTTATGGTTTTAGAGGAATAAGCATCTATACCATCCAGGAGAGGAGGTTAGCGGCAAAGACCAAGGATGATAGTTGGAACAACTGAAAGCACACTTCTCCAACATTAGCAAAAAATAGATAATGAACTCTCTTTGTATTGTCAGAGTCTACCCTCAGTATATGTATGGTTCTCTAGTAAGGCCTAAGCCTCCTAAGCCTCCCTAAAGAGAACCAGGAACCCTAGGACTATGTATTCAAATGTAAGATATTTATTACTCAAACTGAAGGACCCTAAGGGCTTTTGTCAGTCTTACAAACACACCCTCTGTACAGCATCCCTCTCCCACCTGGGGTCAAGTTTATGCCATGTTCCATAATTGCCATTCTCCATTGCTGGAATATTCTTGAGTAAAACATTCTCACCAAGGCCATGGACTCAGGACTAGAAAGAGGATTAACATCTACATAGACAGCAGGTACACCTTCTCAACTGCTCAAGTGCACAGGGCCATTATGAACAGCAGGGACCCCTAACCTCAGAAGGCAAGATCATCAACGCAGTTGCCCTACTACAGGCTCTTTTTAAACTAGCAAATGTGAGTATAATCCATTGCCCTGGGCACCAGAAGGTGAAGAGCCCATAGCTAGTAGACAGTGGGGCAAAGGAATTAATGATGAAAGAAATAAAGACTATCCTCTTGATACACCACCACCCTGGAGAAAAGAACCCAGATTGGAACTTGAGAAATGGCTGGCCACCACCTGGGCATACTGCTCATGAGCTTAAGCACATTTAAGGGTGTCTAACTTGCTATTTGGCCAAAAGTGGACACTGGAAGACATTGGAGGGAAAAACATCACATCCAGAACATCAGGCCCTTGAACAGCTTACACAAATGCAGATATAGCCACCTTGATAGTAGAAACTAGAACAGCTGATCAAGGAGTCAGGTGTACTTATTTTAAATTTAGGAAAACTAGCAGACATGATAGCAAGAAATTGTGAAAAAAAAAAAAAAAGCTGGGCATGGTGGCGCAAGCCTGTAATCCCAGCACTTGGGAGGCAGAGGCAGGCAGATTTCTGAGTTCGAGGCCAGCCTGGTCTACAGAGTGAGTTCCAGGACAGCCAGGGCTACACAGAGAAACCCTGTCTCAAAAAAGAAAGAAAGAAAGAAAGAAAGAAAGAAAGAAAGAAAGAAAGAAATTGTGAAGCTTGTCAAAAGGTAAATGCCTATCCCACTAAGGCACCATCAGGAAAAAGGCTAAGGGGCAATCCTCCTGGACTATTTTGGGAAGTTGATTTTACTGAAGTCAGACCAGGAAAATATGGATATAAGTACCTCCTAGTCTTTGTAGATACTTTTGCAAGATGGATAGAAGCCTACCCCATCAAGAGAGAAACCAACAGGTGGTCATGAAGAAGATCCTAGGGGAGATACTACCTCATTTGGTATGCCTACAACCATTGGCTCAGATAATAGGCCATCCTTTGTTTCTCAGGTAATCCAGGGAGTTGGTAAGTTTCTTGGGAAAGATTGGAAACTCCATTTTGCATACCATCCCCAAAATTCAGGGTAGGTAGAAAGGATGAATTGGACCCTAAAGGAGACCTAAACAAAATTGTCCTTAGAGATTGACACAGACTGAGTGGTTCTCCTTTGAATAGCATTGTTTAGGGCCAGAAATTACTGCTATCATTTCAATCTAACTCCCTTCAAAATCCTGTATGGGATCCCCACTCCATTGACCCCTTCCAGAGCGACATTTCAGACTGACAAGGATCTTATTGCTCAATTGCACGCTTTCCAGATCAGCCACCAGGAATTGTGGCCTAAACTTAGTGCCCTGTGTAATGCAGGTACCTCACAGATTCCACATGAGTATCAAATTGGAGATTGAATATAGGTTAAGAGTCATCATGCTGAAAACTTGGACACAGTGGAAAGGGCCTTTCCTGGTGTTATTGACTACCCTGACCACTGTTAAAGTAGATAGAGCAACTGCCTGTGTTCATGTAATTCACATCAGACCAGCACCTACGCCTGATGCCAACAGGATAACAGTCAGACACCGGAGGAAACCCCTCAAGCTTAAGATCACCCATGCTTCTGCAAAGCCAGGGAAAATGTGAGATGACTATGGTGTATCTTCCTTCCCTCTCTGAGCCTCAGCACCACCCAAACCCCACTTTCCAAAGAGCTTGGCAAGTATCATCAGCTACTGTGGATATAGCTACAGAGGAACACCTACCATATACCTAGTAACCGGTTCTTGTCTTTAATCTCTGTAAGTACACGTCAGGTCAGGCTTTCACTCCTGGGATACCCCCATCCTAGAGACAGAGGGAGGAATTACCTGAATGTGGGCTATGAGGGACTTGCCTAAACCATGTCCCAGAAGTGGCCTTGGAGGGTAGGGCTTAGGGTGGGAACACCTGAAGTTGAGGAGTGTCCTACAAGAGACCCCCATATATGTGTGCTCCCAAGTTGGGAGAAGCTGGCAGGAGGCCCATCAGTATGTGTGTGGCAACAACTTTTTACCACCTGTCCCCCCATATGACGGGCTCATACCTCAGGATTGGCCCCTTATGTGCACTCTACCATCCTGGACCAGTCCTTTGATTTCTGTGTACTAGTCTAATTGATACCAACTGTTATTTACCACCCCTATGGAAAGCTTCTAGATAGATGGGATAGTACCCTCTATAGAAAAAGAAGGGAACCCTTCATGGTGCTCACAATGTGATTGCTCTTGGGATTGGGAGTGGCTGGAGTGACTACTGGTACCTCTTCCTTGATGCTATAGTCACCAATAACAGAACCTCAGGGCCACCATAGATCTGGATATTGAGAGGATCGAAACATTGCTTTCATGCCTACAGAATTCACTGACCTCTCTGTTGGGAGTGGTACTACAGAGTAGAAGAGGTTTAGATTTATTGTTCTTCTAAGGGAAGAGTATGTGCTACCCCAATTAAGAATAACCCTATCCAAAAATGGGGTACAGAGCTAAACAGAGACTTTTCACCTGAAGAAATTCAGATGGCTGAGAAACACCTTAAAAAATGTTCAACATCACTAGTCATTAGGGAAATGCAAATCAAAACAACCCTGAGATTTCACCTCACACCAGTCAGAATGGCTAAGATTAAAAACTCAGGAGACATCAGGTGTTGGCAAGGATGTGGAGAAAGAGGAACACTCCTCCACTGCTGGTGGGAATGCAAGCTGGTACAACCACTCTGGAAATCAGTATGGCGGTTCCTCAGAAAACTGGACGTGATACTTCTGGAGGACCCTGCCATACCACTCCTGGGAATATACCCAGAAGATTTCCCAGCATGCAATAAGGATACATGCTCCACTATGTTCATAGCAGCCTTATATATAATAGCCAGAAGCTGGAAAAAACCCAGATGTCCCTCAACAGAGGAATGGATACAAAAAATGTGGTATATATACACAATGGAGTACTATTCAGCCATTAGAAACAATGAATTAATGAAATTCTTAGAGAAATCGATAGAGCTGGAGAAAGTCATACTAAGTGAGGTGACCCAGTCTCAAAAGAATACCCATGGTATGCAGTCACTGATAAGTGGATATTAGCCTAGAATCTTGGAACACCAAAGACATAAATCACATACCAAGTGATGTCTGACAAGAAGAAAGGAGTGGACACTGGTGCTAGAATGGACCAAATCATAATTGTGGGGGAGTACAAGAACAGTGAGGTGGGAGGGGGTGGATGAGGGAGCAGGGGGAGGGAAAAGGGCATGTGGGAACCTTGGGGGTGGGGAACCAGAAAAAGGGAATTGAATTGTAAATATAGAATATATCCAATAAAAAAAAGAATGATGATTATATATAAACCATTCTGGAGTAGTTAAAGATTTAATGGCCAATGTGAGAGAAGGCCTAGTCAAGTGGAAGAGAGAAAGAGAATAAAGTCAGGCATGTTTTGAGTCTTAGTTTAACACTTCCCTTGGTTAACCACCCACATATCCATCCTGTTGTGATCCCTAATTATTCTCTTGCTATCGTTGACCTTTGAACCCTGCATATTGAAGATACTTATATCCTTGTTGAGAGAAAATGGGAGCAGTACAACTGATGGTCCTTCTTCAACAATAAGAGACCCTGAAGACAGAATCTAAAGAATATGAGTTAGTTACCAGAGGCCACTGAGCATACTCCTGCCTGGGGTCAAGGCTAAGCCAAGTTTCACTCTCCACCCACAGAAACATTCTCGAGTCCAGACATACCACTCCTGGGCATATACCCAGAAGATTACCCAGCATGCAATAAGGATACATGTTCTACTATGTTCATAGCAGCCTTATTTATAATAGCCAGAAGCTGGAAAGAACTCAAATGTCCCTCAACCGAAGAATGGATACAAAAAAATGTGGTATATACACACAATGGAGTACTATTCAGCCGTTAGAAACAATGAATTCATGAAATTCTTAGAGAAATGGATGGAGCTGGAGAATATCATACTAAGTGAGGTAACCCAGTCTCAAAAGAATATCCATGGTATGCACTCACTGATAAGTGAATATTAGCCTAGAATCTTGGGACACCAAAGACACAATCCACATACCAAATGATGTCTGACAAGAAGGAAGGAGTAGAACCTGATTCTGGAAAGGATCAAAGGATCAGTGTAGGAGAATATGAGAACAGGGAAGTGGGAAAGGGGTAGATGGGGGAACATGGGGAGGGAAGGGGGCATGTGGGACCTTTGGGGGGCAGGGAAGCAGAAAAATGGAAATGAAATGTAAATATAGTATATATATCCAATAAAAAAATTAAAAAATAAAACATTCTCAGAAAAACTGTTGAATGTACCCACTGATAGTCACCTGACCCACTGGAAAGTCCCAGATAGAGTTTAAATGCTTGTCATGGTCTGCCCATGCTTGCTAGCCAATAGAATTAAAGGTCAATATGTTTAGTTTGAACTGTAACCTTGCTGGTGTAACCTGTGCCTGTAAAAAGTATAAGAACTGCTTTTAATAGCTATTCCACATCTCATTCTAGTCACTCAACTTGAGGGACTAACTTGGAGGTTGATCCCGAAACACCGGATAATAGACTTCTTGCTTTTGCATTGATCTGTGTTTAGGTGCCTCACTTGGGGGCATCTCAAAGTAAGTACCACTGAAAGAGGGTCGGGGTCTTATAAAACCACAAAAAATCATGTCTTATCTTTTGTGAATTAGCTCACAGGACTTAGAAAAGCATACTTATATTCATAATTATAGTATTTTAAATAATATGCAATCAGCATAAGAATAAAGTCTGCGGGTCTTCTTAATACATTTACCAAAGAAAATGGTAATGGTAACAATGGTCCCTACAGAATTAATGTATGCATGGGCTATTGTATGAAGTTATATCCCCGTATTTTAAATTGTTGGATGCTGTGCAGGCAGAGATAAGTGCTGACAGAATGTTTGGTACTGTCTTCCCAATAGCCCATTACAAGACTTCTATGTGTAAATGCTTGTCCCCACTCTTCTGCCTAAAAACTGTTTCTCTGAAATTAACATATTAAAAAGAAAGCTTCCATGGTTAAAGGCAATCACCAGCTCAATAGCAAAGAGAAGCCCAAGTTGATGGATCAGGCATTGTTCTGCTACTGATTGATTCCTTCAAACTAGAAGGTGGTTTTGTTTTTGTTTTTGCTTGGATAATAAATAGCTAGCAGCCCAAGCTGGAGCAGGAGGTATGGGCAGAACTTCTAATTGCAGGTAGAGACATAGACAGATATAGAAAGACAGAGAAGGAGGCAGAAGGAAGATGGGATGAAGATAAAGATGGGGAGCAGGTTGTAAGAATCATGTGGAGAGTCAGAATGGAGAAGTGTGGATTAGTTAGTAGATAGCTGAGAGATTACCCCAGCAAAAGGATAACAGCTTTAAAATATATAGATGTCAACATGTCTTAATTAAACCTCAAGTGGAATCCAAAAATGTTCCCACAATATCTGGTGCATCAATGTAGGGCTTAGGCAATTGATTCAAGCTTACAACTCAAGTTTCAGACACAAAACAGGGATAAGAGAATCTAGGTACTGTAGTGTGGAAAGGAGATATCAGTAAGCAGAGCAGAGAAAGATCAGAATAAATAGCAATATAAAGAATCTCATTGTTCTTCTCTCTCAAATTCACAGGAAGTAAACTTAGATAAGGTGGAGAATGAGAAGTAGTATGCTAACTTACAAGTATAGAACAGAAATTAAAGGAACTGTTAAATAGGAATAAAGAATTTTCCCAAGTTAGTTCAGAGGAATTTGATCTAAAGCCCATGGTGCCACTTTATGATGAAATACAGGATATGTTAGAAAACAAACAATAATTTTTCTAGCTACCATAAGAAAATTAACTCCAGATGAGAGAATTTCACAAGGTTATAAAGAATTTGGGAGGCAGCCCATGATATTCTAGGAGTAAAAAAGATTTTAAAAGGGAATGATAGCCAATAGCATGAATTCATATTATGTGAAATGAGTACTTTATCTATAAGCCACCCAAAAATATGTAATTCCAAAACCTGGAAGGATATAATATTAGCTATCTTAGAGAGTAGCCCTCAGTTATAGTAGCTAACATAGTGGAGAGGAAAAGCTTCAACTCTGAGACAACATAATAGGTCTAGAGGTATTAATATTCTCGAGGATCTGTTGCTACATGAAGGTCAATATGCTGATTTATGAATGTAGATTATGTTTAATGATGTCACCTTAGAGCAATGCCATACAGTAGCTTTAAATGCATGGAACAAGGTTGAGCAACAAGTAAAAAAATTGGAATCATTTACCAAGATATCCTAGGGTACAAATGAAACTTTTACTGAATTTTTTACAAAGATTAACTTCAGTTGCAAATAGAGCAATAACAGATCCAGATACAAGAGGAGAAATAATTGAGTCTTTAGACTCAAGAACACTGATGCTGAAATCAAAAAGGCTATTAGACTATTAGAGGTCAGATCCATGCCTATTTATGAATGGATTAAAACTACCATGGATAGTATATCTGATGCTTTTGATACAGCTCTCATAGGACAGGTAGTTGCTAAAAGTATGAAACCTCAAAATAATCAATGCTTACATTTTAGAAGACCATGACACTTCTTAAAGTACTCTAGGCACACAATTCCTATGGATAGTATTTTCTCTAGGTATAATCCACAGAAAAAGCTTCTGGGATATGTAAAAGATTTGAAAAGAAAAGAGCAGTGTAGATCATTCAGATATATATATATATATATATATATATATATACATACATACATATACATATATATATATGTATATGTATTATGTATATGTATGTGTATATATATATATATATAGCAATTCCTCACAATCTGTCTAAGGGGATTTACTCAGTCTCCATGAGGGAAAAATGACATATTTTCTCTCTCAACCTAGTTCTAGAGAACAACTAAAAAAAATAATGTGTGATATGACAGTGCTGCTTTAATCTTATCTTCTCTGATAGACAGAAGAAGAGATTTTAAAGGTACCAGAAAACAAGTATTTTTGGAAAACTGCTATGAATGATCAGAGACTGAAGTTAAAATTTCAATTAAATATTTGAAATTTAATTGAAAAAAATTCAATTAAAATTGAAAGTCTAGTGTATAACAGGGTAGATATAACAATAATTTCATGATTATTAGAACCCAATTCAAAATGTGTATACATAGTTCCTAGGAATTGTGACATTGTCTCAGGTGAGACAAAGTTGAAAATGCCCTAACATTACATTGGGTAGCTCATAAGCCTGTTTGGGTAAATCTGTGACTCTTAAGTAAGCAAAAATTGCAAGACCTAGAAAAGCTGGTTCAAGAGCTGCTAGAGACTTATTGTATAAGAATCCTCCAGCACCTTGGAATTCTCCTATATTTGTCAATAAAAAGAAAACTGGAGAGGTAGGTTGGCAACAGATCTAAGAACAATTAATAAAGTAATTCAGCCCATGAATTATTTACATCCTGGATTCCCTTTAACTTCTTTATTACCTAAGGCATGGCCTATTATATTGATTGATTTAACAGATTGTTTCTTTCCAATATCCCTTGCAAGGGCAAGATAGAGAAAAGTTTGCTTTCACTGTGCCCATATTTAACCATTACCAACTAACTACAAGATACCATTGAAAGGACTTGTTGAAATGAATATTAAGCAGCTCCACCTTCCTTGTGCCAATATTTTGTATGACAGTG
Source organism: Apodemus agrarius (assembly GCA_964023405.1). NCBI lineage: Eukaryota > Metazoa > Chordata > Mammalia > Rodentia > Muridae > Apodemus > Apodemus agrarius. The sequence goes on from OZ030009.1 coordinate 83,866,670, forward strand.
GTTTAGAAATAATTTGTAAACAGTTTCCTCAATCTATAGTTTATTATTATAGAAATAATATTTTATTGGCTGATTCTGTAAAAAAAATAAAAGTTGATGTAAAAAAAAAGAACTTGTTGGGGATTACAAATTTCTCCTGAACAACAACAAAGAAGAGATTCTATAAGTCATATAGGATATAAGATAAGTCTGTAGAAAGTCCAACCATAGAATTCACAAATTAGAAGAGATAAGTTACAAGCTCTTAATGATTTTCAAAAGTTGGTGGGTGCTATTAACTGACTATATCCCATAATTAGATTAACTACTCATGAATTAAGTATAGTATTTAAAACCTTTCTAGGTGATTTAGACACTCTAAAACAGAGATTTGGTTTTAGTAGAAAAGAGATTGCCATATGCATATGTGAAGTGTTTGGATACCAAGCTCCAGTTTCCTTTAGCTACTTTGCTTTCTGTTTATCCTCCCACAGGAATTCTTATGCAGAAAGAAGATAATACCTTAGAATAGATACTTTAAGCACATAGAGTACAAAATTAAAAACTATGTAGAAAGGTTTCTGGTTTGATTATGAAGGGAAGAAAACAACTTTGTATATTAGCAGGAACAGACTTAGCAGAGTTGATAGTACATTATACTAATGCTGAAGTTACCTAATTATGGGTAATCAGTGAGGACTAGCAAAGAGCTTTCAGTAATTTGGGGTGGGGGAGAGAAATTAACAGAAATACCTCAAAAGCAAGCAATTTCAGTTTATAAAAAGAACTAATTGGATTCTTCCACATATAGTAAAAGGAACACCAATTTCTAAAAACTTTTGTACAGATTCCAGTAAGCCAGTAAGGGCAGGTTATAAATCAGGAAATACAGGTAAAGTCACTCAAGTCCCACAGGCTTCAGTTCAAAAATCAAAACTCTATGCCATTCTCACAGTTCTATTAGAATTTTCAGAATCTCAATATAGTCACTGACTCTTAACATGTAGAAATCATTGTTTTGCATAGAGAAACTAGTGAACTTATTCCAGATGATTAAGAATTAACTTTTTTATTTATATTACCTCAACAGTAATTTGAAACAGAGATCATCCATTATATTTAGCTTCATACAGGTTTATTAAAACCATTGGCACCTGCTAATGAAAAAATGGATTAATTATTAATAGGAATGTATTAGAAGCTTTGAATATTCACAAAATTCATCATAGACATAGAAGATTAAAACTTTTCTATAACATGTTGAAAAGCCAAAGAAACTATTTTAAAAAAATCCCTACTTGTTTTTTATATAATCAAGTTTCATTGCCTTCCAGAAGTAAGCCTAAATGAACACAAAGGAATTTGGCAGATGGATGTGTTTCACTCTACAGAGTTTGGAAGATTAAAATATGTATATCACAAAATTGATACCTGACCAGTGTTCCATTGACCTTCTGCCTAGAATTTAGGAAAGGCTAAGTCTGTAACTCCACATTAGACATGATGACTATTTTTGTATATACACTGCATGCTTATCCAGTAAAATGGAATGCAACATTTTTTTAAATATTATAAGAAAATACGTTATAGGTCTACCTTAAAATTCTATTGGTCAACCAATTATGGAAAGATCTAACCACACTTTAAAGGAAATAATCATAAAGCAGAAGGGCAATATGTACTCTCCCAGAGAAAGATTATATAAGGTGTTATTAACTTTACATTTTTAAAGTGTCAATCAGACAGGTAAGACAGCTGCTGAAAAACACTGGATTTTTAGAAAGGACTGCTGAATTAAATCAATCTACATACTTTAAGGATGTGTTAACCTCAGAATGGAAATCAGGAAATGTTTGTTTTGGGGAAGAGGCAACATTTTTATTTTTACAGGAAATAAAATGATGTAGATTACTTCAATGTTAATAAATATTAGATCAAACCTTGGTAAACTGCCTGAAAATATTGACTCCTGACATGGAAGGTGTAAGAGAAGAACAACAAAACAAGTGTACAAATGTTGTTCTCACTACAGGGGAGCAGCTTAGGATACAAGCTGAAACATAAATGTCTCTGCATTAGCCAAGAATCTTGTTGACTACTGGGTCCTCAAGAAATTTTATTACATGTCATTCTTTTATATGGCACGGATGGGGATTTATAACACCCTATTACAGTTTCATTATGTAGTCCAAATGGACATAAATATTGACAGATTGTTTTTTACCTGGAGCATGAGCAGAGTATCTTCAGCTGATTTGTTCACAGTTGACATTACAAAAATGTGTTAATAAAGAAAGGTCTCTAAAATGTTACCTTTAAGTTTTAATGTTTTCAGAGCAAAAGGACCAGACACCAATGAAGACAACGAAGCTAGGTCCAGGGTATCCAACCTCAGACACTGCCGCAGCTTCCCTTTTCTGAAAATTTACTTCCAGGAGAGCTTCAAAGCTGTTAGACCCAGGTAGTCTATCCTAACAGTCTACTTCTGTCAGGGCATCAGATAAGCACTGCCCTTTCCTAGCCCCAGATAATTTCATAGGACATGGACAAAAAGTGAAACAACCATCTCTCCCAGGGTCTGTTCAATATCCCAAAAGATGCTGTTGACCCTAGACAGTAGGAAGCGATCTAAGAACATCATGTCCTATTACCAAGAGATACTGTGGGTATTATTGGCTGTTCAGTCGGCTATGGATGTTGTTCTTTTCCAGGAGTTGGTTATAAGTTGTTATTGGTCATAGTCAGAGAGGAAACAAAGAAAACAAAGTTAGGTGCAGGGATCTTTTTCTTTCTGTATTCCCCCTCTCTATCCTTGCTTCTGTCTAGTATTAGCAAGTAAAAGGAGGGGGAGGAGAGGAAAGGAGATGGAAGGATAAAAAAAGACTATTGTATCACATGATAGGTAAATGAAGAGTGGATTATCATACAACCTTTTAGACTAGAATGCAACAACACATCTCAAATACTTTTAGTATGGATTTGTGTATAATGAAACATAGGGTTATATTTGCAACAACATACTGTATGTGTGATTCGACTCTTGTTTAACATGTATGTGCATATACAACTCACTTAAAATTTTAATATATATTCTTAGTCTTAAGAAAGTGATTATCATAAATTATTTAGGATAATTAAGAGATATATAGTGGTCAGTGACCTATAAGTAATCATATCCTTTAATGCCTTTAGAACTATACTTGTAGTCCTATCAAATACTAGTTAATCACAGAAATATAGGTCACTGACCACTATAATCTCTTAATTATTATCCTACTTTTCCTAGACAAGATAGGAGAGTCCTGCCCAAGTTCTCTCTTCACAAAGATGTCTGTCAGATCTTCTGGGCCTGGTGGGCAAAGATGGATGCCCAACTGACACAGGGGAACTGTCGGTGTCTGTTCAGGTAGCCAATAACTCTCTGCCATCCTTATAGTTTCAAAACTACTTATTCTGCACTTATTTGTTTAGGTAAATTTTATTTTTCTCAGGTCTCTGATGGGGTTGAAGAGTAGAGAGTTATAGTTTTACAGTTTTCCTTGTTACCATATTTAGAACAAAAAGCTCACAAAAGAGGTGTGAAAGCTTTGTGTATAAGGATCTAAAATAGTGTTTTAGGGTTGAAAAAATTTTAAGGTTGGTAGTGCAAGCTGTGAAGGTTAGAGGATGTGAAAGCTTCGATGATGATAAGAAATTTACTTAAGATATATAAAAAGAATAAAGTATTTTAGATAGATACCAAAATATTTTCTCCAAACTTGTTCTTTTCTAAGCATGTTCAAGGCCCAGAGTTCAATCCACAACAAAGAACAAGTTATTATCCTCAACATTTATATAAGATAGTGGCTTGAACTATCTATACCACACCAGGTGGTTTCTGAGTAGAGAGTTTTATTAAAAAAATAAAATACTCCTGAGTCTTTTGAGCTTTGAACTACTTTGAAGTAAATTAATAATGATGGGCCTATTTAATGTCTAGTAAATAGAAGTATATGAAGGAATTAAGTATAATCTACACATAATCTAGGTACTCAGCATATTGTACTGAGCGCATGAGTTCTCCAATACTAAAGAACAATTCAATTTTTAAATTATGTTATTTCAAATGTGTACCCTGTCTCCAAATTTGTCTTTTAAAAAGTGAATATTAAAAAATAGAAAACATCTTACAGAAAATCTGTGTGATAAGTCCTAACATATCAGGAAAATATTGGCTGCTTCAATAACAATTGAAAGCAAAGGGAATTTAATTCAAGTACAAAGAGGGGACAATTTTTAAAAAGTTTAGGGATTGGACAAACAAGAGCTAATCTAGGTTCTGTTAAAGTGGTAAGAGAGGATCAAATTAGGGACTAGCAACTTTTGGGCAGGGGGCAGCTCTGGTACATGGTTAATATATTCAGAGTAACGCCATTGGAGAAAGTCGATTTTCTTTTTCCTAGCAGGTACCAATTTCAAATAGCTTATTGCTGGTTCGGAGTTGTAGGGGAGGGCACTTTGTATCTTCTTCCCCTTTCCCCTGTACAGTGTTGGGATTTTGCCCAGTTTGAATCTCTGCAGATACTGTGCATGCTGTCACTGTTACTGTCTCTGTGAGATCATTTGTTCATCAGACTGAACAACAAAAGATACTGTTTCTTTGTCTCTTTCAATTTTCACCTTTTGTTTCCTTGTTTTGTATTGTTTTTGCTTTGGTTTTTGAGAGAATGGGCATGAAAAATGAAGTTAAGAGGGTCAGAGGATGAGTAGGGCCTGAGAGGAGTTGGGGAAAGGAAAAAATATTATCAAAATATATCGTGTGAAAAAAGTTTAAATAAAAATAAAACATATTTTGAGGCTCCCCATGGATCAATGACTCCAGGAATAACTAAACGTCTGGCCTTTTTTTGCTAGGTAGAAAACAGATTATAGAGCAAAAGCAGGCATGCTACGTCCCTGTTGAAAGAGAAGGACACAAACTTGATGGAATTAAACTTTAGTAGATCTTAGGATACCCAGCTGTAGGAATTGGCACCTAAGTACAACAGGAGGAAAGATCACATGGCCTACCTGCAGTGGGTACTGCTAATCTCATCTGTACTACATATGCTCTGACACACTTGGTTTTATTTCTTTTTTCAACTCCAATCTGTCATTTCAATAAGCAAAACAAATAACCCAGATACATATAACATGGTTCTTATGGGAATGATTACTTTAGTGTTTGAATTCTAACATTTTTAGACTTAAAATTCATTACATTTTCTATATTTAGTTAATTGTGGGATTTTGTAAGCTTTTAACATTTCAATGATATTTAAAAAGGAAATTTTAAAATGGTAAAATGTTGTCTAAATAATTTAATTCTCAAAGTAATACAAGACACTTTTTAATATTTATTCTATAAATATAAAAATGGCAATGGGTTAGAAGCATAATATATAATCTGTGCTACTAACATGCCAATAACCTTCAGAGATAGCGTGGTTCCAGCCTACTGGTTTCTGTTGCTTTCTCACAGATGCGTAAGGTTTCCTGCCTCCATCTGTTCAGTGGGTATTATGATTTGACACATAGAGAGAAGTTTTAAAAATTGCAACTAGGAGGTCTTTCCAGACTCTGAATGTTTGATCTTTAAATTGAATTTTTATTCCAACAAACTGCTCTTTCATGATCATAGCACATTTGGTAACATTATATATCTGTATAGTATAACATTCTGTGTTAAACTTTCCAGAGTAATCTCACTGGATAGGATAATGTGGTAATTTTTAGATTGATTCTAAAAAATTATTCTTGGGTATCCTTAATGTATTGGTACATTTATGCAATATCTCACTTTATATTTTGTTTGTAAAATGGCCATCACAACTAAAGCATACAAAATACCAAATGTCTTACTGGAATCTTCTCAAGTAAACTATAATAGGCCTTGCTCAATACATGCATGAGAGATAGTATTTACTATAATATTAGGTAAACAAAACTGAAATATTAATGATTATAATTAATGTCTTACCTTAATATTAGATGGAGTTACTGATAGAAAAGATAAACTTAAATAAAGTTTAATGTTATTAAAATGATAAAAATTATATAAAATTATAAATTTCTAAATGCATATAAACATCAAAAACATAATAATGAAAATGGTAGTCAGCCCCAGTCTAGAATATAAAAGAATGCAAAATCGAACTTGAAGATTTCCACAGGACTAGAAAATGAGACATGTATGAGGATGCATAGGGCATTCTGGATGCCCTGTGTGTACTTTCAGTTTGTCAGCAACCATTAGAAAGAAATGGAACAACCATCCCCACTTTTACTAATTCTTATTTAGTACTCTTGGTTATTGTTACAAAATAAACTTGATAAATAAAATAAATTTGATAACTGAAACAAACAGAAATTTATTTGGGCATATAGCCAGAAGATTACCCAGCATGCAATAAGGATACATGCTCCACTATGTTCATAGCAGTCCTATTTATAATAGCCAGAAGCTGGAAAGAACCCAGATGTCCCTCAACAGAGGAATGGATACAAAAAATGTGGTATATATACAAATGGAGTACTACTCAGCCATTAGAAACAATGAATTCATGAAATTCTTAGAGAAGTGGATGGAGCTGGAGAACATCATACTAAGTGAGGTAACACAGTCTCAAAAGAACACCCATGGTATGCACTCATTGATAAGTGGATATTAGCCTAGAATCTTGGCACACCAAAGACACAATCCACATACCAAATGATGTCCAACAAGAAGGAAGGAATGGACCCTGGTTCTGGAAAGGCTCAAAGCATCAGTGTAAGGGAATACCAGAACAAGGAAGTGGGAAAGGGTGGATGGGGGAACACGGGGAGGGAAAAGGGCATGGGAGACCTTTGAGGGGCAGGGAACCAAAAAAAGGGAAATGAAATGTAAATAGAGAATTTATCCAATAAAAAAAAGAAATTTATTTGTCATAAGTTTGGAAACTGGTGGCTTTCAATGAAGATAATCACCCATCATGTGGACCTCACCCTCTTTACCTCATTATGTTCCAAAGTTTTTGTCTCCAAAGAACATCATTGTGGAGGTTACAGCTTCAATATATGAATTTTAGTCAATAAAACTTTCTTGGCAGCCTCTGACAATTACATAGGTTAAGCCCAAGTTACAGTCCACATGGGAAGATTCACAGATATAATCATTTGTCATAATGATGACAAATCAGAATTTTAGGTCAGCACATAACAAACACACAGTTTACTTATATATGGAAGGAGGATTGCAGGTTATAGATAAAGCCAATAACATGCCATGCAATTCATCCAGCTGAGTCACAAGGAGGCCATAAAATCAGATCTGCCAATAGGCAAAGCAGAACCTTTTCTCCATCAACCAAGAAGCTATGGAAAAGCATACCTATAACAAAAATAAAAACCATCCAAAAATGCTCCCAGGTTTTAACAAACGTAGTTTATAAAACCTTGATTATATAAAATCTATGCAGTATATGAACAAAGGGTCTATACAGACAAAGTCAGTTTCAGGTGATTTGGGCTTTTCTGTGACTATATTATATAAATAGACTATTTAAAATAAATTGCGACAATTTTAGTCATTAGGTTGAGCACACTCAGCATTAGGAAGCTTGTCAGTTCTGGTTATAGTTCTTGGTAACTATTTGTTTCACATGAGAAAATTATTTATAAAACAGTATTTCAATAGACTGAGGATTTATGGATATATTTCAAAGCAGAAACTGTCATTGGCCCTGTGAAAGAAACATTTATTACTGAAAAATTTGAAGAGCCTATCAAAGAAAAAAATCTTCAAAGTAACCAATTTCAATTTAACCCAAACAAATTATTTGGGTCAAAATTAAGTTCTAGTCACACAGATTAGGTGTTGTCATTGAAAACTCATCATTTTTAAATCCTAGAATTCTACTCTCTAAATGGTGGCTATTAGTTATACAAACTTATTTAATTTGAAAATAACTAAAAGTGAATTAAAATTAAACAACATTTAGTAATTCTGGCTACATATCTAATAACTTGTGTAGCTCTTGGTGATCATATCAAGCAGAAAAATAAATCAAAACGTTCCATGAGCAATGCTACCTAGAAGTCACAGTTTACTGGCCTCATAGTCCACACAACAGGGAGACTCAAGACACAAAGAACCCTGTTGTGACAAATATGCTGTCAGTAAGGATGGGCTCCTGTTAAGCAATTCCTTTTACTCTATTCATTAACAAATAATTCAAACATATTAATGCATCAAGCACTGAATGTTTACCTTAATGGTTGGAAGGGGATAACCAACTCATTAAAGACTTGTATTTATAACTTGTAAGTTACAAGTAGCTAAAGGAAAGTTGTTCTATTTAGTGTGAATAGGTATCAGTTAAATACATTGTGATTCAATCTACAATGCATAAATAGCAAATTATGTCTGTTCCCTTTGACATTTTCTACCTCTTTTCTCACATTTGTTATTGTAGGAACACTGTATTTTCTTTTTCTTTCTTTCCTTCTTTTTTTTTTTTAATTTTTTTCAAGCTAACAAGTTTGATGTGGCTCTGTGTTTTATTCCCTTCCAGGCTTGCAGCTGTTTTGGCAACAGAAGAAAAAAAATCCCCATAACAAATCAAATAAAAGCTCTTTCTGCGAAGAGGAATTGAAAACAGCAGGCCTCAAAGAGGACTGCACATGAGATGCCTTGTTCTGGCTTTCAACAGGACTCAAATCAGAAACACATTACCATAATCTGAAACAGCCCACTGCTAACACAAGACAGATGGCGGGTAATAACCCATGCATCATTAATAAATAAATTCCAGCATTAAAGGCTTTACAAAGTATGACAACATTATCTGGGCACAATTACTGCCCCTCTCCTACCCCGGCATCATTTCAGTGTGTTATGGGCTATGCTAGGTTTATTTTTATTTTTTTCCCCTTCAATTCCACAGATCTAAAGGAAGTTTAAATATGACACACATTCTAAACAGATGAAACCTATCTCAGTGTACAGGCGAGGTCAAAAACTCCATACGGAAAAAAAGAAAATAGCTGCCAGAAGTTTAAGAGCTCACATGTTATGTGGTTGGACCTGCCCACAAAGATTTACTGCACTGCCTTCTATGCACTGGCCTCACCCTTTCCAATATGCCTCAGCCTGTATCACACTGCACATTCCAGGCAAGAATCTTGGGATCACATTTGCCATGAAGCTGAAAGACGTATGTGTAATTTCTCAGTTTTCCTTTTGCAAGCATTGCCATCTGTGTCTTTCCCCCTGGTTCGCCTAACTACATGGGAAAGCAAAACAACCTCTAATTAAATTTAAAGAGTAAAAGAGAGAAAGTTAATGCCATCAATGTTGGAAACTAAACTAAAAGAAAAGGAGATTACAGACATAAAAAATGGACTGCATTTCTTTTTATGTGTGCAAAGAGTGTGGAATTATCTTACTCTACCAGGATAAAGGCAGCATAGAGATAGAATAGAGGACCATGCAGGAGTTTCAGGAAGTTCTCTAGGATTTCCCAAGGTACTATTTTGATTCTGGAAGGTCTAGATAATATCTCTCTCTCTCTCTCTCTCTCTCTCTCTCTCTCTCTCTCTCTCTCTCTCTCTCTCTCTCAAAATAGAGCTTGGGAATAACCATAAATTATGTAGAAATAAAATATTTAGAAAGTCAATCCTAGTTTGACATTCTTCTATATGAACTACTAACTTGTCAGTATAATGGTTTTAATGAAAGACAGTAAATATATTGAACTAATTCCTTTGATAAGTACAGATGTAAGGACAGACAAGTGCTACCCTCAGATCATGTAACAACCAATGACCATATCCCTAGACATCATTCTATGTAAAACATCAGAACCCCTGGAAGCCTTTCTCAGTCCTTGAACTCAGAGTGGTTTCTCTCTAAAGTGGGCTTCTGGAAAGAAAGAAATAAGAAAGGAAGAAAAGAGAAGTCTTAAAGAGAGTTAAGAAGGGGAATGTAGTGAATATGTTTGGCTCAGGGAGTGGCACTATTAGGAGGTGTGGCCTTGTTGCATGGTGTGTGTCACTTTGACAGTGGCTTTGAGACCCTTGTCCTAGCTGTCTGGAAGCCAGTTTTCTCATTTTCTGCCTTCAGAACAATATGTAGAACTCTCAGCTCCTCCAACATGTCGGACTGGACTCCTGCCATGATGATAATGGACTGAACCTCTGAACCTATCAGCTAGCCCCAATTAAATGTAGTCTTTTATAAGATTTGCCTTGATCATGGTGTCTTTTCACCTTAACTGAGACAGGGAAGCAAAGAGGAGAAGAGAAAGGAGGGAGAAGTAGACTGAAAGGCAGTAAGTACCTCATGGCATGCAGAAACTCTCCTTCTGGTAGAATCACATAGCCTGATCTGCAAGACTTCCCTGAGGAGTATCTTAATCATGGCTTTCCTTTTTCTCAAACTAAATCAATATTTTTATGTATACATGTGTACCTATGTTCTCCTAATTGCCTACTTATCTTATTTCCTCCACTACATTGTGAGATTCCTAAGGGTACAAACCGTGTCTAATTGATGCTCTAAATTCTTCTTAGCACCAGACACAGAACACTGCACTCAGGCTAAATGGAATCACCATTCAGAGAGATGCCAGGATGGCTGGCAGGGCAGCCTAAGCTGAGTCTATGAGTTCCAGGCAAGTCTGTCTGTTCCAGGTCAGCTTTTCTTTGAGCTCTTTCCAGCTTTCTCTGGGAACAGCTGCTGAGGGATGGTCAGGAGGAGGCAAGTTAACCTCTAATTGGTTCCTAAGATCTGCAATTTCCTTCTTGGTCTGTACATGATGGAGGGAATTTTAAATGAACTCCAATTCTGAATCACTAGGTATAGAGGAAAGCACAGGCTTATATTAATCAAGAAACATTCTGAATACAGCTGTAAAGTAAGGGTCATTTACACAAACCTTGCTGCGTTTTCCACTTCCTAGTTTATGACATCACGTTTGATAGTTTCTCTCTGGTTTTTCTGTTCAGGAAAATTTACTAAGCTATCATTTATATCATTTAGACCAAATGAATAATCAATAAACTTTTATTCTCTCATCTTAAAATGCAGGCTGCAGACCAAAAGTTTTAAACCATATTTCATCCCTTTTCTCTAGAGTTTCAATTCCAGAAATCAAACCTAAGGTCTTCATCCACTACAACCATATAAAGAAAACCTGTGTGCAATTAGGTTTAAACGTGTGCAGGCACATGCGTGCACATGCACACACACACACACCCCTTTCTTGTGAACTCCAACAACTAGAGATGGAAATATTAATCAGGAAGTATGTTTGCTCTCTGCATGCATACTCTCTTATTTTCGTATCATTCTTCCATAAATCATACAACATGGCATCTATTTATAATGTGCTTTACAAGAAGTAAAATGTGGTTAATTACTACAGCAGGATATATATATATATATATATATATATATATGTATGTATATATATACACATATGTATATGTATATATATCCATATATACATTCATTCACAGTTTACTGGCACTAACTGTAAAGGGCACTTATAGATGTCTGTAAAGTCAGAGTATAGTCTCAATGGTGTTTATATATTTGAAAATTTAGCCAAGGGAAAATATATCATGAAACATATAGAAGAATAAGCACACTTTCCTTTTTATAGTTGTTTATTTTATTTTATGTATATGAATATTTTACCTGTATGTACATATGTGCAGTACCTGATGAAGTCTGAAGAAGGTTTTTAATTCCTTGGAACTGAAGATGTAGAGGAGAGTGTGCCACTATGTGGCTTCTGAACCTGGGTCTGCTGTAAAAGCAAGACATGTTTTTCATCACCAAGCCAACTCTCCGGCTCCAGTTGCTTTTTATTTTTAATAGCCAAGAAAAAATTACTAATAAATTAAGTAATATATTGATTAATGAATATTTGTTTGTGTAGGAATTATACCAGGAGTATAGAGTGAAGAGATTCTGAATGGCCATATCTTAAATATTAGGAAATAGCAAATTAATCATTGATGTAGACTAGGTGGACAAATAGGTGATTTTAAACAATTTCCTGAATGAGATAAGGAATCAAAGTACAAACAATAGAAGGCCTTCAGACTTAGACTGTTTTTAGTTCTGATTTTGCCAAAATATGACTGCATATTTATGGCAGTATATCTCTAAAGGCAGACAGAATAGGGTTCATTTATCTAATTGAGAAACTTCAAGCCTCAAGTTAGTGTTTATTCGCTTTTCATAATCTACTGTTAGTGAACAGTTCTATTTAATAAATATTTGTGACATTTCTGTCTCATTTTCTTTACCTTTAAATAGGAAGACCTGCTGCATTTCACAAGTTACTGGATGATTGAATTAAATTATGTTGTAGGAATGGTAAACTGTTACATTCATTAAACATGACATGACAAAATGTATATGTCTTTCAGACATCAAGTCATAAACTTTGGAGAATAGGTATAGCATAACTCATTATTTAATGTCATTTGGAAGCATAATATTAGAAATGAGATTAACATAGGAGCACCATTTTTACATGACATGGTAAATGCTATCTTATACATGAATAAATTTATGCATGCTAAGTTATCTAGTATATGTATGTTATGTAGTATACAAAGTTATACTTTGTACAAAGTATAAAAATACAGTTATTCAATACACTACCAGGTTTTTTTCTTACAGTAAATGCTGAGTATATCCTGAAGCAAACAAGAAGAAAGATCATTTTCTCCTTTGACAGTACCATTATAGTGATAAGCAAAACATGTTTAACATACATACCTTCAGTGAAATAAGAGACAGATTCCAATTGCACGTAGTTTCCACAAGATCTGGTTGTTCATCTCTTTCTAAGTACGCAGGGAAGTCAGTCAGATAACAACTTGTAAATGTTCCTTGAAATGCTGATGTACTCATGATTATAGAACCTTGTAAAAGCTAATTGTAAGGAGTGATTGTGGAAGCCAGGCTGAAGAGTACTGAAAATAACGAGAGAAATATTTGGGTATACTATTTCTACTAAACCAGGTTTTTAATATATTAAGGCTACAGGGGAAGATTCCAATGATCATATCAGTTCATTGTCAGACTCTGATAGTAGTTAACACCCTACTCTAAAGAATAAGAAAATGTAGTATATTTATACAATGAAATGCCACTCAGCAATTAAAATTAATGAATCCATGCAATTTGTAGGCAAATGGTTGGATCTGGAAAATATCATCCTAAGTGAGTTAACCCAATCACAAAAGAATACACATGAAATGCAATCACTGATAAGTGGATATTAATGAGCCCAAAAGCACTGAATACTCAAGGCACAATTAGCAAATCAAAAGATTCCTAAGAAGAAGGAAGGAGAGGACCCTGGTCCTGAAAAGACTGGATCCAGTTTTGTAGGAGAGTATCAGAATAGAGAAATGGGGGGGGGGGTGATTGGGGAATGGGCTGAGGGAAGAGGACTTATGGGACATATGGTGAGGGGAGAACTGGGAAAGGGGAAAGCTTTTGGAATGTAAACAAAAACTATAGAAAATAATATATATATATCCAAAAAAAGAATAACTTATACACATTAACGTTTAAAATAATTCATGTTGAAATATTTATCTTGTCAGAATATGTTTGTCAGAGTGTATTTGTTATCTTGATGGCAGATAGAACTTTGGAGAATAATAGTACTAGAAATACCACTTCCCAGTGTTTAGAGGTGATATATCGTAAAGGCCTATTTCAGGCTAGTTAATCAGGTGCAGAATCCTTTTATTAGTTACACACACACACACACACACACACACACACACACACACACATGAAAAGAAAGACTAATAGTTTTATGATTTAGATCATTTTTGGACACAAATCAAATGGTCATGTAGAATTGCCTCAAAGCACCTTTAGACCCTGTTCTACCTCATGTGGTATAACAACCAAGTGGGTTAAGTTCAGGAGTTCTTTGCCTTTCCCAACTCTAATGGTCAGCAACCAAAGTCCTTTTTGTTGTTATTGTTTTGTTTTCTATATTTTTTGTTTTACATTCCAAATGACTTTCTCTTTCCCAGTTTGCCCCTCCCCATAAGTCTAATAAACCCTCTTCCCTCTGTCAATTCCCCAATCAACCCTCTCCCACTTCTCTGTTCTGCTAATCCCCTACAAGGCTGCATCAAGCCTTTCCAGGACTAGGGCCCTCTCCTTCCTTCTTCTTGGGAATGATTTGATATGTGAGTTGTGTCTTGGTTATTCAGAGCTTCTGGGCTAATATCCCCTTATCAGTGACTGCATTATGTCTGTATTCTTTTGCAAATTAGTTACCTCACTTAGGATATTTTCCAGTTCCAACAATTTGCCTAAAAATTTCATGAATTCATTGTTTTTAATTGCTGAATAGTATTCCATTGTGTAAATATACCACATTTTCTGTATCCATTCCTCCATTGAGGGACATCTGGGTTCTTTCCAGCTTCTGGTTATTATAAATAAGATTGCTATGGACATAGTGGAGCATGTGTCCTTATTGCATGCCAGAAATTCCTCTGGGTATATGCCCAGGAGTGGTACAGCAGGGTCCTCTTAAAACATGACCCACACCTCAGATTTAGATTTGAGAAGTAAAAAGCCTTGTAATCTAAATCCATGTGAGAATGAAGCCATTTGAGGTTTCAACATGGTGAGTTGTACTCTGACCAACTCTCAGTTTCCCTCTGAAACATTTTTTTTTTTGTATCCAAGGAAACATGCAAGTAAGCTTTAGAGTTATGCCTTAACATTAATAGAGTGGAGAGCAGACAGTCAGCACAGGTGAGACCTGCCTTAGTAGCTCAGGAGAGCCCATCCAGAACCCTCTGGCAGAAGCCTTCCAGTTTCTGTCTCCAGCTTGGGACCAAGAAGACAGCACAGGTGAGACCTGCCCTGCAGCTCATAGGTTCACACCAGGAAACCTCTGGCACAAGCCCTACAGTTTCTGTGTCCAGCTTGGATCAATCCTCTGGCACAGATCGCCATACCCAAGTGGTGCAGAGAGGCAGCTTAACCATCCAGGAGTGTGGAGGGGCTTGCCTGCACAGGTAGAAACACCCTCACCAGAGGATCACACCTGGAACACTCTGGCTGAAACCCTCTGGTTTTCTGTCTTGAGACCACCCTCTGGCACCATTTACCATAATGCAAGTGATTCATGGAGGTAGCTAACCACTCAGGAGTAGAGAGCGGCTGGGCAGCACAGGTAGGACCACCTGTGCTCCTCAGAGGAAACAACCGGAAACTCTGAGGATACAAGAGCCTAGGAATAGCCTGGGACAGGAGTCTTCTTATTACACCCTGCACCCAGAGTTGATTGGGGCCACAGAACTACATACCCAAATACAACCACAAGAGAGCAGATTTTGCAGGAGTACCTACATACCTGTGTACACAGAGAGAATGGGTCTCCCAGGAGCACATATAAGCTACAGTCAGAGACAGGAGCACCAGCTAATACCAGAGATTACCAGATGGCAAAAGGCAAATGCAAGAACATCACCCACAGAAACCAAGGCAACATGGTATCATCTGAACCAAGTTCTCCAACAACAGCAAGCCCTGGATACTCCAATACACCAGAAAAGCAAGACCTAGATTTGAAATAAATCTAGGACATAAATAACTCAAAGAAGTACAGGAGAATATGAGTCAACAGGTAGAAGCCCTTAAAAAGGAAACACAAAAATCCCTTAAAGAATTACAGGAAAACACACACACACACACACACACACACACACACACAAAAGTGAAGGAACTGACCAAAACCATCTAGGATCTAAAAACAGAAGTAGAAACAACTAAGAAATCACAAAGGGACAAAATTTTGGAGATAGAAAACCTTGGAAAGAAATCAGGAGTCATAGTTGCAAACATCAACAACAGAATACAAGAGATAAAAGAAAGAATCTCAGGTGCTGAAGCTACCATAGAAAGCATTACCTCAACAGTCAAAGAAAATGAAAAATGCAAAACATTTGTAACCCAAAACATCCAGGAAATCCAGGACACAAGGAAAAGACCAAACTTAAGGATTATAGTTATAAGAGGGTGAAGATTCACAACTTAATGATGAGTAAATATCTTCAACAAAGTTATAGAAAAAAACTTCCCTAACCTAAAGAAAGAGATGCCCATGAGCATACAAGAAACCTACAGAACTCCAAACAGACTGGACCAGAAGAAAAATACCTCCTGGCAAATAATAATCAAAACACCAAATATACTAAACAAAGAATATTAAAAACAGTAAGAAAAAGGTCAAATAACTAAGCAAAGAAAGAATATTAAAAGCAGTATAAAAAAAAGGCCAAGTAACATATAAAGGAAGACCTATCAGAATTAGACCAGACTTCTCACCAGAGACCATAAAAGCTAAAAGACCCTGGGCAGATGTCATACAGACTTTAAGAGAACACAAATGCCAGCCAAAATTACTATACCAGGCAAAACTCTCAATTACCATAGATGGAGAAACCAAGATATTCCATGATAAAACCAAATTTACACAATATCTTTCCACAAACCCAGCCCTACAAAGGATAATGAATGGAAAACGCCAATGCAAAGAGGGCAACTACACCCTAGAAAAAGCAAGATATTAATTTTCTTTCAATAAACCAAAAAGAAGATAACTACTCAAACATAAGAAAAAAACCATCAAAAATAACAAGAAGCAACAATCACTATTCCTTAATATCTTTTAACATCAATGGACTCAATTACCCAATAAAAAGGCATAAACTAACAGACTGGATATATAAACAGGACTCAGCATTTTGCTGCATACAGGAAATACACCTCAGTGTCAAAGACAAACACTACCTCAGAGTCAAAGGCTAGAAAAAAAATTTCAAAGCAAATGGTCCAAGGAAACAAGCCGGAGTAGCTACTCTAATATCAGATAAAATTGACATTCAACGTAAAGTCATGAAAAGAGACACAGAAGGACACTTCTTGCTGGTCAAATGAACAATTCACCAAGAAGAATTCTCAATTCTGAACATCTGTGCTCCAAATACAAGGGCACCCTCATTCATAAAAGAAACTTTATTAAAGCTCAAAACACACATCGTACCTCACACAATAATTGTGGGTAACTTCAACACTCTACTCTCCTCAATGGATCAATCAGGAAATCACAAACTAAACAGCGACACATTGAAACTAACAGAAGTTTTGGACCAAATGGATTTAACAGATATACATAGAATATTTCATCCTAAATCAAAAGAATATACCTTCTTCTCAGTACCTCATGGTACCTTCTCCAAAATTGACCATATAATTGGTCACAAGACAGTCCTAAACAGATATAAAAAGATTTAAATAATCCCATGCCCCTATCAGACAACAATGGAGTAAGGGTGGTCTTCACTGCAACAAAAAGAAGAGAAAGCCCACATACACATGGAAGCTGAACAATGCTCTACTCAATAATACCTTGGTCAAGGAAGAAATAAGGAAAGAAATCAAAGACTTTTTAGATTTTAATGAAAATGAAGGTACAACATACCCAAACTTATGGGACACAATGAAAGCAGTGCTAAAAGGAAAACTCGCAGCCCTGAGTGCCTCCAATAAGACGCTGGAGAGAACATACACTAGCAGGTTAATGGCACACTTGAAAGCTCTGGAACAGAAAGAAGCTAATACACCTAAGAGGAGTAGAAGGCAGGAAATCATTAAACTCAGGGCTGAAATTAACTAAGTAGAAACAAAAAGAAACATACAAAGAATCAACAAAACCAGGAGCTGGTTCTTTGAGAAAATCAACAAGATAGATGAAACCTTAGTCCAACTAACCAGAGGGCACAGAAATAGTATCCAAACTAACAAAATCAGAAATGAAAAGGGAGATATAAAAACAGAAACTGAGGAAATTCAAGACATCATCAGATCCTACTACAAAAGCCTATACTCAACACAACTAGAAAATCTAGAGGAAATTAACAATTTCCTAGACAGATACAAAATGACAAAATTAAATTAGGATCAAATAGACCATCTAAATAGTCCCATAACCCCTAGAGAAATAGAAGTGGACATTGAAAATTTTTCAACCAAAAAAAAATGCATAGGGCAAGATGGTTTTAGTGCACAGTTCTATCAGACCTTCAAAGAAGACCTAACACGAATATTCTTCAAACTATACCACAAATTAGAAAAGAAGGGACACTACCCAACTCATTCTATGAAGCCACAATTATACTGATACCAAAACCACACAAAGATTCAACAAAGAGAACTTCAGACAAATTTCCCTTATGAATATTGAGGCAAAAATATTCAACAAAACTCTTGCCAACGAAATCCAAGAACACATCAAAACAATCATTCATCATGATAAAGTAGGCTTCATCCCAGGGGTGCAGGGATGGTTCAATATATGGAAATGCATCAATGTAATCTACTACATAAACAAACTCAATGAAATAAAACACATGGTCATTTCATTATATGCTGAAAAAGCATTTGACAAAATTCAGCATCCTTTCATACAAAAAGTCTTGGAAAGATCAGGAATTCACGGCCCATATCTAAACACAGTAAAAGCAATATACAGCAAACTGGTAGCCAACATCAAACTAAATGGAAGCAAACCCACTAAAATCAGGGGCTAGACAAGGCTGTCCTTTCTCTCCATATCTATTCAATATAGTACATGAAGTTCTAGCTAAAGCAATTAGACAACAAAAGGAAGTCAAAGAGATACACATTGGAAAGGAAGAAAACAAACTATCATTATTTGCAGATGATATGATAGTATCTTAAACAACCCAAAAAATTACCAGAGTACTCCTATAGCTGATAAACAACTTCAGCAAAGTGGCCGGATATAAAATCAACTCAAGCAAATCAGTCGCCTTCCTATACTCAGAGGATAAACAGACTGAGAAAGAAATTAGGAAAACCACACCTGTCACAATAGTCACAAGCAATATAAAATATTG
This sequence comes from Apodemus agrarius, assembly GCA_964023405.1. NCBI lineage: Eukaryota > Metazoa > Chordata > Mammalia > Rodentia > Muridae > Apodemus > Apodemus agrarius. The sequence goes on from OZ030009.1 coordinate 83,885,633, forward strand.
TGGTTTGATGCTAACCAAGCAAGTGAAAGATCTCTATGACAAGAACTTCAAAACTCTGTAGAAAGAAATCCAAGAAGACCTCAGAAGATCAAAAAATCTGCCATGCTCATGGATTGGCAAAATTAATATAGTGAAAAGGACCATCTTGCCAAAAGAAATATACAAATTCAATGCAATCCCTATCAAAATCTCAACTCAGTTCTTCATTGAGTTAGAAAGAGCAATTCTCAAATTCATCTGGAATAAGAAAAAACCCAGGACAGCTAAAACTATTCTCAGCAGTAAAAGAACTTCTGGGGGAATCAGTATCCCAGACCTCAAGCAGTACTACAGAACAATAGTGTTAAAAACTGCATGATATTGGTACACTGACAGGCAGGTAGATCAATGGAATAGAATTGAAGACCCAGAAATGAACCCACACACCTATGGTCACTTGATCTTCGACAAAAGAGCTAAATCCATCCTTTTCAAAAAATGGTGCTGCCTCAACTGGCAGCTAGCAGGGAGAGGAATGAAAATTGGATTCATTCTTATCTCCTTGTACTAAGCTCAAGTCCAAGTGGATCATGGACCTCCACATAAAATCAAACACAATGAAACTAATAGTGAAGAAACTGGGAAAGAGCCTTGAAAGCATGGGTACCGGTGAAAATTTCCTGAACAGAACACTAATAGCCTAGTCCCTAAGATCAAGAATTGACAAATCATACCTCATAAGATTACAAAATGTCTGTAAGGCAAAGGCCACTGTCAATAGGACAAAATGGCAACCACAAATTGGGAAAAAGATCTTTACCAACCCTATATCTGACAGAGGGCTAATATCCAAGACATAAAGAATTCAAGAAGGTAGACTCCAGAGAACCAAATAATACTATTAAAAAATGGGGTACAGAGTTAAACAAAGAATTTTCACCCGAGGGATATTGAATGGGTAAGAAGCACCTAAAGAAATGTTCAACATCGTTAGTCATCAGGGAAATGCAAATCAAAACAATTCTGAGATTTCACCTCACTCAGGTCAGAATGGCTAAAATTAAAATCTCAGGAGACAGTAGGTGCTAGAGAGGTTGTATAGAAAGAGGAACACCCCTCTACTGCTGGTGGGTTTCCAAGCTGGTAACTTGTAAATCAGTGTGGTGGTTCCTCAGAAAACTGGGCATAATACTACCAGAGGACTCTGTTATATCACTCGTGGGCCTATACCCAGAGGATTCTCCAGCATTTAAGAAGGACACATGCTTCCCTGTGTTTATAGCAGCCCTATTTATAATAGCCAGAAGCTGGAAAGAACCCAGATGTCCCTCATTGGAGGAATAGATACAGAAAATGTGACATATAAGCACACTGGAGTACTATTCAGCCATTAAAAACAATGAATTCATGAACTTCTTAGACAAATGGATGGAACAGGAAAATATCATCCTGAGAGAGGTAACCCAATCACAAAAGAACACAGATGGCATGCACTCACTGATAAGTGGATATTAGCCCAGAAGCTTGGAATACCCAAGACACATTTCACATATCAAATGATGCCCAAGAAGGAGGAAGAACAAAGTATGGATCCTTGGGTCCTGTGTAGAAAGGGGGAAATATACCCCCAGAAGGAGATACAGAGACAAAAGGTGAAGCAGAATCTTAGGGAAATACCATCTAGAGACTACCCCACCCAGAAACCCATCCTATATACAGTTACAAAACAAGGCACTATTGTGGATGCCCATAAGTGCTGGTTGACTGGAGCCAGATATAGCTGTCATTTGGGAGGCTCTGCTAGTGCATGACAAATGCAGAGGGGGACATTCTCAATGGCTGCATTGAACTGAGCACAGGGTCCCCAGTGGGTCTATAACACCAGTGATGGCCATTTCCACTTTGCTTCCAAGTTTTCAGCATGATGTCTCTTAACATATATCCAATCTCTAACTTGGTACTCCTGTGGAACCCCTGGGGTACCTGCATTATACATTTAAGTTTAGGCCACAATTCCTGATTGCTTATCTGGAAAGCTTGCAATTGAGACTTAAGTTCCTTGTCAGTCTAAAAAGTCACTCTGGCAGGGGTCAAGATCCAGAGTCAATAGAGTGATAATCCCATACAGGAACTCAAAAAGGGTCAGGTTAAAATGGTAGGGGGTGTTCCAGGCTCAGAACAGGACCAGGGGAAGGAGCACCACCCAGTCAGCACCAGTCTCCAAGGACAATTTAGTTAAGGCTTCTATTAGTGTCCAATTTGTTCTTTTTACCTGCCCTGATTTCTGGGACAGTACTCAAAATGGAGCTTCCAATTACTCCCCAATATCTGTGCCAATCCCTAACTTACCTTAGAGACAATAGCAGGACATTTGTCCAAACCAATTACCTTGGACACGCAGAACCTCGGGAAAATTTCCTATAATATCTTCTTGGCTACCATTGTAGCTGGTTCCTGCTGGGTGGGGAAAGCCCCAACTCATTGAGAGAAAGTATCCACAAACACTAGAAGGCATTTTAACCATATTTTCCTGACTTAACTTCTGTAATATTGACACACTAATATACTCCAGGCCATTCTCCCCTACATCTTTTGCCCTGTTTACTCTTGGCCACACAAGCATTCACTTACTGATACCTTACACTGTTATACTGTATCTCTGGATAACACCCTGAGGTCCATTACATACACATTAGGTTCCTTGACTGCTTGGATGAGCTTATCCCTTAAATGAGTCCATTTATACATTTGGCCAAGTAAGTCTTTTGCTTGATGTCTGGGGAGTATAGTTCTCCCTTCTTGTGTGTGCCATTGTCCTTCCTTCTCTAGGTAATAGTCGGTAGGGTGGCTACCAGTCTGAGTACTGTCTTCATATGTATATTTAAAGTGAGGACATCTGTTAGTCCAGCCCCATTCCCCAGCAGGCGTCTCTTGCAGGCCCATAACTGTGATAGGCTCCTGCATAGCCACTTCTCAAGGCACTTCACCTGCCTGGTTATTGCCTCATGTCACTGAGTCTCTTCTGATGTTCTGGGCAAGGAATAGTACTCACAGTTTCTAGCTTCATCAGATCCAAGATTTCATTCTTGTTTTTTAACTATTTTTCCTCTGATAGGAGCACTTCTCTCTGTTGGTATATAGCTCCTTTGACATGGGGTGTTGCAAAGTCATACCTTCTCTCTGTGTAGATATTAATTTTTTTGCCAACCCCAAGTTCTGAGGTTTTAGTGAGGGCAATTAGTTCTGCTTTCTGTGTAGATGGGTAGAGGTTCAGCACAGACGACATTTGTTACATCCATCACCACTGCAGCACCCACTCATTTCTGACCTTCATGGCAAAAACTGTTCCATGTCTGTAAACAAGGTAGCCTCAGGTCCTGGCAGGGCTCAGTTGGAGAGGTCTTTCTTCCACCCATTGGCTCTCCTTTTGGGCCAATTAGTTGCTGCTATTGGGCAGGAAATGTATCTGAGCCCCCATCTTGGAGAGTAAGTCTCGCCCCAACAGAAGGTAGGGACAGTCTGGGATGACCATAAATGAATGGGACTCCCAGGCCCATTCCTAGATCCACTATTCTTCAGGTAGCCCGTGAATATATTTTGATGCCAGTGGCTCCATGGACCTAATACTTTTTTCTTGGAAATGGGTCTATCAGCTTGGAGGAGGCCCAAGTTTTGAGACCCTGTATTCACCAAGAACTGGGTGGGTTTTTCCTCCAATTTCAAGGTTACCCTGGGCTTGGGAGGGATCTGAACACTGTCCTCCCTAGTTGCTGCCTTCACACAGGGCTAACACCTTTGCCATTTGGGAGTGCTTTTCCCAAGGTCTGGGATTTCCCACCCCTGGCTTCTGTTTGTTGGGGCACTCTCAGACCCAGTGGACCCTCTCCTTACAATATGCACACTGGTCCTTTTCAAGGGATTTTCTATCTCTCCTTGGTTGGAGTCCTTCTTCTCTGCTATCACTAACTACTGTAGCCAGGACTCTCTATAAATTTCTTTCCTGTTGCTTTTCTTTTTACATCTCTCTTTTATCTTCTTCCTTTCTCTTTCTCTGTTCCTTCTCCTCTCTCTCTGTTATGGTAGACTTTCTTAGCAACCTACACTAAATCCCTCAATGACTTATCTGGTAGTCCCTTTAGTCTCTGAAGTTTTATCCTGATATCTCTACTAGCCTTGTCTACAAAAGACCTAGTCACAGTAGCTTTGTGCTCCTTGCTGCTGGGGTCATAGTGTATATACTGAAAAAATGCCTATATGAGTAGCTCTAGAAAGTCTATGGGTGGGCAACTCATCTGGTCCTTACCAGGGTCACCTCACATGCCTTCGTTAAATTGGTGTGTCATTATGGTGCCCCCTTGAGACCTGCCAAGAAAGCCTGGCTGTAGACCTTAAAGTGTCCCTTACCTTTGGCTGAATGAATGTCCCAATCAGGACAGGTAAGGAGAAATTCACTGTCCATGAGAACCTGGTCAATTGATGGTGGCCCCTGTTTCTGAAAGGACATTCTTTCTGGCTTCCTGCATTATCCTCTCTTATTTTTGGCTGTGAAGAGCATTCTCACAAATTATTGGATTATCATCCCAAGTGGGCTGATGAGTAACTAATAAAGTCTCAAAGAGATTAATCAGCCCCTTGAGGTTACCTAAAAAGTTACCAGATAACAAGTACCAACAAACACAGAGAAAGACAATCAACACACAGTTCACTCCTTCCACAGGCACAGAAACAAGTATCCTGGCTACCACTGATACTGTGGCTTGCTATTTCCTAAAGGAGCAGAGCTCTCCTGACTCCCTCCTAGGGGGCTGAAGTGTCCTCCAGACTCACTATGGTCTCACCAGATGAGAGGCTTTTCAGTCAACACTGTGCTCCAGAGCCAAAAGTAAATGCAAAAGACAGAGAGACAGACACTGACAAACACTTACATTTTGGTGCCTGTTGCTAAGCTCTGTTTTTCCCCTCTGATCAATCTAGTCGGTGGTTGCTCAGGGGTTCTCCTCGAATTTCAGATGAGGCCCCCAAATGTAAGACCCCAACCCTCAATCAGTAGTACTTACTTTGAGATGCCCTCAACTGAGACACTAAGACACAGATCAATGCAAAACATGAGGTACATTACTAAGAAGGTGACCCCAAATTGGTCATTGATAAATGGTCAGTAATGGGAACCAACTACTTTAAACAGTGCCAAGTTTTGTTTTTTTTCTTTTTAGAAGGCTACTTCTGGTGACTGATTGTTCCATGGTGTCTGCAGCGATGGTTTCTCAGCTGCCTATCCATAAGCTCATAAAGTACGAACTGGAAAGAATTCATCTTTCTCGCAATTCCTTACCACTCATTGCTGTATAATATATTCCTAGCTTTTGTTCTTTCTCCTCGTGTGTTAGACCTCACAAATGACTTATACGTCATTGTGACTGATTTAGTTGCAAATCTCACACCATCCTAAGTTATTTAGTTAGAGCTTGTTTACAAATGGAACGAGAGGAGGAAAGATAGGGAGAGAAAAATGAGGTAGGGAAAGGGGAAAAGAAGGAGAGAATGTACAGTTGTACATCTGCAAAGAAAGTAAAATAAAAGCATTGCCACAAAGTAAGAAGAGTAAGGTGGAGACATAACCTTGACTCTCAGAGGTTTAAAATTCTCTGACATGAGGTCTGTTGGACATCCTGTGAAAACTTCCCTTTCCTTTCAAGGAAAATACTCATTCATTTCACCCTGAGTAGTTTTCTGATGCTTGTCATCAAAGAAGCTTTGTTTAAGTTAGCTTTACACAGATTTGTTTCCAGAATTACTCACACTTGCTCTTCTCAAACACACCCCCAATGTATTCTTTAGGCATATCCAGAATGACTTTGGGCTTTATTAATTTATCTTTTGTGTATGTGTATATGTACATGAGTACATGTTTAGTTTAGGGATTTATATGTCTGTATACGGAGACAAAAGAACATCATTAGTTATTGTTTCATTGGAGATCTATGGGCTCTCATTGGTGTGAGAACCCCAGTGCTTCTAGGCTGATTACCCAGCAAGCCCACAAATATGCCTTCATCTATCATTACAGTTGTACTTACAGGTATTTACTACAGTGCCTGGCTTTGTGTAATATACTCTATGAATTAAACACATGACTCCTCCACGTGCTTATGTGGCAAACCCTTTACTAATTAGGAAAATATCAAAAGCAGAATGACCTCTGTGTTATTTCCAATTATGCTTAGTGTTTGCTTTCTACTTGAAATTGTACTGAAGAAATGAAGTCTTGATCCAGATTGGCTTCTGCCTTAGCTCTTTTACCACATCTTTCAACCATAGACTTGTACCATTGCAGGAACTACTGTAGCTGTCAACAGGAATCTGTGGCATTACCCACAAGGCATTTGTACTCTCTATGTAGTATCCCTCCAGGTCCTTTAGAATCCTATTCTTTGTTTGAAAAAAATCTAAAGCGGCTTAGTTAAATCTAAATTTGTATATTTTATAGATTCACAGATGTTATTAATTTTTTTGAGAAGTCTGAAACAATTTACAGACAAAATATAATGGCATTTATTTCCTAAATGTTGTAGTGACATCAAATGCTAAACTTCTTAAACGCTGCTTATGTTTCTTATTTTATGTTTGTTATTTCTTTCTGTAAAAAGAATTGCCCATCTTTACTCAGTTTCCCTTTAGCTTCTTATAAGCTTTGTGTTCTGTCTTCCAGTTCCTCATAAAATGTATAACTTGTTCCTAGATGAACATCTCTGACCACTTGCTGCCTTTCCATATTACACTGCAACTCTTACTTAACATTACTGAATCATCAGGAATGATTTTCCTCCAACACTCAGGTCAGATGTGCCTAACTGAAGTTTCTAGATACTTTTTTCTGAAGCAAGAGGGAAGTGAGAGCCCTCTGAAGCACATTTAGAGTTTTGTGTGCTTATACCATTGTGTTCAGCACTATGACAATTACCTAATTCCAGGTTGATAATTGGGCAATCCATAACAGCCTGTGTGCTATGCTGTCTTCTTCCTCACTATTTCTATAAGAAGCAACTCCATTCAAGATAGGTAGGGAGAGTAGGTCACTATCTGCTACTGAGACACTCACTCTTGACTTTCTAATTTCATGGCAGCTGAAACCTAACACTGAAAGCAGAATAGCAGTAGGTACGGTAACTGTGTACTGACCGCCTCTTATTTGCCAGCTATTTGCCCAATTGCTTTATTAAACACTGTCTCATCAGTCTTCATGGCTTCTTCCCCACTGGACTCTCTTCTAATTTCTACTTTAAAGATGAAAATTGTGGGATCCTAGAGCTAAAAAAGCTTTGTAAGATCTAAAAAGTAGAAAAGAGTTTCCACAAGACTCTAGGCTATGCACTTGCACTGTGGTTCTGTGCTATTAGGTCTGTGTTTTCTGTGCATGAATAAAATACAAGATTCTTTTAAAATGCACTTCGGGCAATACTACATGCAGAAACCACATGGCAACATACTTGAAGCTTAGTGATTTGGAGTCCTTGTTACCAATTCAAGTTTCAAATCATTAGTGCTCCCCCAACTCCCTGAGGGCTCTGTGTTACTTTCAGAAAGTAAGCCTCACTTCCTATGATTCAAAGGAATGATTTGGTCAATACTCCTGCATTAGTGAAAGTTATCAAATAAATAGGTATTGTATGAGAAAAAAGTATCACTTATTAAAGAAAAAAGAAAACTTAAGAAGTGGACATATGCATGCTCAGTTAATTGAATGCTGCATGTAAAAAAGAATGATCACGGGTCAGAGCTATAAATGGTGATTATGATATATTAGAATCACATCTCAACTCATGATAATGATACAATAACTAATATCAAAAGATTAATTTAAGTAACATGATGCCTTCTTGTACTTCAGCACTTAACCTTAATGTACCAGTACTGTAATTAAAATATCTTAACCATTTGGCATTTTGTTCCTTTTCAGAGTCTAACTTTTCTTTCATTTTATTTCTAGTATACTGTTGATTTACTTATGATAATCACCTGCCTTCAAATATTTTGCCAATGATTCAGGGGCACAAATATAATAAAGATGAAGACAGAAGTAAAGAGAAATGAAAGGTAGAGTGTGAAACTTATAGGCAAGCAGTCACTGATATTAGTCATATATGTTAATTAAAATTTCCTAGTAGCTACAAGAAAAATATAAATAAAAGCAATAGGAACAGTTATTTTAAACATAAATTTTGTTTATCCTAATATATTTAAGATTCAACATGAAATCAAGTCTATCTAATCATGGGGAATTTTATATTTTTCTTATTAAGCTTTTATGATCTCATATTTATTTTACTTTATACTTATATCACACACCAACTCATTTGCAGATTAGGTCTTCAATCAAGTCAAATTGCCATATTTGGAAATGAATTGTGTTCTTTAATTATGATAATACTGGAGTACTGTTTCTGAATTAGAAAAGCATGCTACAATTCTTTTTCATTTATAATCTTTTATCTAGGCTCACTCTTTTATAAGTAGGACAACAGAATAAGAAAGAGTATAATTATATTACACTGTCTAGTAGAAGCTACTAACCACAGTAAATGTAAACCTTCTGCATAACATTGGCTGAAAGCAAGAACTAGCCATTTCTGGCACAAAAGCTGAATTCTAACAGTCAAGAGGGAGAGAAAAATTTCAATTATTCATGCTCATATGGCTATGTCCTATAGTATGAGGGACATACAGAGAAGGTCCTGCAACTTTGCAATCTGATAATAAAAATAAAGCCAACAAATGAGATGCTGCTGCCCTTAATCGCAAACAACATCTTTATCATTAATAAAGATTAAAATATCTTTAACTGCAAGAAAAAAAGTAAAACTAACCTATGCAGCAGTATCATTTAAGCTTTCAAAGAAACACTTTCTTTTTGTGTGTGTGTGTATATTTGATGAAGATTTCTTTTTTCTTTTTTATTGGATATATTCTATATTTACATTTCATTTCCCCTTTTTTTGTTTCCCCACCCCCTAAGGTCCCACATGCCCTTTTCCCTCCCCCTGCTCCCTCATCCACCCCTTCCCACTTCCCTGTTCTGGTATTCCTCTACACTGATGCTTTGATCCTTTCCAGCAGTAGTGTCCATTCCTTTCTTCTTGTCAGACATCATTTGGTATGTGAATTGTGTCTTTGGTGTCCCTCAAAGAAACACTTTCAATCCGTGGTGTTTAACAACATTTACCTGTAATATATACCGACCAGATAGATCAATGCCACAAAATATTTGCCACCTTCCAATCCCAATGTCCTGAGCATCTTCTGCCTGCACTAATACAAGCTCCTCAGCTCTGCCATGAAAAGCAACAGTCAAAAATAATAGAGCTGCTTCAGAAAATTTCTAACAAACATCCAGAAAATAAAGCTGAAATCCAGCTTAAGATGGAGCAATTGAAATTTTCTCAAGAAAACATTTTTCAAATCTGTCTAATATTTAGAAGATTGGAGGACTTAAAGCATAAATCAAACATGGAATCTGTGTTACTGACCATGTGTAGCCATGGGGAAATATTTTTAGTTTCTTTAACGTCTTCCACAAATCAGCCAATGGTATCAAAGCTACCATCCCCTAATTTCCTGATAATTTGTCATTGATGAGAGAAATTTCAAACTTCAAGCTTAAATATACAAGGAAATTGGATGTACTTGCTAATCTGCAACAACTATGCATATTTATACCATATCCACAGTTATTCTACTCATAGAACCCAATGAAAGAAGTTTACTAAAACTCTTGGCCTCAGCACATAAATTCATCGTTTAAAGTAAATGTTGAGGCTCTTGAAAATTATCGTTTGTTACATACATGTGAAAGAGGGGTGAGAAATTTACTAAAGAAAAGCAACCTAAAGAGCAAGGACAAGGAGATTAGAAGGAGGAGGGAGAAATTGAAGGAGGGAAGAAGGAGGAAGAAGAGGAGGAGGGGAGAGGAGAGGGAGGAGGAAGATGATGACAACTATGATGATGATGATAATGATGATGACGACGACAACAACAACAACAACAAAAACAACAACAACAAGCAAAACTGTCTTATAATTATGACCCTAAATTAACACTAGGTGAAGAAAGATGGCTACCAATGCAAGAGCATCCTTACTACCTAGGAATAAACAGAAAGGACCAGATGGAGCAACTACAGGAAGTTCTTCTGAATTGGACACCAACAAAAGTATGAACAGCATACCCACCTCCCTAAGACCTGTCTGTGTCAGAACAATAACTGATCCTAAAGTATTATTTTATTCCCAAGACACTAGAAACATTCCCTGGTAACAACAACAAAAATAGAAGAAGCATAAGGGTTAGGTATCAAAATGTACTTCTTGCAGGCTGATTTTAATCCACTGCCCTTGACAATAGGATCATGATGGAGGAAACAGAACAAGAAGCCTAAAGCTCTCTCTTCCATTGCCATTGTCAGAAATTATTTCTTGTACATTAAATGGGAAGTTCCTCAAACTGCCTAATCAGGTTGAGCCTACTTGCGCCAAATAGTTTTGCACAAATTATGAAACTGAAGATGCCTGAGTGCTAGACACATTATCTAAGGTTTCTTCAGAATTGAATAGAATGTTCCTCTAGTTTCAACTAGTGAGAAGATATGCATTCCTTTCAAGTCCTACCTTATATTATGTTTTAGCATGTACTGGGATGTTAAATGTGGAATCTTCTGAGTGTTCCAAGTATTTGGTTAGGATTATCCTGTTATGAAAAGTAAAAATATCTTTCTAGAATACAGAGTTTATTTAAATAAGTGACCATAAAGACTCAATCTCAGTAGTGTTAACCATAAGTTCACCATCCTGTGATACTGAAACTGTGGCTCCTTTTACTTATATGTATACATAAATGCATCTGACTCCTTTGTACCCTTGATATTTTCATTTTCAGATTATGTCAACAGCTTATTCAACTCCACTGAAGACATCAAGGAAATATACAAATGTTATACATACTTGATTCTTAAACCAGTGCTTTGAGTGAAAAGGAGTTTGGGCTTTTTAATCAGAACACTTAATGACCAATATTAAGAATATGAGCTTTGACTTCTTTATTTTAAGATGAAACAGTATTAGGCAGTATTGACAATATCAAGAGCACTTGTCCTAGTGGTACTCAGATGGTACCCCTTTCTAGTTATGGGATCTGATGTTTCATTACCTTTCTCCTGTATGGTTTGCAATCCTATTTTGGTGTAAATTTTCTTTTTTTCTTTCTTGCTAGTAAGCTGCTTTTCCACGTAACCATTATGAGACACACATTAGGGTGCCTTTTCATGTTTGGTATTCATTTATGCCACCCAAGATACCATTTATTTCAGGCTTTTATTTTCTTGTGATGAGATTACTGTCATTTTTAATAAATGTTTGGCTATGTTTGATCATTGAAGAATAAAGTGAATAAAAAACTAATAGGAATAAATCTGTAATTAAAAAGAGAAGTATGAAAGTTTTAATTATTCTTTGAAGAATATACAGATATTCATATTTCATGCAGCCAGAAGAGTGTAAATAATGAGGGATGAGATTATAATGTAAATGTAGAAATTTTTCAATTTTCAACACTCTTCTGTTTACTACAATGAGAGGATGACAAACAAAGGGAGTCTGAGACTAGAATGCTTATATTTAAATTATGATATGCAATAGGCTTGAATTTTCCTGTTTATGTGAATCTTCTAGTGCTACCGATATTATGAACTATCCCTTCATGGAAGATAATACAGAGGTCTCTGCTGTGGAAAAACTTTGTATGTTCTTCTTGGCATCTGTTGTTTCCCATTCAGATATTCATGTAATAGGCAGAGTCAACTCATAACAGAACTCACTGGCAGCTCATGCAGCTTTAGTTCATAGAAATGGTCATCAAATCGGCAATGTTTACAGCATAGTTGTCGATATTAAGCCACAAGCCATGTGTAAACCTCTCTCTCTCCTCTCTCTCTCTCTCTCTCTCTCTCTCTCTCTCTCTCTCTCTCTCCCCTCTCTCTGTTTCTGTCTGTCTGTCTCCCTCTCCTTTTTTGAAATAATTTTAGTCTTAGGTAAAAACCATAAGAATAATAGACCTTGACTCCATGCACAGATTCATCAATAATTAAGGTGTTTCTCTTCTATGCTTTATAGTTCATCTCAGGTATCTATATTTACTTCTTTGCCCAATCTTAAAACAAAAGGAGAGTTCCAGTTTGTAGCAGCTATTCCTGGTTGTCAACTTGACTATATCTTGAATGAACTACAATCTAGAATTGGAAGGCTCACCTATGATCTTAATCTGGAGGCTCAGAGATATAAGTTTCTGACCTGGACTTAGCAAGGAGATCTTGAAGCATAGTGGCTATGGATTCCAGTTCAAGATCATCTGGGATTAAAGGCATGGAGACACATACCTTTAATCTGGGCTACACCCTCTACTGGAGACATATATAAGGACATTGAAAGAGGGAAGATGGATTCCTGCTTGCCGGCTTGCCTCGTGGGAATGAGCAACTGCAAGATCCTGGACTTCCATCCACAGCTGCTGCTGACTATTGTTGGGGAGTTGAACTACAGACTGTAAGTCATCGACAAATTCCCTAAGAATTTGACCATAGAGACTCCATATGTTCTGTGACTCTAGAGAACCCAGACTAATACACAGTCCAACCAATAGGAAGTATGTGTATGTCAACATCAAACCCCTCATGGAAAAGGGAGTAATGAAGGAATCCTAGCCAGACCCAGCCTAGAAAACATGGCCCTGACAGGCCTTGGCCTTCTCCTCGATTCCCTCTGCCTCACTAAAAATCTATTAGATTACATTCCAAAAGCTGGCCCTCAAGTTCCATAACTTTATTTGGCCAATTTCTCCTTCTGGGGTATACTACCAAGGTCCAGCTATCAAAGGATTGAAGTCCAGCTATCAAATCCCCGTTTTGGCTCTCCTAATTAACATTAAACATCTAATCCTAACACCGAATTTCTCCTTTACCTTTATAAACTCACATTTTCTCAAGCTTCATGTGGTCTGTGAATTGTATCTTGGGTATTCAGAGATTTTGGGTTAATATCCACTTATTATGGTCATCCATAATGGGCAGCAGATGAAGAATAAGATGATAACCTATGACAAGCTATGACCAGCTACATCTCAAAGGACAAACTTTAACCCTTTGTAATTTTGAGGCAAGGAGACTAAAAATGTCTCAAAGAAGGTGACTTAAAATAGAATGAGCTCATATATGAAGCTAATAGATTAAAGCAGATCAATGGTGTCCTGTAGGACCATGGGTTTCATTCATATAAACTTGGTGGTACACCTATGTGAACCCATCACTCAGGAAACTGACATAGAAATGTCACACATTCCAATCTAGCCTGCACTCTTTGGTAACACAATTTCTCCAATTAATTAGTTGATTAATTAATTAACTAAAACAAAAATATCCCTTCTTTCCTAGTCTGAAGGTCTAGGTCAACAATCTTTTACATTTGCACAATCATGCACAACTCTTCACTGTGGTTGGAACTCACCCCATCTCTTTGCCCCCTGCTATATGACAAACTCATATTCGGAGCCTTCCGTGACTATACCCTCCACAGAAGGAAAGGTTTTGTCTTATTCCTCATCTCACCTTTATTGTGTTAGCTTTCATATCACAATCCTTCCTGACTTTTACCCCAGAATAAGAATCACTATTCAACAGACAACAATTTTTATCAGTATGAATTAAAAATATGTATGTGTTTAATAAACATCTTCTCTTTCCCATTAGGTTAGGGACAGAGTGGATGTAACTTTCACAACTGTAAGTTCTCAAGCATAGCATATTGCCTGTCATATGTAGAAACTCAATAAATATTTATTGATTTAATAAATAGATGAAGGAGCAACTTACTTTTTAATGAGCAGATTAAAAATTTTTAATATGTTGAAGTTCTTTATTATTTCACAACTTAGCACATTTATGTCTTTCTGATTTTTAAATTTTATTTATTTATTAATATTATTTTAATTTATTAACATTTAAAATGTTATTCCCTTACCCAGTTTCCCCCCTTCCCAAAATCCTCTCCCCCTTTCCCCTTTCCCTGTTTCTATGAGGGTGTTTCTCCATCCACCAACGCACTCTTTCCTCCCCACCTTCTATTCCCCCAAAATGGGGCATCAAACTTTCATAGGTCCAAAGAAATCTTCTCCCATTGGTGCCTGACAAGGTCATCCTCTGCTACATATGTAGCAGGAGCCATGTGTACTTCTTGATTAGGGGCTTAGTCCCTGCGAGCTCTGGGGCATCTTATTGGTTGATACTGTTGTTCTTCCTATGGGGCTGCAAACCCCTTCAGGACCTTCAGCTATTTCTCTAACTCCTCCATTGTGGAGCCCACACTCAGTGCAATGATTGGCTGTAAGCATCCAATTCTATATTTGTAAGACTCTGGCAGGGCCTTTCTGGGGATGTCTATATTAGGTTCCTTTCAGCAAGCCTTACTTAGCATCCACAATAGTATTAGAGTTTGGTGATATAGCTGGGATGGATCCCCAGGTGGGACAGTCTCTGGATAGCCTTTCTTCAGTCTCTGCTCTGCACTTTGTCTCAATATTTGCTCCCGTGAGTATTTTGTTCCCCTTTATAAGAAGGACCAAAGCACCCACACTTTGGTCTTCCTTCTTCTTGAGCTTCATGTGGTCTGTGAATTGTATCTTGGATCTTTGGAGCTTTGGGGCTGATATTCACGTATCAGTGAGTACATACCATGTCTGTTCTTTTGTAATTGGGTTACCTCACTAAGGATGATATTTTCTAGTTCTTTCCATTTGCCTAAGAATTTCATAAATTCATTGTTTTTAATAGATGAGTAGTACTCCATTGTGTAAATGTACCACATTTTCTGTATCCATTCCTCTGTTGAAGGACAACTGGGTTCCTTCCAGCTTCGGGCTATTATAAGGCTGGTATGAACATTGTGGAGCATGTGTCCTTGTTATACGTTGGAGAATCTTTTGATTATATGCCCAGGAGTGGTTGGCTAGGTTCTCAGGTAATATTATGTCCATTTTTCTGAGGAACTCCCAGACACAGATTTTCAGAGTGGTTGTATTAGCTTGCAATCCCACCAACAATGGAAGAATGTTATTCTTTCTCCACACCAGCGCAAGCATCAGCTGTCAAGTGAGTTTTTGATCTTAGCCATTCTGACTGCTGTGAGGTAGAATCTCAGGGTTGTTTTGATTTGCATTTCTCTGATGACAAGGATGTTGAAATATTGAAGTTCAGTTTAACAGGAATATGATTAAATTGTTATCCCTGAGATTTTTCATAAAATATTTTCACTTTATTATGACCTTAAAATATCTTGGTATTAACCTCTTTAAATGTTTAGTTTTGCTTTATTCATAATTCTTACATTAGTGTAAAGATACTGATAAAGCATTCCTCCAAAACAAAAAGATTGGCATGTGCTACATCCAGAGTGTGTCTATGATAGACAGAAATAGAGTTTGCCTGTATTGCTATTGAAAAACCATGTAAGAAACTAAATAACTGTGTAGACTTTCAATATGACAGCATAGCTATGAAAAAAATTATTCATTTGTACACTGTATTGTTTTTGCAGCATAGAATATTTTTCTGCTTTTTAAAATTATTCTTTAATCTTTTTTTTTTACATTTCAGTCATTATCCTCTTCCCAGTCTGCCCTCTTGAGTGTTCCTTATCCCATTCCATTTCCCCAGTCTCCAAGAGGTTGGCCCTATTCCCTGACAACCCTACCTCACCAGACCTCCCCATTTCCTAGGGCCTCAAGTCTTTCCAGCATTAGGTGAGTCTTCTCTCACAGACCAGGCAGTCCTCTGCTGTATATGTGTTGGGGACCTCATATCAGCTACTGTATGCTACATGGGTGTTGGCTCAGTGTCTGAGAGATCTCAGTGGTCTAGGTTAGTTGAGACTGCTGGTCATCCTATGGGGTCACCCTCCTCTTCATCTTCTTCCAGCTTTTCCCTAATTCAACCATTTGGTCCTGGCTTCTGTACGTTGGTTGAGTATAAATATTTGCATCTGACTCTTTTAGCTACTTGTTGGGCCTCTTATAGGGCAGCCCTGCTAGCCTTCCATCTGTAAGCACACCATATCATCAGTAATAGTGTTAAACCTTAGAGCATACCATTGAGATGGGTCCCAATTTCGGCTGGTCATTGAACCTCCTATCCCTCAGTCTCTTCTCCAATCACTCTATTTCTTTACACAGAAAATATAAATATTACCTTAGAGAAAAACTGTACTAATATTTAGCATTAGTATATAGTTTTATTAAATGTACTATGAATTTATGAATGAATTCATTTTGCATAAGTCATTTTTCTATGTTATTATCAAGTCACTGAAGAATGCAAATACAATTGTAGGACATGTCTTTTGTTTTAAGGAAGCAGAAAATGTGCAAATGACATATCTACCAAATGAATTCCACAGCCAACACATGTGCCAATTATAGCTGCCCCATAAGTTTCTCTTTTTTTATGTACAACGTGTATTGCTGCAATAAATTTTGCTTTGTCAGTAGATCCCAATTAAGCCATTCTTTGGCTAATGAGATGCAGCCATTTCCTTATTTTTGCTTTCCCCATTCTTGGATGCATACCCAGTGTGCTCAGGCTCTGTTAACAAGGATCAAAACATATGACCTCTAATTGAACAATACCTCCAATTCCACAGGAAAATGTCACACCATGTTTTCTTTTCTAAATAAACTTTAACGTATCCATGTCACGTACAAACTTATCAGCCACATATAAAATCTATAATTATAATATTAAATATATTAAATTGGTTATTCAAGAAAAGTTAACTATCATATCTGACATCTCACACTAGTGGCTGTGGTGATTCTTTCTGCAAAGTGTGGCTGCCATGCCCACATAGCTATTGGCTCCCCACTATTCCACAACCTCTAGCCATAATCTAATAGTAATCATAATCTAATCTGCTAAAATATAGCATCTGGTTGATTTTAATTTTTCTCTCTTATTGGTCACCCAGCCTGTTTCTCTAAATATTTGTCTGTTTCCTCTTCTCTTGCTTTTTTTAATTCCTGATTTATGAAACTTCTCCATGTACTGTGAGCTTGCCTATTGTTATTCCAGGGTTTCTTCTATGTTCTCAGTGCTTGACTTGCTTTTTTCATAATTTTCTATTGATTTACCATGAAATTTGCATCATGAATGCTTTCTAGTTGCACTAATTTCCCAGTCCTACATCTGTCCTTTGCTCTTGTAACCTTCCCTCAAAATTAAGTAAAAAATATAAAATAAAAATTGAAAAATAAACAAACAGGAGAAAATGTCTCTCCAAGGAAACTATGAGGTGTCACATAGTATATCCTTTTGTCCAAAGAGCATTGGATGCAAATGCTCATTGTAAGAGTCATTGGCCTGGTTTAAGGCCTCTGGCTCCTATTACACCATCAATATTGTATCCTCACTGAGACTTCTTCCAGAGATCCTGCTATTACCCTGAGTCATGGAGCTCTTAAGGCTCTGGTTTTGAAAGACTAGCCACTTCATGTACTCCAGAAGCCATGGGTCTGGGTCTTCGTGGTAGCTGAATAGGCCATCTTACCAGCTCTCCTACACCTAACTCACTAGGGCCAGTTGCACCTCTCCAGCACTGTCCTATTGAGAGGCAGGGCAAGCTCTCATAAACCCACCCCACAAGGGTTAGCTCTCAGGTACTGCCCTAATGAGGCCTGAGGCCTAGCTCTCCTGAGTACCTTGCCTCCTAGAAAAGAGGAAAGGCCAGCTCAGCACATGCACTTGGACATCAACATGGCTTCCAACAACAGACCCAAACCACAGACATCCAGGCATTTGAATAGCCTTTAAATGTAACATGGGCCACGGACATATACACTGACTGCTTTTGTAATAGGGCCACAGATCTTGCTCTGACCCTCAGTAGCAGTGTGGGTCTAGAGACCAGCATGGCCTCAGGTGGCAGCTCAAGCCTCTCATATAAGGTTGTTCCTCACCACCATAGTGTTTCCAGTTCTGCCTCTCTTTATAATACACAGACTTCACTTTTCTCTCTCTCCCATCTCTCCACCCCATACTTGCTCGTTGTATTGTCACTGCCCAGGTCATTGCCATGCAGTGGCAGGTAGGGATTGTGCTCATCAGTCTCTTAAATTAAGCCTCAGTAGAAATGTTGCTGAATTAGTTTGAATCTCAGTACATGCTTAATAGGGAGTGGGTGGGTCGGTACACCCTCATAGAAGCAGGGGAAAGGGGGATGGGATAGGTGTTTTGGGGGGAGGACTGGGAAAGGAGATAACATTTGATATGTAAATAAATAAAATATCCAATAAAACGGAATAAAGCAATATTGAAAATATAAAAATATATCTACCCAGGTTAATTGATTAAAAATTACATCTTACAAACTCATTCATATTTCAAAAATCCCTTATTAGAAGGTATATATTATTGCCAAGGCTTTCTTATGAGTTAATTTAACTGTTTACTTTATACATCAATAGCAGTTTTCCTGCCCCCCTCTCTTCCCAGTCCCTCACTCTATAGAAGGGGTGGCCTCCCATGGATATCAACCCACCTTTATTACCAAGGATTTTAGGAGCAGTTGGAAGAAGAAATCTGGCCTACCATCTGCTTATGACCTATCAACTAAGAATAGCATTTTACCTTTTAAAGCAGTGAAAAGAGTGCAAAAGGAAGATGTTTTGCAACATGGAAAAAGTACATGAAATTCAAATATCATTACACAAATGAAATTGCATTGGAATATAGAATGTGCATTCATTTGCTGTCTGGACTGACTTTGCCTCACACCTGCAGAACCTATTAGCTTTTACCAAGACTTTATATCTTAAAATACTTTGTGCTTAGGTCTTTACTCTTTTTCTGCACTTTGATATTACTGAAGTCATATATTTTTGAATCCTGAACTTTTTTGTATGCTTATATGCTCTAATTTTAGAACTTACTCTTCTTCTACTGTCTAAAGATAACTCAATTTGCCAAATTCCTGGCTGTTCATTATTACCCACCTAATAGATATCTTCGTCAGTTGTTTCCCACCCCATAGTAACTCCATCCTGCCTCCATGTCTGAGTCTTCTGTCTTGGCTTAGGTATCTTCAAGCTCATTTTTGAATTGTGATCATTGAACAACTTTAATAAATGTGCAATAAAATTACATTGTGAAGCAAGCACAGAATTCACAAGAGAGAGCTGAAGAAACTAGATCTTGGCTTGTATTTATGAAGAGAATACATACACACACACACACACACACACACACACACACACACATATATATATATGTAGGCTTATATTTGGCTTGTATTTATGAAGAGAATACACACACACACACACACACACACACACACACATATGAAAGAAGGATTGGGAGGCAGAGGCAGGCAGATTTCTGAGTTGGAGGCCAGCCTGGTCTACAGAGTGAGGACAGCTAGGGCTATACAGAGAAACCCTGTATAGAAAACCAAAAAGAAGAAGGAGGAGGAAGAGGAGGAGGAGGAGGAGGAGGAGGAGGAGGAGGAGGAGGAGGAGGAGGAGAAGGAGAAGGAGAAAGAGAAGGAGAAGGAGGAGAAGGAGAGAGAAAGAAAGAAAGAAAGAAAGAAAGGAAGGAAGGAAGGAAGGAAGGAAGGAAGGAAGGAAGAAAGAAAGAGAAAGAAGGCTACTTTCCCCTCTCCTAGTAATTACTAAATAGAAGTACATCCACAGTAGTTGGGGATAGAACAGTTCTCTATGTTGAGGTTTTGTATGGCTGAAGCTAGCAAATATATTGTGTGTGTTCTAACTGTGCTGTAAGTACTTGCTTGTAGCAGAAAGCATATTTCCTTAAAAAAATTGGCTTTCCTTTTAAAGGGCTAAGATAGATTAATCTGAATTTCTTATATGCATCTGCCCTACTCTATCTGGAAAGTACACTTTCCTTAAAATCATCTACTGTTCTGGTTCTCAAGGTCTTTCTGGTCCCATTTATGTGTAGATTTCTGAGCCTTGAAGAGTTATGATATAGACATCCAATTTAGGAATGAGCACTGTGAAGTCTCTTCATGTTGGCCAGTTGTTTGGGTTTGTAAATGTCATGTACTTCATGAAGTAGTGTCTCTGATAAGGGTTGATCAATCAGTATAACAATATGTCACTGATACCCATTTTATTCCTTTGTCAGTTTAGTAGTAAAGTAGTAGAAAATCTTCTTATAGATGCCATAGCATATCTAGCCTCCAGTTCTTAGTTTTATTTACAGAGTCATGTATGGTTTCTAGTTCATAGAGTAGGTCTTAAGTCTAATAAAAACATCTACATAACACTACAAATTTAATTAATTATTGAACTTCTTTTGGGGGCATTTTTTACATACCCTAGGTAGGTTCTCAGGTTTACAGAAATGTGAAGATTTTATTTCATGATTGGTTCAATTGTAGGCATTTCTGTAGGTAAAATATAAGAACAGTAGCCCTACTGATGGAAAGAAAAGTTTAAATGGAAGAATGAACTGTTTAGAAGTTAGTCAAATGAAGATTATTGTGATATAGAAGCTGAGGCTGAGAGTACATCTTAAAAAATAGTCAAATATTATAAATTTCAAGTAAAAATTGAAGCAGTTCTACTAGGAATGTAAGATGAGTTCAGAATAAAACTAAATAGTACTTCATGTAAGTGTTCAAACTGATTTTGCTCTTTCTCATTGAGATATCCGCTATTGCTATAGACATTAAAATGATTATTCAGATAAATTTCAGAGAAACTTTCATTATTTTCTCTTACTTTGCATTTTCCTATTTAGAAAATAAAGCAAGAACCCTTAAAATGAACACATATATTAACAAAAAACATGTAGGTTTGAAAAAATAGAAACTGCCTCTCCAAATTAACCAAAACACACTTTATACCTTCTAAGTTTTTTGTTTGTGACTGCATTGTAAAATAATTCTTGTACTCCAAATATTTAAAATTCAGGATAGCTAAAACTATTCTAAACAGTTAAGGACCTTCTGGGGGAATCAGTATCACAGACCTCAAGCATTACTCTAGAGCAATAGTGATAAAAACTGCATGGTATCAGTACAGTGACAGGCAGGTAGATCAATGGAATAGAACTGAAGACCAAGGAATGAACCCACACTCCTATGGTCACTTGATCTTTAACAAAGGAGCTAAACCCATCCAGTGGAAAAAGATAGCCTTTTCAACAAATGATGCTGGTTCAACTGGCAGCTAGCATGCAGAAGAATGCAAATCAACCCATTCTTACCCCCTTGTACTAAGCTCATGTCCAAGTGGATCAAGGACCTCCACATAAAACCAGACACACTGAAACTAATAGAAAAGAAACTGGGGAAGATCCTTGAACACATGGGCACCAGTGAAAATTTCCTATACAGAACACCAATAGCCTTTGCCATAAGATCAAGCATTGACAAACGGGACCTCATAAAATTACAAAGTTTCTGTAAGGCAAAGGATACTGTCAATAGGACAAAAGGACAATCAACAAACTGGGGAAAGATCTTTACCAACCCTACATCTGACAGAGGGCTTGTATCCAATATATACAAAGAATTCAAGAAGTTAGAAACCAGAGAACCAAATAAACCTATTAAAAATGGGATTCAGAGCTAAAAAAAAAATTCACCTGAGGAATAACAAATGGCTAAGAAGCACCTAAAGAAATGTTCAGCATCCTTAGTTATTAGGGAAATGTACATCAAAACAACCATGATATTTCACCTCACACCAGTCAGAATGGCTAAGTTTAAAAATTCAGGAGACAGAAGGTGTTGGCAAGGATATGGAGAAAGAATATTCCTCTACTGCTGGTTGGATTGCAAGCTGATACAACCACTCTGTAAACCAGTCTGGTGCTTCCTCAGAAAACTGGGCATGACACTTCTGGAGGACCGTGCTATACAACTCCTGGGCATATACCCAGAGGATTCTCCTGCATGCAATAAGGACATATGTTCCATTGTGTTCATAGCAGTCGATTTATAATAGCCAGAAGCTAGAAAAAAACCAAATGTCCCTCAACAAAGGAATGGATACAGAAAATGTGATATATATGCACAATGGATTAATATTCAGTCATTAAAAAAATTGAATTCATGAAATTCTTAGACAAATGGATGGAACTGGAGAATATCATCCTAAGTGAAGTAACCCAGTCAAAAATAGAATACTCATGGTATGCACTCACTGATAAGTGGATATTATCCTAGAAGCATGGAATACCAAAGACATAATCCACATATCAAATGATGCCCAAGAATGAGGAAGAACTAAGTATGGATCCTTGGATCCTTTATAGAAAGGGGAAGAAAATACCCACAGAAGGAAATACAAAGACAAAAGGTTGAGCAGTGTCTGAGGGAAAGACCATCCAGAGACTACCCCACCCAGGGATGCATCCTATATACAGTTACAAAACTCAGGTACTATTATGGATGCCCACAAGTGCTGGCTGACCTGAGCTGGATATAGCTACCATCTGGGAGGCTCTCCTAGTGCATAACAAATATAGACAGGGACATTCTCAGTCAACCATTGAACTGAGCACAGAGTCCCCAGTGTGGGAACTAGAGAAAGGACCCAATGAACTGAAGAGGTTTGCAGTGCCACAGGAGGAACAACAGTATGAGTCACCCAGTACAACCAGAGCTCCCAGGAACAAAACCATGAACCAAAGGCTACACATGGACTTACCCATGGCTTTGGACACATCGCCAGGAGAGGATGGTCTTGTTAGACACCAAGTGGAGGAGAGGCCCTTGGTCCTGGAAAGACTTGATGCTGTAGTATAGAGGAATACCAGGACAGGGAAGAGAGGGAGGATTGATTGGGGAAGGGGAGATGGCTTATGGGATTTTCGGGGGAGGGGGGAACCAGGAAAGGGGACAACATTTGAAATGTAAATAAAGAATATACCTAATAAATTAATAAAAAATTAAAATGAGTTAATAAATACTTTTGTCTTACAGAATGAAAATTTAAACTAATATATATTTATGCAAGAATAAAATCCAATATAATTAAATATGTGTCCCAGACAAGTAGGAAACCAAGAGTTTAAAGCAGCCCCGATAAGGTAATTGGCATACAAAATTTCTGATTGAACTGTATGCTTCAAGTAGATTTTGAAAGCTGTAAAATTCCACCGCATACTAATACTAAATATTTCCCCTGGAATGTCTGCGGCATCATCAAATTGAGATCTTTGGAAAGCTTCCAAAAGTCTCTTACAGCAGTACTTGTGCATAAAAGAGAAAACATACACAAATAAGAAAACTCAATTATTCATAGAAAATAAGTGACTTTTTTTTAGCATGTTCCATATCTCCATGACAATTTTTAGAATCAGAAAGTTGGAAAAACTTCATATTTCATCATTCATTTAATTCTTTTCTTCTTTTTTATTTTCTATATTCTTTGTTTACATTCCAAAGGCTTTCCCCTTTCCCACTTCCCCCCTCACCCTATGTCCCATAAGTCCTCTTCCCTCTGCCCATTCCCAAATCACCCCCCCCACACACACACACACCATTTCTCTGTTCTGGTACTCTCCTACAATACTGGATCCAGTCTTTTCGGGTCCAGGGTCCTCTCCTTCCTTCTTCTTGCGAATCTTTTCATTTGCTAATTGTGCCTTGAGTATTCAGAGCTTCTGGGCTAATTAATATCCACTTATCAGTGATGGCATTTTATGTGTATTCTTTTTTGTGTATTTATTTTTTATTTTTTGTGATTAAAAAATACAAATTAAAAACATTTAATTTTTATATTCATTTATAAGGAAGTTATATTATCTACCTTTATCTGAGTTGGTGTTTGTATGTATACATACATATGTATCCATATATGCATATATATATACATACATATATATATATATATATATATATATATAGGCATGTGTTAGCATTATGTGTTACAGTTTTTCGCAACTGATTTCTCCCTAAATTGTTATAGCTGCCAAAATTAATACCACCTTTCCCAGCTCCATTTAACATAAATAAGATATCAAAATTATAAAAGCATGGGTTAGTCCAGGCACTTTAGCAAATTTTCATTTTATTTCTATTGTTGAAAATAGTCTGCTTTCAAATCAAACAATATATTCTGATAACAATAATCCACCGTTCAACCGCTTCTATTTCTTTACCATCTCCTCTCCTAATTGGATCCATATTCTTTCTGTGCCTCATTAGAAAACAAACAAGCATCTAAACAATAATAAGAAAATAGAAAATTATTTTGTTTTTGTTCTCTTTAACAAATAGACCAGCATAGGAAAAAAATCAGAGAAAATCAGAGCAGTAAACCAAAAAGTACTAGAAATGAATACAAGAGTACGTATGTTTACATATAGAAAAACATGATAAAAACGCTATATGTGTGTGTGTGTGTGTCTGTGTGTATTTCCAACTACTTTGCAAATACACACACACACACACATATGGAACACAACATTATGATAAATAGGACACTCAAAGATGGCATTGAGTTCATATTGTATTGGTCATTTACCATATGAACCAGGGGCGTACCCTTAAGAGTGGTTTGGAGAAGGAGAGAGGGGATGGAAGGTGGGACTGTGTGTGGGACGGGGGGGACTGAGGCTGGGGCCAGGTATCAGAATGTAAATGAATGAATGAATGAATAAATAAATAAATAAATAAATAAATGGGAAAAAGAGTGCTTTGTTTATCCCAGTAAGATTTCCTTGCAAAATAGTAAGTTTTCATTTGAAAGTAGTTATCAATTGGAGCTAGCTTATGGGTTAGGGATGTGGACAATTATCTACTTTCAGCTCTAGGATGCCATATTGTACAAACTCATGCAGGCTCTTAAAATGCTATCACAGTATCTATGAGTTCATATGTGAATCATTCATGCTGCTTAGAAGGCTGTGCTTCCTAGATGATCTCTGGCTCCTCTGGATCTTATAATCTTTCTGTCTCCTTGTATACAGAGTTCCCTGAGTCCTGGGAAGAAAGGAATTTTTGTAGATTTCATTTAGCCCTGAATGTTCAAAAGTTTCTCACTCTCTGTACATTGTCCAGTTATGGGTCTGTATTTGTTCCTATCTACTGCAGGAGTAAGACTTTTTTGATGATGGTTGAGCATGAGACTGATCTTTGAGTATTGGAGGATGTCTTTAGGGATCACTTTATTGCTAGGTCATTTATTTAGGGATCTATTTTAGCAGAAATATTTGGATTCCCTCTAGAATGATGGCCTATCTCGTCTCAGGAGTTTAGTCACACAGCAGGCTCAGGTATTGTGGTCACCAGTTGTGGGTTTAAGGGGTAACGGCCCGTGTCCTACCCAGAGCTCGTGCCACTGGGCAAGGCAGATGTGGGTAGTTGGAATGTGCACATCCCTATAGAACCACCAGGGGGCGTGAGGCTCTGGTGGCCACAGGGCCCTGCTCTCGGTGTGGGAAAGGGAAGTCCTTGGGGTCTCAGTCTTAGGCATCCCAGATAAAACTGCTGGATGTCGCAGAAGAGCTGAGAACCAGATATTGGGGTCTCCAGGGGAGCTGGCTGGGTGGAGTTTGTGGGTCCTTGGGCCTTACTGAGGCTGAGAAGTCCTCATTCTTGGACACCATAGCCGACCCTGGATGTTGCAGAAGAGCTGAGAACTGCGTGGGAGCCCCAGGAATGGGCTCTGGCCCAGGGCCAAAGGGAAAGGGGCAGGGAAGCTCCGGCTAGGTAAGAGGCAGTCCATGGTTTTTGAGAGTTTATTGTAGAGAAGTAGAGAGAGGGAGAAAGTAGAGCAGTAGAGGCCAACCATGACCACATGGAGAGAGGGAGAAGGGAATGGGGAGAGGGAGCAAGGGGACAAGAGAAAGAACAAGAGAGTAAGAGAAGAGAGCAATTGAGTTAGAGAGAGGGAGGGGCCTAACAGCCCCTCTTATAGTGTGCTGGGCCTACATCACTGCTGCCAGGTAACCATGGAGATGGGCACACCAGGCTATTGCCAGGTGATTGTGGGGGTGAAGTCCAGACAGAATACTAGGGTCTTGAAGTGTTGTCCTATGTGACTGATGGCCATAGAATTATTGAGTTCAGGGTCTTGTGTCAGAAGCCTAGTGTCTGGAAGCATGGCCAATGGTCCATCCCTTGTAGAATTAATCTATAGGGTCTCCAGAAGTTAAACCTCACTCAGACAGAACACAGATTGCCTTTCAGAGTCCGGCAAGGTATGAGTTTTTTCTCAAGGAATGGTACTTAAATCCAGTTAGACAGTGGTTGGCTAATATAAAAGTAAATTTTATTCACCAGATGTAATTGTCCTCTGATGAATAAGATCACCTGTTCTTATTCTTTCTGAAATCTGGCTGGCTGTTTCAACTCAGCTGTTCTGGTTCAAAACTACTGTCCACACTGATTAATTCTAACTGGCTTCTCATGGCTTCTCATTGAATTGCTCTGCTTTGCCTCAAACTAACTATGGTAGTCTGTTTTAATCTTTTGTCTTTTCATTCTGTAGCTAGATATGCCTGTCTCTATAACACTGTCTCCGGTAAAACTGGCTCTCTTCTCTTCTCTTCTCTTCTCTTCTCTTCTCTTCTCTTCTCTTCTCTTCTCTTCTCTTCTCTTCTCTTCTCTCCTCTCCTCTCCTCTCCTCTCCTCTCCTCTCCTCTCCTCTCCTCTCCTCTCTCCTCTCCTCTCCTCTCCTCTCCCCTCCTTTCCTCTCTCCTCCCCTCCCTTCCCTCGTCTCTCTGTCTCTGTCTCTGTATTTGTCTCTGTCTCTCTCTCTCTGCGCTGCTCTCCTAAGTTGCCTCTTTCCTGTTTGTTCTTGTGAGTCGCATGTGTCCTATCTCTTACTAATTTTGTCAATTCTTTCTCTGGTTCATCACTTTGGCCTTCAATTAGATGTCACATTCAAACATGGCTGCTTCTTTCTAAAGATTAACCATACCATTTCCTCCAACCATTTGTCTTTTGTGGATTTCTCTAAGGGCTTTATTTACTTCTCACCTAAGGACCTCTATTATCTTCATAAAATTGTTTTTAAAGCTATTTTGTAATGATCAGCTATGCCAGAATATTTAGGAATTGTTGCAGTATGAGAACTAGACACTGGTGGTATCATATTTCCCTATCTTTTGTTGATTGTGTTTTTACACTGGCATCTAGGTATCTGGGTTTAGCATAATTATAGGTCTAGGTACCTATTTCTGAGATTGTTTTTATTGGATAAATGTTTGGTTCCTTGGTTTTTCTTTCTTCTTTGGTCTTCTGGTGTTTGTGGTCTGTATTTTTGTTGTACACTATGACCTCTGGTCCAGTAGGGGGTCTCAATCATGGTTTGAGATTGCATTTCTGGTGGCTAGCTTGGTCTTTGGTACAGAAAGGAGCTGGAGATAGTTTCTGCCCAAGTTGTGGTCTGGGACACAGTGATGAGGAATGAAGTAAGGTCTGGAGATATTGTGTGAGAGCACCGAGAGAGTGGAGGAAGTCTGAGGGTTGCCACATATCTGGAGTTCTTGCAGCTGATATGGTTTGTCTCTGGTCCATCAGGGAGTTACTACTTGTTTTAACCTATCTATTTTTCTTGCTGGCGTGGTGTACACTTGTTCTTCAAACTGTTATATCCTGAACCTGTTCTTCTAACTGACATTGCATGAGCAGTGGATATTCACCCACCGTGGAGACAGAGACACTACAGTGGAGGCTGGCAGTTGGCAGAATGGGTGTCAGTGGCTTGGGTCATTGGGATCTGACCTGAATCAAATTAGTGAATGCTTTTCAAAGGGAGGTGGTCCTCTTAACATTTATTCTTGGTGACATGACCTCAGGAATTTATTTACTCATCCAGTTTATTTGATGATCTATATGCTTGTTGTACCTTGATAGGTGCTTCCTTCTTTAGGTTAGGGACACTTTCTTAGGATTTTATTAAAAATATTTTCTGTGCTTTTGTCCTAGCTGTTTCTCCATCCTCTATTCTTATTATTAATAGATTACATATTTTCATGGTGTTCCTGTTCTGTGCCTAATTTTTTTTTTTTATTTTTTACATTGGACATTTTCTTTGACTGAGACCCCTATGTCTTCTATCTTGTCTTTTTGTCCAGTTCTAAATGTCTTTTTTAGTATATATGCTGCCGAAGTGAGCATTCTAAATGTATTTTTAAAAATTATTTTCTTTGTTTGTATTTCAAGTGTTATCCTGCTTCCCTGTCTCCCCTTGGTGAACTCCATATCATGTCTTAAATGCCTTGTCTTCAAAGATTCTCTCTTCCATCTCTTGAATTATCTTGCTGAGGCTTGACTCTGAGGTTCCTGGTTGAGTATCTAAGCTTTTTATTTTCACTTTTACCTCACTTTGATATATTTATTTATTTACCATCTTTATGTCATGAACTGTTTTCTTCATTTAATTCCAATACCTGTTTCAGTTTTCTGAGATTTCATTATTGAAATACTCTTTAACGAACTCTATAATACTCATAAAGGCTATTTTTAAGCTCTATTTTGTGCTTCAACTACATTGCATATTTCAGGGGCTACTGTAATAAGGTGGATGTAGTGGAGACCTAGTGTCCTGGTTGTTATTGATAGTTCTACAGTGGTGTCTAGGTATCCTGGTTTGAGATCATTGAAATTCTGATATCACCTTGTGTTTATCAAGTAGCTATTCTATTCCTGTTTCCGTTTCCTCTCTGTTTCTTAGGCTGGTGTGGTAGGTATGGGTTTCCTGTTAGGAAATGCTTCTGAGATCTCAGATTCTGCTAGGTGTGGCAACTAGAGTAATAGGTAGAAGGTGTTGGAATCAGCATCTGACTTTTATGTATGAGAATAACTAGAAGGGGTTATGAGAATGATGGGGTTCATGGGAGGGAAGAAAACCGGGTATGCCACCAAGATCTGCATAGTGCAAACGGAATGCAGGCAGGGAGGGAGAAGACACCAAAGAAGGTCACATATTACAGAGTTAGAGGTAAGACAAGAGAAATGGATTTGGAGGAGAGGAGGGAAAGGAAGACTACTTAGCTTCCTTACTATGTGTGACCAAGCAGTTCCAGGGAATTCTTGTAAATGTTGGCAGCTTTGAAAAAGGGATAAGGTTGTGAAGAAGACTGTAAGAGGTAATCTGCATGACCAACTACTAATGGGGTCAAAGAAGTCATTTTTCAATTATAAACTTTGCAATTGAGTGAAAACTTTCTGATTATTTTAATTCAAGGTTCAAAATTGTAAATCTATTGTATTCAAGACAGTGCATTCAGCATGAGGAATAATTCAGCACAAAGCAGTATTTCAGGATATCTTTAAAGATTGAAATACAACTTATGAAAATATATGTAAATGGATAGACAGACCAGACTCAACAATCTATCATATTATTCTCAATATTACTCCTTATTACTTAGTCCTTTTTGCCTTCACTGAACCTTTTAAAAGCTACTCAAGGTCATGGAAATGTGGATATGAGTAAACTTCTGGGGAAGAATAGCCCCATTTTGCTCTATACATTAGCTGTGAGCAATATATAATGGCTCTTGGTCAGTCTGAGCACAAAGAGAAGGCTTCCTTTCTTTCAAATACAAAGCTCAGGAGGCCATTAGAGCAGGGGTTGTAAGACCAGTATAATCAAAAGAGCACTGTGTTTCATGATGTTTTGTTTTCACATAGCATAAAATAACACATGTGATATGCGCATCTAATATGGAAGGGTCCAGGAGCCTTGGTCATAAAAACAAATAGAAACCCAGCAATATTTACTTGTTTCTCATGTCCATAGGACATTAATACAAGTGGATGACATGGATGTGGCAAATGTGTTCATTCCCAGTTCAAGGTCCCTTATCAGTTTTCATTTGTACTGACTTTATCCCATAGTTGGACAAATGGATGTTTTCATTTTAGCAGATTGATATTTATAAGACAAACTATGCCCTGAATGAAGTTAAAGGAGTTGAATGTTGTGTACATTATGCCTCTGAACTAAGTCACTTCTCAACTGTTTGATATTAAATCAAGGGTTAGCAAACTCTGTCCGTAAGACAAACTTTCAATTTAAACCCAAGAACTGAAGATTGCCATTGCATTTATAAATACTGAAAAATCTGCTTTTTATGAAACTTGAGAGATCAGATCAAATTCTAATTTTAATGTCCCTAAATAAAATATTATTGGGAAACAGTAAAACTTGTGTGGTCACATATTGTCTGTTTGATTTTTGTGTTACAAGAGCAGAGTTTGGTAACTATCAGGAGGCCTCATAGTTCACTTGACCTGCAATATGATTTTCTGATCATTTATAAAGAGTTTCACAATCTCTGTTATTATCTAAGATGGTTTTTTAAAAGGATAGGCTTTGTCCTGTTTTACTTTGTAGTTTCTATTGGTACTTTCTGAAATTGATGTTTACTTTTTGTGTTTCAGACATTAAAAAGTGATGAATGAAAGAATATGACCTTACTTCTAAGAAGACAAGAAATATTATCTTTTTTTTCTTTAAACAGAAGAAGCATATTGTCTCACATCTGTGGAAACAGAAAACCTGATCTATTGATGGGGTTAAAAGAGTTGATAAGGAAAGCTAACTTTCAGGCCCTTCATTTCTTGCCTTACAGTGACTTCTCAGGCAACTTATTGTGTCTTTTACAATTGTTCTTCTCACTGCATGTCTATTTCTTTGTCCACATGATCCAATTTCCATTCTTTATAAGTTCACAAATAATATTTGATTAGGGTCTATCCCAGTGATTCCATCAATACAAATACCTACTATAATTATCACACTTTTGTTACCATTCTTGTTGGCAGAGTGACCCTGCAAGCATGGAGCCTAACAGATTAAAGTCTCATGCAAGAGCCACCTTTATTCAGGGTAACCAACAATTTATATCCTGAGGCCTTCTGAAGGTTCAGCAAGATCATGAGCAAAGTTCATCCCACGTTTGGAAACAACCGAAAAACAAACGTAAACAACAATGTGTAATCTGAAGCAAACCTATTCCTCTTTAGTTACCAAAGAAGGGTAAAAAACACATTTCAAGAACAGATCAAAGTTATAGAAGAACAGAAGCTACAATCCCATTGTCTAGTTTACTTAGAGTTTTCTCACAAGCTATCAGAAATCTTTTCCCATGGGTTCATTCTTAGACCATGTTTCAAGAACTTGTACATGAAGTAAATTTTAAGGTGCTGCAGAATTATTGAAGCCTAATCTCAAGAATTATTGGCAACACAATTCAATAGTAACATCTGTGAGATAAACTTTGAAATTTCTAGGCATAGTCTATCCTTTTGGTTAATTTAACATAGTAGAATATTGTGAAAAGCAATTAGTATATACTGAGTACACATTTTAGGACATTTTGACTACCCTAAAAGAACATAAATATATGTACTGGTGTGGGAGATTAAGCCAATTTAGGATATTGTGCAATCTATGAAATATCTAAATCTCAACAGTCATTTCACCTTTTTCTTCTTTAAAATATAAAGTAGTAGGCTTCCTCATTGCATTTTAATATGCACTTGTCCGCTCTTGGTCCTTCGACACACCTCAGCTTTCCCCACAGCTCTCTGCTCCCATTCCTGCTTAGCCACTTCCACTCTAACTGTATGACCTTTTCGTTTTTCTTTCTCATGTTTTCTCACTACCAAATTATTTAACTGGTAATTTTCTATACTTGGGAAATATGCAGGTATCTAATTCAGAATATTGACTTGTAAGAAATGACCACATTGGTGGAATAGAAGTTAAGATGTCAGATTTCTACAAAGAGAAGTTGGTGAGATTTGAAATGCCATCACTTGTCCAGGTGCAAGATTCACAAAAACAACCAAGCACCATTTCCATCTTACTCTTGGAAGACGGTTCATTTCATCATATATTAAGCATCAGATAAAACCCTATAAACCATAAAGAAGGATGTTTTAGGCTGGTGTGAGAAGTCTAGTGCACCTTCATATGACATATAATGTGTGTGTCAATTTATTTTCTACACTTTTCTATTTTTCATGTGAAAGGAAGAAAAAAATTCCTCTTGATTCTGAACTTAGGTATCACAACTTTTGACTCAAGTCATGTCTAGCCTTCTGTTTCCATTATGTAAAGAAGTTAGATTAAAAGTTGAAAGCAAAAAAAAAAAAGGAGTTTAATTTCATGTGTTTCCAGTAGGAAGAGGAAATAAGAGATCCAGAGAAACTTCCAATGTGTAGTAAGACTTGCCACTGACTCAATGTTATCTGGGTTTTAATCTCATGATTAGTTTGACAAATAGAATTGTGTTAAATATCTTTTCTGGGGACAAGTTTCTTATCTACCTGGAACTTCCCTCTTTATATTAGATTCATGAAGAAGAGTTTTATTTTGGGAAGTTCTATTTTTTAATGGTCTGATGGTCAAATGGAGAGACAGTATTTTAAAGTAAAGAGACACTTTAAAATACTGTCATTTCTGCCAGTCTACTTATACTTTGTTGTAGGTAGGTGTATTTGTTAATGGCCTAGTGAGACTCTGTATGCTAAAAAGTTATTTTATGAGCCTTTGTGTGAAACAATCGGGTTACTTTTATATACTGAAGAAAGAAAATATTCTATTTAGCATATACAGTATTCTTGAATGTTTTCTGGGAAGATTCTTATTTTTTTCTCTCTAATAACCAATCAAGTTCTTAAAAGATGAACCAAATCTTTTAAGATTAGGTGTGATTCCTAATCGTGACTCTGAATGTTTCAACACTTTTGATTAAATGGAGATCTACTACTATGCAGTACTGAGTGAGACTCTTGGGACTAAGCATCTAACTTATAAAAATGTAGATTTAAAAAAATATTTATGATTTCTTACATAAAAAATGGATCATAATAACTTCTGTCTTATTTTTATACTCCATCACTCAAATTTCAAAGGCAAGTGCTATTATCTCATTTTCTCAGAGGAAGTAAATATTTTGGAATGGACACTTTTAAATGTTAGTCATTAGATTTCATAAGAATTTCACCTTTCTAATATTATTTGCTCATGTTTCTGGAAGCCAGACTGAACCCTCACTGTCTTCTCGGATGTTTCAAATGCTCCCATGTTTCCAGGGCCTTCATGATGCCAGAGTTTTGTAAATCTATGAATCAAGAGCCTCTATGCTGATAGTTTTTCAAAACTCCAAGTAAATAGGTTTTCAAATTAAATATTTACTGATAAAAATCCCTAAAGAAATTTATTTGAAATAATTCATTGTTAAGCATGTTTCTTTTCCATTTATTAAACATAAAAGCCAATCGGCATGCTAAAGAGAAGGCTATGCTCCTTATTTTTACATAAAACATAAACCTTGACTGAATATTTGGAATTAAAAGAAGTAGAACATGTTCATTTTTCAGAGTAAATTGATGGGTTGACTGTCAAATAATCAATGGCAATACCTGTTTTTAATAAACACACAGTGCAAAATGACAGGTACAGGTTTAGTAACATTTCAGAAATTGTTCAAAATCATGTCTGAATCTCCAAATTCATTTAAGATTTTTTATGAACCTCAGCAGAAAATTAAGGAGTGGTTTTAAAAATTAATTATTATCACATGGTTCAGGAGAAAGATAGGTGAATTTGAAACTTAAATGTAAAGGAACCATAGTAGGAAAATATTCAGTGTCCTTTCCCATAATTAAATTTCTATGCTTATAAAAGAGCAGGAAACTTCTTGTAAAGTTCTTAAAAATATAGTGGTTTCTAAGGTGTAATAAATAGTCTTTTGGTGTGAGACAACGTCTGTTTATGGGAATGTGTGCTCTCCAAAGTATGTACACCTTGTGTTCAGAATGACATGAACAGCAGAATTATGCAAGATAAAACAGGTTAACACTGCTACAAACACTTCAGATCTATTATACATTTACTTTTAAACACAGTTTTGGTTATAGCATAATTTCTTTATGCCTAGTTTTGGTGATGTCCACTTTCAGTTGCATGAGCCTTATGGCGTTACAACCCTCAGTAATGAAACTGTGGTCTCACCTGTCCCATCGCACTCCCTATTCTAGAGATAAATGACTCAATTGTTTCTCCTATACTTTTCTTTCAATTTCTAGTTTTAAATTCACTTTCCATGTAATATATATTTCCCCTCATTGTGCAACATGAATTATATTTAGCATTCAAACATTTCTATATAAGGACTCTGTTAAAACAGACTCCTTTAAATGATATTAAATCCTTCACTCTGTTGGTTTTCATAATGCCTTATCTTGATTTATATTATTCTAATGTTTCATATAAAGTGCTTTAAATAGCTACAGGTTCTTATCGAGTAATTATGCCTTGGGATTGAGACATTCCCTAATACAGGGAAGTGTGGATGCTTATAAAACTCACAAAAGTTTCTAAAGTCATAATATAATTAGAAGAAATCATAAAAAAGTTTTAAAATGCATTAGATAATTCTGCTTAACAGCCAAAAGATTATGGAAATAACTCCTGGGAAGAAAAGTTTTCTGTAGAGGGACACATCAATTATGGAGAAAATGTCAGTGATGCAGCTTTCCTGACTGACCATCAATGGTAAATGGGCTTTTGGTGCTATAGTAGCTTCTAAGTCATCCAGGTAAGTAACTCAATAGGCACATTGGTTCATCACTTTGGTAGACTTATTTATTGGGATCTGCCAATGGTACCCTTCCTGAGGTGAACAGACACCTCTTCGGTCTTCCAGGGAGAGGTTATACAGTAGTGCTGTCTTTCCATGTGATTTTGGACTTTACAAGAATGCTTTGTATTATGCTTTGTTATCAAATCATTCTCTGACAAAGCAGATCCTGACTGTGAGCAAAAATCCTTGAACTCTGTTTCTTCAGAGGTAACCCTTCCTCTGAGAATTTTATATATTAGTGAATCAATTATTTTCATGTTCTTTAATTATTTGTTGAATCCACTCATTTTTTCTACGTATTCTAAAATACTTAGAAATAATGTTACTAAATATAATTACTATAATTAGAATAATATCACTAAGATATAATAATAATAGTAAAATAATCTAGTAGTTGATTATTGCCACTCTGATTTAATCCTTAGTATTTTCTGAGATGTTTATGCCAAGATTAAGGACCTTCTTGCTTTCTAGTAAAATTTCCAGAGCAAGAAAGCAGAGAAAGTTGTAGCCAAGTACAAAAAGTAGATTAAAATGTAAAAACGGCTATAAATTCAAATAGAAGACCAGCCCAACACTGGTTTTCTATAGCTTCTTGTGTTAGTTTGGAAAGAGATTTTAATAAAAAAAAAGGGGGGAGTGCCAACTTTCATCATGCTTCTCTTATATATTTTAAATCACTTTATAACATTGATTTGTAGTAACTGCTTTACTGCTGATGTCAAATGAACTCTCAAATGGGTCCTGATGGGTTGCTTTATTTACTGTATTCCAGATGCATCATGATGCTCTTCTGCTTAGAAGTTACATAATTTATACAATCAAATTCAAGAAAGGTTTTTATAGGAACTCATTAAAATTCATTATATCAACATGTTGAATCATCATCTTTTTATTCTGAAACTTTGCCTTATTTTTCTTAATCTTGTTGTAGATTTGTCTATTTCATTAGACCTTAGGATAACCATAATTTAGCTGTGTAATTTCTACCAGTTATTTTAACTTAACTTCTTTCTAATATCATTTTTTGTTATTGTTTTCTTTTTTCCTCTTATCTCTATGAACTATTTTTGTTTGTTTAATTAATATGCATTCCAGCTTTTTTTTTTTTTTTTGGTTTTTCATGACAGGGTTTCTCTGTGTAGCCCTGGCTGTCCTGGAACTCACTCTGTAGACCAGGCTGGCTTCGAACTCAGAAATCTGCCTGCCTCTGCCTCCCCAGTGCTGGGATTACAGGCATGCACCACCATGCCCGGCGCATTCCAGCTTTTTAAATGGGATATTTAGATGTGAGTTTTGTTTTATCTTTAATTTGTATGGATTTTACCTTTCTTATCACAAGTAGGTAAGTTTCCAAATTTATTTATAAACAACACATTATTTTTATACTATGTCTGAAAATATGTCATATTCTTATTTTGTTCAGGTCTAGTTATTACTTGAGTTAAAATTTTACTTTTCATGTTTACATATTTTGATAATTTGATATTTTGTTTACTGGTATATATTTTGACAGTTTTCAAATAAATGGAGTTTCCCAGATATTTCTTTTGTGATTGCTTCCTAACAAATTATGTTATGTCCTCAGAATAATGACCTATTAGCTGTCTCAGAGTTTTGTATTGTCCAATCATAGGTTAGGTTTGTGTTTGAGAATTTGGCACCAAACACAGATTCTGAAAAATTTAAAGATTTTGGTGACTATACAAATGCATAATATTTTACTAATCATTTCTTTTTATAACATATAAATTGATATTATTAAGGCTCACATTTTAATATGAATTCCTTGTCATGTAATTGATTTCCTTCCCACTTCATGCCAGAAACACAAAGGAGCTAAATGTAATTTTGGCTTCTTTAAGCACTCTATAAGCCCTCTAATCTCAGAGGGGCCAATATATTTGAATACTCACAAACATATTTTAAATTTTTTCATTATGTAATAATAATTGTACAATTTGTTAATTACACAGCTATTTATTATAGATCTTAAGACACTTTATTTCAAAGATAGTTTATTTTTTTTTCTTTTTTTTTTTTTAGTTATTTTTATTTTCTATATTCTATGTTTACATTTCAAAGGCTTTCCCCTTTCCCAGTTCCCACCCACCATAGTTCCCATAGTTCTTCTCCCCCCCCCAACTATTCCCCAATCATTCCCCCTCCCCCCTCGGTTTCTTTACTAAACTGGATGCAATCTTTACATGCCCAAAGATAGTTTATTTTAATTTAAAACCAAAACTTTAAACAATAGAGCAAATATACTAGGAGGAAGGTGATGCCAGATTAGCATTGGTTGTGGAGAGGGCAGTAAAAAACAATTCTGGATTACTGACTAAGCATTGTGTCATCAAATTATAGAAAAAGAAAGAAAGAAAGAAAGAAAGAAAGAAAGAAAGAAAGAAAGAAAGAAGGGAAGGAAGGAAGAAAGGAAGAAAGAAACAAAGAAACAAACAAAGAAGGAAGGGAAGAAAGAAAAAGAAAGAAACAAAGAAAGAATCAAAGAAGGAAGGGAAGAAAGAAGGAAAGAAAAAGAAAGAAAGAAAGAAAGAAAGAAAGAAAGAAAGAAAGAAAGAAAGAAAAAGGAAAAATGGGAGGCAAGAAAGAAAGGAGGATGAAAGGAAAGAAGGAGAGGGGGAGGGTGGTAGAGACCAAAACTTTGCATACTATGATGGCCCTATATTGCTTTCCCGAATTCCACAACCATAGCTTACTCTGCCAACTCCATGACATGTTCTGAAGACTTTAATGAGAGAGTCTAAAGACGTAACTTTGGTAACAGTTTTATTTTGTTTTTAACTGAGCTTAGAAAAATCAAAGAAAATTGCCCCAACACCTTCTTGACATCCATTGTGTGCCTTACTGCCATATCAGGTTAGAGGATGTTAATTGTTCAAAAAGATGAAATGTGCTACACATGCATTTTCCCTCTCTATAAATACCAGTGCTGTAATTATGTGATCACAGTTTCATGACCCATTTTTATTCTAAGTGCTTCTCAAAGGCTCACCATTAGCATTGAGATTTAAGCTTCAGTCTTAGTAATTGGGGGCCAGACAGATCATAGTCATAGCTGGTTTTCCTTTATCATTAAGCAATATCTATCCATTTGTACAGTCCACTGTGTGGAAGGATTGGTTTATTTTTATAAGTTTTACTCCCTGTAGCCATTTGAATTTGTGACCACTAACCTAGGGCAAGTGGAGGCCATCAAATAAAATATAGCCTTTTTCCTCAGGTATTTTTGTGGTTTCAAGTGAACTTTATGGACCCACAGATTTGATATTTCCCTGCCTTATGTGTGGAGGTTCTCATACTTAAATGACCCCAAAATATTTCCTAAGCTGCTTCATTCTCAAATGTTTTGCATTGGATTGTTATTACATTCAGTTCAAAACTTCTTAAAAAGTGTTATTGTTTTCTATAGCACTTTCATTTACAATCTTTAGGGCAAAAAGAGCACATGGGGGGAAAGAGCTTGCAAAATAGACAGACCTCAGTAGGCAGAGAAGACTCAGTAAACATTTTCATCAAACTTCAAATACTAAAATGTGTGATCTGAACACTACATCTGATGAAGTGTGGTCAGGAACCCAGAGAAAATGGACACATCCTTATTTATAGTTTAGCAAAAACTCCCCTGGTCATGGAGTGTTCCAAGGAGTGAAGGGCTGTAAAGCTAAGGTATTCAGTACTGGAGACATTCCAGATTCTCACCCACAATGCAACTTCAGAAAATTATATGGACAAAGTGAAGTTTCTAATTTTTTAGAAGTATGATAAAGACATTACAAAATCTTCCAAATTTCTTTTATCAAATTGGACCAGGGCATCTAGTAAGGCTCTGCAGGCAGGGCACTAGGAGAGGGAAAAGCCTAATGATGCTACTGTGACATTATTATAATATTCTGAACATCAATATCTGGAAAGGTTAAAATGCCTCTATTACAACAAGGATTAGCAATGATCCCAAATATATCTTTTGTGAAACATGCTTTATTAAAACCTCTAACATTGTGAGGACTGTCTAAGAGACTCCAAAAATATATATACTCTTCTATAACCACCCTTGTGTATTTGTTTATGCCCCAGGGATTGAAAATAAGTCCCAGTTGCTAAAGAACAATATATGATTGCAACAATTTTGTTGCTACCCAAATAAGTAATTGTTACATGTATTCATTAACTTTTGCATTGCTATGATCAAATACATGACAAATGAAATTCCAAGAAGAAAGACTTCATCGGTTCACAGTTTGAGGGTACATTCTATCATCACAGAAGTCACAAAGCAGAGAGAAGAACACTAAGTCTCAACTTGAATTCACTTTTATTCAGTTCAGAATTCCAATCCATGGGATGGTACCATCCATATTCAGCATGCTTCTTTCTCATCAGTTAAAGTCAGTGGAAATACATTTATGAACATGCCTACAGGTGTTTTCATGTAAATTCTAAATCCAGTCAATTTGACAGTAGAGATAAAACATGACAATTCTTCTCCACCTAACATTCAAACACATTACTGAATTCCAATCATCACATTTTCCCCCTAATCCCTAAAGTCTCATTTTAACCTCAACCATCTAAATTTAAGTACATCCCTAATACACCCAAAACTTTATCAATATCAATAGTGTCAAAAAGTGTACATGCCTAGCTCTTCTCTGAGAATAAAACAAAACAAAATAAAACCTCATTATTATATGCTCTCATAATAATTAGAAAAACAAGTGATAGAATTCTAACTATAATGACACAGAACAAATATTCCCTTTACATTGTTGTTTGAATAAGAAGATTCATATATTTGAATTGTGTTCTTCATTTAATAGAGCTTTTGGGAAAGAATTAGGAGGTGTTATGGGGCTGACTTGAGGTATAAGCCTTTTGGTACTGTCAATTTGCTCTCTCTTCTCTGATTGAAGCTGGAGATGGGAACACTCATAATTGCAGATATGCCTCCCTCCACTCTAACATCATGGTATCTAGTCTCAGGAAGTAAGCCAATTGTGGACTTTCTTTTATACATTGCCTTGGTCATACTGTTTTATCACACCAATAAAAAGACAAACAATAAAGCTATCTTGATATTTTCTCTCCCAAGTAAATGGAAAGAAAGGAAGGAAGGAAGGAAGGAAGGAAGGAAGGAAGGAAGGAAGGAAAGAAGGAAGGAAAGAAGGAAGGAAGGAAGGAAGGAAGGAAGGAGAAAGAAAGGAAGTCAGACAAACAGAAATAAAGAAAGATAAAAGAAGGAAAAGGAGGGCTTGACTGCTCCTAAGAGGTTGAGGTTTTGTTTATAGATATATAAGAAGAAAGACAAGCAGAGGGAGAGGTAAAGGCAGAGGCATCTGGAAAAGTCTACAATGAACATGCCAAGCAGGTCATTTGAGAATCAGAAGGGGAGAGACTGGAGTCAAGAGGCCAGAAGAGGAAGAACCAAGAGCAGAGGCAAAGAGTCAAAGAGACCTAGAGGTTGGCATAGTCAAAATGACTGGGTTATAAGGAAACCAGAGAAGGGAGAAGTAAAGACCAGCCTAGTTTCTACATTGGAAAGTTCATGGTATGGGTTAGTTATGCCACATCCTAACATATTGAGAGGCTGGCTGAAAGTGTCTGCTTTGATATATTTTTTTCTATATTCTTTGTTCACATTCCAAAGGCTTTCCCCTTTCCCAGTTCCCCCCTCACCATATGTCCCATAAGTCCTCTTCCCCCTGCCCATTCCCCAATCATCCCCCCCACACTATTTCTCTGTTCGCGTACTCTCCTACAAAACTGGATCTAGTCTTTTCAGGACTGGGGTCCTCTCCTTCCTTCTTCTTGGGAATATTTTGATTTGCTAATTTTGCCTTGAGTATTCAGAGCTTCTGGGCTCATTAATATCCACTTATCAGTGATTGCATTTCATGTGTATTCTTTTGTGATTGGATTAACTCACTTGGGATGATATTTTCCAGATCCAACGATTTGCCTACAAATTGCATGAATTCATTATAAATTGCTGAGTAGTATTCCATTGTATAAGCATCACAATTAGCCTTTATCTCAGGTTTGTGACCTAACACAATAGTTTTTAATTCAGCCTCCCTCAAGTTCTTAGACAAAATGAAGCCAAGCTTTTTTTGACGTGTTTGTATGTTTGTTTGTTACATAATTCAACAACAGTGGTCTGTAGTCTAGTCTGATGGCTAGTTTTATACCAACTTGGCACAAGCTGGGTTATCTGTAAGAAGGAATCATAATTGAGTAAATACCTCCATTAGGTTGGCCTGCAGGCAAATCTGTTGGACATTTTTCAATTGATGATTGATGTAGAAGGGGCCAGGCCATTATTAGTGATGTAACTCCTGGGATGGCTCAAGGTACTGTAAAAAAGCTGGCAGAGGGTCAGCTCTAGGTTGCAGAGAGAAACCAGACGGATCCTGTTCCTTGGTTCCTGTGTCCAGAAGGCTCTGGGAAGGTCATTCTTGGCCAGGAATTGGAGGAAAAGTGGTGCTTTCACCCTTGCTTTCTGCTGTGTCAGCACTCCTGGGAACCAGCTCCCTCTCAGGGGATTTGGAAAAGAGACCACACAGCTTCTATACAAATAATCAACAAAATCAGGAGCTGGTTCTTTGAGAAAATGAACAAGATAGATAAATCCTTAGCCAGCCTAATTAGAGGGCACAGAGACAGTATCCAAAATTAGAAAACAAACAGGAGATATAACAACAGAAACAGAGGAAATTTAAAAAAAAAATCATCAGATCCAAGTACAAAACCTATACTCAACAAAACTGGAAAATCTAGAGGAAATGGACAATTTTCTTGACAATACTAGATACCAAAGTTAAATCAAAATCAGATAAAACATCTAAACAGTCCCATAAACGGAAAGAAATAGAAGCAGTCATTAAAAGTCTCCGAAAAAAGCCCAGAATTCTATCAGACCTTCAAAGAAGACCTAATACAAATAACATTCAAAATATTCAACAAAATAGAAATAGAAGGAAGCTAACCAATTCATTCTATGAAGCCACAGTTAGCTCATACCAAAACCACACAAAGACCCAACAAAGAAAGAGAACTTCAGGCCAATTTCCCTTATGAATATTTATGCAAAAATACTCAGTAAAATTCTCACAAACCAATTCCAAGACTACATCAAATGATCATTCACCACGATCAAGTTGACTTCATCCTAGGGAAGCAAGGATGGTTCAATATATGGAAATCCATCAATGTAATGCACTACATAACAAACTCAAAGGAAAAAAAAACACATGAACATTTTACTAGATGCTAAAAAAAGCATTTAACAAAATTCAACATCCTTTTATTATAAAAGCCTGGGAAAGATTAGGAAATCAAGGCCTATACATAAACATAGTAAAAGCAAGATACAGCAAACCAGTAACCGACATCAAACTAAATGGAGGGAAACTTGAATGAATTCCACTAAAATCAAGGACTAGATAATGCTGCTCCTCTCTCTCTCTCTCTCTCTCTCTCTCTCTCTCTCTCTCTCTCTGTGTGTGTGTGTGTGTGTGTGTGTGTGTGTGTGTGTGAGTGTGTGTGTGTGTGTGTGTGAGTGTGTGTATTTTCAATATAGTACTTGAAGTTCTAACTAGATCAATTAAACAACAAAAGGAGGTCAAAGGGATACAAATTGGACAGGAAGTTGTCAAACAATCACTTTGCAGATGGTATGATAATATACTAAAGTGGCCCCAAAAATTCTACCAGAGAACTACAGCTGATAATCAACTTCAGCAAAGTGGCTGGATATATAATTTACTCAAAAAAATCAGTAGCCTTACTTTATACAAAGAATGAAATGGCTGAGAAAGAAATTAGGGAAATGTGGTATATTTATACAATGGAGTACTACTCAGCAATTAAAAATAATGAACTCATGCAATTTGTAGGTAAATGGTTAGATCTGGAAAATATCATCCTAAGTGAGCTAACCCAATCACAAAAGAATACACATGAAATGCAATCACTGATAAGGGGATATTAATGAGCCCAGAAGCCCTAAATGCTCAAGGCACAATTAACAAGTCAAATGACTCCCAAGAAGAAGAAAGGAGAGGACCCTGGGTCTGTAAAGATTGGATCCAGTATTGTAGACCCAGAACAGAGAAATCGTGTGTGTGTGTGGGGGGGGAATGATTGGGGAATAGCTGCGGGGGAGAGGAATTATGGGACATATGGTGGGGGGAACTGGGAAAAGGGAAAGCCTTTGGAATGTAAACATAGAATATAGAAAATAAAAATTAAATTTAAAAAAAGGAAAAAAAAGAACTTCAAGTATTGAAAGAATGAAATTGAATAAGACCTCAGAAGATGGAAAGATTTCCCATGCTCATGGATTCATAGGGTTAATATAGTAAAAAATGGCCATCGTCCTGAAAGCAATCTACAAATTCAATGAAATCCCCATGAAAATTCCAACTTGATTCATCATAGAGTCATAAAGAGCAATTCTCAATTTCTTTTGGAATAACAAAAAATCCAGGATAACTATTCTCAACAATAAAAGAAATGGTGGACTCCCTATCCCTAAACTCAAGCTATACTACAGAGAAATAGTGATAAAAACTGCATGGTGTTGGTACAGAGATAGACAGGTAGATCAGTGAAATAGAACTGGAGACATAGAAATGAACCCACACAACTATGGTCACTTGCTTTATGACAAAGAAGATAAGACCATCCAGGGGAAAAAAACGATAGAATGTTCATCTAATGGTGCTGGTTCAACTGGT
Organism: Apodemus agrarius; assembly: GCA_964023405.1. Taxonomy (NCBI): domain Eukaryota; kingdom Metazoa; phylum Chordata; class Mammalia; order Rodentia; family Muridae; genus Apodemus; species Apodemus agrarius. Next base: position 83,929,040 of record OZ030009.1, read on the forward strand.
GGTCAGCATGTAGAAGAGTACAAATTGATCCATTCTTCTCTCCTTGTACAAAGCTCAAGTCCAAGTGGATCAAGGACCTCAACCTAAAAACAGATACACTGAAAGTAATAGAGGAGAAAGTGAAGAGAAGCCTCAAACACATGCACACAGGGGAAAATTTCTTGAGCAGAACTCCAAGGGCTTATGCTCTAAAGTCAAGAATCAATAAATGATACCTCATATAATTGCAAAGCTTCTATAAGGCAAAAGACACTATCAATAGAACATGATAGCAGTCAACAGATTGGGAAAATATCTTTACCAATCCTACATCCAATAGAGAGCTAATATCCAATATATACAAAGAACTCAAGAAGTTAGACTCCAGAGAACTAAATAACCTATGAAAAATTGTGTGCAGAGCTAAACAAAATTCTCAAATGAGGAATACTGGATGGCTAAGAAACACCTAAAGAAATGTTCAACATTCTTAAACATCAGGGAAATTCAAATCAAAACAACGCTGAGATTCCACCTCACACCAGTCAGAATGACTAAGATCAAAACTCAGAGGATAATAGATGCTAGTGAGGATGTGGAGAAAGAGAAACTATTTCTGGTGGGATTACAAGCTGGTACAACCATTCTAGAAATCAATCTGGCAGTTCCTCAGAAAACTAGACATAATACTACCTGAGGACCCAGTGACACAACTCCTGGGGATATACCCAGAAGGTGCTCCAACATGATATAAGGACACATGCTCCACTGTGTTCATAGCAGCCATGTTTATAATAGCCAGAACCTGGAAATAACCCAGATGTCCCTCAACAGAGGAATGGATACAGAAAATGTGGTACAATGGAGTACTACTTAGATGTTGAAAATAATGATTTCATGAAATTTTCAGGCAAATGGATAGATCTAGAAAATATCATCCTGAGTGAGATAACCAAAGATCACACACAGTATGTATTCACTGATGAGTGGATATTAGGCTAAGAGCATGCAATACCCATAATACCATGCACAGACCACATGAAGGTCAAGAAGAATGAAAACCAAAGAATGGATGCTTCAGTCCTACTTAGAAGGGGAAACAATATAATCAATGGAATTAGAGGGTGGGAGGGTCTTGGGAGGAAGAAAGGGGGGAAGGGAAAAGGGGGTAGAATCAAGTGTGGGAGGAGATAGAAGAGCTGTACAGAAGATTAGGAAATTGAACAGAGGTGTTCAGGGGGGATGCAGAACTGGAGGTAGCAACCAGAAAGCCCCAGATGCCAGGAAAGCAAGAGCCTCTGAGGACCCCTCTGGGATGACTGAAAAACCCCACAAAGAGAAGGGAGAACCTGTCAAGACCATATCCAGAAGTTAGGCATGGCCTCCTAGTTGAGGGATGGGGCTACCCACTCACCTCTGATTAAAAAAAAATTTAACCCAGAATTTTTCCTGTCTAAAGGAAATTCAGGGATAAAGAGTGGAGCAGAGATTGAGGGAAAGGCTATCCAAAGACTTCCCTACCTGGGGATACATCCCACATGCAGACACAAAACCCAGAAAGTATTGCTGTTGCCAAGAATTGCTTGCTGACTGTCCCTTGAGAAGCTCTCCCAGATTCTAACCAATAAATATATGGAAACTCTCAGCCAACCATCAGATTGAGCACAGGGACCCAATTGGAGGAGTTAAGGGAAGGACTAAAGGACCTGAAGGGGACTTATCTGGCATCAATGGGAGGGGAGGTCCTTAGTCCTGTGAAGGCTTGATGCAGCAGTGTAGAGGAAGGCTAGGGGAGTGTGGCAGGAGTGGTTGAGTTGGTGGGGGAACACCCTCATAGAATCAAGGTAAGAGGGATTGCATAGGGGGTATACAGAGGAGAAACAGGGAAAGGAAATAACATTTTAAATGTGAGCAAAAAAAATGCAGTTTAAATAAAAAAAGAAAGAAAGCTGACTGTGCAAGCTATGAAAAGAAAGACAGTAAGAAATAGTCCTCTATGGCCTTTGTTTCAGTTCCTGTCTCCAATATTTTACCTTGAGTTTGCCCAGACTTCTTTTGATGTTGAACTACAATCTGTAAGGATAAAATAAACCCTTTCCTAAAAAAAGTTGGTTTTGGTCATCGTGTTCTATTACATTTGTTAACAGAAACAATAGCTAAGACAATTTCCACTTGAGCCCATATTCCCTTCTGAAACATCATGAATGGGCCCACATTTGTTTCAACATTCTGATACCTCAAATGTCTATCACCCATTAAAACTGTGAATAAAACATTTTATTATTTTCCTAGGTTAAAGTACCATAGTCCTTGACCTTTCTGCAAATCAGCCCCATGGATCTGAGAACTACTGGGTTAGCTTCCTCACAGCAACAGCTTACATGGCCTAAGAACCTGAGCTATTGCTCATGTTTCCCATAGCAAGAACTAAAACTGGCTAAGCATCATAAGATCAAATTTACCTTAAAGTCAACCACACTTTGAGCACCAACTTTTGGTTAGTGACTTTTCTCATATCTAGACAAGATACTTGGAAAAAGTAATTTAAAGTAGTCAGGCTTTACTTTTAGCTCACAATTTTAGGGTACTTTCTATCATTACAGGAAGTCATAATGACAGAAGAATAAATTGAAGGTATCACTGTAGCAATGAGCAGAAATCAAAGAGATGAATTGCTGATATGTGTTTACTTTCCCCATTTTCTCAGCTTAGCTTCCTGTGCTGCTCATATTAAAGGTGGTTCTTCCCTCCACAGTTATATCTTTCTGGAAACATTCTTATAAACCCACCCTTAGGTTTTGATGATGTTGTTGTCATTCCAATCAAGTTGTCAATGAAAATTTATAATCAAATTGCCCATTTTCAAGTAATATCTTGAGGAAGTACCACACTATCCCCTGAGAGATTAATATAATAATATTTAAATTGTTTGAATTTTGATCCTTTGAAAACTTTGGACCATCTCCTGCAAGCAACACAAAGAACAAAGAGTGGTTGTTCTAAATGACAATTCATCTAGATGGTGGGAATTTTCTCTTTATCAGTCACACAGAAACAGCTTTACAGAGCAATTTATCTCTAGCCCTTAAAAAATATGCTGAGGCAATTCATCAACGACAAGAAAAGATTGGGATGAGTTGAATGTCCTATCACTTGCTTCTTGATGTGTCCATAGATTATTTATTACTTCAATAGCTTGGTGGAAGATTATGTCACATAAAATCACTTGACAGGTAAAAAGGAAATATTGCAGTGATCATTAAGATTACCCTAATAGTTAAGAATGAGCATAGATTATTAAAAAGTATTTCTGTTTCAATTTTAAGTTATCTTGTGATGCAAAATGAAAAGTAGAATATTGTCAATGTGTGTATCTCAGCCCTGGACTAATTGCTTTGGACAGAAACTATGTTTGGAGGTAACAATTTTACCTGGATATTTAAAAAGGGGTAAAATTTTGCTTCATTGATTTTATACTTGAAGTATGAAAGTTTGAGAATTGATTGTGTGCAAATATAAGAAATGAAGAGACATGAACGGCCCATATGCAGAGGAACAATTTGGGTATCAGAGCCCACATTTTGTGTGTCTCTTCATTTCTCTCCATAACTTGGCTTCACCATACACAGTTGTTGATCTCAAAGTGATTTAGTTTTTTATTATTTCCCTTACTGATACCATGTCATCTCACTCATCCTCTGTCTTTTATATTTGTTCCACTCTTAAAGACTTGTTTTTTTATTTGTTTGTTTGTTTTTACTTTGAATACAGTTTATCTTCCCTTGTAATAAAAGTGTCTCCAGATCTATTATGAATAGATGTGCTGCTAACTATTTTGATTGCACAAATATTCTCAAATGTTGAAACATTTATGATTTTGTTCCTAGGGGCTGCACTCACTGGTATTATGTCAACTTGATACAAACTAGAGTCATCAGAGAGGAGGGCACCTCAGTTCAGAAATACCTTCATGAGATTTAGCTGTACAGCAGTTTTCTCAATTAGTGGTCAATGGGGATGTCCCAACCCATTGTGGTTGGTCCCGTCCCTGGCCATGGGAAGCAGCCCAGTAAGCAGAATGCCTCCGCAGCCTCTGTATCAGCTCCTGCCTCTAAGATACTGCCATGAATAAATTCCTGACCTTTGGTGATAAACAATAATGGGGAAATATAAGATTGAATAAACCCTTTCCTCATCAACCTGTTTTGGGGTCATGGTGTTCTTTCAAAGCAATAGAAAACTTAACTAAGATAGGCATTATTCAAATGTATCGGCCCCTCTACTCATGGAGCCCATTTCAACCCAAGGCTATTATTCCAAATGATATATATTTTTAGTTGGTTATTGGGAGGATAACAACTGTGTCACCAGAACTATAAAGAATATAGTCAAATAAACTCGTTAACAGAACATCTTTACAAAGTAAAAATCAAATATTTCCACCACTTATTTGACATGAAATTGAATGCTCACATTACCACACACACACACACACACACACACACACACACACACATGTGTATAGCTACCCATGGAATGTCAAGTTACAGGAAAACTAGGCCCTTCTCCTATTGAGATTAAATAGGGCCACAAGTTGGGGGAAAAGTTCCCAAAGGGAGTCAACAAAGTCAGAAATAGCCTAATCCCACCCACTGTTAGGAATTCTGCATAAAGACAAAGCTACACACATGTTACACAAATGCAGAGGTTTTATATGTAAATGTATATGAATATATACATATATGTATATATATATTCCCTTACATTTTAATGCAAATTTTACATAGAACAACATAACATTGCCAGAGGAAAATATTAACAGTAAAAAATTAATAATTTTATTCTTAAAAGAAGTATTTTGGGACATTGTCTCTCCCCCTATTGTCCATTCCCTCACCCTGTTACTGGAAATGGCAAATCAGGCTGTGTATGCTTACTTCTTCTTTGTGCTGTAAATAGAGCACTTAACAAAAATCATTGCTTAGTGTTCTTTGTACTTCTTCTGAAAATGCTTCTGAAATGTCAATAAAATATTAAATGTGAACTAGCAGAAATTACTGCTAGGTAATAATTACATAATGCACAATAAAATGTGCTTGAGTTTCAAAAAGAATTTTCTGAGCACTTAGGTCCTATTTGTTAACAAGTGAAATTTAGAAAATGAAAAGAGAAAAATAGCCTGCATTTTATTATCAAAAGACATTATTTTATTAAAAATCAAGTAAGAGGATAAAATTGAAAAACTGACGACATAAATAGTAATACATTAATCCAGAGGAAAGCTATTAACATTTAATGTTATGTTTTATTTATATAACCCTCAATTATTAAACTTACCCCAAATTAATATTGAATGGCTGCATTATACCAATTTTCATGTATATGAAATAAGATCTACTTCATTTCTCCTCATTAATAACCCTTTAAAACTTGATCCTGTATTGGTAATGCTTTATTTTGTTTCTCTACCCATTGTTCTTTCTGTCCTTCCTCAGTGTTCTCTTGGCTGTCTGGCTGAAGTGACCACTGTCCGTGCTGAGTGACAGACTCACACAGGAGTGTTGTCTGCTCTCTTTCTATTTTTGTTGTTGTTGTTGTTCTTTCCAGTTTTCAACCTCAGGGAAAACTTAGATTTGCCTATTTTGAGCCTAATTCTAGACCAAGTCACTTCAGGAACTTAGGAAGAACATAATTTGCTATTATGAATACATAGGAAGGTTCAAGAACTCTTCCAACTGGGAAGACACAAGTTCCAGAGGTGTTAACTTACAGAAAAAATAAACCTAATTCATCTGTCATCATCCTAAAGCCAAAGAGCAGGCCCGGCATGATTTTTGACACGATTCACAGTACTTACTTGGCTGTTGATTGTCTTATAGGCAAAATTCTGATGCTTGTGGCACTGAACAATTTGAAATTCTACTTTTCAGGAATAAAAGATAAAATATATCCTTTTTATTTTTACCCTGTGGTAAATCTAAATAAAAATACAAAAGAAATGAATTTTAAATGTTGTTTTACTAAAAAACTTTTGTATACACTAAAATCCCAAATTTAGAATGTCTTATCTGAATGGTTCATATCATAATGGTATAACAAAACTATCTTCATTTTTAAGAGCAATACAGTTTTATCTGTTTCAAAAGACATACACATTAGCATTTATTTCTTGTTCATTTACTTGTTTCTTTTTATCTGTCTTTGTATTCAGACTTTAAGACAGCATCCCTTTCATTGGATAGTTATGGATTTCTAATATTCTCAAAGAGTTTATTGTTTATCTTAGTACTGTAGGAATGGGACATCTTCAACATACAGGGACTGAGAGTATTTCACAGATCTTATTGTTAACAAGATCCATCTTGTAATTTTTAAACATTAACTAATTTACTTATTTACTTTACATCCTAACTGTAGTTTCCCTTCCCACCTCTCCTCCCAGTGCTTTATCCCCACACCCCCTCCCAATCCATTTCTTCTCCCTTTTTCTTCAGAAAAGGGAAGTCTTCCTATGGGTATCAGCTACTCTTGGAATATCAAGTTACAGGACAACTAGGTTCTTCTCCTACTGAGGTTAAATATGGTAGCAAGTTGGGGAAAAGGGTCCCAAAGGGAGTCAACAAAGTCAGAGACAGCCTACTTCCGCTGTTAGAAATTCTATAGGAAGACAGACTACATGCCTGTTACATAAATGCAAATGTTCTTCAATCCCATGCATGCACTCTGGCTGTTCAATCTCGGTGAACCTATGGGCCCATGTTAATTCATTCTGTTGGTTTTCTTGTCTGTTCTCCCCCTCTTTCATGATATTTTTTTAAGCTCTGCCTGATGTGTGGGTTTCTTCGTGTGTTTTCATCAGTTGTTGGGTAAAGCGTCTATGCTAGGTTCCTGTCAGCAACTATATCAGAATATCATTAAGAATGTCAGGGGTGGACTCCCTCTCAGGGCATGGGTCTCAAGATGGACTAGTCATTGGATGGACATTCCCTCAAGCGTGGCTGCACCTTTACCCCTGCACATACTGTAGGCATGATAACATGTTTTGTGGCTATGTTGGTGTCCCAATTCCTCCACTGGAAGTTTTGCCTGGTTAAAGGAGATATTCAGTTCAAGCTCCATATCTCTCACTGCCGGGAGGCTTACCCAAGGTCACCCTCATAGACTCCTGGGACCTTCCATTCCTACACTTGTAGCTCATCAAAAACATGCTCCAATCCCCACTGAAATTGTCTCTCTAAGTACTCTCTCCCTCCATCCTTCTCCCAATTAATATCTCCTATTCTACTCTGCATATACTTCCTATGTCTATCCACACCACCACCCCCGCCATGTCTATTCTATTTTTCTTTCTCATTGAGAATCATACACCCTTCCCATTCTTTTTACTTGGGATCTTTGGCTCTATAAAACTCAGCAGTTTATCATGTACTTTATGACTAATATTCACTTACAAGTGAGTTCGAGTACATATGTTGAGTTTTCTGGATCTGGGTTAGCTCACTCAAATCTGCTTGCAAACTTCATGATGCCACTGTTTTTAATACCTAAGTAATATTCCATTGTGTAAATTTACCCCATATTTTTTAATCTATTCTTCTGTGGAAGGACAGCAAGATTGTTTCCAGTTTCCGGCTATTAGGAAAGAAAGAAATCTGCTATGAAGGTAGTTGAACAAGTATCCTTGTGGGATGGTGGAACGTCTTTTGGGTATATGAGTAGGAGTGGTATAGCTGGGTCTTGAGGTAGAACTGTTCCCAGTTAACTGAGAAACCACCAAACTTGTTGCCTGTGCCCTGGACTGCTCTCTGCCTGACCCTACCTAGTCTTGGGGGTTGGGGGTGAGTTGGCCCAGAGTCAAGGACACAGACTCTGGGAGCAGGTGTGAAATGCTGCTGCAAGCTCATCTGAGCACTGCTGCAAGCTCCTTTAATACCCTCCTCTCATGCCCCCTTTTTTTCTAAACAGAAGTTCCTGATTGGCTGGCATTGTTTGCACTAGCAATCCTTGGTTGCACAGGCAGTCCTCAGGTTCTTCTGAAGCTGCATGGCCTCCAGCATTTACTTAGAGGCAGCCCTGCAGGACCTACTGCATATCCACCCTTCTGTTTTTAGATTTTGAGAGCCTAGTGAGAGCCAGGGTGCCACTCCCTCGACATTGTTGACGCCATCTTGGAGGCTGGACAGACAGAAAAGACAAAGAAAACAGAAATGAGGTCCACGAGCTCACCTTCACAAGACCCATAACATGAAACAATAAGGGGCCAAATCACCGAAGAAGCAACAGAAGGGGGCACAGCAGCAGTACCTTGAAGAGAAGAACAGCAGATCAGGCAAAACCACAAGCACAGTCCTTGTAGAGAGAGGCAAAAAAACAAGTCCCTAGAAAAGGAGGTTCACAAGAAGCCACAAAACAAGTCCATTAATCACATTGGGTGCGAGATGTTGCGCATGCCCAAGACAGCTCTCCACATGACCCTACTGGTCTTGGGGGTTGAGGGCAAGTTGGTGCAGAATCAATGACAGAGAGTCCAGGACCAAGTGATAAATGCTGCAGCAAGCTCATCTGAGCACTGTTGAGAGCTCCTTTAATAACCTCCCCTTCCACTGGTCTCAAGAAAGATAAACAGTAGTTTCTGATTGGCTGGCATTATTTGCACTAGCAATAATTGGTTTATCAGGCAGTCCTCAATTGGTTCCTCCTGCAGGTGATGCTTCTGCAGCTGCATAGCACCACCCTCCCCAACATGTACATAGAGACATCCCTGCTGTTCGTGCTACACAAACTGATTTCCAAAGTACAAGTTTTCACTCTAACCATCAATGTGGGTATGTTTTGTGCCTCACTTTATAACTAGGTTATTTATTTATTTATTTATTTATTTATTTATTTATTGGCTTTTGATTTCTTGGTTTGCTTTTATGCATATATTGGGTATAAAAATATCCAAATTGGATACTCTCTGTCTGATGTAGGGTTGGTAAAGATCTCTATCCATTTCCTTGTCCTTTGGAAGGTGTTCCTTTCCTTATACAAACCTTTCAGTTTCATGAGGTCCCATTTATTAATGGTTGATCTTAGTGCATGCGCTGTTGTTATTCTGTTCAGGAAGTTGCCTTCTGTTCCAATGCACTTAAGAATAATCTCTACTCTTTCTTCTATCAGATTTAGTATATTCAGTTTTGTACTGAGGTCCTTGATCTACCTGGACTTGAGTTTTGAGCAGAGTGATTGGTATGGGCCTCTTTGCATTTTTTCTTTCAAGGTCTGTAAAGAATTGTGTTAGAATTTTGATAAAAATTGCATTATCGAGATTCTTTTGATAAAGGAACCATTTTCACTATGTCAATTCCATAGATCCATGAGCAAGGGAAAATTTTCCATCTTCTGATATCTTCCTTAATTTCTTTCTTCAAAGACTTGAAGTTCTTGTCATATAGGTCTTTCATTTGCTTAGTTAGAGTTAAACAAAAGTATTTTATATTATTTGTGAATACTGTAAAGAGCATTGTTTATCTAATTTCTTTCTCATTCAATTTATTGTTCACATGTAGAAGAGCTAATTTTTAAGCTAATTTTGTATCTGACCACTTTGCTGAAGTTTTTGTTTTTTTATCACATGTAGGAGTTTCCTAGTAGAATTTTGGGGGTTACTTATGTATACCATCATATTATCTATAAGTAGTAGTATTTTGATATTTTGTTTCCTAATTTTATATCCACTTGATTATTTTAGTTGTTTTAGTGCTGTGGCAAAAACTAAATACTATATTAAATGTATATGGAAAAGGTGTACAGCCAGGCAGTGGTGGTGCACGCCTGTAATCCCAGCACTTGGGAGGCAGAGGCAGGCAAATTTCTGAGTTCGAGGCCAGCCTGGTCTACAGAGTGAGTTCCCGGACAGCCGGGACTACACAGAGAAACCCTGTCTCGAAAATAAATAAATGAATGAATGAATGAATGAATGAATGAATGAATAAATAAATAAATAATTAAATAAATAAATAAATGGTGGACAGCTTTGTCTTGTCCCTGATTTTCTTCAATTTTATTTGATGTTGGCTACTGGCTTGATAAATATGGTCTTTATTATGTTTAAATATATGCCTTGTATCCCTGATCTCTCCAAGACTTTTATCATGAAGTGGGTGTTGAATAATGTCAAAGTTCTTTTCAGCACATCATGAGATTTTTTTCTTTCATTTGGTTTATATGGATTACATCGATGGGTTTTCATATGTTGAACCATCCCCACATCTCTAGGATGAAGCTTACTTGTTCTTGGTGGATGATGTTTTTAAAGAGACTTGGATTCTCTTTGTGAGTATTTTATTGAGGATTATTACATCAATGTTTATAGAAAAAATGTTCTAAATTCTATTGTGTGGTTTAGATATTAAGGTGACTGTGGCCTCATAGAAAGCATTTGGCAATATTCTTTCTGTTTCTATTTTGTGGGATAATATGGGGAAGTATTGGTATTAGCTTTTTAAAATATGGTTTTAGTTATGTATTAAAACCATTTTTACCTGTGATTTTTTTGGTTGGATACATTTTAATGAGGTTATATGTCTATTTAGGTTGTTTACCTGATCTTGATTAACTTTGGTAAGTGGTATTTATCAAGAAAATACGTCTTTTTTTGTTAAGATTTTCCAGTACTGCTGAGTACAGGTTTTGGAAGTAAGACCTAAAAATTATTTGGATATCCTCAGTGTGTGTTGTTATATGCTCCTTTTCATTTCTGATTTTGTTAATTTGGATATTTTTTCTCTGCCTTTTAGTTTGACTAAGGGTTTGTATATTGTGTTGATTTTTCTTAACATACCAGCTGTTGGCATTGTTGATTGTTTTTATTGTTCTCTTTGTTTCTAATTTATGGATTCCAGCACTGAATTTGATTATTTCCTGCAATCTACTCTTGAGTGTGTTTGCTTCTTTTTATTCTAGAGCTTTATAGGGTCTGTTATGTTATTAATAGGAGATCTCTTGAAGGAAATTCATGCTATGAACAATTCTCTTAACTTTTCTTTAATTGTGTTCCATGAGTTTGGGGACATTCTTCATTTATTTTCATTCAATTTTAGAAAGTCTTTTTTTTTTAGGGAGTATATTTTTTTTTAATTTTTATTTTCTATATTTTATGTTTACATTCCAAAGGCTTTCCCCTTTCCCAGTTCCACCCTCACTATGTCCCATAGTTCCTCTCCCCCCCAACTATTCCCCAATCATTTCCCCTCCCCCCACAGTTTCTCTACAAAACTGGATCCAATCTTTCCAGGCCCAGGGTCCTCTCCTTTCTTCTTGGGAATCATTTGACTTGCTAATTGTGCCTTGAGTATTTAGGGCTTCTGGGCTCATTAATATCCACTTATCAATGATTGCATTTCATGTGTATTCTTTTGTGATTGGGTTAGCTCACTCAGGATGATATTTTCCAGGTCTAACCATTTACCTACAAATTGCATGAATTCATTATTTTTAATTGCTGAGTAGTATTCCTTTGTATAAATATACCACATTTTCTGTATCCATTCCTCCTTTGAGGGATATTTGGGCTCCTTCCAAATTCTGGCTATTATAAACAAGGCTGCTATAAACATAGTAGAGCATGTGTCTTTATTGTATGCAGGGGAATCCCCTGGGTATATGCCCAGGAGTGGTATGCCAGGGTCCTCTGGAAGGGACATGCCCAATTTTCTGAGGAACCGCCACACTGATTTCCAGAGCAGTTTTACCATTTTGCAATCCCACCAACAGTGGAGGAGTGTTCCTCTTTCTCCACATCCTCGCCAGCATTTGTTGTCTCTTGAGTTTTTAATCTTAGCCATTCTGACTGGTGTGAGGTGGAATCTCAGGGTTGTTTTGATTTGCATTTCTCTGATGACTAATGATGTTGAACATCTCTTAAGGTGTTTCTCAGACATCCGAATTTCTTCTGGTGAAAATTCTTTGTTTAGCTCTGTACCCCATTTTTTGATAGGGTTATTTGGTTCTTTGGGGTCTAACTTCTTGAGTTCTTTGTATATATTGGATATTAGCCCTCTGTCGGATGTGGGGTTGGTGAAGATCTTTTCCCACTTTGTTGGTTGCTGTTTTGTCCTTCTGACAGTGTCCTTTGCCTTGCAGAAACTTTGTAATTTTATGAGGTCCCATTTGTCAATTCTTGATCTTAGAGCATAAGCTATTGGTGTTCTGTTCAGGAACTTTCCCCCTGTGCCTATGTCCTCCAGGGTCTTCTCAAGTTTCTTTCCTAATAGTTTCAGTGTGTCTGGTTTTATGTGGAGGTCCTTGATCCACTTGGAGTTGATCTTAGTGCAAGGAGATAAGAGTGGGTCAATTCGCATTCTTCTGCATGTTGACCTCCAGTTGAACCAGCACCATTTGTTGAAAAGACTATCTTTTTTCCACTGGATGGTTGTGGCTCCTTTATCAAAGATCAAGTGACCATAAGTCTGTGGGTTAATTTCTGGGTCTTCAATCCTATTCCATTGATCCACTTGCCTGTTGCTGTCAGTTTTTAACACAATTGCTCTGTAGTACTGTTTAAGGTCAGGGATATTGATTCCCCCAGAAGTCCTTTTATTGTTGAGAATATTTTTAGCTATCCTGGGTTTTTTGTTGCTCCAGATGAATTTGAGAATTGCTCTTTCTAGATATATAAAGAATTGAGTTGGGATTTTGATGGGGATTACATTGAATCTGTATATTGCTTTTGGTAAGATGGCCATTTTTACTATATTGATCCTGCCAATCCAGGAGCAAAATTTCTTCTTTATTTTTTCCATGAACTACTGATCATTGAATCAAGAGTTGATTCATTTCCATGAGTTTGTAAGCTTTCTATTGTTTCTGTTGTTCAAATACAGACTTAATCTGTGATGCTTTGATAAGATACAGGGGCTATTTCATTTTTTGTATCTGAAACCTGCTACAAAGTTACAAAACTGAGTATATTGTCAATTTTGGAGAAGGTTCTGAGAAGTACTGAGAAGGTATATTCTTTAATGTTTAAATTAAATATTCTATAGATATCTGTTGGGTCCTTTTGATTCACAACATCTGATATTTTTATTATTTCTTTATTTAGTTTCTTTCTGGATTACCTGCCCATTGATCAAGAGTGGAGCACTGAAGTCTCCCACTATTAATGGGTGTGGTTTGATGTGAGTTGCAAATTTTAGTAAAGTTTCTTTAACAAATATGGATGCCCTTGCACTTGGAACACATATATTTGTATTGGTTAATAATTAATAATTGTTACCACCTCGCCAGGCCTCTGCACCACTCCTTCTAAGTATCTGGTAAAGCATGACTCTTAAACTTAGTTAACCAAATATATGTATATAAAACTCCCAATTACATAATGCCATTTTACACTGATAAAGTATTATCCCAATATTTCTAACCTCTCCAAAACACCAGAAATACATCTGAAATCATCTGCATGTCTGCATCTTCTCCTCTGCTCTGCTCTTACCATCCACTGAGCTTCCTCTCTTTCTCCTCCCCTCACTTCTCTTAGCTCCTCCTCTGTCTCCCCCTCTCACTGCCTCCATGTGAATGGATAGGAAATATCTTGCAACATATATTCATATTTAAGACAACACTTGGGTGGTGTTTTCCTTTCAGAAGTATGAAATGTCCTTCCACATATCTTTCAAATAACTTTGGTTGGAAGTCTATTTTATTAGATACTAGAATGGTTACTCCAGCTTTCTTCTTGGTTTGCTTTGACTGAAAATTCTTTTTCAAGCCCTTTATTCTGAAATATTTGCTATCTTTGATGCTGAGATGTGTTTCTTTTCTTTTTTTATTAGATATTTTCTTCATTTAAATTTCAAATGTTATCCCCTTTCTTGTTTCTCCTCTGAAAACAACCTATCCCATCCCATCCCCTCTTCCCCCTGCTCACCAACTCACCCACTACCCCTTCCCTGTCCTGGTATTGCCCTATACTGGGGCATCAAGCTTTCTCAGGGCCAAGGGCTTCTCCTTCCTTTGATGTCCAACAAGTCCATCCTCTGCTACATATGCAGCTGGAGCCATGGGTCCCTCCATGTGTACTATTTCATTGGTAGTTTAGTCCCCAGAAGCTCTGGGGTTATTGGTTGGTTCATAATGTTGTTCCTCCTTGGGTCTGACAGCTCCTTTGATTCCTTGGGTCCTTTCTCTAGCTCCTCCTTTGGAGACCTTGTGCTCAGTCCAATGGTTGGATGGGACCCCCCACCTCTGTATTTGTCAGGTATGGACAGAGCCTCTCAGAAGACAGCTATATCAGACTCCTGTCAGCAAGCACTGGCAAGAACCCAGATGTCCCACAACAGAGAAATGGATACAGAAACTCTGGTATATCTACACAATGGAATACTTCTCAGCTATTAAAAACAATGAATTCATGAAATTCTTAGGCAAATGGATGAAACTAGGATATATCATCCTGAGTAAACTAACTTAGTCACAAAAGAACACACATGGTATGCATTCACTGATAAGTGGATATTAGCCCAGAATCTTGGAATAACCAGAATAACCAAGATTCAATTAGCAGACCAATTGAAGATCAAGAAGAAGGAAGAACAAAATATAGATATTTTGGTCCTTCTTAGAAGGGGGAACAAAACAGCGATGGGAGGAGATACATAGACAAAGTGTGGAGCAGAGACTGAAGGAAACACCATCCAGAGACTATCCCATCTGGGAATCCCCCCACCCCAAATACTGTCACCAAACACAGATGCTAATGTGAATGCAAACAAGCGCTTGCTGAGGTATATTTTTTATGTGCAATAAAATGATGGATCCTGTTTTCACACCTACTCTGTCAGTCTGTGTCTTTTTATTGAGGATTTGAGTCCATTAATGTTGAGAGATCTTAAAAGCCAATGATTGTTAATTTCTGTTATTTTAATGTTTTTTTTTTGTGTACGCGTGTGTTTGTGTGTATGTGTGTGTGTGCACATGCATGCGACATGTGTATGTGTGCTTCATTTCCTTTGGTTTACTGGTATGAAATTATTTATTTTCTTTTTTCATGGGTGTAATTAACCTTTGTGTGTTAGAAGTTTCTGTTTGGTGTCTTCTGTTCTGCTGGATTTGTGGGTAGATATTGTTTAAGTTTGGTTTTTATATGGAATATCTTCTTTTCTCCATATATGGTATTTAAATGTTTTGGTGGGTGTAGTAGTCTTGGCTTGCATCTGTGGTCACTGAGAAATGACAAGATATCTGCTTATATTCATTTTTCTATCTGGCTTTTAGTGTCTGCTGAGAAATCTGCTATAATTCTGATAGGTTTGACATTACATTTTGCTTGGATTTTCTCCTTTCATCTTTTAATAGTCTTTGTTTAGTTCTTTAAATTTAATGATTTGATTATTATGTGGCAGAAGAATTATCCTTTCTGGTCCAATCTCTTTGGTGTAATATAAGCTTTTGTATATTTATAGGCATCTCTTTATGTTTGAACATTTTTCTTCTATAATATTGTTGAAAAATATTTTCTGAATCTTGGAGCTGGGAATCTTCTTGTTCTATTACTATATTCTTAGGTTTGATCTATTCATAATATCCCAAATTTATTCAATATTTTTATCAGGGACTTTTTAGATATAACATTTTCTTTTATTTCTTTTCTTTCTTTTCTATTGAGATCATCTTCATTTACATTGCCAGTGGTAAAACCTTTCCCAATTTCCCCACTCCCCAAAGATCCACAACTCCTCCAACCCCCTGCCTCCTTGTATATGTCCCTCTACCTGACACATTCCCATCTCACCTACCTCAATTTCCCTTTGTTGGTGCATCTATTGAGCCTTAACCTGACCAAGGATCACTGTTCCCACGGACACCCAACAAGCCATTCCTCTGCTATATTTTTGACTGGAAGCATGTGTACCCCTTGGTTTATGGTTTAGTCCCTGGGAGTCCTGGGGCATCTGGGTGGCCAAAATCATTGTTCTTCCCATGGGGCTGTGAACCCCTTCAGCTCATCTGAACCACTCTCCAGCTCCTCCATTGGGGATCCCATGCCCAGTCCAACAGTTGGCTGCTAGCATCTGTCTCTGTATTTTTAAAGTTCAGCAGGGCCCCTTTGGAGACAACCATGGCATGCTCCTTTTGGTATACACTTCTTTTCATCCATAGTAGTGTTTGGGTTTGGTGACTGTTTATAGGATGAATCCCCCACATAGGGCAGTCTCTGGGTGGTCTTTACTTCAATCTCTGATCTACACTTTGTCTCCTTTATTGCTCCTGTGAGTATTTTGTTCCCTTTCTCAGATGAGGCAAAGCACCCTCACTTAAGTCCTCCTTCTTCTTGAGCTCCCTGTACTCTGTGAATTGTAACCTTTATATTTTGAGCTTTTGGGCTAACACCCACTTATTAGTGAGTGCATATCATGTGTGTTCTTTTGTGTTTGGGTTACCTCACTCAGGATAACACTTTCTAGTTGCACCCATTTACCTAAGAATTTCATGAATTTGTTGTTTTTAATAGCTGAATAGTACTCCATTATGTATATATACCACAGTTTCTTTATCCATTCCTCTATTGAAGGACATCTGGGTTCTTTCCAGCTTCCAGCTATTATAAATAATGCAGCTATGAACATAGTGGAGCATGTGTCCTTATTTCATGTAGGAGCATCTTCTGGGTATATGCCCAGGAGTGGTATAACTGTGTCCTCAGGTCTAATTTTCTGAGGAATTATTATTTGAGGAATGTCTATTTTTCTGAGGAAAAAATTATGTCTAATTTTCTGAGGAATTGCTAAACTGATTTACAAAGTGGTTTTACAAGTTTGCAATCCCACTAACAATGGAGAAGAGTTCCCTTTTCCCCACAACCTCTCGAGTGTCTGCTGTACCCTGAGTTTTTCAACTTAGCCATTCTGACTGGTGGAAGGTGAAATCTCAAAGTTGTTTAGATTTGTATTTCCCTAATAACTATGGATGCTCAATATTTCTTTAGGTGCTTTAGAGCTACTATTAATTTCCTCAGTTGAGAATTCCCTGTTTAGCTCTGTACCCCATTTTTAATAGGGTTATTTGACTCTCTGGAGGATAACTTCTTGAGTTCTTTGTATACATTGGATATTTGCCCTCTATCAGATGTAGGATTAGTAAAGATCTTTTCCCAATTTGTTGGTTGCCATTTTGTCGTATTGACCATGTCCTTTGCCTTACAGAATCTTTGAAGTTTTATAAGGTCCCATTTGTCAATTCTTGTTCTTAGAGCATAGACATTGGTGTTCTGTTCAGGAACTTTTCCCCTGTGCCCATGTGTTCAAGATTCATCCCCACTTTCTCCTCTATAAGGTTCAGTGTTTCTGGTTTTATGTGTGGGCAGCCTTTTCTGGTCCCCGTTTTTAGTGGGATTGCTTCAAGTTTCTCTCCGTTTAGCTTGATGTTGGCTACCACTTTGATGTATATTGCTTTCACTATGTTTAAGTAAGGGCTTTGGATTCCTGATCTCTCCAAGACTTTTACCATGAAGGGATGCTGAATTTTGTCAAAAGCCTTTTCAGCATCTAATGAAATGACCATGTGGTTTTCTTCCTTTGGCTTTTTTATGTAGTGGATTTCCATATACTGAACCATCCCTGCATCCCTGGGATGAAGCTTAGCTGATTGTGGTGACTTATAGTTTTGATGCATTCTTGGATTCGGTTGGCAAGGATTTTGTTCAATATTTTTGCATCAATTTTCATGAGGGAGATTGGTCTGAAGTTCTCATTCCTTGTTTGGTCTTTGGTTTAGATATAAGTGTTATTGTGACTTCATAGAATGAGTTGAGTAGTGTTCCTTGAGTTTCTATTTTGTGGACTAGTTTGAAGAATATCAGTCTTAGGTCTTCTTTGAAGATCTGATAGAATTCCCCACTAAACCCATCTGGTCCTGGGCTTTTTTTATTTGATGGGAGACTATTAATGACTGCTTCTATTTCCTCATGACTTATGGGACTATTTAGATGGTTTGTCTGATCCTGTTTTTTAACGTTGGCAACTGGTATGCATCTAGAAAGTTGTCCATTTCATCCAGATTTTCAAACATTGTTGAGTATAAACTCTTGTAGTAAGATCTAATGTTTTTTTTAATTTCCACAGTTTCTGTTATTATGTCTTCCTTTTATTTTTGATTTTACTAATTTGGATACTGTCTCTGTACCCTCAGGTTAGTCTGCCGAAGGGTTTAGCTATCTTGTTGATTTTTTTCAAAGAATCAGCTCCTTATTCTGTTGATTCTTTGTATTGTTCTTTTTGTTTCTGTTTGGTTGATTTTGGCCCTGAGTTTGATTATTTCCTGTCATCTACTCCTCTTGGGTATATTTGCTTCTTTTCATTCTAGAGCTTTCAAGCGTACTGTCAAGCTGATAGTGTAAGCTCTCTCCATTCTCTTTTTGGAGTCACTCAGAACTATGAGTTTTCCTCTTAGTACTGCTTTCATTGTGTCCCATAAATTTTGGTATGATGTTTCTTCATTTCCATTAATTTGTAAAAAGTCTGTCATTTCTTTCTTTATCTCTTCCTTGACTGAGCTATTGATGAGAAGAGCGTTGTTCAAAGTCCATGTGTACATGTGTTTTCCATTGTTTTTGTTTGAGCTTAAGACTAGCCTTAGGCCATGGTGATCTGATAAGGTACTTGGAATAATTTCTATATTTCTGTATCTGTTGAGACCTGTTTTGTGAACAATTATATGAGCAATTTTGGAGAAGGTAGCATGAGGTGCTGAGAAGAAGGTTTTTTTGTTTGTTTGTTTGTTTGTTTGTTTGGTTTGGTTTGTTTTGTTTTTTGCTTTAGGGTGGAATATTCTATAAATATCTGTTAGATCCATTTGGTCCATAACTTCAGTTAGTTTCATTGTATCTCTGTTTAGTTTCTGTTTCCATGATTTATCCATTGTTGAGAGTATGGTGTTGATATCTCCCACTATTATTTTGTAGGGTGCCTTGTGTGCTTTGAGATTTATTAAAGTTTCTTTTATGTATGTGGGTGCCCTTGCTTTCAGAGCATAAATGTTCTGAATTGAGATTTCATCTTGGTAGATTTTTCCTTTGACCAGTATGAAGTGTCTCTCTTCATCATTTTTTAACAACTTTTGGTTAAAAGTCAATTTTATCTGATCTAAGAATGGCCACTCCAGATTGTTTCTTGGGACCATTTGCTTAGAAAATTGTTTTCCAACCTTTGACTCTGAAATAGTAACTGCCTTTATCACTTAGGTTGTTTTATTGTATGAAGCAAAATTTTGGGTCCTGTTTACATATCCAATCTGTTAGTCTATGTCTTTTTATAGGGGAATTGTGACCATTGATATTAAGAGATATTAAGGAAAAGTGATTGTTGCTTACTGTTATCTTCTTAGTTAAAAGTGAAATTCTGGTTGTGTAGCTATCTTCTATTGGGTTTGTTGAAAGATTATCTTATTGCCTTTTCTATGGTGTGGTTTCCTGCCTTGTGTTGGTATTTTCCACCCATTATCCTTTGTAGAGCTGGATATGTGGAAAGATATTGTATAAATTTGCTTTTGTCATGGAATGTCTTATTTTCTCTATCTATGGTAATTAAAAGTTTGGCTGGGTATAGTAGTCTGGGCTGACATTTATGTTCTCTTAAGGTCTGTATGACATCTGCCCATGATCTTCTGGCTTTCATAGTCTCTGGTGAGAAGTCTGGTGTAATTCTGATAGGCCTGCCTTTATATGTTACTTGACCTTTTTGTTTTACTGCCTTTAATATTCTTTCTTTGTTTAGTGCTTTTGGTATTTTGATTATTATATGACGGAAGGAATTTCTGTTCTGGTCCAATCTGTTTAGACTTCTGTAGGCTTCTTTTATGTTCACAGGCATCTCTTTCATTAGGTTAGGGAAGTTTTCATCTATAATTTTGTTGAAGGTATTTACTAGGCTTTTAAGATGTAAATCCGCACTTTCTTGTATACCTATAATCCTTAGGTTTGGTCTTCTCATTGTGTTCTGGATTTGCTGGAAGTTTTAGGCTACAATCTTTGCATTTTGCATTTTCTTTGACTGTTGAGTCAATGTTTTCTATGGTACCTTCAGCACCTGAGATGCTTTCTTCTATCTCTTGTATTCTGTTGCTGATGCTTGGATCTATGACTCCTGAATACTTTCCAAGGTTTTCTATCTCCAGAGATGTCTCACTTTGTGATTTCTTTATTGTTTCTACTTCCATTTTTAGATCCTGGATAGCTTTGTTCAATTCCTTCACTTGCTTGTTTGTTTTTTTCCTGAAATTCTTTAAGGGATTTTTTTTGTGATTTCTGTTTAAGGGTTTCTACCTGTTGACCTATGTTCTCCTGTGTTTCTTTTAGGGATTTTTGTGATTTCTCTTTAAGGGCTTCTGCATATTGACACATGTCCTCCCATAATTTCCTATGGGATTTTTGTGTTGCCTTTTTAAGGGGTTCTACCTGTTGACCCATATTCTACAGTATTTCTTTAAGGGATTTTTGTGTTTCCTCTTTAAGGGCCTCTACTTGCTGATCCATATTCTCTTGTAATTCTTTAAGGGATTTTTGTGTTTCCTCTTTGAGGTCTTTTACCTGTTGCCCCATGTTCGCCTGTATTTCTTTAAGAGAGTTATTTATGTCCTTCTTGCTGGTCCTCCACCAGCAATATGAGATGTGATTTTAAATCTAGCTCTTGCTTTTCTGATGTGATGGA
This sequence comes from Apodemus agrarius, assembly GCA_964023405.1. Taxonomy (NCBI): domain Eukaryota; kingdom Metazoa; phylum Chordata; class Mammalia; order Rodentia; family Muridae; genus Apodemus; species Apodemus agrarius. Next base: position 83,949,706 of record OZ030009.1, read on the forward strand.
GTATCCAGATTTGCTATTGTGGGAGAACTGGGTTCTGGTGGTGCCATGTTGCCTTGTTTTTTGTTGGTAATGATCTTAGGTTTGCCTTTGGCCATCTCATTATCTTTGGTGTTAGCTGGTCTTGCTGTCTCTAACTTCTCTGTCCTGCAGGCCTGTGTTTCTGTACTCTTTGGATTCCCTTTCTCTGAAATGCCCTGCAGACATCTGGTTCTCCAGGAAGTATTAGGTGATGGGGTCTTTCCTGTAGTAGACTTGGCAAGGGTTGAATACCCTGCAGGCTGCTAGTTCTAGAATGTTCTGCTGATGCTGGTTCTCAAATGCCCTGCTGCTGCCGGTTCTCTAGAAAGTATCAGGAAGTAGGGTCTTCCCCGTGGTAGAAGTGGCTCAGGTCTACCACATCAGATGGAATGGGAAAGTGGCAGGGGAGGGCAGAGAGGTAGAAGGGACAGAAGGGGAGTGGTGAACTTGAGGCTACTGGATTGTGAGTCCCAGAGTGCCTCTGGACCTCTAGAAGGGGGAGCGTGGTTCTTACCAAATGCCCTGCTCCTTCCAGTTCTCTAGAAAGTATCAGGAAGTAGGATCCTCCCTTTGGCAGAAGTGGCTCGGTTCGAATGCCCTGCTTCTGCCAGCCCTCAAATGCCCTGCTCCTTCCAGTTTTATAGAAAGTATCACATATTTATTTTGTTTATCATACCTTAGACACCTAAGATCCTCTCTTCTATATCTTGTATTCTGTGTGCAATGCTTGTGTCTTGTTTGTAGTTTCTGTTCTCTTACCTAGGTTTTTCATCTTCATGATTCCCTCAGTTTCTGTTTTCTTTATTGCTTTGATTGCCATTTTCATGTCCGGAACAATTTTATTTGTTTTCCTCACCTGTTTGATTTTATTTTTATTTATTTATTTAAGGAACTTATTCATTTCTTTTTTAAGGCCTCTATCATTTCCATTATATTGGTTTTAAGGATTTTTTCTTGTGCTTCAGCTGTGCTGGGAAACCCAGGGCTTAAAAGAATATTGGGATCCTGGTGGTGGCATATTGCCTTAGCTGTTGGTTGTACCATTATATTGCCTCAAGCCATCTGAGTTTTGTGGCTATTATAGGTTTAGATGCTAATTTCTGAACTTATCTTTGATTATTGTCTTCTTGCATGTTTGTTTCTGTTTGAAGCTTCAGGTGCAATAGGGTATCTCCAGTGGGGTTTTTTGTTTGTTTGTTTTTGTTTTTGTTTTTGTTTTTGTTTTTTTTGTCATTTATGGAGTTTGAAATTTGAGGTGCTAAAGTTGTCCTTAGTGTACCCTGTGCAGTGTGGCCTAGGGTCTCTGGTCCCTGTGTGGCCTTGAGCAAGCAGGCTGGGCTTGGAATGGAATACAGGATATGTGGTTTAGTTTATTGCTCTCACATGTATTTTCTGGGGGAGGTGGCAGGGAATGGCTTAGGACGAGGTCTTACCTGGTATCCCTAGTACTGGCAGGTCTTCTGTAGAGAAGCCAGAGTTGTGGGGGTGGGAAATTCAGTGCAAGTTATATAGTACAATTTATCCCATTATGTAATTTGTGAGTCTCAGTAGGAAATAAAAATGTGGAACTTCTTGTTTAATCTACAAATTGAAATGTTCAAGTTTGGACTAAATGAAAAACTACAAATGTCAGTCAGTTAACTTTAGTCTTCATCAATCTATCTCTATTGTCACAACAAATTTACAGGGCAGGATGTTAAGTTCTGTTTTGATTTTAAGAATTCTTAAGAACTTTTTATGTATTCTTGGACAACTTAATACTGTGTGTGTGTGTGTATATATATATACACACACACTTATGTTTCATGAATGTATCCACATATAATTCTTCTTCATAACACTGCTTCATACTCCCCAAGACACCACTAACAATCCTATTCCCACCTTCATAATCCCTGTCAAATGAATAAGTTACTAATCAATTATAATTCACTGAATATAGTTAGTGCTCGCTACTGAAATGATGACTGATCTTCCTAGATTGACCTTCTGTAATTCCTGTACAGGCAACCACAACTGCTGTGAGTTTACAAGTATAATATCTATCTTATGTATTTTAGGCCGCACTTCACTGTACTCCACCTCATCCTGCATTTTTTCTATACCCATTGTTTTCTGAGATTTAGGGAAGGGGACAGGTGATACAAAAACACATTTGAGGCTAAGAACTCAACACTTCCTTATTCTCAGCATTTTGATGAGTTATAAGAATATTTACTTTAGTCTGCTGCAAAAAAAATTCCTAGCCAAGGTTCAGAGCAATACTAATCTATAGTCATAAGCTTCAATCTTTAGAAGACAGACAGTACTTCCAATTAAGCACAATAATAGTAGTCGGTTGCTCGATAGGGCCTATACTCTCCTAAGGTATGGCCTCTTGAACATATTAACAGTAAAAAGCACGAGTTCCTGCTTGTGGAACAAGTGTCCTAGTCAACCAGAAAGACATTGAATATCCCTATAATTTCATGCCAATTTTGTAGCAGTGGTCACATATACCCTGACATTTCACACATTAAAGTACTAAGGAAGCTAGCCAGCCATTGGGAGAAAACCTTTCAGATAAAACCAGCTAAATGTATCTATTTCTTTCAGCTAAGTATATTATGTATTCAGCAACATGGTCTTGTCATCTACAAGTAGTTCTTTTTAAGTAATGAATGCAACATCAAAATAAAAACAAATTTAACTATTCTAACACTTAAAGAATATATTATATATATTTTGTTTGTAAATAAGGAAATTAAACATGTCTGCTATGTTTAGAAATTATAAAATATTATGGCATTTGAAATACAAAATATTGACCTCTAAAATTACTGTTTTCATTTATACTTATAAAGAAAAACAAAAAATACTGTAAAGCTCGAGGCAGACATAATATCCTAATAAAATTATTACTATTAAGTAAGGACATTATATTTTGTTTTTTAATAACCCAAGGAAAAAGCAAAATTTCAAAAAGATAGTGCCTGAAATTCAGTAGTCTGCAGAGAAGCAACAATGCTTTTCAATTATGTCTTAAAAGAGACCTAGGAATTATGATGATCAGAGATACCTGACAGCAGGATTTTATCTACATGAGTAAATATTGAAATGCATAATCATATTTGAAGTTAGTAATCAGTTGTAACCTTGCATAGTACAAAGTAAGAACTGAATGCTATCTTACCTGATAGCTCATATCTCTAAACAGGCAGCAAAGGTATATACAGGGGAACTTAAGCTTGTTAACGGATATAAATTACACACGAAGTAACAGAACCACAATCCTCTGATAAGAGGAAGACCAAAATAATGCCAGAGGAAAAGGAGGGTTTCCAGGTCAAGGCTTCATGTTTTACAGCAAGCCTGCCTTTTTTATAGATTAATTGGAAAGCCCTCACTCTCTAGTATTCAGATAATGTGGAAGTCAGTTGTGTGAAAGTTCAGGGAAGTGGTGGAAGATGTCGCCAGGTGTCATTGATCCCATGATGCTCCCAGAATGTGAGCATCTGCTGTCAGAGTTGTAGGAATCAGGCTTGCAAGGAGTCTGTTACCACCACTGTAGAGAAGAAACATTTCTTTGGGACTCAGACTTCAAGAGACATAGTTGAAGGAGATTTTCTTTGATGGTTCTTTTATATTTAGGTCTGGGAATCAACATAAATACCAGTGATTTGTCTGCACAAAAGACATCCAACACTAATAGAAAAGTAACTGGGGAAGACGCTGGAGGACATGGGCACAGGGGGAAAGTTTCTGAACAGAACACCAATAGCTTATGCTCTAAGATCAAGAATTGACAAATGGGACCTCATAAAATTACAAAGTTTCTGTAAGGCAAAGGACACTGTCAAAGGACAAAACAGCAACCAACAAATTGGGAAAAGATCTTCACCAACCCCACATCCTACAGAGGGCTAATATCCAATATATAAATGAAAATTTTTATAGCTAGATTTTCTTATGACAAAGTTGACCACAAATTACACCAAGAGGTGTATTGGTATTTCCTAAAAATGATGCACATACTCCAAAGGACTTCAGTTCTATTTTGACAAACCCAATCATTTGTACCTCATTTCTCTTTATATTAAATTTAAGATGTGTTATCTAAATATAATTATCCTAAAGTATCCTTAAAGTGTATTTGTTTTATTTCCCTCTGAAGGAAATAACACAAATTATATTCACTCTTCCTTTCAAACCTAAACAAAGTGTCTACAAGAAACGAACTTAGGCATAGATAATGCAGTGATTGATTATGTACCTAAAATATAAGATATTTCACCATCATTAATGTCATTGTGCATGCCCCCTATAGCAAGCTGGTCCTCCATAACAAGAACTGATCATGAATGCCATGGGACTAAGAAAAACCTGGGAAACAGATTTACAGTTCCACAGAGTACCATTTATTGTGGGAATTTTACTTACAGAATCGTGGTTACAGATGCAGAAGTTCAAGTGTATCCCCAGAACCTGGGTCAGAAGGACAGATATATAGTTGGGACAAAAGTGAACCCATGCTTGATGGACTGACTTGGTTTATCTTAAGCTAATATCAAGACAGGTATATTTCTATTGTTGGAATCCAGAAGTGAAGTTCAAACAGGACTGCTTGTTTTATCTGCTTATCATTTGCTAGGAAACTGCAGGAAAAAGCACTGTGGGTTTACTGAGTGCGAACCACAGAAGATATGACTCAATCTGTCAAAAAATATGGTAATAAAAAGAAAAACTTAGCAGTTAATTTTTATAATTAGTCAAAGACAAGAAGAATGTCCTGGTTTGTTTTATGTTGCTGTAATAAAGTCCCCAACAAAAAGCAAATTATGGAAAGGGGTTAATCAAGACAGGAATTTCAAACTGCCAATTACATCATATCCATAGGAGAGAAACAAGTGCATACAAATTTTCTTGCTTGCTTGATTGACAGGTTAAGATCTGCCTAAGAAATGGCACTACTAACAGTGGAAAGGTCTTCTCCTACTAATTAATTTAATTAATATAATCCCCACAGGTGTGTCCAAAAGCCAAACTCATGAAGACTAAGGTTCTTTCCTGGTAATTCTAAGTTGTATAAAATTAACAAAAGTAACCATCACAATGAAAAAACACAGGGGATCAGGGAGAATCTTGTTCTTGTCATCATATAAATTCCATTCTAATTTAGAAATACCTCTTTCCTACAAATTAAAAAAGATTATTATTCTAGAGACAAGCACAGCAGACATTTGGTAAAAACATGGTTTAGTAATTAGAATTTAATTTGAAAAATTACAGGTTCCTTGTCAACTGAAAACTCTACTAATTTATGTGATACTAGAGTATTATATATCAGAACTTCCATAATCTCATGATTCTCAGACTCAAAAATTATGTAAATTGGATCCCAGAGAATTTTGAACATCCTTCTGAATAAAAATGAATCAAACCTGCATAACTAGATAAAGAATCTACTAGTATAACTAATGGAGAAATCCATGGATAAGCTACCATCCTAAGAACATAATAAAAGAAGAATTAGACCACTTTCTTCAGCTCTCTTTATCTCAAACCTCTTCTTAAATTGGGCATTATGATCCTAACCTGACTCAGGTCTGCTTGAACCAGATCACAAAACTGCAATGTGGATAATAAACAACACAAACTCCAGAATCAATCTAATTTTGTTTGTGTCCTACTACCATATCTTGGTAATTTTACATAGTGGTTCTACAAAAAGGCAGGGTAGGGGATGATAACATCTATTTATTGCATATTCCACACAACTATGGCCCTTTGAAATTCCTCATTCCTATTTACAACATAATTTAACAACGTTCTCCTCTTGGTTTGATATATCAAAGCTCTAGACATAATTAATACTGTGTATTACACATAAATATAAATCAAATAAGTATAAAGAGAAATTTCTGTAATGAAATCTTACACAGGATAAACTCTCTGTAAAATTCTTCTTTGTGTAGTAAGTGGTAGCTACTTCCAAAATTTAACATAGCAGCATAAGTGGTAATTTAGAGGATAGCATTTCATATGCATTTAAAGTAAAGAGAACATAACTTGCTCCTAAACTTATCATATTCAGTAATCCACAAACACCAGAAGAATATGGTATAAGCATCTTAACCTGAGTGTTTTTAGTGAGATACATTAAAGCATATCTAGAAAAGTAGTCTAAATAGATAACAGGTATTCTAGAATTTATTTAGTTTGTTACATAATGAGATACTCCTATATCTGAAAACTGAAAATTAATGAATACTTGAAATAACAACTTTTTCTTTTTTTTTAAATTAGGAGTCCATTCTCCAAACAAATATTAATAATAACAATAGCAGCAATAATATTAACGGATACTTCTTAAAATTCTTGGACATTCAGGCTTTTGAAACGTTAGCATTAGAAGATTGTTGAGTTAGATGATTTACACTTTTATGGAATTCTGTATCATTAGTAAGTAATCCCATGTTAATCTCATTTCTACCAGGAGTATTCTAGCAGGATTCTGTGATGCTTGCAGAAAGCATTCTAATAGGAAAACTCATCATAATAATGCAATTTAATAAAGTTAAGTAAATATTTGGACAAGATAAGAATATATTTTCAAATGCTGAATGCTTGTATCAATGGCAAGATGGATAATAATAAGTATTATTTAATATTAAAATGTGAACTTTCAATAATTTTTAATTCTGACTTTTTTTGCAATTCTTTCTTTAAAAAACTCCAAGAAATGGATGTTACCCCTCTGTTATCTGACCAATTTGCTTTCTTAACCACACTGAACTCATGAATAATTTTTGGTACAAATACATTTCATTGATATTTGCATAGATATAAATGATTTATATACTGGCATTGAAATTCAATAAGCCAAATTCAGTAAATTTGTTGAGTTGAACTACAATTACACATATATGTGACTTTGTATTCACAGGAGAATTGGCTGCAATGTATATAATTTTAGCTATTAATCTTTAAGTCAAATATCTATATTTTATATTAATTATTAAGTATCAAATGCTATAAATTATGCACATAAAAGCATAATATCTAAATCATTCGATTATAATATAATCTTTATGCTCTTAGAAAATGAACATTGTTATTGCACATTCATGGCCTGAGCAGAAATGAAAAACATATCATTCATAACTGACTTCATTGGAATTCTTAGGCTTTGGCTAAGTTAGAAGATCATTTTTTATATTTCTAAATATGTGTTCATTTTCAACTTTTGAAAAAATAAATATCACATAGTCAGATTAAAGAAGAATTGAGTAAAATTATATACCATGAATAAATTGTGCATATTCTTAAACTTCAGAGATATTTGTAGTTTCACAATTTAGGTATTCTCTTAATGTACTTTTTTGTAATTATCAGATGGTAACACCAAATAAATTTATGTTGAAAACTTAGCTTCATAGAATACTATAGAAAGATTAACAACACTTCACTAATACGTTGATAACTACAGGACTGAAAACAGCCTAGCAGTGAGTTATGCAGGCTATTGCTGCTGTTTACCACTTTATGTTCCCCAGCATCACTGCTTGAGAGCCTTGCAGCCAGAAAACACAGCCATGTAAAAATAGAGTCTGAAGGAAAGCCTTCTTTTTCTAGCAAAATGGAATGAAATATTACAGCACAAAGATACAAAGTTATTTTGACCACAACTACATATTACTGAGTAAGCAGCTTCAAAAGCAACCATTCCCTTCACAGACTATCAGGCATAAAGCAACTGGAGACAGAAAGCAGAGATGCCCTAATACCATCTCTGCAGTTCCAAGATAGACCCACTGTTCTCTCTCATTACAACTTTGGAACCAGGGCTAGGATGAGATTCAACATGCCTATGCCAAATATGAGACAATCTGCTTTCCTCCTCCAGCAGAGAGTATATTGAAAACTACACAATAGGATATCAATTTAACAGTATGCTAAATTTTTATATTAAGTGCTTTGCATAAGTATGAACAATTTCATTTGTTTAAAAAATCCAGCCATGCATAATAAAGGTTTAAATGTTTGAAGACTGAAGCCAAGAGTTGAAAAAATTCCAATTTCTGATTAGAGTATGGGTAGTAAGCATTCCAGTGGGACAGAGTAATCTATCAATCCTGTAGAATACTGGAAAACAACTTCTCCTTCTGAACATTGACCTGTAAAAGTGGCCATGATTGATAGTCTGAATTTAATTGGGTCACTGTCAGGAACAAGAGAACATTGAAACAGGAATATCTCAAAAATGCATCTTTGTTTTATAAACAAAATATTTTTTACTTTTAAAAATTAATTTTGCATAAAAAATATATCATTTGGAGCTCACAGTTCCATAGGATTACAATTTACAATGATCTTGTCAGAGAGCACAGCATTAGGCAATCATGGCATTGGAGTGGGAGCAAGAGGCAAGGAAAGAGAAAGGGAAAGACAGATAGACAGAGAGACTGAGACAGAGACAGTGAGAGACAAAGACCGAGACACAGACAGAATGATGTGAGCTTCTGAAACCTGAATGTCCATCCCCAATGACATGCAACATCCAACAAGTTCACACACTCTAATGCTTTCCAAACAGCTCCACCTTGGAGACTAAGTGTACTGGAGTTTTGATTTTTTTTAAATGGAAAGTAAGTTTTATTACATAATGCCGCTATCTGGTTTCTCTCTCTCTCTTTTTTTTTTATTTTCTATATTCTTTGTTTATATTTCCCCTTTCCAGATTCCTCCCTTCCAATAAGTCCCATAAGCCCTCTTGCCTCTGCCATTCTCCAATCAACCCCCTCCCATTTCTCTGTCCTGGTAATCTACTACATTTCTGTATCAAGCCTTTCCAGGACCAGGGCCCTCTCCTCTCTTCTTGGGAATCATTTGATATGTGAATTGTGTCTTCCGTATTCAGAGCTTCTGGGCTAATATCCACTTATAAGTGATTGCATTCCATATGTGTTTTTTTATGATTGGGTTACCTCTTTTAGGATGATATTTTCCATTTCCAACCATTTCCCTAAGAATGTCATGAATTCATTGCTTTTAATCACAGAGTAGTATTCCACTGTGTTAGTATACCACATTTTCTGTATCCATGCCTCCATTGAGGGACATCTGGATACTTTCTAGCTTCTGGTTATTATAAATAAGGCTGCTATGAACATAGTGGAGTATGTGTCCTTATTGCATGCTGGAGAATTCTCTGAGTATATGCCCAGAAGTGGTATGGCACGGTCCTCTGGAAGTGTCATGCTGAGGTTTCTGAGGAACCGTCAGATTGATTTCCAGAGTGGTACCAACTTACATTCCCACCAGCAGTGGAGAAGTGTTCATCTTTCTCCACATCCTCGCCAACACCTGCTATGTCCTGAGTTTTGATTTTAGCCATTCTAACTAGTGTGAGGTTAAATCTCAGCGTTGTTTGGATTTGCATTTCCTAATGACTAATGATGTTGAACAGCTTTTAAGGTGTTTCTAACCCATTTGATATTCCTTAGGTAAAAATTCTTTGTTTAGCTCTGTACCCCATTTTTAATAGGGTTATTTGGCTCTCTGGAGTCTAACTTCTTGAGTTCTTTGTATATATTGGATATTAGCCCTCTGTCAGATGTAGGTTTGGTGAAGGTATTTTCCCAATTTTTTGGCTGCCGTTTTGTCCAATTAATGGTGTCCTTTGCCTTACAGAAACTGTAATTTTATGAGGTGCCATTTTTCAGTTCTTGATCTTACATAAACAAACTCAAAGGAAAAAAACACATGGTCATTTCACTAGATGCTAAAAAAGCATTTGATAAAATTCGGCATCCTTTGATGCTAACAGTCTTGGAAAGAACAGGAATTCAAGGCCTATACCTAAACATAGTAAAAGCAATATACAGCAAGCTGGTAGCCAACAACAAACTAAATGAAGGAAACTTGAAGAAATCCCACTAAAATCATGAAATAGATAAGGCTGCCTCATCTTTCCATATTTTTTAAATATAGTAGTTGAAGTTCTAGCGAGAGCAATTAGACAACATAAGGAGGTCAAAGGGATACAAATTGGAAAGGAAGAAGTCAAACTATCACTATTTACAGATGACATAATAGATTATTTAAGTGACCCAAAAACTCCACCAGAGAACTCCTACAGCTGATAAACAACTTCAGTAAAGTGGCTGGTTATAAAATCAACTCAAGCAAATCATCCTTCCTATACTCAAAGGATAAGCAGGCTGAGAAAGAAATTAGGAAAATGACACCCCTCACAATAGCCACAAACATCATAAAATATCTTGGTGTGACTCTAACCAAACAAGTAAAAGATCTATATATTTTATATCCCAAATATTTTCATATTTACTTTCTTTTTTCCTTGGCTGAATATTCCAACACATCTATCTTGTCATCAATCCTTGATTTTTACTTCCAACTACCATATTGCTGAGGCTGTTGATATTCAGTTGATCATTGTATCCATGAGGCACTCCTTACAGCTTTTGGGTTGACCTACCAGATATTTTTTTCATTTCCATTATTTCAGGGATTTTTGTTGTTTCTTTAACATTTTCCTATTACTCAATTAGATGCTCATATATTGGATTAACTTTGCTATTTCATTCAGCTATTTGAGTTATATTAGAATTTCTTCAAGAGTTTTTGTTCCTTTTGATTTCTATAGACATAATCTAAATTATTCCTTGGGAATATACATGTAGATTTGTTCATAACTCACAATCATTGGTGATAGATTAAATATACAAGAAACAATTGCTTATCCATATATAAAGAATCAATTTAAAGGTTGAAATAAAGGATCATGCTTCTTAGAAAAAAGAATTTAGCTATTGCAGTAACAGAAACCATAGAAGATTCCTCTGCAAAATAATTTCTATGAGTTATCAAGGAGAGAAATTAAAAAATCAAAGGCCTTAAATATAAGAACAAAACCCTCCAACTTTCAAACATTGAAAGTTGTGCTTTATTGGATTTTGTATGATGGCTTAAATACAAGAAAGGAGCAGAAACTAGCATATGAGTATAGTGAGGTATTGCTTCATAGTCATCAACCTGAGATACAGATATAGATTGAATTATTTTTTAAAAATTCAGAGAACTTTTTTATATAATTATAATTAATATTTAACTAATTAATTAACTAGAATTAATTGTACATGTGAAACAAAAATTAAAGTTAAGTTAACCAAGTTCTTTCTTTCAAGGAAAAGTAAATTCAGAATAAACAAGATACAATTCACAGACCACATGAAGCTCAAATGAAAGAAAGATCAAAGTTTGGGTGCTTTGGTTTTTCTGAGAAAATGAACAAAATATTCACAGGAACAATTATGGAGATACTGTAGAGCAGAGACTGGAGAAAAGGTTATCGAGTGACTGTTCTACCTGGGGACTCACCCTATAAACAGTCACCAAACCCCAGCATTATTTTGGAGACAAGAAATGCTTGGTGAACGGAGCCTGATATGGCTGTCTACTGAGATGCCCTGCTAGAGCCATACAAATACAGAGGCAGATGCTAGCAGCCAACCATTTGGACTGAGTGCCGGGTCCCCAATGGAGAAATTAGAGAAAGGACTAAAGGGGTTGAAGGGGTTTGCAACCTCATGGAAAGAACAATATCTACCAACCAAACACCCCAGCTCTCAGGGACTAAGCTATCAACCAAGGGGTATACATGGCTTTAGCTACAATGGAAGAAGAGGTCCTTGGTCCTATGAAGGCTCGATAGTTGCTCCTGCATAGGGAAAATGAGGGAGTGTAGGTGGGAGTAGGTTGGGTGGAGGAACATCCTCATAGAATCAGTGGGACGAAGGATGGGTTAGGAGTTTTCTGGGAGAGAGAGAACCCTGGAAAAGGAATAACATTTGAAATGTAAGTAAAGAATATATTCAATAAAAGAAAAGAAAAGTAAATTCAGTACTGAGTTTTTTCATATTTAGTGTGTTAATCTAGGAAGGATAAGATTGGAAGATCACAATGACAGAAAATAAGAACAGAGATATTAAGTTCATAACATCAGCGCAATAATTAACAAATATTATCCAAAACAAAAAAGCCAATGAAATGAAAGGTTTTTCTTTCCAGGTGTCTTAGTCAGGGTTTTTATTCCTGCACAAACACCATGAAGCAAGTTGAGGAGGAAAGGGTTTATTTAGCTTATATTGCCAGGTTGCTGTTTCTCACTAAATGAAGTCAAGACTGGAAATCATGCAGGTAAGGAAACAGGAGCTGATGACCATGGAGGGATGTTTCTTACTGGCTTGCTTCCTCTAGCTTATTCAGCTTTCTCTCTTACAGAACTTAAGACTATCAGGCCAGAGATGGTATTAACCGCAAGGGGCCCTTCCCCATTGATCACTTATTGAGAAAATGCCTTACAGCTGAATCTCATGGAGGCATTTCCTCAATTGAAGCTCCTTTCTCTGTAGTAATTCCAGTTTGTGTCAAGACGACACAAAACCAGCCAGTACACATGGTAAGGAGAAATGCCAAACAGTTATCTAAACTATAAAGCCAGGATGTGGGGGTGAAGTGGGGGGAGAAGAAGTTAATACATTTTAGTAATAAAGGAATATATAATAAACAGCAATACAGTTGAAAAAAGCATTAGGACCTATCTAATTAGATTTTCCACTAAGTTGAAAATTATAAAAGATATTAATATGTCTTTGGATACCTGTCTTATCAGAGTAACCAGATATGATAAGCAACCTAAAACACTCTATAATAAACAAGACTTGAGATTTAAAAATATATTACTGAAGAAAAGCAGAATTTCTTTTAAGTCCATGAAGACCCTCATATAATTCATATTGCATCTTTATATTTTGCACAGTAGAGAAACCATTCTTGAACTTAAGTTTTTAAGGGTCTTTTCAATAGCCTTAATGACTGTCCTGAGGGTCATGTTGCTTACCATTGTGCTAAAAACAGTAGACACACCCTTGCCTCCTGGACTTGCACTGTCTCTGATTACCATGAAGTCATTAATCTTGGCAGAGGAGACATTCCCTGATAATCTTGACAAGGACACTATTTCCTGATAATCTTGTCAGGGAGAATATTTCACAAAGAAGAAATATAAAGTAATAAAAACTAGCATTACTCCCAGCAACTATCAGGTCCATGACCTAATGGCTCTGCTCAAAGTACAGGGATCAGTGTTATACTATTCTTCCACATGACTATGCATGACTTAGCACTTTTAGATATGTATATGACTCTATACATAAGAGACATCCAGAGACTAAACTTTTATCTGGGTCAGTGATAGCCTGTCACTAGTCCTAAGGAACTGAGATACCACAAATTGTATTCTAACCTTAACATATATGCCATGGTATGTGAATATCCACATACATGCCCACGAAATAAGTAAAATATAATAAAAATTAGAACAAAATTTTACATATGATAAAAACTAAGGAGATAACATACAAAATTAACATAAAAATGGTGAAGCCTTTCTGTATTAGAATAGCAAACAAGTTGAGAAAGAAATTAGAAAAACAATCCCAGTAATTGTTGATTTAAAAATACCTTATAATGAACCTCACCAAGGATAGGGAGACCCATATAAGAAAACTTAAAAAAAACAAAGAAAGAAATTGAGGAAACCACTAGAAGATGGAAAGTGGCCTCTTGTTCATGGATTAACATGAAGAATTAATATTGTGAAAATGGATATGTTAGCAAAGACAATACACATATTCAATGCAATCCCCACTAAAAATAACATACAAGTTTCAAAGAAACTGACAGAAATAATTTTAAATTTTCATAAGTAAACACAAAAGGCCTCAGATGGCCAAATCATCTGTGAGAAAAACTGTAATGCTGAACATTGATTTCAAGTTACATAGTAATTCACAAATGGAAATCAAGTATAGCACTAATACAAAACAGACAGGCAGATCAGTGGAATAAAATAGAATACACAAGTATCAATCTGCAAAATGCTAATACACATGGGAAGAAAGGTATTCTTTTCACTAAACATTGCTCTAAAAAAAAATAGCCATGTGAAACCTTCTCATGTATTATTCCCTACAAAAATCAACATCAATTTGATCATAGACCTTAATGTAAGGCTTGGAAAAGTAGGAGGAAAGTTGAAAACCACTACAAAATATGGGTGTGGACAAGGAATTTCTTAACAGCACTCAAGTTTTTCAAAAAATAATGCTAACCATTGGTAAATAAGACCGTGTGTAATTAAAACTTTTCTATATAGCTAAGGAAATATTTTATCAAGTGAAGATACAATAGATGGTAGAAAAATATGATCGAGGATTAATATGTAAATATATAAAGCACTCAAAAATTAAACAATCAGAAATAGTCAAAGAATGCAATCAATCAATTATGACATGAAAATTTCAAAAAGCTAAAGTACAAATGGCCAATAACATGAAAAAATGCCTAACCTGATTAGCCATCATAGAAATGCAAATGAAAACTACACTGAGAATTTTTTGTTTGTTTGTTTTTCGAGGCAGGGTTTCTCTGTGTAGCCCTGGCTGTCCCGGAACTCACTCTAGACCAGGCTGGCCTCAAACTCAGAAATCTGCCTGCCTCTGCCTCCCAAGTGCTGGGATTAAAGGCGTGTGCCATCACTGCCCGATGAGATTTTTTTTCTTACCCTAATAAAAACAGCATTCATTCAGAAAATAAACACATGACAGCAAGGAGGTGAACAAAATGAAGTCCTTCTGTACTGTTGGCAGAAATGCCAACTACTTCAGCCAATATGGAAGTCAGTATTGATACCAATTATTTCAGCCATTGTGGATGTCAACATGGAAGTTTGTTGAAATGTTAGAAATATGACTAGCATAAAACAAAGTTATTTTTATCCTGGGTATTTTTCCAAAGAATTCTAAATGAAAGAGATACTTAAACATCACTGTGTCTATCATATCACTGTTCACTATAGCTATGCTATGCAAGCAACCTAAGCATCTAATAACAGAGTAATGGATCAGAAAATGTGATGTAGAAATATTATTTTCAGGACAATGATTGCAACTGGACATAATGTTATGTAGATTAAGACAATTTTAGAAATTCAAGTGTTATGTTCTTTTTCTCTTATTTTCGATTCCCAAATTTTATGTAGACTATTGGCTAATAATGATTGTCAATTTAAAAGGATTTAGGAGACCTCTAGAAAATCTAAAAGATGCCTATGAGGTATTATTCATATTAGACTCTAAACATGCCTGTAGGAGATTATCTTTATGTTAGTTGAGGTAAAAAGACTTGCTTCCTCTAGGTAGCACTATTGCGTGGCTGAGATCCTGGGCTGGGAATAAAAGACAAAATGAGTTGAGCACATACATTAATTATTTTCTGCTTCTTCACAATGGATGCAATATGACTATCTATTTCAGTCTCTGGTGAATGTGACTTTTTCACCATTATTAAGGTGCTGTTAAAAGTATTTTGTCTTTTCAATGTATATAGTGATTAAAATAGGATCTTGCTACCACAAGTAGGGGGTCATTGCTTTGACAAGGCTGGCCATATAGTTCCTAGCCTGTTGTTTTAATTTCTTTTCTACATGCTATATGAGTTAGTTTCTGTTCATTGTTTATCATTTTGAAAAATTCTTGGGTTCTTTGAAAAGAGGAAACAAATTGTTTATGTAAGGATAATGAAGCTGGCATAGGCCCATTGGATCCCAGAGGATTTTGAATAGATTCTGAATCCAAGCACTCTACTTTTTACAGTATTGAATTTTCATTTTACTCTGATTTATGACTTATCCCTGGATCTTCCATCTTAGCATAATAACTGTGTAATTTATATTTATTTCACAAGATCCCATCATAAAGAAATTTTAGATTTTGGAGATACTCTGGATTTTAAAGTAACTGAACCTTTGAGACTGTAGGACTTTAAAAAATTATACCATGTTTTAAATTGTAATATTAATATGAGATCTTAGGTACAAAAATGGTATGGTTTAATAGTAATGTATTTGTGAGTTAGTTTGAAAACGGGTCATTTAACCTGTTTATTTTTTTAAATCTACTTGATACAAGATCTGGAAAGAGGGATCTCCAATTGAGAAAAATGCCTTTATCAGACTGTCCTGTGTGCAAGTCTATGAGGAAATTTTATCAGACTAATGTGGATGGTCTTAACCTTCTGGGGACAGTAGCAATCCTGTGCAAGTAGTCATAGGTGGTATGAGAAAGCAGGCTAAGGAAGTCCATAAGAAGCATTCTTTTATGGCCTCTACTTTGGTCTGCTTCCAGGTTCCTGTCTTGAGTCCCTATTCTGACTTCCCTAAATCTATGTGTTGAAATAAAGCCCCTTTTACCTGCAGTGCTTTTAGATATTGCCTCTGTCACAGCAATAGACACCTAATGATAAAATACTTTGACAAAATAATTTAAGGTAGAAAGGTTGTGTTTTAGCTCTAAGGTCAGATTTCAGTCGATTATGATGAAGTCAAAATATCATGAACTTGAAGACATTTAGTTATAAAACACACACACACACACACACACACACACACACAGAGAGAGAGAGAGAGAGAGAGAGAGAGAGAGAGAGAGAGAGAGATGAAATCAAGCCATCTGTTAGCTCACTTTTTCCATTTTATATAGACTGGCATGCCCAACAAAGAATGATGCCGAATTTCTTCTGGTGAAAATTCTTTGTTTAGCTCTGTACCCCATTTTTTGATAGGGTTATTTGGTTCTTTGGGGTCTAACTTCTTGAGTTCTTTGTATATATTGGATATTAGCCCTCTGTCGGATGTGGGGTTGGTAAAGATCATTTCCCACGTTGTTGGTTGCCGTTTTGTCCTTCTGACAGTGTCCTTTGCCTTACAGAAACTTTGTAATTTTATGAGGTCCCATTTGTCAATTCTTGATCTTAGAGCATAAGCTATTGGTGTTCTGTTCAGGAACTTTACCCCTGTGCCCATGTCCTCCAGGGTCTTCCCAAGTTTCTTTTCTAATAGTTTCAGTGTGTCTGGTTTTATGTGGATGTCCTTGATCCACTTGGAGTTGATCTTAGTACAAGGAGATAAGAGTGGGTCAATTCGCATTCTTCTGCATGTTGACCTCCAGTTGAGCCAGCACCATTTGTTGAAAAGGCTATCTTTTTTCCACCGGATGGTTGTGGCTCCTTTATCAAAGATCAAGTGACCATAAGTCTGTGGGTTCATTTCTGGGTCTTCAATCCTATTCCATTGATCTACCTGCCTGTTGCTGTACCAATACCATGCAGTTTTTAACACAATTGCTCTGTAGTACTGCTTGAGGTCAGGGATATTGATTCCCCCAGAAGTCCTTTTATTGTTGAGAATAGTTTTAGCTATCCTGGGTTTTTTGTTGCCCCAGATGAATTTGAGAATTGCTCTTTCTAGATCTATGAAGAATTGATTTGGGATTTTGATGGGGATTGCATTGAATCTGTAGATTGCTTTTGGCAAGATGGCCATTTTTACTATATTGATCCTGCCAATCCAGGAGCAAGAAATATTTTTCCATCTCCTGAGGTCTTCTTCGATTTCTTTCTTCAGGGACTTGAAGTTCCTGTCATCCAGAAGAAATATCTCTGAGAAAAACTGTAATGCTGAACATTGATTTCAAGTTACAAAGTAATTCACAAATGGAAATCAAGTATAGCACTAATACAAAACACACAGGCAGATCAGTGGAATAAAATAGAATACACAAGTATCAATCTGCAAAATGCTAATACACATGGGAAGAAAGGTATTCTTTTCACTAAGCATTGCTCTAAAAAAAATAGCCATGTGAAACCTTCTCATGTATTTTTCCCTACAAAAATCAACATCAATTTGATCATAGACCTTAATGTAAGGCTTGGAAAAGTAGGAGGAAAGTTGAAAATCACTACAAAATATGGGTGTGGACAAGGAATTTCTTAACAGCGCTCAAGTTTTTCAAAAAATAATGCTAACCATTGGTAAATAAGACTGTGTGTAATTAAAACTTTTCTATATAGCTAAGGAAATATTTTATCAAGTGAAGATACAATAGATAGTAGAAAAATATGATCAGGGATTAATATGTACAATGGAGTACTACTCAGCAATTAAAAATAATGAATTCATGCAATTTGTAGGTAAATGGTTAGATCTGGAAACTATCATCCTAAGTGAGCTAACCCAATCACAAAAGAATACACACGAAATGCAATCACTAATAAGTGGATATTAATGAGCCCAGAAGCCCTAAATACTCAAGGCACAATTAGCAAGTCAAATGACTCTCAAGAAGAAAAAAAGGAGAGGACCCTGGGCCTGTACAGATTGGATCCAGTATTGTAGACCCAGAACAGAGAAATCGTGGCGGGGGGAAAGAGTGGGGAATAGCATGGGGGGGGAGAGGAATTATGGGATATATGGTGGGGGGTAACTGGGAAAGGGGAAAGCCTTTGGAATGTAAACAAAGAATATAGAAAATAAAAAAAATCTCAAAAAAAAAAAAAAGAATGATGCCATCCACAATTTAGTGGCATTTAATGCAATATTGACAATTTATGTCTTATTAAGGGTTTTCTCACTATGAAGAGTCACCATGACCAAGGCAATTCTTATAAAGCACAACATGTAATTTGTGCTGGTTTATAATAGCAGACGTTCAGTCAATTATCATCATGGAGGAAAGCACTACAACAGGCAAGCAGACATAAAGATGGATCTTGATCACAGGGTATCCAGAAGAAAACTGGCTTCTGTATTGTACGAATAAACATAGGACCTCAAAGCCCACCCACACAGTGACATACTTTGTCCAACAAGACATACCCATTCTAAGAAGGACACACCTTCTAATAAAATCACTCCCTGTGGGGCAAGCACTCAAATACAAGATTCTAGAGGGGCTAAACTGATAAAACCAGCACAATCTCTCCAAGGTATTCCTGGAGGCCCAGTTTCCAGATAATTTTAGGTCATGTTCAATTAGCTGTAACCATCACAACTTTATAACTCTTTTGTACATAGAATGTAGAAGAGTTTTATATTTAAGTCTTTCAAAATCTTATTACAGTAGAAACAAGACAATATGGGTTATTCTGGGAGAAGCTTGGAGACATGAATGCAGGAAGAAATTTAGATAGTAGAGGTAGAATCAAGAAACCTATCAGGAGCTGGACCAATTAATATTTTAGACAAGAGTCTGACCTTATTCTGCCTATATCCTGAGAACAAGAGTAAAGTTAAATACAAAGGTTATGAAAATAATCTGTTTGGTATTGGATCCTTCAAGACAGAAAAACATTTGAGCTGGTGCTGCTAAAGCAGGTATAATTTTTAATGAGATGCATCCCCCTGAAGAAAAATTTCCTGAGTGTTATTGGAAAAGTAGTAAATATCCCGAGTATACACTCCACCCATTGGAAGCTCTATCTTGTGAAAATCCAAAAATTTTTAAAAAAAGTGTAAATTGCATGAAGTGAAGGCATCTATGGCTGGAGGACACAAGGCCACATCTCCCACTGGCAGAACTTGGCAATATTATCTTCATGGTACTGGTTTTGTAAGCATGGAAGATGAGAGTGTTACCTAAATTAGGGTTACTATTTTAGTGATAAAGGACCATGACCAAGAGCAGCTTGGGAGAAGATGGTTTATTTCAGCTTATAGTTCCAAAGCATAATCCATCACATTAACAAATTTTGGTACCAGAACAAACTATAGACTTGATATACTCTGAAAAATAGTTTCTGTGAACTAACCATGAATAACAATTCCAAGAAGTTTTTATACCAATGATGGTGGTCTCTTCTTAATTATAGCTGATTCTTCAGCCACCATTGACCAATGTCAATTGTCCTAATGAGGCAAAATTTCTATTTTGTGGAATACTTTGAAGAATATTGGTGTTAGGTCTTCCTTGAAGGTCTGATAGAACTCTGCACTAAAACCAACTGGTCCTGTGCTTTATTTGGTTGGAAGACTTTCAATGACCACTTCTATATCTTTAGGGGTTATGGGACTGTCTAAATGATCTATTTGATCCTATTTAATTTTGGTATTTGGTATCTGTTTAGGAAATTGTCCATTTCTCCCAGATTTTCCAGTTGTGTTGAGTATAGGCTTTTGTAGTAGGATCTGATGATTGTTTGAATTTCCTCGGTTTCTGTTCTTATCTCCCTTTTCATTTCTAATTTTGTTATTTTGGGTACTGATTCTGTGCCCCCTGGTTAGTCTGGCTAATGGTTTGTTTATCTTGTTGATTTTCTCAGAGAACCAGCTCCTGTTTTGTTGATTCTTGGTATGGTTCTTTTTGTTTCTACTTGATTGATTTCAGCCTTGAGGTTGATGATTTCCTGCCTTCTACTTCTCTTGGGTGTATTAGCTTCTTTCTGTTCTAAAGCTTTCAGGTGTGCTGTTAAGCTGCTAGTGCCCCAAATACAAGGGCACCTTCATTCATTAAAAAAAAACAACTTTACTAAAGCTCAAATCACACATTGCACCTAACACAACAATTATGGGAACTTCAACACTCCACTCTCCTCAGTGGACCGATGAGGAAAACAGAAAGTAAACAAGGACACAGTAAAACTAATTGAAGCTTTGGGCCAATGGATTTAACACATATATATAGAACATTTCATCCTAAAGCAAAACAATATACCTTTTTCTCAGCACCTCATGGTACCGTCTCTAAAATCGAACATATACTTGGTCACAAGATAGACTTCAACAGATATAAGAAGATTGAACTAATCCTGTGACTCCTATCAGAGCACTATGGAGTAAGAGTGGTTTTCAATAGCAACAAAAAACAACATAACTCCCACATACACACGGAAGCTGAACAATACTCTACTCAATGATACCTTGGTCAAGGAAGGAATAAAGAAAGAAATCAAAGACTTTTTAGAATTTAAAGAACATGAAGCCACAACATACCCAAATTTATGGGACACAATGAAAGCAATGCTAAGAGGAAAACTCACAGTCCTGAGTGCTTCCATAAAGAAACTGGAGAGAGCAAACATTAGCAGCTTAATGGCACACCTGAAAGCCCTGGAACAAAACGAAGTTAATTCACCCAGGAGGAGTAGAAGACAGAAAATCATCAAACTAAGGGCCAAAATCAATCAAGTAGATACAAAGAGAACCATAAAAGAATCAACAAAATCAGGAACTGGTTCTTTGAGAAATGAAAAGGGAGATATAACAACAGAAACTGAGGAAATTCAATACAGAAGAATGCAAATCAATCCATTCTTATCTCCTTGTACTAAGCTCAACTCCAAATGGGTCAAGGACCTCCACATAAAACCAGACACACAGAAACTAATAGAAAAGAAACTGGGGAAGAGCATTGAGCACCTGGGCTCAGGGGAAAAGTTCCTGAACAGAACACCAATAGCTTATGCTCTAAGATCAAGAATTGATGAATGGGACCTCATAAAATTACAAAGTTTCTGTAAGGCAAAGGACACTGTCAAAAGGACAAAACGGCAAGCAACAAATTGTAAAAAGATCTTCATTAACCCTATATCCAACAGAGGGCTAATGTCCAATATATACAAAGAACTCAAGAAGTTAGACCCCAAAGAACCAAATATGATTATTAAAAAATGGGGTACAGAGCTAAACAAAGAATTTTTACCTGAAGAACTTCAGATGGCTGAGAAGCGCCTTAAGAAATGTTCGGGAGCTGGGTGTGGTGTCATACGCCTGTAATCCCAGCACTTGGGAGGCAGAGGCAGGTGGATTTCTGAGTTCGAGGCCAGCCTGGTCTACAGAATGAGTTCCAGGACAGCCAGGGCTACACAGAGAAACCCTGTCTCGGAAAAAAAAAAGAAAAAAAAAAAAAACAAAGAAATGTTCAACATCATTAGTCATTAGGGAAATGCAAATCAAAACAACCCTGAGATTTCACCTCATACCAGTCAGAATGGCTAAGATTAAAAACTCAGGAGACAGCAGGTGTTGGGGAGGATGTGGAGAAAGAGGAACACTCCTCCACTGCTGGTAAGATGACAAACTGGTACAACCTCTCTGGAAATCAGTCTGGTGGTTCCTCAGAAAACTGGGCATGACACTTCTGGAAGACCCTGCTATACCACTCCTGGGCATATACATAGAGGATTCCCTGGCATGCAATAAGGATACTTGCTCTACTGTGTTCATATCCGCCTTATTTTATAATAGCAAGAATCTGGAAAGAACCCAGATGTCCCTCGGTGGAGGAATGAATACAAAAAATATGGTATATTTACACAATGGAATACTACTTAGCAATTAAAAACAATGAATTCATGAAATTCTTAGGCAAATGGTTGGAACTGGAAAATATCATCCTAAGTGAGGTAACTCATTCACAAAAAAACACACATTTGTTAGAATGCAGTCACTGATGAGTGGATATTAGCCCAGAAGTTCAGAATACTCAAAACACAACCCTCATATCAAATCATTCCCAAGAAGAAGGAAGGAAAGCCCCTGGTCCTGGAAAGGCTTGATGCAGCATTGTAGGGGATTGCCAAGACAGAGAAGTGGGAGGGAGTTGATTGGGGAACTGGCAGAGGAAAGAGGACTTATGGGACTTTTGCAAAGGGGGGAACCGGGAAAGGGAAAATCATTTGGAATGTAAACAAAGAATATAGGGGGAAAAAAGACAAAAGTTTCACTTTTATGGTTCTTCATTCCAAATATTGAACATCTTCCATCTTCTCTTAAAAGTACTCTAAAACTTCCCTCTGAAACATCACAACAGGCCTCAATTTTCTGCAGTGTTCACAACATTATTTAATTTTGCACAAAATGGAGCAATGAACTCTGAACACTCAAAGACTTTTCTAGCCTCAAATTCCAAACACCTGCAATCGTCCCACAAATAAACTGGACAGGTGTATACCAGTAATAATACACTCTCTGTACCAGTTTCCCTGTAGAGAGGTCCTGGTAGTCAATTGTGTCAAACTGTGAGTGTGCGGGCAAAGTAGCAACGCAATGCTGGAGCTTGGAGATGTTCACAAAAGAAATTTTTTGACAAAGACTAGAGCCCAGCCTAAGAGAGGATATATGTGTTGTGTTTAGCAGATTTAGAAGGGTAAGAACATGATGTAGTTGGAGCCCAACAAATTTTATCACAAGGCCCAGAAATGGATATGGAAGTTTCTCTCCTGCTTGACTTTGATTGTCCTTTGGTCCAATCATTCCTTGCTATACTTAGATTTTTCCACACCAGAATGGGAAGGTTTGTTCTATGACATTGTATTTGTCAAGTTGTAACCTGTTCTTAATTTTGCAAATGTTTACTCTTAAGAAATTATTTTGAATTCCACAAATGTGGACTTCAGGTTTATAAACTTCAAACCATTAAAAACTATGGGAACATTTGAAGCTGGATTACATTTTTCATTATAAAATGAGCAATAGGCTTTGGCCATAAAGGCTAGAAGGTTATAACTTCATTGTATTAGGGTAGCAAGATGACCGGGGGTTAACATGTGATTCTTAATAGTGATTATCAGCTTAACAGGGTTTAGAATCAGATAGGAAGACTAAACTGTGAGAAATAATTTTGATTAGGTTAATTAAAATAGGAACCTGGACTGTTTTCTAGACTGTATATAAAAAAAGAAAGTGTAAAAAAAATGAATAGAATCTTAAAAGGACCAGTAAGCAAGATGTCACAACTGGCACTTAGTGCTTGCCACTAAAACTAAGGATTAATAATTCATCTCCACAGAGCAGATGGGAAGAAGGGAAGCCAATTCTGCAACCTGTCCTCTGACCAAATCCATCCACATACAAGTACTGACAAGGAGGTGGAAAGAATAGAGCCCTTCTCTACTGTTGGTAGGGATGTTAACTACTTCATCCACTATAGAACTCAGCATGAATGTTTGCCAAAATATTAGACATGTACCCACACAAATGGGGGAGTACACATACATGAAAAATAAATAGATAAATAAATGTTGATAAATAGATAAATAAAATGAAATGAAAAGGGAGAGAGTAAGTTGCCTGATTCCATTTCCTGCAGAGATGATGGTGATGGAATCTTATCTGAAACTGAATAAACCTTTAATTCTATAAGTTGTGTTGATGATAGTATATTATCACAGCAACAGAAAAGAAACTAAAACAACCATATTGTATAAAGATGTCTTTTCATCTTAATTGGTAAGAAAGAATTCTAAATTCAAAATATGTTTTTGGCATAAGTATACAAACTTTTAAAACATGGTCTACAGTATGATCATTGTGAACTGCATTACATTCTTAATTATTAATTTTATTGATTGGCCAGGTATTGTAAGACCTTAATTTTTTATTGAGAATTACAGTTTCTATTTGTATTTGAAGCATATCTTGATATCATTTATATTTTCCTACTATAGTTGGTTAAATGTGCATTTTCAGTCTTATTGAATTGGATAATATTCTAAATTGATTATTCAGAAGTGACTAATTGGAAAAGTACTGTAATATTCCTCTAAATGGTATAAAATTAGTAAATAAACATCTCTTTCAATTACATAAGATTCTTCTTTAAACATCAAGCTAAGTTTTATGTTTATTAATCTTTCTAAACAATAATTATCTAAATTCATCAGTTCAAATGTTTACCATTCCATTTTCATGAAAATATAAATTATCTGAGCAAGAACATTTTCTATTTTAATTGACAAAAAAATTCAGAGCAGCTCCCACATCACTTTAATGTTAGGATATAGTATAATTTATGAAATATCTTTGTCATCTTTTGGAATTATGTTATAAAACACTACTCTGTGTGTAAACCTGACACTGTACCATAGAATGGATGAGACTTTATGCAACAAGTCCAATCTGAATATTTCACATCACTTGATGTAAGTGACTATATAGTTTTATGTAGTTCCAGGATGTTGTGCTATATTAACACTGTGGAAAATAGGTAACAAGTGTGTTCTTTATGGAATGAAAAAAAACCAGTATTTGTTTGCTTTAGATACTTGAAACTAGAAACTTATTTTTTTATAAATATATAAGCAATAAAAACTTCATATTTATTTACCTAAATGTATTTGAGAAATGAAAATTACTATTTAAGGCAGGATTCTGGCAAGAAAAACTTATTATTTTACTGCTATTCAGTTTATTGGAGAGAAGAGTTGCCTGTTTCCTGAAATTAGCAGTCTCCCTTTATACATTCAGGGAGGTTTTTTCTTTTCTTTTCTTATTATTAATCATTCCATTCATTTACATCTCAAATGATATTCCACTTCCTGATTACCCCCTCCTCCAACCCCCATCCCATGATATTCCACTTCCTGATTACCCCTCCTGCACCTCTCATCCCATATCTGCCCTCCTGCTCCATTTTACCTATATGGGAGTGCTCCCCCACCCACCCACACTCTCCAGCGCCACAGCTCCAGCACCCTCCTACTCTGGGGGCATTGAACCTCCGCAGGACCAAGGGCCTCCCCTTCCGTTGCTGTCTGGGCAAGGCCATGCTCTGCTACATATGTATCTGGAATCAAAGATCCCTTTAGGTATACTCCTTGCTTGGTGGAGAACTGAGTGGTCAGGCCTGTCTATGTAGTTCTTCCAATAGGATTGCAATCCTCCTGCCTCGAGTCCTTCTGCTAGCTCCTCTACCTGGTTCCCCAAGTTCAGTCCCATTGTTTAGCTCCACCCACTCACCTCTGAATTGGTGGTTGGACCTCCCCAGAAATGGCCACACTTGGTTCTTCACTGCAAGCACCTCTTGCCTCAAGCAACAGTATCGGGACTGGTGTCTGCAGATATGACATATCCTCCAGGTGGGACCATTCCCCAGTTGTCCCATCTTTCATTCTCTGTTCCATTTTTCCCCTGTTTTTCCTTTGGAAAGAAACATTTCAGGGTTAAAAAAAAACTTTGAGACAAGTGGACAGATCCATCTCTCAGCCTGGGGTCATGCCTATCCAAAGGTTCTATTTCTCCCTTCTCTGCACATTACCACTAAAATCAATCTCATTGGATCCTGTGAGCCTCAAGTTTCTCTGGTGTCTTGGATCCTCCAGTGGCTATATCCAGTTCCTCATTCCACTTGCTACCCATTTTATCTGATGTCCTGAACCTCTGTACCTTTCTCACATCTCCTCCAGATTCTGATACTGCCATCCTTATTTATTCCTCCTCCTTTCTTCCTCACTTGTCTCCCTCTCCTTTCATCTCCAGCAATCATCCTGTTCCATGCTCCATGCAGGATTGAAGCATCTACACTCTGTTCTTGCTTTCTTCAACCATTCATATCGTCTGTAGGTTATATCATAAGCATCATGAGCTTTGGGGTTAGTATCCACTTATTAGTTAGTACATACCATGTGTGGTATTTTTTGTGATGGGGTTACCTCACACAGGATATGTTCTAGTTACATTCATTCACCTGTGAATCTCATGAAGTCATTGTTTTTTGTTTTATTTTTTAAATATTTATTTATTGTTATATGTAAGTACACTGTAGCTGTCTTCAGACACGCCAGAAGAGTGCATCAGATCTCATTACAGATGGTTGTGAGCCACCATGTGATTGCTGGGATTTGAACTCAGAACCTTAGGAAGAGCAGTCAGTGCTCTTAACCGCTGAGCCAATCTCTCCACCCCCCTGAAGTTATTGTTTTTAATAGCTGAGTAGTATTACATTGTGTAAATGTACATTTTCTGTATCCATTCTTCTGTTGAGGGACATCTTGGTTGCTTCCAGCTTCCGGCTATTATAAATAAGGCTGCTATGAATATAATGGAACATGTGTCCTTGTTATATGTTGGAGCATCTTTTGGATATATGCCCAGGAGTGGTAGAGCTGGGTCCTCAGGTAATACTATGTCCAATTTTCTTAGGAACTACCAGACTGATTTCCAGAGTAGTTATACCAGCTTGCAATCCCACAAACACTGGAGGAGTGTTCCTCTTCCTTCACATCCTCACCAACATCTACGGTCACATGTGTCTTTTATTTTAGACAATCTGACTGATGTGACGTAGAATCTCAGAGTCATTTTGATTTGCATTTCCCTGGTGAGTAAGGCTATTGGACATTTCTTTGAGTGTTTTTCAGCCATTTGAGATTCCTCAGTTGAGAATTCTCTATTTAGCTCTGTACTCCACTTTTTACTAGGGTTATTTGGTTCTCTGGAGTCTGCATTCTCGAGTTGTTTGTATATTTTGAATATTAGCCCTCTATCAGATGTACAGTTGGTAAATATCTTTTCCAAATCTATGGGTTGCCAGTTTGTCCTATTGATAGTGTCCCTTGATTTACAACAGCTTTTCAATTTTATGAGGTCCCATTTGTCAATTGTTGCTTGTAAAGCACAAGCCATTGGTGTTCTGTTCAGGAAGATTTCCCCTGTGCCCAAGTATTCAAGGCTCTTCCCCACTTTCTCTCCTATTAGATTTAGTGTTTCTGGTTTTATGTGGAGATCCTTGATCTTCTTAGACTAGCGGTTTGGGCAATGAGATAGCTATGGATCAATTTACATTCTTCTACAGATTGCCAGTTGATCCAGCATCATTTGTTTAAAATACTGCCTTTTTTTTTTTACTGAATGGTTTTAGCTTCTTTGTCAAAGATAACTTGACCATAGGTGTTGGGTTCATTTCTGGGTCTTCATTTCTATTCCATTGATCAACATGCCTATTTCTGTACCAATACAATGCAGTTTTTATCACTATTGCTCTGTTGTATGGCTAAAGATCAGGGATGGTCTCTCCCAGAAGTTTTCTTATTGTTGAGAATAGTTTTTTGCCATCCTATGTTCTTTTGTTAATCCAAATGAATTTGAGAATTTCTCTCTAAGTCTGTAAGAATAGAAATGGAATTTTGAAGGGGATTGCATTGAATCTGTAGATTGCTTTTGGTATGATGGCCATTTTTCCTATATTAATCCTGCCAATCCATGAACATGGAAGATCTTTACATCTTTTGAGATCTTTGATTTCTTTTTCAGAGACTTTAAGCTCTTGTCATACAGATCTTTCATTTGCTTAGTTAGAGCCACACCAAGATATTTTATTTGTTATTACTATTAAAGATGTTGTCTTCCTAATTTCTTTCTCAGTCTGTTTATTCTTTGATTAGAGGAAGGCCACTTATTTGTTTGAGTTAAATTTATATCCAACAACTTTGTTGAATTTGTTTAACAGCTGTAGGAGCTCTCGGGTAGATTTTTTGGGGGTAGCTTACATATGCAGTTATATCACTTGGAAATAGTGATAACTTGACTTCCTCCTTCCCAATTTGTATCCCTTTGATCTCTTTTTCTTGTCTGATTGCCCTGGTTAGAACTTCAAGTACTATATTGAATTGGTAGGGAGAGAGTGGGAAGCCTTGTCCAGTCCTGGATTTTAATGGGATTGCTTTGAGTTTCTCGCCATTTAGTTTGATTTGGCTATTGGTTTGCTGTATATTGTTGTTACTATATTTAGGTACGCACCTTAGATTCGTGTTCTTTTTTTAACACTTTTAAGATGAATGGATGCTGTATTTTGTGAAAGGCTTTTTCTTCACCTAAGTAGAAGAAGATGTGTTTTTTTCTTCTTCTTGATTTATATATTGGATTATATTGATGGATTTCTGCATATTGGACCATCCCTGCATCCCTTATGAAACCTACTTGACCATGGTGGATGATAGTTTTGATGTGTTCTTGGGTCCGGTTTTGCAAGAAATTTATTGAGTATTTTTGCATCAATATTCACAAGACAAATTGGTCTGTAGTAATTTTGTTTGTTGGGTCTTTTTGTGGATTAGGAATAAGTGTTGCTTCATAGAAAGAATTGGGTAGTGTTCCTTCTGTTTCTGTTTTGTTGAATAGTTTGAAGAGGACTGATATTAGATCTTCTTTGAAGGTTTGATATAATTCTTCATTAAAACCATCTGACCCTGGGATCTTTTTGGTTGGGAGACTTTTAATGGATGCATATATTTCATTTGGGGTTATGGGGATGTTTAGATGGTTTATCTGATCCTGATTTAACTTTGGTAGCTGGTATCTGTCTAGAAAATCATCCATTTCATACAGGTTTCCTTTTTTTGTTGAGTATACACTTTTGTAGTAGGACCTGTTTGATTGTTTGTTTGTTTGTTTGTTTTTAATTGCTTTGGTTTCTGTTGTGAGGTTTCCCTTTTCATTCCTGATTTTGTTAATTTGGGTACTATCTCTGTGCCCTCTGGTTAGTCTGGCTAAGAGTTTGTCTAGATTGTTGATTTTCCCAAAGAACCATCTCCTAGTTTTGTTGATTCTTTGTATAGTTATTTTTGTTTCTACTTAGTTCTTTTTGGCGCTGACTTTGATTATTTCCTGCCTTTACTCCTCTTGGGTGTATTCATTTCTTTTTCTTTTAGAACTTTCAGAAGAACTGTTAAGCTGCTAGTGTATGCTCTCTCCATTTTCTTTTTGGAGGCACTCAGAGCTATGCATTTTCCTCATAGTACTGCTTTCATTGTATCTAATGAATTTTGGTATGTTGTGCCTTCATGTTCATTGAATTCTAAAAAGTCTTTAATTTCTTTCTTTATTTCTTCCCTGACTATGTTATCGTTGAGGAGATAGTTGTTCAGTTTCCACATGTGGGATTTCTGTTGTTTTTGCTGTTATTGAAGACCAGCCATAGTCTGTGATGGTTCAATAGAATATAGATCCTGTTTACATATCCAGTATGTTAGTCTATGCCTTTTTATTGGAGAATTGAGGAAATTGATATTAGTTAAGAGATATTAGGAACCAATGACTGTTGCTTCCTGTAGATTGCTTTTGGCAAGGTGATCTTGTTTTACTATATTGATCCTGCCAATCTACACATCAAACATATAGAACAAAGAGAAGAAGTCATATCTGAAAGGAGTGGATGACAAATAAAATCATACCCAGGGCTTAAATCAATAAAATAGAAACAAAGGAAATAATTCAAAGAATCAATGAAAGAAAGAATTGCTTCTTTGGAAGACAGAATAAACCATTATTTAAATTAACTAAAGGATGCATGGGTTTGGAATTATGGCAGGTCTGTTACCCTGGGCTGCTCATAGTGTCACATGCTAGTGCAAACCGTGGCCCTGAACCATTGCCTGGCCTCTGTCTATAGGCTGCTAGCACTGAAGTGGGTTGCACAGTGAGAAGGGGAAAAATTAATTAAAGAATGGAGAGAAAATTTCCAGATTAACAATATTAGGAAGGAAAATGGTGACATAGCAGCAGACACCAAGAAAATTCGGAGAATTGGAAGGACATACTTTAAAATCCTGAAGACAAAATTGAAAAATCTAATAGAAATGGATAATTTTTTCAGTAAATATTACTTTACAAATTAAATCGAACCAGGTGAGCAATTTAATTGTATGTATGTATGTACCTATGTATGTATATATGTATATATGCATATGTGTATGTATACATGCATGTACGTATTTTTTAAATGTAGGAGTGCTCTGTCATATATACCTACATGCCAGAATAGGGCAGAAATCCCTTTATAGATGCTCACAAGCCATCATGTGGTTGCTGGGAATTGAAGTCAGGGCCTCTGAAGGAGTAGCCAGTGTTCTCTTAATCACTGACCCATATGACCAGCCACAGATAAGAAATTCAAATTTACAAGTAACCACTAGTGAAATAAAAATATTTAAATTTTCCCAACCATAAAACATCCCAGAGCTATAGGTGTTAGCACAAAATTCAAGCAGCATTTCAAACAAGAATTAACACCAATATTCTGTAAATTGTTGCACAAAAGAGAAACAGAGGAAACATTGCTCAATACATTTTATGAGGTCACAATTTTGCTTATTCCAAAACTACATAGAGATCCAACAATGAAAAATAATTGCAGAACAATTTATTTTATGAACATAGATGCAAAAAAAATCGCAACAAAGTACCTATAAACTGAATCCAAAACACATCCAATAGATTATCCACCATGATCAAGTTGGCTTCACTCCAGAGATACAGAGTAGGTTCAACATGTGTAAATTGATTAGGATAAACAAATTTAAAGACAAAACACATGAACATCTATTACATGTAGAAAAGTTCTTTGAGAAAATCCAAAACCCCTATAGGATAAAAGTCCTGGAGTGATTATGTATACAAGGAATATACCTTAGCATAATAAAGGCAATTGACAGGAATCCCATAGCCAATATCAACTTAAACAGAAACTCAAAAGATTTTCACAAAAATGAGGAGTAAGACAAAACTTTCTACTCTCTCTTTATTTAATCAATATAGTAATCAAAGTCTTTAAGAGGACAATAAGTCACCTAAGAGGGATAAACCTATTACAAATAGGAAGGGTAGAAGTCAAAGGATCCTTATTTGGAGATGTTATGTTAGTATATTTTTGTGATCCTAAAAATTCCACCAGAAAACTCCTACAGCTGATAAACATTTTCATCAATATGGCAGTTGTAGTTGTACAAATATTGTTCAAAATAATCAATAGCCCTTCAATTCAAACAGCAAATATTCTAAGAATGATATCATGGATTTAACATGTTCTATATACTGTCAAACAATATAAAACATCGTGGGATGAATTTAATCAAGAAACTGAAAGATGTGCTTGATATAAACATTAACACTGGAGAAAAATTAAAGAAGATATCAGAAAAGAGAAAGTTCTCTCATATTTATGGATCATTAGAGTTAATATAGTGAAAATGGCAATCCTACCAAAAGCAATCTAGAGAGTCAATAAAATACCCCATCAGATTGAATACTCACCAGAATTTCAGTACTACTCTTCACAGATAATGAAAGGAAAATTTTCAATGTCATAAGAAAAAGCTCAATAGCTAAAACAATCCTGAATAATCAAAGCTGTCTCCCATTAATATTGAATGATTCTCATGAACATTATCAGTGATATATGCCAATTCTTTTTTATTAATTTAGTTCATTGCTTAATTTGATAGGCCATTTTCTCTTTATTATTTTCTTTATTTATTCTCTCTCTCTCTCTCTCTCTCTCTCTCTCTCTCTCTCTCTCTCTCTCTCTCTGTATGTGTGTGTGGGGGCATTGTGATATGTACAGAGAGAACAGATCTTATGTTAAGACACCATCTTAGACAACCCAACCTAATGTTGAACTTGAGCTAAATAACAGGTTGGTACCTAGCACCAGTTCCCAGGTTACTCCTCAACAAGCTATAGTCTAGCAAAAGTTTCTAATTTACTCCCCAACAAACCTGTAACTCCAGATTAAAAGCCTGCCCCTAGTACTTCACTTCCTAACAACCACCAATCAGGAGGAAAACAGAAGTTTAGTTTATGGTTTACCTCCCAGCACCAGCCAATTATGTTAAAGGGTAACACAATTTTGTTATGGCTCCCCAAATCAGATGTGTGCCAGGCTAGAAACCCCATCATTTATTTGCCATTTCATATGAAACCTTATCCCTCTAAGAGCTCTGGGCTTCACCCTGCTGTACTAGTGTGTCAGTGATGATGGTGTGTCAATGTGTGGGTTCAAGCTTGTAAATAAAGGAAACTAGTGTGATAGCATTGGAATTGGTTCCTTGGTGGCCTTTCGGTGTTCATGAATCCAAACAGGCACAATATTAATACATGCATTCACACATTCGAACACATGTTGAAGTCAGGGCAGGACTAGAATGTATTTCTGTAATGTTCCCTGCTTTATTTCTTTGAGACAGAGTCTCCCTCTGAACTAGAAAATCATCTTTTTTGCTAGGGTGAATAAAATACTTATGATCTGCCAGTCTCTGTCTTTCTAAGTTAGAGTTACAGGGAAGGATGGCACTATTTCACACTCTTACTGGGTACTTGTATCTACGTGCTCATACTTACCCAATGAGATTCCAAGCCTTTCTTTTCCTTTCCCTTTCCTTCCCTTCCCTTCCTTTCCCTTCCCTTCCCTTCCCTTCCCTTCCCTTCCTTTCCTTTCCTTTCCTTTCCTTTCCTTTCCTTTCCTTTCCTATCTTATTTATTTATTTATTTATTTATTTATTTATTTATTTATTTGAGCTAACATATATTACTAGGAGATCTGCTCCAGCCAGGGCAATAAATGCATACCCCACTGAAGATCCCATAGTCTGAAGGCATCCTAGAATATCTGCTTCACCCAGAGCCACAGGTCTCCCAGGAGACTTGCAGCAACCAATAGACACAGGAGGCAGGCTCCAGACAGAGACACCTAGGCTGGTTAATCCAGATGGTGAGAGGCAAGAGCAATACCATAAGCAATAGAAACTAATATACTTTGGCACGATCAGAACCTAGTTCTCTCACCACAGCAAGCACAGGATTCCCAAACACACATGAAAACCAGGATTCTGACCTAAAATCCTATCTCATGAAATTAATAGAGAGGTCACACATATGCTGGGCTCCTCAGGGGGAGGGTCCCACGTGCTGATGTTATATGGGCTAGTCTCTTGTGTTCCTTGATGCATCAGATCTCCTGGGAAGCCATCAGACTACAGGAGCTTCAGAGGGACAGACACACTGACATAATCTGGCAGAATGTACAGGGCAGAAGGGAAGTGCAGATCCAGTGATAAGAAGGAATCCCACACCTGCTGGGATCCTCATGGGTCCCAATTCCTGCAGTTACCTTGGAGATTCCTTACCTATTGACTCAGGTGCAGCAGATCTGCTGGATTCCTTCAGACTGTGGAGTCTTCAGAGGGTCAGATTTAATGCATTCACACCAAAATTCCAACACAATTATTTAAAGGCATGGAAAGAGCAATTCTGTTTCATATGGACAAACAAAAAGCCCAGAATAGCAGAAACAATTCTTAACAATAAAAGAACTTCAGGGTGTATCACCATCCCTGTTCTCAAGCTTTTCTACAGTGCAGTAGTGATAAAAAAATAAAGAAAAAAACTTTCATGGTATTGTTACAGAGACAGACACATTGATCAATGGAATAGAATTGAAGACCCAGAAATAAAACCACACAGCTGTGGACACTTGATCTTTGACAAAGAAGCCAAAAATAAACAATGGAAAAAAAGAAATCATCTTCAGTAAATGGTGCTGGTCTAACTGGCAGTCGGTATGTAGAAAAATAAAAATAGATCTGTATTTCTCACCTTGCACAAGCTCAAGTCCAATTGGATCAGATCTTCAACATAAAATCAGATAAACTAAATGGAATAGAAGAGAAGGTAGTAAAGAGCCTCAAACTCTTTGGTTTAAGGTGGAAATTTCCTAAACAGAACTCCAATGGCTTAGTCTCAAAGATCAAGAACTGATAAATGAAACGTTATGAAACTGAAAGGCTTACACCAATTCCACCTTACACAAATCAGAATGGCTAAGACTAAAACTCAGATGACAGCATATGTTGGTGAGGATATGGAGGAGGAACACTCCTGCATTACTGGTGGGATTGTAAAGTGGTACAATCATTCTGGAAATTATTCAGGAGAAGAAAGCAATCACAGGAAGCAAAGGGACAGAACTCTCTGAGTGGGAGAAGGGAGGAGGGAGGAAAAGGGTGACAGAATCAAGTATAGTGCAGGGAGGAAAGAGTGGGACAGGAGAGAAGCCCGGAGGGCCAACAAAATGAATTGAAATATGCAGCCTTGGGTATGGTGGTGCTTATAGACAGGAGCCTAGTATGGCTACCCTCCAAGAGGCCCAACAAGTAGTTCACTGATACAGAAGTAGATATTTACACTCAACTAATGGACTGAAGTCAGGGAGCCCTGTGATTGAATTAGGGAAAGGCTGGGAGAAGTTGAGGAAGAGGGCAACCGACCAACAATATTGACTAACCTGAACCCCTGAGATCTCTCAGACACTGACCCACCATCCAGGCAGCAAACATTAGCTCATCTGAGACCTCCATCACATACACAGCAGCGGTCTTCCTGGTCCATCCTCATTGGGAAAAGACCCATCTAGCCCTCAAGAGACTTGGGGCCCCAGGGAATGTGAGGACTTGGTGGTGGTGAATGGGATGGGAACATCCTCTTGGAGACATGGGGAGGAGGAATGGGATGAGAAAATGTGGGAGGGTGGACAAGGAGGTGGGTAATGACTGGACTGTAAAATAATAAATGGAATTTTTTAAAAGTTTTGAAAAGAGTAAAAAACAAATTTCAATGTTTAATATTTATTTAATTAAAAAAGCACATGGAAAAATAAACATTTAATTTTCTCCTTCTGAATAAGGTTTTGTTGGGGAAACGAAAAATTATTGCTTGTGTTAAGTTCACAAATGGTTTATTGCAACATTCTATAATGATTAGCATTTATTGTTACAGAAAGTGCTTTATAACTTAAAGCCCCAAGTATAAAAACTGTGGGCCTGTTACTGTCATCAATTCCCTCCTCTGGTGCACTGCTTTTTCTTATGCATTTATTGGCTCTTTGCTCCTAATATGCAGGGAGCTCAGAGTCTATAGGAGAAAACTCAAAGAAAGAGAAAAGGAGCCATACTTGTGTTAGTTCTTCAAGTTTAGTCAAAACTTTCTGCAAGAGGTAGTGGCCATGCACTTTTAAAGGATATTTTATTATACTGTGAATCCTGAGATTTTCTTATTTTTTCAGGAAAACCTGTTTCTAGTAGTGGTGTGGATCAGCCCTTAACACCTTTAATCTCTCTGGCTGGAGACACTCCCATAGTACACACATTTAATTCCA
Source organism: Apodemus agrarius (assembly GCA_964023405.1). NCBI lineage: Eukaryota > Metazoa > Chordata > Mammalia > Rodentia > Muridae > Apodemus > Apodemus agrarius. The sequence goes on from OZ030009.1 coordinate 83,985,330, forward strand.
AATAAACATAAAATTTTAGATAAGCCTCATGTTTGGATGTGATATTTAATTGAGTGTTGAGCAACGTGATGAATCAGAGGAAGAATTGAAAGAAGAGGGTTTGCCCAACTCTCAGGGGAAGAGAGAGGAAAGGGAAGCTACTTAAGAGAACAGTGGGGAAAGAGAGAGAGAGAGAAAGAGAGAGAGAGAGAGAGAGAGAGAGAGAGAGAGAGAGAGAGAACAGTTTTATCAGGATAGCTGTACAGAGACAGGTTGCAGAGAAAGGACAAACTAGACCAGGTGAAAACAGAATGAGCCAGAGAATAAGAAGGATCCAAATTAGAATATATTGCCAAATTTAGTAGTAAGCCAAGCAGAGAAATTCAGGAGAAGCCAAGATAAGTTAGATTGAATCAGGAGATGAGTTTGAGCCAGAATAGTTGATTTGAATCAGGCATCAAGACATCAGAAAGATGGAGAAAAGGTGAACCTATTCAACTGTTAAGTCTCAGAAGCTGAAAACATTCTATGCCTAGATTAGATTGTATAGAAGTAGTAAACCTCAGAAATGACAATTACAACAGGCAAATAAAAGATAAATAAAAAACTGTACAGACAGTTACAACAGAAAAATAAAAGTTACTTTGACAGTGAACCAGCCACACTAAGGAGATCTAGGTGGCATACAGTGATTTACCTAGTTTAGTAAGCTTCAGATAATTAATAAACACCATTGCAGTGTTATGTATGAGCTCTTGAATTTTCTTGGTCCTCTAACACTGATTACTCAAAATGTTTAGTTAATATTTTTCTTACAACTCTTGACATTTACTTTTGGCACAAGGTAGCTTGTGGTCAGTATAGTAGCTATCAATAGGAAAAGGAAAAAATATTTTGAAAGAGCTTTTCTGTATCATTTGCTTAAAATATGAAGATGAAATGATTGTGACATTTTATTTTCAGTATCACTTCACACTTAAAATCTATTCTGTTCTGTGCACCATTTAGAGGGACAGTGAGGTAATGTCAGTGGTAATTTGAAAGTATATGCTTTCAAAGAATTGTATGAGAGGACAGACAGTGCAGCTGGTTGTTTTGTCCATGTAATTATGTTAATATGTAGGAGGGTTGCACGGGATGGCAGAACACTGGGTAATAACTAGAGAGTGTTCTTAGGTGCTCCTGGAGTTCACGAAAAGAACAAAAAGGTGAAGAGGTCACCCAGCATTTCAGTGTGACCATTGATTATTGAACATGCACAATGTTACTAACGATTAGTATTTGAAGGCTGAGTCTATTTAAAAGCAATTATTGGCAGTTTTTGAAAAGAATACTTAACACCAAGTGGAAAGAGTGAGAAAAGAAAACATTACACCAAGAAAATGCAGAAATTACCTGAGATATAAGCTCTCTCCTTGCACCTCCATATGAGTGAAGATGATATTGCCCGGACAGGAAATCAATATAAAATCTCTTAAAATACTGTAGACATTGAATGGCCCATGTGTTTGGGGATAATAATTGTATACCTGGAAATAAATCCTTTAGCATCTCCACAGCTCCATGGTATAAATAGCTTGCTTTTTTAACTAGTATCTCCTTAAATATCTATCTATATCTGTTTTGTTTCCATTTATTGTATATCATATCAGACAGGGAGCTGATAATTCTGTTTTCTTCTGACTTCAGAGAACATGGAAACTTTATCTAGGTGGTAAGTAAGAAAACTCTTCATTGTTGTTGCTTAATGGATGGATTGTCTACATATAAAGCAGTCTTTGAAATTTGAGAAGTTTATTACAAATTCTGCATCTGAAACAAATCCCAGAGAGTCAAACATAAGCAATTTATCAGAAATAGTTTGGCTTTTTTCAAAATATGTTCTTATGATAATTGATTTAATGTTTTTCCTCCTCCAATTCTATAACTAACTTTCCTGTTTCCATCATTATGATAGCAAATAATTGATATTCACTTGTCAAAATGTAAAACATATATCTGGCTGTAGATGTGAAATATCTGCTTACTGCTATGCCAACCCCTTCCCTCTTGAGCAGATATTGGATCTCATGAAGAAAAAGGATTTCTAAGCTTGATGGATATACACACAACATAACCTATCATACTTATGTATCTACCCCTGAAACATGAAAATTATTTCTAGCCTAAATGAAACTCTCTAGAATAGTGAAGGTCATAGGTCATGCCGTGGTTGCGTACGTTAAGTACTTTATCATGCGTTCCAATTCTTCAATAATTTACAATATCACTATTTTCTGTGTGAGGTTCATTTCATATATCTTTTATTACCATCCCACTGTATTTGTAAATTAATTACTACAGCCCACCACTTCAGTCTCAGGCAACTCTACAAGATGTTCTCTGCCCGTGATCTCTCCCAACATTCCTTTTGCAACCCTAGAATGATGAAGGCATCCTTGCTGCTAAAATGCTTTCCCTTTTGGATTTCTTAGGAGAATGTACATAGGCTTAAAAGTAACTTTGTAAAGTATATCTTCTTCAGTTGTTCCTCATAGAAGCTGCTTTAAAAATATCCCTGTCTAATTACCATGGTCCTCTAGGAAATCATATGGGAACAGGCTTTCCAATAGGGGTTTCTGGACTGAAGTGAGTTAGTGAATACAAAAAAAAAAAGAACAATAAATAATAATGTGCCTATACATGTGTACAAACATGCTTGTACAAAATAAAAAGAAGTGTCAGAATAGAATTGAACTCCACCACAAATGCAAATGGTCCTGGTTACATTCACTGCAAGTTTCAACAGCATGTATCTATTCATATCATCATTTTCATATCTGAAATTCTTATGTGTCCTACTATGCCATGCACAGCTTTGAGATTGACCAGATTGAGGACCTGAGAAATGAAGAAGCAACAGATGTATGTACAGAATAGCTAGGATATAGTGAGCTATGTGCTCTGATGGGTATCTACTCACTGTCTGGGAACTCAGTACATTTATTACATACAACTGAATAAGGGTCAGGTTAGCTAATTTTGGTAAGAGGTCTATATAGGAAAACAGTCTATGGCTTCAGTCATCAGGAAGGAGGCCACTATCTTTATACTTTCTGCACACATTGCCAGCATCTGTACTTGGACCAGATGAGAGCTTTGCCATTCTCCTTTTCCTGACCCATGGAAGCCCTTGCTATTCCCCCATATCTGATGCACTACGATTCTCAACACAACCATGAACAAGTCACAAATTCTCATTCATACATAGGCACACATTCTCTCCATAGAGACCACCTAATGAATTATGCCGTTTTGTGCAATCATGATTTTTCTGTTTTTAACATGAAATGTAGAATATTTCATAGCAGCTGCTCAAACTGCTGGTAGTTATCACAAAGTAGAGAAATTTACTAAAATTGTAATCTATCCTTCCACTGTTAAGAAGACCAGATATTCAAAATCAAGTCATGGTATGTTGATTAATTCTCAGGTCTCTATTCAGAAGGGTGGTAAGTGTGGTTCTCAGTATACCCTGGATTATAGCCAAACTACTGCAGTCTACAATTTCTGACACATCATCACAATCTCCTGTCTACTGTGCATCTCCGTTCTCATATGTATACCAATCAATGGGTGAGTTTGGGACTATCTTTAATTTATTAGGATCATCAACTTAAAGAATTAAAGATTATTTATCAAGGTATTTTCAAACAAAATCATATTCTGAGTTTATTGGATTGACATAAGTTTAGGGAAGGCTATTTTATTAATTAATAAAAGTTTTGATATTTGATGATATACTGAAATGTATTGCTTAATAAAGAAAATTGCTTAATAAGAAAATGATGTAACTGTATTTGTAAGAGTTAAGTCAAAAAAACTCTGACAGGAATGGAGCTTTATATTGTTCATTATATTAATGACATTTTATGTCATTACTATTGTATTAAGCTAATTTTCCATAAATGTACTTATTTAGAAGTTATAACCATAGTATCTAATTTATCCTGAAGAAGTATTTTATAAAGTAAAAGTGAAACAAACTTTTGAGACTGGGAAAAAGTGCTGTTGAGTAATAAGCTAACTTGGCATAAATTTTATTTTATTTTTCTTTATTTTCTATATTCTTTGTTTACATTCCAAAGGCTTTCCCTTTCCCAGTTCCCCCCTCACCATACATGCCATAAGTCCTCTTACCTCCACCCATTCCCCAATCACCCCACCTTTTCTCTGCTCTGATACTCTCCTACAAATCTTGATCCAGTCTTTTTAGGACCAGGGTCCTTTCCTTCCTTCTTCTTGGGAATTTTTTGATTTTCTAATTGTGCCTTGAGTATTCAGAGCTTTTGGGCTCATTAATATCCACTTATCAGTGATTGCATTTCATGTGTATTCTTTTGTGATTGGGTTAACTCACTTAGGATGATATTTTCCAGATCCAACCATTTGCCTACAAATTGCATGAATTCATTATTTTTAATTGCTGAGTAGTATTCCATTGTATAAATATACCACATTTTCCGTATCCATTCCTCTTTTGAGGGACATCTGGGCTCCTTCCAACTTCTGGCTATTATAAATAAGGCTGCTATAAACATAGCAAGTGTCTTTATTGTATGCAGGGGATTCTGCTGGGTATATGCCCAGGAGTGGTATGACAGGTTTCTCTGGAAGTGTCATGCCCAATTTTCTGAGAAACCGCCAGACTGATTTCCAGAGCGGTTGTACCATCTTGAAATCCCACCAACAGTGTAGGAGTGTTCCATTTCTCCACATCCTCGCCAGCACCTGTTGACTCTTGAGTTTTTAATCTTAGCCATTCTGACTGGTGTGAGGTGGAATCTCAGGGTTGATTTGATATGCATTTCCCTGATGATTAATTATGTTGAACATCTCTTAAGGTACTTCTCAGTCATCCAAATATCTTCTGGTGAAAATTATTTGTTTAGCTCTGTACCCTATTTTTTGATCAGGTTATTTGGTACTTTGTGGTCCCAAAAAACTGATGTTAATGCATTCAATAAAATTCCAAAATTCACATGCAGCAGGTCTAATGCCACTCTTTCTAGTAACTTGAAATGAAGCAGTATAAAAATCTACCAAAAATGTTTTGTTTAATGGAACTTATTTTCTAGTGTGAGGAGACAGATAATAGAATATCAAAATGTAAATAAATAAATGTTGACACATGGTAAATTCAATGAAGAGAAATATAACCCAGGTGAGTGAATGGGATTCACTAAAGAGGATGCTATATACTAAAAGTATGTTGAAGAAATGTTTATTGGTGAAGTGGCATTTAGGCACAAATGCAAGAAGAAAATGTGAATCATTTTGCACATACACTTCGGAATATTTTCATTAACTTTCTTTTTTATTTTTCAATTTATTTTTATTAAAATTCTTATTTTTATTTCCAAAATTAAATCAGCATCAAGTAGATCAGCTAAACAGTCCCATAACCCCTAAAGAAATAGAAGGGGTTATAGAAAGCCTCCCAACCAAAAAAAGTACGGGACCAGATGGTTTTAGTGCAGAATTCTACCAGACCATCAAAGAAGACTTAACACCAATACTCTTCAAACTATTCCACAAAATAGAGACAGAAGAGACACTTCCCAACTTGTTCTTCGAAACCACAATTACGCTGATACCTAAACCACAAAAAGATCCAACAAAGAAAGAGAACTACAGGCCAATTTCTCTTATGAATATTGATGCAAAAATACTAAATAAAATTCTTGCCAACCAAATCCAGGAGCATATCAAAACGATCATTCACCATGATCAAGTAGGCTTCATTCCAGGGATGCAGGGATGGTTCAATATATGGAAATCCATCAATGTAATTCACTACATAAACAAACTAAAAGAAAAAAAACACATGGTCATCTCATTAGATGCTGAAAAAGCATTCGACAAAATTCAGCACCTTTTCATGCTAAAAATCTTGGAAAGAGCAGGAATTCAAAGCCCATACCTAAACATAGTAAAAGCAATCTACAGCAAACCAGTACCCAACATCAAACTAAATGGAGAGAAACTTGAAGCAATCCCACTAAAATCAGGGACTAGACAAGGCTGCCCTCTCTCTCCATATCTTTTCAATATAGGACTTGAAGTTCTAGCGAGAGCAATTAGACAATATAAGGAAGTCACAGGGATACAAATTGGAAAGGAAGAAGTCAAAGTATCATTATTTGCAGACAATATGATAGTCTACTTAAGTGATCCAAAAAACTCCACCAGAGAACTTCTACAGCTGATAAACAACTTCAGCAAAGTGGCTGGTTATAAAATTAACTCAAGCAAATCAGTAGCCTTCTTGTACTCAAAGGACAAGCAGGCTGAGAAAGAAGTTAGGGAAATAACACCCTTCACAGTAGCCACAAACAACATAAAGTACCTTGGCGTAACTCTAACCAAACAAGCGAAAGATCTGTATGACAGGAACTTCAAGTCCTTGAAGAAAGAAATCGAAGAAGACCTCAGAAGATGGAAAATTATTTCTTGCTCCTGGATTGGCAGGATCAATATAGTAAAAATGGCCATTTTGCCAAAAGCAATCTATAGATTCAATGCAATCCCCATCAAAATCCCAAATCAATTCTTCATAGATCTAGAAAGAGCAATTCTCAAATTCATCTGGAGCAACAAAAAACCCAGGATAGCTAAAACTATTCTCAACAATAAAAGGACTTCTAGGGGAATCAATATCCCTGACCTCAAGCAGTACTACAGAGCAATTGTGTTAAAAACTGCATGGTATTGGTACAACAACAGGCAGGTAGATCAATGGAATAGGATTGAAGACCCAGAAATGAACCCACAGACTTATGGTCACTTGATCTTTGATAAAGGAGCCACAACCATCCGGTGGAAAAAAGATAGCCTTTTCAACAAATGGTGCTGGTTCAACTGGAGGTCAACATGCAGAAGAATGCGATTTGACCCAATCTTATCTCCTTGTACTAAGATCAACTCCAAGTGGATCAAGGACCTCTACATAAAACCAGACACACTGAAACTAATAAGAAAGAAACTTGGGAAGACCATGGAGGACATGGACACAGGGGGAAAGTTCCTGAACAGAACACCAATAGCTTATGCTCTAAGATCAAGAATTGACAATTGGGACCTCATGAAATTACAAAGTTTCTGTAAGGCAAAGGAAACGGTCAGAAGGACAAAACGGCAACCAACAAAGCAGGAAATGATCTTCACCAACCCCACATCCGACAGAGGGCTAATAGCCAATATATACAAAGAACTCAAGAAGTTAGAGCACAAAGAAACAAATAACCCTATCAAAAAATGGGGTACAGAGCTAAACAAAGAATTTTCACCAGAAGAAATTCGGATGGCCGAGAAACACCTTAATAGATGTTCAACATCATTAGTCATCAAGGAAATGCAAATCAAAACAACCCTGAGATTGCACCTCCAGCCAGTCAGAATGGCTAAGATTAAAAACTCAAGAGACAAGCTGGGCGGTGGTGGAGCATGCCTTTAATCCCAGCACTTGGGAGGCAGAGGCAGGCAGATCTCTGAGTTCGAGGCCAGCCTGGTCTACAGAGTGAGTTCCAGGACAGCCAGGGCTATACAGAGAAACTCTGTCTTGAAAAACCAAAAAAAAAAAAAAAAAAAAAAAAAAAACTCAAGAGACAACAGGTGCTGGCGAGGATGTGGAGAAAGAGGAACACTCCTACACTCTTGGTGGGATTGCAAAATGGTAAAACCACTCTGGAAATCAGTGTGGCAGTTCCTCAGAAAATTGGGCATGTCCCTTCCAGAGGACCCTGTCATACCACTCCTGGGCATATACCCAGAGGATTCCGCTGCATACAATAAAGACACATGCTCCACTATGTTTATAGCAGCCTTGTTTATAATAGCCAGAAATTGGAAGGAGCCCAGATATCCCTCAAAAGAGGAATGGATACAGAAAATGTGGTATATTTATACAATGCAGTACTACTCAGCAATTAAAAATAATGAACTCATGTAATTTGTAGGTAAATGATTAGATCTGGAAAATATCATCCTAAGTGAGTTAACCCAATCACAAAAGAATACACATGAAATGCAATCACTGATAAGTGGATATTAATGAGCCCAGAAGCCCTAAATACTCAAGGCACAATTAGCAAGTCAAATGACTCCCAAGAAGAAGAAAGGAGAGGACCCTGGGCCTGTAAAGATTGGATCCACTATTGTAGACCCAGAACAGAGAAATCGTGGGGGGGAATGATTGGGGAATAGCTGGGGGAGAGAGGAATTATGGGACATATGGTGGGGGGTAACTGGGAAAGGGGAAAGCCTTTGGAATGTAAACATAGAATATAGAAAATAAAAATTTAAAAAAATAAAATTTTTATTTTAATTTAGAGAATTTTATACATGAATACTGTATTTACATAATTTTTATCATTCGCTAGTCTTTTTGCAACTCTCCTCATTTCTTTAACTCACTCTCAAATTTTTGACTTATTTTTTAATTTAACTATTGCTGTTTTACAAACACACACACACACACACACACACACACCTCATGAATTCCATCACACAACTTTATGAGTGCATTTAATATTGTTCATATGAATATGTGTTCAGAGCTAACAACTTGAGATTACATTATATATCAGGTTGCCTGTCCCTGAAGAAGACTAGTATTGTCAGCATCCAGTCCTTTCCCCTAGTTATTCACCTAGAAATAGAGTTATGTTGTGTATGTATCAGCTGTTGTTGGGTAGCCATAGTTCACTGTACATTGGCTAGTGTGTTAGTCTTCTTCTGATGCAAAATTCAATAAATAAATAAATAAGTAAGTAAATAAATGCTTCATTGTTGAGGAAAGAGAGATACATTTCACTATGGGTATGAGAATTGATTTTTTAGTAGATAATTACATTTTTAGTATGAAAATTGTTTTTGTTTGTTTGTTAAAGAAGGTGGCAGTGGTAGATCCTTCCTATTGGGAAGTCCTTAAGTCTAATTAGACAGAAGTTGATTATCCATATGATAAACCTGTCACTTTTTCACTCTAGTAAATAATTTTCTACATTGGTCGTTGTTTTCTAAGCATAGGAAACATGTTAGAGAATGTTAGAAAGATAACTTTCACCGTTACCTGAAGGAGAATTGATACATACACACGCACTCACACACACAAACACACACACACACACACACACACACACACAGAGGCTTTCTAGGGCATTGTAAAGACATTGTCTGTTATCTTTGATGGGAATCCAGTGAAAATCTTTGGGCAGAATAATGGTATAATCAAGTAAAAATAGAAAGGACTCACTAACATTTTATGTTGTGTTCTCACAAGAGAAAGAAGAAAGAAGCAAGGAAATTAATATGATTGGTATTGTTTTAAAAAAATGAACTATGATTTAATATTAGACAGTAAGAACTGAAGGAAAAATGGTAAAAATTTCATGAATAAGTAGTATTCATGGAAAAAGATTAGAACTGAATTCTGGAGCATGTAAAGTCTGAAAAGTACATTAGACATTCAAGTCAATTGTCATGTAAGCACTTTGCTGCATGATTGTAGATTCAAAGAAAGTCTGGGATACACAATGAAATCTAGTAATGTTTCAGCTAGAAAATCATAATTATACACATAAAACTGATGAGATAACTGCAGAGTAGTGAGAAAAACAGGACTAAATCCTGCAACAATACAAAGTGAGAAATCCCTGGTCAAAAAAGAGAAACATGAGCAGGAGAAGCACAGGACTGGGGAAGGTTGCATCCTGTGATACCAAGCTGACAACTGGTGAGGGGATGAGGGCTAGAAACCTGTGGGTACCTCAGCAGCCAGTAATTTAATCAATTATGTTTCTGTGAGAATAACTCCACAAAAACTTTGGATGCAGAAGTTAGTGAAATTTTCCTTCCTGGCAATATTTTGCATATTGATGCATGTAGTGGCTACTCCTGGTTGTCAATTTGACTATATCTGGAATGCACTCTGACCTGGAACTTGGCTTGAAGATCTTGAGGCATAGTGGCTATGAATCCCAGAATTTAAGACAGGGAGATATCTGAGGTCAAGGTTATCTGGAACAAAGCAAGTCCCAGATCCAGGTGTGGTGGTACACACCTTTAATCTGGGTCACACCTTCTGCTGGAGACTTACATAAGGACATTGGAAGAAGGAAGATTTACTCTCTTCTTCACCTGCTTGCCTTGTGGGATTGAGCAACTGCTAGATCCTTTGACTTCCATTTACAAGTGCTGCTGACCATTTTGGGTGTTGGACTACAGACTGTAAGTCATCAATAAATCCCCTTACTATATAGAGATTACCCATAAATTCTCTGACTCTAGAGAACCCTGACTACTACAGAAGTTGGTACTGGAAGTGGTTCTAGAGAAGCAGAAATATAAAGATGAATCTTTTAAAAATTGTTGTTAGTTTGATAATTCCATCAGCACCTTCAACTACTGAAACCTCTCAAAATTCTTTCCCTCCTGGGAGCTTGGAGAATATTGAAGACATGTAGTTGACATTATATTTCAAGAGTAAAGAAGCTTTAGTTATCTTGATGAATTAGGTGATTCAGTGTACAAAACTTTCTACAAGTTGGGAAAAGGAAATAATTGGACTTTTTGGGGTCTATTAGATACTGGTTCTGAATTGACACGATTTCCAAGACATCCCAAGAAACATTATGGCCCTTCAGTTAGAGTAGGGACTTTTCCCCCAAAGGTAATCACTGCTACAATTATTAAAATTTATACCATGGAGTAGGGGCTTATGGAGGACAGGTGATTAATGGTGTTTTGACCGATGTCTGTCTCACAGAAGGTTCATTAGGTCCTGGAACACATCCTGTGGTCATTACCCAATTTCAATAATGAATAATTGGGATAGATATGCTCAGAAATTGGCAGAATTCTCACATTGGTTCCTTGACCTGTGGAATGAGGGCTATTATGGTTGAAAAGGCTAAATTGAAGCCTTTAGAGTTGTGCTGCCAAAGAAAATAGTGACTCAAGGACAGTATTGTATTCCTGGAAGAATTGCAGAATTATTGCCCCTATCAAGGACTTGAAAGAAGGAGAAGTGGTGGTTCCCACCACATCTCCCTTTAACTCTATCTGGCCAGTGCAGAAGATAGACAGATCATGGATATTGACAGTTGACTGCTGAAAACTAAATCAGGTAGTAACTCTAATTGCAGCTGCTGTATCACATGTAGTATCACTACTTGAGCAAATTAACACATCTCCTGATACCTGGTATGTAGCTATTGATCTGGCAAATGCCTTCTTCTCAGTACTTGTCCATAATGACCACCAGATGCAATTTGATTTCATTTGGCAAGGCAAACAGTATACCTAAAGTTTTGCCTCAAGAATATGTCAACTCACCTGTCCTGTGTCATAACTTAGAAGGGATCTTGATCATTTGTCTCTTCCACAAAATATCACATTGGTGCACTACATTGATGACATTATGCTGATTGGACCAAGTGATCAGGAAGTAGTAACCACTTTTGACTCAATGGTAACACATATATGTATCAAAGGATAGGAAATAAATTCAACCAAAATTCAAGGACAATCTACTTCAGTGAAATTCTTAGTGCAGTGGTTTGGGTCATGCAGAGATATTCCTTCTAAGGTGAAAGATAAGTTATTGCACCTGATTCCTCCACCACCAGGAAAGAAGCACAATGTTTAGTGGGTCTACTTGGATTCTGGAGACAACACATTCCTCACTTGAGTGTGTTACTCAGGCACATTTACCAAGTGACTCAGAAAGCTGCTAGCTTTGTGTGGTGCCTGGAACAGGAAAAGGTTCTTTTTTTTATGTATACATATGTATATTTATTTTGTTTTTTTTCTTTTCCACTTATTTTTTTTATTTTTTTAATTTTTTTTATTTTCTATATTCTATGTTTACATTCCAAAGGCTTTCCCCTTTCCCAGTTCCCACCCACCATAGTTCCCATAGTTCCTCTCCCCCCCCCAACTGTTCCCCAATCATTCCCCCTACCCCCTAGGTTTCTTTACTAAACTGGATGCAATCTTTACAGGCCCAGGGTCCTCACCTTTCTTCTTCTTGGGAATCATTTGACTTGCTATTTGTGTCTTGAGTATTTAGGGCTTCTGGGCTCATTAATATCCACTTATCAGTGATTGCATTTCATGTGCATTCTTTTGTGATTGGGTTAATTCACTCAGGATGATATTTTCCAGGTCTAGCCATTTACCTAAAAATTGCATGAATTCATTATTTTTAATTGCTGAGTAGTATTCCATTGTATAAATATACCACATTTTCTGTATCCATTCCTCCTTTGAGGGATATTTGGGCTCCTTCCAATTTCTGGCTATTATAAACAAGGCTGCTATAAACATAGTGGAGCATGTGTCCTTATTGCATGCAGGGGAATCCTCTGGGTATATGCCCAGGAGTGGTATGACAGGGTCCTCTGGAAGTGACATGCCCAATTTTCTGAGGAACCGCCACACTGATTTCCAGAGCGGTTTTACCATTTTGCAATCCCACCAACAGTGGAGGAGTGTTCCTCTTTCTCCACATCCTCGCCAGCACTTGTTGTCTCTTGAGTTTTTAATCTTAGCCATTCTGACTGGTGTGAGGTGGAATCTCAGGGTTGTTTTGATTTGCATTTCCCTGATGACTAATGATGTTGAACATCTTTTAAGGTGTTTCTCGGCCATCCGAATTTCTTCTGGTGAAAATTCTTTGTTTAGCTCTGTGCCCCATTTTTTGATAGGGTTATTTGTTTCTTTGCGGTCTAACTTCTTGAGTTCTTTGTATATATTGGATACTAGCCCTCTGTCGGATGTGGAGTTGGTGAAGATCTTTTCCCACTTTGTTGGTTGCTGTTTTGTCCTTCTGACAGTGTCCTTTGCTTTGCAGAAACTTTGTAATTTTATGAGATCCCATTTGTCGATTCTTGATCTTAGAGCATAAGCTATTGGTGTTCTGTTCAGGAACTTTTCCCCTGTGCCCAAGGAAAAGGTTCTTAAACAGGTTCAGGCTGCTATGCAAGCTGCTCTACCATTTGGACCATATGATCTAGCAAACCCAATGTTACTTGAGGTGTCGGGGGCAGGTAGAGATGATGTTTGAAGTCTCTGGCAGGCCCCAGTAGGTGAATCACAGAAGAAACCTTTGGGATTTTGGAGCAAAGCTCTACCATCATCTGTAGACAACTATTCTCCCTTTGAAAATATAGCTCTTGGCATGATATTGGGCATTAGTGGAAACTGAATATTTGACAATAGGAAACAAAATTACTATGTGACCTGAACTACCCATCATGAGCTTGGTGCTATCAGACCTTCCAAGTCATAGAGTAATACATGCACAGCAGCAGTCTATTATTAAATGGAAGTGATATATATGTGATCAGGCCAGAGCAGGTCCTGAAGGCACAAGCCAGTTGCATGAAGAATTTGCTCAAATGCCTATGGTTTCTACTCCTGTTTCAATGCCATCTGCTGCCAAGCATGTGCCTATAGCCTCATGGGGTTTTCCCTACCATGTGCTGACTGAAGAAGAAAAACCTGATGGCTCTGCACGTTATGCAGGCACCACCCAGAAGTGGACAGCTGCAGCATTACAATCCCTTTCCAGAACAAACCTGAAAGATACAGGTAAAGGAAAATCTTCACAATAGTCAGAACCTGCAAAAGCTGTTGGCAATCATCCAAAGTGGGCTAGGGGTTGAAGAGGACTAGTCGAAAAGGAGGAGTTCTGAGTTCTCCATTTATGAAGGTCATTAATGGCAAAGGGCCAATAGTAATGCAGTTAGTTTCCTTGACCATCAACCAGTCCCACTGTGCACAAAGACATGATGATAGACTCAACCTTAAAAGCAGCCCATCTCAGATTCCTGTCCCTACAGCAGGTCTCTCCTCTGGTGAGGCTACCTGTGGGAGAACTGTCTTCAATGGATACTGCTCCACCTATGGAGTTAAATAAAGTGAGGGTGGAAAGATAGCATCCACCTCCATTCCTCCTTGCAGGACCAGGAAGAAAGATGGTACAGATGGGGATGGATGGTTCTATGTCTCTTCCATTTTATCTTTGGGCTTTTTGTTGTCCAAGGCAAGAGCATTTGCCTGCAGTGGGCCTGCCTTTTGTCTGGGGAGAAAAAAGTTTAAGCCAAAAGGACAGGTCCCATAGGAAGTTTTGCCAAACAATAACATAATGTATTTGGATGTGTGGCCAAGTGTGGGCTTGAAAATGCCTTTTTTGACTTCTTGGACCAATCCCAGGTCAAAGGATTCTTCTGTGGGCCATCCAGTGTGGAAAGTGGGTCATTCTGACCTGCAAAATGTGTTCATCTTTTTAAATATTGACAGAAAGATTCTCCCCACCTAGATTTAATTTCTCTAAAAATAGCTGACAAGCAATTCTAGTGGGTTTGAAGGCACCTGCTCCATGTTAAATGTCTGTCAAAGTCATCTCGTAATGAGAAGCACAAACACAATTTGTCATAACACACAAAACACACAAGAAAAGTTTTTCCTCTCTTCTCTATCAGGCAGGAAAGATAAATAACCAGAAGGTGATGCTCAAACACAAGAAAAGAAATTAGTCCCTTCCCTTCTGTCAGAGAGGAATAGGAAATTACCAGAAGGTGGTTCTAATGGCTTTCTGAGTCCAGCACTGGATTCCAAATTGGAACACTAAGGTCCCCAGATCAGAACTTAGAACATCTTGCAGTCCTGAATGGCTATGGTCATAGATATAGATTCAAAGCCAATTCTCAAGACTGATAGATATAGCACCACTCAGAGTTTATGGAACTGACTCAGACCACAGAACCAAAGCTGCCACAGTCCTGCCTGGAACCAACGTAACACTGCATAGACAGGTCACTGTCCTGTGCAGATGCCCGGAACCAAAACTATTGCAGGGTTGTGAAGACAGGGATGGATAGACATGGTACAAACTGCAGCACTACATAGAAAAATTACCTGTATTAAGACCTCCCAGAGACTGCCTGGGGATCCATCACATATACAGTTACCAAACCCAGATACTATTGTGGATGCCAACAAGTGCTTGGTGACAGAAGCCTAATATAGCTGTCTCTTGTCAGCCTCTGCCAGTGCCTGACAAATACAGAGGGGGGATACTCTCAGCCAACCACTGGACTGAGAACAGGGCCCCCAATAGAGTAGCTACAGAAAGGTCTCAAGGAACTGAAGGGGTTTGCAGCCCCATAGGAGGAACAACAATATGAACCAAGCAGTACCCCCAAAGCTCCTAGGGACTAAACCACCAGCCAAAGAGGGATCAATGCCTCCATTCACGTACATAGCAGAGGATGGCCTTGCCAGACATCAATGAGAGGAGAGATCCTTGGTCCTATGAAGAAGGCTCGTTGCCCCAATAGGGGAAATGCCTGGACAGGGAAGTGGAAGTGGGTGGGTTAGTGAGTAGGGGGATGGGATTGGGGGTTTTTAGAGGGGAAATGAGGAAAGGGGATAACATTTAAAATGTAAATAAAGAAAATAATAAAAAATAAATGTAAGGAAAAAAAGACCTCCAAGTTTGGTCAGAAGCCGACTCTGATGCACTCTTATCGGGGTCTCTTTATTGCAGACTCAAGATGAGCTACAGGATGGTTTGGTGAAGCAGCCCCAAATTCTCACTGGGACAAAGTTCTATAGGAAATGGGAGCAAGTGAGCAGGTGTCCATCCTGGCAAGCATCCAGTTGAATGGCTATTGTAAGCCAACAGGTGGGTGCTCTGAAGCGAGACCATGAACACTGACAAATGGTCTAAAGTGCATCTGAAACAATCAGACTAACCTTTGATTAACTGTTGCTAGGAAATAGCTAGGGAATAACTCTGGGGTTTGGCTCAAGGACAAGCCGTGGGGTCCTTCCTGATACTTGGGTGCAGATTGGGTTCAGCTGCATGTCAAGTTCTCAGGCTTTTTTATGTATGTATGTATGTATGTATGTATGTATGTATGTATGTATGTTTGTATGAATTTATATTTCTTTTGCTTTTAAGATGGAGGTCAGTCTCATGATGGAATAGGTTAGGTTCATCCTCTCACTATATGCTATTAGCTTCTCTTCAGTTTCTCCCCCTCAGGATCCTCCTTTCTTTCAAATGTTCTTGCTTCTTTTTGCTACTTTCTTAAAATTCATTTAAACACAACTACCCTCCTCCTTTGAACTCCTGTTATGCTCCCACTCTCTATCAAATCTACACCTTCTTATTTTTAATCCTTAATATGATAGCTATATGAATAAATAAATTAATGTAAACTGCTTAATCCAGATAGTATTATTGGTATGCTGCTTTTAAGGCTCACTACTTGGGAATGGATAACCATTTAGGTGGCACATTCCTGAAGAAACTAATTCTCCCTCTCTCAACAGTCTTTAATTGTGTGTAGCTTTTCACCTAGAGATGGAGTCTGTGATAGTTCTCTCCCACACACTGGCATGTCAACTTGTGTTGTCATTGTACAGGTCTTGCTAAGCAGTCATTTATCTGAGATTCCCTAGATACGGGTTCTCTATTCTATCTAGAAAACATAATCTTGCAGCAGACTTCCTGCCCCTTTCTCTTCTACAATCTTTTTACCAGCACTCCTCTTCAGTAATGTTGACTGAGCCTTACGTGTAGGGTTTGCACTGTAGATGTGTTAATTAGGTCTGGTCATACTGCATTCAACCATTCTCTGTATTTTAACTAGTGACTTTCTGTAATTTTCTCCAGGTGCGTGGAGGAAAAGGAACACTCCTCCACTGCTGGTGGGAATGCAAGCTGGTACAACCACTCTGGAAATCAGTATGGCGGTTCCTCAGAAAACTGGACATGATACTTCCGGAGGACCCAGCCATACCACTCCTGGGAATATACCCAGAAGATTCCCCCAGCATGCAATAAGGATACACACTCCACTATGTTCATAGCAGCCTTATATATAATAGCCAGAAGCTGGAAAGAACCCAGATGTCCCTCAACAGAGGAATGGATACAAAAAATGTGGTATATATGCACAATGGAGTACTATTCAGCCATTAGAAACAATGAATTCATGAAATTCTTAGAGAAATGGATGGAGCTGGAGAACGTCATACTAAGTGAGGTGACCCAGTCTCAAAAGAATACCCATGGTATACAGTCACTGATAAGTGGCTATTAGCCTAGAAGCTTGGAACACCAAAGACATAAATCACATATCAAGTGATGTCTCACAAGAAGAAAGGAGTGGACACTGGTGCTAGAATGGACCAAAACATCATTGTGGGGGAGTACAAGAACAGTGAGGTGGGAGGGGGTGGATGAGGGAGCAGGGGGAGGGAAAAGGGCATGTGGGACCTTTGGGGGTGGGGAATCAGAAAAAGGGAAATGAATTGTAAATATAGAATATATCCAATAAATAAAAAAAATTGCCATCTAGAGGAAAATTGTATGTCCAGACATGTAATGTCCCACTGGTAGTTCCATGAAGCAAAGGCTCCTTGTCAAAAGTCTTACTAATTGCATTTGATTTATCAGTTTGTTCCACTGTATTTTTTCTATCAAACATCAAAAAAAATTATTTTCTCCAGGTGCTATGCTTGAAGAACTTTAGGAAAAGTTATTTTTATTCAGTGCCCATGTGTCGAGTTGAATTTTGACATAAAGATAGGCAAAAGTGAAAGAGATGGGTGATTTTTTCCAGTCTTTGAAAGCCATAAAACTTACATGAAGATACTAGATTTTGAATAAAAAACGACAGTTGAGAGAAAAGGACATAAACCCACATACAACTTATAACCCAAAATTTGTATTTCATACAAGAAATGCAGGGACAAAAATGGAGCAGAGCCTGAGGGAAAGGCCAAACAATAGCTTGCCCAACTTGAAACTCATCTCATGGGTAAGCACCAATCCCTGACACTATTAATGATACTCTGTTAGGCTTGCGGACAGGAGTCTAGCATAACTTACTTCTGAGATGCGTCACCATGCAGCTGAGACTAAAACAGGTACAGACTCACAGCCATATATTGAATGGAGCTCAGAGAATCTTATGGAAAAGTTGGAGGAAGGATTGAGGACCCTAAAGGGAATATGACAACAAACAAAGGAACCTAACTTGGACCCTTGTGGTCTCTTAGAGACTGAGCCACCAACAAAAGAGCATACATGGACTGTGTTGACTGAGGCCCCCAGCACATATGTAGCAGTTATGCAGCTCAGAATCCACATGGGTCCCCAAACACCTGGAGCAGGAGATGTCCCTAAAGCTGTTGCCTATCTGTGGAATTCTTTCCCCAGCTGGGCTTCTGTGTCTGTCCTAGTGGATAAGGATGCACCCAACCCTGCAGAAACTTGACATACCAGGGTGGGAGTTATGTGGGGGTACACCCTCTCAGATGAGAAGACAGTGGGGGAAGGAGCCTATAAGCAGGGGGAGCAGGATGGTGGGTAATGATATAAAATCAATAAATAATTAATAAATGGGGACAAATAAAACAAAATTGCACAATTTGAAAAATAATAAAATATAAAATGCATTTTATTGATCTGGACCTTTAATTGTAATTACAAAACATATAACAAACACCATTCTGTTACATTCTGCTGTTTCCTGGTCCTTGATCAAGATAACCCCAAACATTTACCTCCTACAGTTTGATGTGACAAAGCAAACAATTGTTAAGGGTGATTTTATGTCAATGCTGCAAGAACATGAAGAATCATTTATTTCTGGCATTCTTCTATGATGCACCAGGAAAAAAGAATGTGGAAATTATGGCTCCCTTTCATTTTAAAAGTCCAAGTTCATACCTTCCTGAATTTTATTTTTATATTGTCAAAAGAAGAATAACACACAAATCTGAATTTCATTCTTCCATGCCCCTTTTGCTGTTTCCTTTGAGACTTTGTCAAGTTAACCAAAGCACACTCAGCTGCAGTGAAATGGCTTTCCTTTCATCAGGTGATGACAACTCAAATTTGAAAGCTGCCATCATCCACTAATTATTTTTTATTTTGAAAACTTTCAAGTTTTTTTTTTAGGTTTCTCTTTTTTTTCTTTTTTTTATTATTTTCTATATTCTTTGTTTACATTCCAAAGGCTTTCCCCTTTCCAGTTCCCTCCTCACCATATGTCCCATAAGTCCTCTTCCCCCCCATTCCCCAATCACCCCCCCTCCCCATCCTCCTCTCTGCTCTGGTACTCTCCTACAAAATCGGATTTACTCTTTTCTGGACCAGGGTCCTCTCCATCCCTTTTCTTGGGAATTTTTTGCTTAGCTAATTGTGTCTTGAGTATTCAGAGCTTCTGGGCTCATTAATATCCACTTATCAGTGACTGCAATTCATGTGCATTCTTTTGTGATTAGGTTGACTCACTTAGGATGATATTTTCCAGATCCAACCATTTGCCTACAAATTGCATGAATTCATTATTTTTAATTGCTGAGTAGTATTCCATTGTATAAATATACCACATTTTCTGTATCCATTCCTCCGTTGAGGGACATCTGGGTTCTTTCCAGCTTCTGGCTATTATAAATAAGGCTGCTATGAACATAGACTTTCAATTTTTTTAACTGTGTGCATGTGTATGTCTGTTTGTTGCTACGTTCAAATGCACACAGGTGCCTGTAGAGGCCTCAAGGTTTCAGATACTGTGGAACTAGAGTTTCATGTGTTTGGGAACAAAACTTAAGTTCTGTGAATGAACTTTACAAGCTTTCCATCTCTTGAGCTCTACAGTTCTTGCTGCTTTATGGTAAAGTAGGTATTGGTGGATGTTGCTTCTGTTACAAGTAAAATGTACAACAATTTCAAAACGGAGAGTTGTGTTTCACTTCACAGTTTCAGAGAGCTTCTAATCTATCATGGTTGGTGAGGCATAGTAGGTTTTATGACAGGAACATGTATTAGAGGTTTATTTACACTTTGTGAACCTGAAGGCAGAAACCTTGCATGAAATCAGGGGTGTGTAGAACCTACAAACGCCCAAAATACATGACATATATCTACCCATCAAGCCCCAATCCCAAAGCTACACAGCCTTCAAATAATCAGCTTAAAGAGGGAATCAACTCTACAAAACTCCAGCTGTAAGAGATGGTTAAGACTTAGATCTTAACAGTGAGATGACATTATTTAACAGACTTCTTAGATGTTCAGTACCATTTCATCTCACATAATCTTGGAAACAACTTTTATAGTCAGAAAGCATATTTTATTTCTTCATCACTTCTCTACAGAATTTTGCTGCCTGTATGTTTCTAGGTAGGTCTGAATCTTCAATCCTGACTTCTCCAGATGATTGAACTTAAGTTGTATTTTGCCTTCTCTAAGGATCTTGCATGGCTTCTTTCCCTTCTGAATCACAATTTCATACAACTCGACAGCTACTTCACTCAAAACTTCCTAACAAATTACTGACATAAATGTTCATCTCAGAATCTGATTCTTGTGGACCAAAACTATGATAAACATAAATCAGAAATGTAGAAATCTGTAATTCTCAAGATAATCTAATATAATTTCTTTCACCTATTTTCTTTGTCACAGCCAAGATACAATATGACATATTTATGTTCCCCTCATTGAATTTCCATGAGTCTATTATATGTATATCTCTCATGCACTTATTTTAAGTGGGCAGTACATATAATCAAATACTTAACATTTCAGGATTTTTGCTAATAGTTATATTTCAGTGCTTTCATAGATGATTGAAAAGAAGTTAAGCATCCTGACTAAATTGTACTACTTGTTCTCAGGAAACACTGGAATTAGAAGCTTCTTCACTCCCTTTTCTAGAGTCAAAGTGTGGATTTTTCCTGATGGATTATGAACATGTTTCCCTCTTTATGTGCCTTTAATGAAGATGCAGCCTAACTGGTCACAATACCTTCTATTTGGGTAAAGACTACAAGAGCAAGTTATTAAACTTGCTTCCTTCCCTCTAGCCTACTAGGTGATGACTCCACTTAAGAGAAGGCACAGTAGAGGAGGGACTTCAGTGCTATTGGCCTGCATCCACATTGTCTGGACAATAGAGTCCTTTGATGTCTGGTACATTCTTAACCACCAAATACAGCTTTTCAGTCATCAGTAAAGCTATTTTACACTTGTGATATGATGAAATAACTGAATTAGACATAGTTAATTACATTGCTGGAAATTATTACACTATGCAACAAAAGATCACTAAAAAGCCATGTGGTTCTAAAAAGAACAAAGTAAGAATTCCTAACAGACATATACAGACTGGTCATGTGCTGACTCATGTGCCCTGGTATGACTCATATTTTACCATCCAGACCAGCATTCATTTTTTTATCATGAAAAACAGTCATCACTATGCCCTTGAGGTTTGCATATGCCTCACTTGCAGTCCCTGGATATTGATCACACCACCAGGCTAGCACCAAGTTTTTAGAAAGAAGCTGATCTATGAATGTTTACTCCCATTTTGGTCATCTATTTGTTGCTTTCCAAAATATAGATTTCCAATGATTTGGTTGAATCATGCCTTCAAATTGTATTCTAATGAGTATGGCTGGTGGTTAGCTGCATTTCTGCAAGCTTGCTTCTAGAAGAATAGGCTAGACATGTTTTATTAGACCATCTGCTTCAAGTCACAGTGGGCGCTCAGGTAGAGCATAAAAATAGCTAAGATTTAGCAGAGTAGATTGTTTCTATGTAGACAAAACTGTAAACTCTGTAAATCTAAGTGAAATGAGAATTAATAATATATATGTATGTATGTATATATATATGTACATATTAAAATCTTGTTATGAAATCTTCATAATATTGTCTATATTTTATGATCCCAAATTTATTTAATCATAACAAAGAAAAGTGATTTAAATTTAAATACTTTTCGGAAATGTTTCTTATGGGATATCCCATGTTGAATGAGTATAGAGGGTAGTTTAACTCTAACAATACATCTACCCAACTCCCAACATGTACCTAAGAAATTAAAATCTTGAAAACAGAGGATTTAATTTTAGAAACTTTTTTTTAAAAATAGCTAAAATTATTTTAAAATTACTTTTCTGTTTAGATCATCTCTTATGAGTTAATGTGATAAATTAACTACTACTCATTTAATACCAAAGAGTTATGTTTTTAAATAATGGATGATGTGTTTAACTATTTAATTGTCCCTCAATATCTGTGGAAATGGTTTCCAAGTAATCTATTCTCCAAGATATGTAAATCTGTATCAGTCTCAGTCTCACACAGTAGGACATGGCAAATTATTCATAGTGCACATTCTTCCATGTAATGCAATCATCTCTGCCCTGTAACTCTATAATTCTCTGTACATAGTGCCTGTGTAGCACTTCTTGAGGGTAAAGACAGCCAAAATCCTGTGACTTTCTAGTGCAGGAACAGTTCTTGCCCTGAAATATTTTCTGTCTGTGCCTAAGTAAACCCAAGAATACAGAGGCCATCCACAAGGAGAGCCAACTGTGTTCAAAACTAAAATGCTAACAATCACATTGAGAGCTGAATCATAGGTAATTTCAGCATTCATGTCACTTCTGGATCAAGAGTTTTATTTTGCACACTGTAATCTTGTTTTCTCATCAATTAAATGATAAGGTTCATTCCCTCTGTCAGAAACATTTATAAGCTTTCTATTGTGTGCCACAGGATTTAACGCAATGAACTTAACAAAGTATTTGCCCTCTTGGAATTTATATGGCAGAAAAAGAACAGATAATAAATATGTAAATATGTTACTGAGGATGTTTGGTAATGGAAAGAATTCTTAAGCAAAATACACAAGAATCTCTGATAGTAACTCAGGGGAAAAGAACTCCATTATTCAGAGTATACAGTGATAAGTTCGGGCAGTCTTCCTTGAGTGAGACAGAAAAAATAAACAAAACATACAAAGATAGATGTGGAGTCATGGCTAGAGAACAAGTTTTCGCCCTGCACTAAGAATCAAAGCCAAACCAAAGGCCTTCAGTGGTGTTTAATACAGTGTGACAGCTTAAAAGAAAGCCAGAAGTGTGGTAAGGAAGAGAAGCATGAGCCATAAACAGTGTCAGAGGAACTGGGTGGAGGCACAGCAATGTCATGTTGGTTCAGCTGTAGAATTTTACCTTGAACTTTTTTTTTATTCAGAAACCATAAGATGACTTTGAGTGCAAACAACACTTATGTATTCCAAAGAGACCCTTAGTATTTGATAATAGGAAGTGCAAGAATTAATATAGAGAGAATATGAAGATAATTTTTACCGGGGGAGGGGGGATAGTTTAGATTACATCACTTAGACTGTATCAGAAATTATCAGCTTTTCTTGTGAAATAGATTATTTTCTCAGTGTTAGACATCTCAAATTATGTTTTTCAATACATAAAATATAGGGAATTTAAAGAAAAACTAGAGGTAAAGAGATAGTCTTAGTGATGAAAGCACAAAAATTTGAGTTTGAAGTTTAAAAAAATGCTGGGCTTGGTGGCACATGCCTTAAAGCAAGTCTTGTAAGTGATGAAGATAGGTGGGTCTTTGGCTCATTCTCACCATCTAATCTAGCCTACTTGCCTAGTTCCAGACCAGTTAAAGAACCTTTTTCAAAACACACAAAAAGGTAGACAGTCTTTCAAGAACAACACCGAAATGTTACCTCTGCCTACTATGTGCATAAACATAAATGTGAATTTGCACCTGAACACAAATCATACTTGAACATACCTATGAACACACACACACAAAAGGAAACTTGTACACTAAAGTGTATTATCAAACTTCTTAAAGATACATTGATTGCATTTAATAATAAGTTAATTTAGATATTCTGAAATTACAAGTTATAATTAATTATATAAAATATTTGGCTTATCAATGCAAAGCATTATTAATATTAATACATTATCAATAGGACAAAACAGCAATCCACAGATTGGTAAATGGTCTTTACCAAACTTACATCTGGTAGAAGACTAACATCCAATATGTACACAGAACTCAGGAATCCAAGGCCCAGACCTAAACATAGTAAAAGCAATGTACAGAAAACCAGTAGCCAACATCAAACTAAACTGAAAGAAATTTGAAGCAATCCTACTAAAATCAGGGACTAGACAAGCCTGTCCACTCTAGCTAGAGCAATTAGACAACAAAAGGAGGTCAAACAGTTCAGAAAGGGAGAAGTAAAAATGTCACTATTTGGAGATGATATGAAAGTATCCTTAAGTGACCAAAAAAATTTCACCAGAGAACTTCTACAATTGATGAACAACTTCAGCAAAGTGGCTGAATATAAAATTAACTCAAACAAATCGCTATCCTTCCTATACTCAAATGAACAGGCTGAGAAATAAAATAGTGAAAGGACACCCTTCACAATAGACACAAACAATATAAAGTATCTTGGTGTGACTCTAACCAAACAAATGAAAGAACAGTCCAAGTGTGTGACCTCCTCCAGCCCATTGTTCTCAAAGAATAGCAGCCTGCAACCTGACTGTCAGTCTCCTGCAGAACAAGCAGAATCAGTTTTTAGCCATCAGGGGAGAGGCTTAGCCTGCCTTTTTATCTTGGCTGAAAGATCTGTATGACAAGAACTTTAAGTCTCTTTAGAAAGAATTTGACTAAGACCTCAGAAGATGGAAAGATATCCCATGTTCATGGATTGACAGGATTAATGTAATAAAAATGGCCATCTTGCTGGAAGCAATCTAGAGATTCAATGAAATTCCCATCAAAATTTGAACTCAATTCTTCATAGAGTTAGAATAAGCAATTCTCAAATTCATTTGGAATAACAAAAATCCCAGGATACTGATAACTATTCTCAACAATAAAAAAAACATCTGTGAGAATTACCATCCCTGACCTCAAGCTGTATTGTAGAGCAAGCGTGATAAAAATCCCATTGTATTTGTACAGTGACAGGCAGGTAGATCAATGAATAGAATTGGAGACTCAGAAACAAACCCACATACCCATGGCCACTTAAAATTGACAAAGAATCTAAAACCATTCAGTGGAAAATGACAGCATTTTCAAGAAATGGTGCTTGTTCCACTGGTAGTCAACATATAGAAGAATGCAAATTGATCCATACTTAACTCCTGTACAAAGCTCAAGTCCAAGTGTGTGACCTCCTCCAGCCCATTGTTCTCAAAGAATAGCAGCCTGCAACCTGACTGTCAGTCTCCTGCAGAACAAGCAGAATCAGTTTTTAGCCATCAGGGGAGAGGCTTAGCCTGCCTTTTTATCTTGGGAAATATGCTTTAAAGGTTGAGACTTGAGCAAGAAGTCATCCCTGTGTTCATGTGCTTTCTCTTCCCACCCTGTTCTTCTTTTCCCATCTCTCCTTCCAGAGAACCCTCCTAGTATGTAGCTGCTGGACACTACATAATGGCGCCCAATGTGGAAACGAAGAGGCCAAATAAAATTCACTGTCTTGGGTAGAGTGCCACGAAAAAAGAAAAAGTTTATGCATCCAGCACGGTAAGCAACAGGGTATTAATTTAGCACTAACAATGTCATTTTTTTAAAGGCTGTTGCTGCAGGGGTGCCCAGAGATACATGCTAGACGGAAACAGCATAGGCCCAATGCTCAGATCAGCTAGCCTGTGACAGTGAAATATAATAGGGAATTAATTTAGTTAGGCATTTTGTCCACAGTCTCAGAACTGCACCAGGCAAGAAAAATAGGGTATAAAATAAAATAAAACAAAATAAAAAGAGCAAAAACAAAACAAACAAACAAAAAAGATTCTAGAAACATGAAAGAGAGAGAAGGAAAATGGCTTCTTAAAAGGCCAGCAGCCTTAGGTTTTGGTAAAACTTTGGTTTAGCTTATGAGATTCATGTAATCGCTTTGTACTTGTTTTTGATTGGTCTTAACGGTATAAGGTTTTTACATATCTTGACTATAGAGTTATAAATAATTGAGGCGAGTTTGGAGCTCGTAGCTCAAGATCATAGCCATTTTGAGCATATTAGTCAGCAGAGGAAAAGAAAATAACCAGGATTCCTTCAGTAACAGCAGGTGAACAGGGAAGAGTCCAACCCTGAATCCCTGCTGTATGGCATGGTGCAGGAAATGTGGTGTACATAAGACCCACTCCCTGGTGCTACTCATGGGGGGCCCAAGTCCTTCTGACCGAGGCCCAGCCCTTGGATGGTGTGTGGCCTGTAGCAGTCTCTGGCATGCTGGGCCAGGGTCTTCCTGGAGTTGGGTTGCTTAGGAATGCAGCTCAAAGTGGGTGGTAAACTCCATCTAAGTCTAAATACCAGCAGATGACTGATAGTCAGCAAGTACTTTAAGGGAAAGTTAAAAAGAACTTTGGAAAATACAGTTCAGATATTGTAAGATCCGAAAGAAAAAACGGGGGTACTCCAGCACCCCATGCCTCGGAAACCGGCACCCCAAAACACTCACGAGAGACAGACCTGATGCAATTTGCAAGAGGATTTTAATTTCCAGAGCTCTGGGGGGTTACAGCCTCCCCACGCAGAGTAAAAGAAGTAAGCCCGCCCCAGCTGGCTTGTATAGGCTTTTTGTGAGCTTATAACAGAACCCGCCTACCACAAGCTTCTAAGCCAATCAGTCAAACCATCCAAACCCATGCTCTCTGAGAACCTACCAGCCTTTCACAGAGGCTGGAAGAACTAGTTAAGTCGTTTCCGCTTACGTGGCCGCCACGCAGTGTTGCGCCCACCCTCCCCCACTGGCAATGGAGACGGGAAAAGGCACCAGGGACTCTGCTCCTTTGGGGTCACCCTAGACTCAGGCAGGGGGATTTCTAGCTTACAACCTAATCTTTTCAATATAGCCTTATCTTATGCAAGAAAAAATGTTTTGTCTCTGCTTAAATACAAAAAGCTAAGATCTTATATTTTTCAGAGTATAGCATTCATGGAATATTTGTTACAAGCCTTTGCTCTTAATTGTGAGCTTTTAAATTTTTTATGTAAATGATTTTCAAAAGTTAAAGTAAATTAATTGGCTAAGACATTGCTTTAAGCTTGCCACAAGAGGATTTAAGCCTCTAATGTTTTTAAAATAAATGATGCAGCAGTCAAACGGATTATTATTGATGGTTGATCAATTACATGGCAACCCTTTTTAGGCAAAATTAATAATTGTTATCCAAAGGATAATTTGTTGCAATTTACTTTTATATTTTATATTCCATAAAGAATGCATCAACTGTGGGAGTAAAGCTTATATAATTAGATCACATGTTTATTCTTTTGAGTTTCCCCCTGCATCAGCACAGATAACTGACTTGGGTGCTGTAGTGACTATCTTTAAGATGTTAAAATTAAGGCTTTTAATAATAATAATAAATGTATATATAGCTCATCATTTACAATTGCTTAAGATTGCTCCCTTTTTAATACTGCTAATTCTTAATTTTTACAATTGTTTATGCAGATATAATTCAAGTTAAAAAAGATATGTTTTTAAATGACTGCTCTCTGGATATCTGAGAGCTGATCCAAAGGCTAGAGAGACATCTGTGGGTGCTGGGAGCTGGACTCTTATGTTTTATGGTTGTGAGCCTGGAGAGATGGCTTAGCCATTAAAGACTGGGCCCTCAATCATGGAGTATGGAAACTCATATCCCAGGAACCACATGGTGGCTCACAACCACCTATGATGAGATCTGACGTCCTCTTCTGGCATGTCTGAAGGCAGCTACAATATACTTATATATAATTAATCTTTAAAAAGGTGCCTAGACAAAGACTCCTTAAGGCAAGGCACATAAAATTTGTATACCAGGCAGACGATATAGAAACAATTGGCTATACAAGCATATTCTTTATATCATCAAAAGAGTAATGGCTTAAAAAACAATTTTATATTTTTTTTTTGCAAATCTTTTATATTTATTTATTTTATTTTTTTTCTTGTTTTCTTTTTTTTTAGTTATTTTTATTTTCTATATTCTATGTTTACATTTCAAAGGCTTTCCCCTTTCCCAGTTCCCACCCACCATAGTTCCCATAGTTCTTCTCCCCCCCAACTATTCCCCAATCATTCCCCCTCCCCCCTCGGTTTCTTTACTAAACTGGATGCAATCTTTACATGCCCAGGGTCCTCTCCTTTCTTCTTCTTGGGAATCATTTGACTTGCTATTTGTGTCTTGAGTATTTAGTGCTTCTGGGCTCATTAATAGCCACTTATCAGTGATTGCATTTCATGTGCATTCTTTTGTGATTGGGTTAGCTCACTCAGGATGATATTTTCCAGGTCTAACCATTTACCTACAAATTGCATGAATTCATTATTTTTAATTGCTGAGTAGTATTCCATTGTATAAATACACCACATTTTCTGTATCCATTCCTCCTTTGAGGGATATTTGGGCTCCTTCCAATTTCTGGCTATTATAAACAAGGCTTTTATATTTTTTTGCACATCAAATTATAAAGATTTGTTCTTGGTGTCCTCAATTACTTTTTTTATTCTATATTCTTTGTTTACATTCCAAAGGCTTTCCCCATTCACAGTTCCCCCCTCATCATATGTCCCATAAGTCGTCTTCCCTCTGCCCATTCCCCAATCACCCCCCCTCCAACATTTCTCTGTTCTGATACTCTCCTACAAAACTAGATCCAATCTTTTTGGGACTAGGGACCTTGGGAATATTTTGATTTGCTAATTGTGCCTTGAGTATTCAGAGCTTCTGGGCTAATTAATATTCACTTATCAGTGATTGCAATTCATGTGTATTCTTTTGTGAATGGGTTAGTTCACTTAGGATAATATTTTCCAGATCCAACCATTTACCTACAAATTTCATGAATTCATTATTTTTAATTGCTGAGTAGTATTCCATTGTATAAATATACCACATTTTCTGTATCCATTCCTCCTTTGAGGGACATCTGGGCTCTTTCCAACTTCTGGCTATTATAAATAAGGCTGCTATCAACATAATGGAGCATGTGTGTTTATTGCATGCAGGGGGATCCTTTGGGTATATGCCCAGAAGTGGTATGACAGGGTTCTCTGGAAGTGTCATGCTCAGTTTTCTGAGGAACCGCCAGACTGATTTCCAGAGCAGTTGTACCATCTTGCACTCCCATCAACAGTGGAGGAGTGTTTCTGTTTCTCCACATCTTCGCCAGCACCTGTTATCTCTTGAGTTTTTAATCTTGGCCATTCTGACTGGTGTGAGGTGGAATCTCAGGGTTGTTTTGATTTGCATTTCCCTGATGACTATCGATGTTGAACATCTCCTAAGGTGCTTCTCAGCCATCTGAATTTCTTCAGGTGAAATTTCTTTCTTTATCTCTGTACCCCATTTTTAAGAGCGTTATTTGCTTCTTTGGGGTCTAACTTCTTGAGTTCTTTGTATATATTGGATATTAGCCCTCTGTCAGATGTGGGGTTGGTGAAGATCTTTTCCCAATTTGTTGGATGTTGTTTTGTCTTTCTGATGGTATCCTTTGCCTTACAGAAACTTTGTAATTTTATGAGGTCCCATTTGTCAATTCTTGATCTTAGAGCATAAGCTATTGGTGTTCTGTTCAGGAATTTTCCCCCTGTGCCCATGTCCTCCTGGGTCTTCCCCAGTTTCTTTTCTATTAGTCTCAATCATCATAGAAGTGTCCTCAATTTCTACCTCTACCACAGAATGGTGTTAATTCTATAGGGCTTAATTAATTATTACAGAAAGATAACACTCATATTTCTAATTTAGAAAATAAAATATGTGCATATAACTATGATTCATTTTTAGGCTTTCTAGTTGCAACTGCTCTAGCAAAAAGCAACTAAAAATGCTATGTTCATTTTCCATAATTACATGGTTATTGCCTATATTATGTTATATGCTTGGTGTTCCAACTTAAATTAAATCAGACAATGGAACTGGACATTTAATGAATAAAAATTCATTTGAGATGTCTTTGACCATTTAATTCTTTATTATCCTCAAATAATATAAAAAATTTTAAAGCAATATCTTCTTAAAAAAGGAAAAGAGAGGGGAAATTGTATCCACAGACATATTTAAATTATGCTTGTATATTTTTAAGAAAATTTTAAAATTTGGATGCCAAGGAAATCCTTGATGAGTGTTTATGGCATCTTATAACTAGGCATACTGATGCCTAGGTGAGATGGAAGAATTTACTTATTGGCATATGACATGATCCTGACTTAATATTGGGGAAGAAGGCATATCTATGTTTTTTCCACAGAATGCCGCAGAAGCTTGCTAGCTACCAGAGTAATTGGTGGGGTATTGAAGATAATAATGACTGCGGGCTTGCTGAGTGCCCAGACAATGGTAACAGAAAAGCTATATTGAGTACTCTTTAACTGTCAAATGTCCCAGATTAAATAAACTGCCTTACTTCAAGTTTTTAGAACTTGTGGAACAGAGAAATTGGAGATTGTTAAACTAACTTAGAAAAATTAATCTAAGAGAGAAATTATAAGGACTCATTCGCCTAGAGGAATATTGTGGCAAAAGGCCCCTCATGTGGATTCATCTGAGGGCGCCTCCTAAATGTAATATCCTGCCATATTATGAGGCAATAGCCCAGATAATTGTACTACTTGGAAGGAAGCAGACACTAACTTATTTTGGCAAATGAACAGATATCATTATTCAGCATTTTACCTTAGCTCAAGATGCTTGGCTGAAGCAGCATAGCACAGATTGGTTGCTTACTCAAATGGGATTTGAAGGAACTATAGATAACCATTATCCTCAAGATAAATTAAAATGTTTTTAAATATGCATGAGGTTGTATTTCCTAATATGTTCTTATAGCTACTGCATAATGTTCTTCTAATTTTCATAAATGGCTCTTCTAAAGGAAGAGCTAGATATCTTATTAACAATCAACAGGTGGTTATACAAACACCTGGGCTCAGCTCAGTTAGCAGAGCTGACAACAGTATTAAATGTTTTTCAACCTATAAATAGTACTTTTAATTTTTCTACAGTTAGCCTGTTTGTTGCAGAATTTGTCCCTGATTATAGACCTGTGGCACATTTAATTTTAATACACCAGCAGGATCTTTATTTTCACAATTGCAAAACATCATTCTTGCTAGAAAAAAAATCCTTTTTATATTATCCAGATACGAGCTCACTCCGGTCTTCCTGGAGCTTTAGCTGAAAGCAATCATTGCATTGACAGAGCTCTAATAGAGAGGCTTTAGTTTTAGGACCTGTTGAATTGGCTAGATGTGATCATAATAAGTTCCATCTTTCTAGCCACACATTAAGACTCCGTCATAATATCACAAAAGAGCAAGCAAGAATGATTGTGAAACACTGCCCTAACTGCCTTACATTATCACCAGTTCCTCATTTAGGGGTTAATCCATGAGGGGTTATGCCCAATCATATTTGGCAAATGGATGTAACTCACTGTGCAGAATTTGAAAAATTAAAATTTATACATGTTTGCATTGATACATGTTCAAAATTTTTTTTGACTCTCTGCATTCAGGAGAAGACTATAAAAATGTACTCGATCATTGTTTACAAGCTTTTAATACCATGGGATTACCCAAAGTCATTAAGACGAACAATGGGCCAGCCTACATTGGCCATAAGTTTATCTCGTTTTGTAAAGAATTTGGCATTAAACATAAAACTGGGAGTCCTTATAACTCAATGGGGCAAGGAATTGTTAAGCGTGTACAGGGCACTCTTAAAATTTTGCTTTTTAAAACAAAGAAGGAGAAACTGTACCCTCCAAAATCACCCAAAGCACACCTTGCTTTTGTTTTATTTGTTTTGAATTTCTTACAAACTAATGCTAAAGGTCAGTTTGCAACAGATCACCATTGGCATCCTGCCACTTCTAATTCTTATGCCATGGTTAAATGGCGAGACCCTTTAACTAATACATATAACAGTCCAGACCCTGTTTTAATTTGAGGAAGAGGTTCTATTTGCCTTTTCTTGGGAGAGATGCTTTAAAGGTTGAGACTTGAGCAAGAAGTCATGCCTGTCTCCATGTGATTTTTCTTGCCACCCAGTTTTTCTTTTCCCATATCTCCTTCCAGAGATCCCACCATTAGTATGTAGCTGCTGGACACTATGCAAGTGGATCAAGGACCTCCACATAAAACCAGACACATTGTATTTAATAGAGGAGAAAGTGGGGGAAAACCTCGAAGATATGGGCACAGGGGAAAATTTCCTGAACATGACACCAATGGTTTATTTTCTAAGATCAAGAATCTACAAACAGGATCTCATGAAATTGAAAACCTTCTTTAAGGGAAAGAACACTGTCAATAGGAAAAAATGGCAACCAGCAGATTGGGAAAAGCTCTTTACCAATCCTACATCTGATAGAGGACTAATATCAAATAGAAACAAAGAACTCAAGAATTAAACTCCAGAGAATCAAATAACCCTATAAAAGTGGGAAACTGAGCTAAACAGAAAATTCTCCACTAAGGAAACTTGAATAGCCAAGAAGCCAAGAAGAAATCGTCCACATCCTTTGTCACCAGGGAAATGCAAATCAAATAATCCTGAGATCCTCACACTAGTCAGAATGGCTAAGATCCAAAACTCAGATGACAGCAGATGTTGACAAGGATGTTGAAAAGGAGGAACACTCCTCCATGGCTGGTGGGATGGCAAGGTGGTGGTATTACAATCCCTCTGGAAATCAGTTTGGCAGTTCCTCAAAGAATTGGATATAGTACTACCTAAGGACCCAACTAAATAACTCCTGGGCATATACCCAGAAATATCTCTAACATGTAATAATGACTCTTGCTTTGCTATGTTCATAGCAGCCTTATTTATAATGTCCTGAAGGTTAAAATAATACAGATGTCCCTCAACAGAGGAATGAATATTGAAATTGTGGTGCATTTACACAATGGAATACACTACTCAGCTATTAAAATCAATGGCTTCATGAAATTTACAGGCAAATGGATGGATCTAGAAAATATCATCCTGAGTGAGATAACTCAGGCACAAAAGATGACACATGGTATTTACTCACTGATTTGTGGATATTAGGCTAAGACTGTGGAATACCCAATAT
This sequence comes from Apodemus agrarius, assembly GCA_964023405.1. Taxonomy (NCBI): domain Eukaryota; kingdom Metazoa; phylum Chordata; class Mammalia; order Rodentia; family Muridae; genus Apodemus; species Apodemus agrarius. The sequence goes on from OZ030009.1 coordinate 84,018,313, forward strand.
ACAACTCATGGGCCACATGAAGCACAAGAGAAGGGAAGACTAAAGAGTGGATGCTTCAGTCCTACTTAGAAGGGGAAACAAAACAATAAAGAGATGTAGAGGATAGGGAGTAAGTGGGAGGAAGAGAAGATGGGGAGGGGAAAATGGGGGAAGAATCAGGTATGGGGGGAGGAGCTGTAGAAGATGTGCAGCGGGTCAGGAAATTAAATGGAAATGTGTAGCAGTGGGGGTTTGAGAACTTGTGATATCAACCATAAAGTCCCAGATGCCAGGAAAGCAAGAGCCTTCTAGGACTGCATGGGGATGACATCAGCTGAAATGCCCCATAAAGGGGAGGGATAACCTGTCAAGAACATATCCAGAGGTTAGCTATGACCCCTGGTTGAGGGATGGTTCCACCCGCACATATCCAAAATTTTAAGCCATAATTGCTCCTGTCTAAAGGAAATACAGGGACAAAGAGTGGAACAGAGACTAAAGGAAAGGTTATCCAGAGACTGCCCTACCTGGGGATCTATCCCACATGCAGACACCAAACCCAGACACTATTGATGATGCCAAGAAGTACTTACTGACAAGAGCCTGTTATAGCTATCTCCTGAGAGACTGCCAGATCCTGAGCAATGCAGATGTGGATACTCTCAGCCAACCACTGGACTGAATACAGGGACATAAATGGAGGAGTTAGAGGAAGGACAGAAGGAGCTGAAGGGGCCTTATCTGGCATCAATGGGTGGGATGGCACTTGGTCCTGTGAAGGCTTGAAGCTACAATGTAGAGGAAAGCAAAGGAGGTGAGGTGGGAGTGGGTAGGTGGGTGGGGTAGCACCCTCATAGAAGCAGCTTAAGGGGAGATGGGATAGGGGGATTGCATAGGGGAAACCTGGAAAGTAGATAATATTTGAAATGTAGATAAATAAAATATCGAAATAAAAAATAAAATTAAACTTTAACTAAATACACTGGAGGAAATACATCAACTAATGTGCAATGGACCATGTAGTGATTCTAGCTCCTCTGCCAGATACCTGTTTGCAGTATTTTTCCTACTTATAGAAAATTCTTCCTGTAGTGTACAAGTTCACAGCTGCTTGCATAAAGAGACAAAGGTGCTAAGATTAAATAAGTGATATTTCACTTCTTCAAGGAACCTTGCCTTCTGTCCTACTTGACTTCTACCATTGGATAATGGTTTTAATATAACCCAGTGTTATAATTTGAATGTCAGATATTTACAAAACATAAAAACAGGACTTGGCTAAAGTATACTAGTGCAGTTGACTTGAAAAAATATATTCATAATCCATAAACACATTTTTATACTTTCTCCTACCCAGTCAGAAATATTGAAAAACAATATACTAGGCACAAAAAGACCTAGGCATTACTTTAGATCTTAACTGTTTTATAACCTAAAACATGTTCCAGGGATGGTCTGTTTCTCTACTTTTGATAAAAAATCATGTTTATCTGTCCTGTATTTTCTACCTCTAAGGTTATATACCTTTTGATATACTGATACTAAATCATGGCACAGTCTAGCCATGAGTTGTGCTAGGGTGACTTCATTCTTCACTGGAAAATGCTCAGGAAGATGAATAGCTCTTGCACTTTTATGTACCGACATGTTATATATTGACTAAGATCACTTTGATTTTGACGTTTGTTCCTGAAATTGAACATAAAATGAAGATTTGTCTCAGTGGGTCGATAAATACACAGCCAATGTCATACTACAGTGGACAAGAAGTACTAGGTGCCCAGATAGTCACTAATCCTACTTCTATGACAGTAAATGTGATAAACATCCTTTTGCTTGCTCTAGAAGTGTTTGAAGAAATTCCTGGGAAGACACTGTATGGAAAGGCAAAATATATACACAGGGCAGAAACAAAGTGTGAGGATTGAGTCATAATAGTTAGAGACAGCTATATATTACTTTAATTCCCACATAAGGTTGTCATCACAGGCCAGTTATTAAAAGTTTTGCCTCAGTTTCAAGGCTGTAAATGCAGATGTCAGAATAATGATTAACAATTTAATGAACCACATGAGAAAGCATTTATAATTGATAAAGCCCTAAAGAAAAGCTTTTTTATGTTTAAAATGATTAATTCTGCTTGCTGGTTTGTACTAGCTAAAGATTTATTCCCAAATTTAAGGCACAGTGACAGAATATCCTAGAGATTCTGTCCCCTCCATTTGTTTAGCTCTTTGTTGTATTAATGTTCTCTTCCCCACACCATTGTTTTTCTGTGTTTGTCTTTCCTATCCGGCTGTCATATTTCTGGGTTAAAATGCAGGTCTAAAGGGGATGAATTGGGCCTTTTGTCTCCCTCCTGCCCCCCATATTTTTCAGTGGTATTGCTCCATCCAATGGATCCTGTGCTGTCTGCCCATCATGACTTCCTTGTATTTTGGCTGCATTTCAGCATACAAATGCACTGTGACTGGCAGAGTCTATTCAGTTGGTAAAAAGTTGATATTTTGTGCTTCCACAAAAAAGCAATTCAAAATAATCTTTCATTTTATATTTATATTGTGTCAATTATTTTCCTGTAAAAAGTGGCTGTGCTCTTTTTGCCACTATGCTTTGTTAACACAAAGTACACTTTTTACAAACAATTGGAGCACTGCCATTGCTTTTCTGATCACATAGGAAAAGAGCAAATGCTTCCTGCATGTACAATGGACACCAGCAAGTGGATTATAGGATTCAAACATTGTAGACACAAATTAGGAAGACCTACTGAGCAAAGCCAAAAGTACCCAGTTCAATGAAATGTCATAAATAGTCAGGCATAAAATACAAGAGTTATACAACTATGATTGTCTAAAAAACAAATGCTAAGCTAACTCTAGGTAATCTGCAAATGCTTCCCTAGAGATGAAATATGGGTAACATGGAATTAAAAAAAAGATATTCTGAACCTTAGACAATAAAAATGCAAAAGAGCTTAACCATTCACTTAGTTATTAAAATAGCACTAACAATGATAATGGTAACAAAGCTACAATGCAAATTCTTATCAATAATACTGAAAAACTTAACCTTTCATGACTCATTACTGAAAATGACAATTATTTTTTAAAGCTTTGGCTTTTTTGTTAAACTAAAATCACATTTCCTACATGACCCATTAGGCATATTATTTATTCATTTTAAAGAGGTTATATTACACCTCATCTAGGGCTTACATGTGATAGTTGATCTGGGTAGTCAAATTGGACATATATTCAAGTATGAGGTATGCCTGTGATTTTTCAACCTTACTAGGTATTAGCCTCTCTAATATTGAGGTATCCAGTATATAGTATGTAAGGCATTCTAAAGAATTCATCTTTATTTTTTAATCTATTTGATTTTATTATAATAATTGTGTCAGTTTTGTTCCTCTAGAGAATCCTGAGTAATGAAGATTCTTGGTGCTCAGAAGGAAAAATGGTCTGGTGTACAGTAATATACAGAGTTGTAGGCTACATGTTGAGGTGTTTACTGATGAAGGATGGAGGAAGTACAGCTTGTTTAGCAAACAATATATTGTAAATACCTGTTAAGGCCATGTGATTACTTACAAAAATTTTTCAAGTTGAGATATTTTAATTCTATTTCTTTAAAAATTAGGATAGCTTTATCATGCTAGGCAGACTTCTAACCTTGTTAGTTTTTTTCATTTGAAAATTAAACATTATATAAAAAAGATGTGGTTAGGTTTTAAGTTGACAAGACATACCTTATGTTGGTTAATCTTGGTTTCCAATGTGATTGGATACAGAATCAATTAAGAGATGCACCTGTGGGTAGGTCTATAAGGTTATTTTTGCATATATGAAGTAAGGAGGAAAGACCCTACTGCACTCTCCAATAGGAGCAATCTTTCAGATTAATTCTAGATATAAGGAAGTTACTGGTGTTGATACTTGTTCTTACTTCTTCCATGGACATTGGAGTTTAGGTTCTCTACCCTTCAACAAAAGCTGATATCCAGTGGTTCCCTAAACATCCTCCAGACTTTGATACATATACAATAAAATTCCTGCACCAAAAAATAAAAAATTCCTGCACCAAAAGCTGAAGGGATATCACAAAGAGGGGTTAGAAAAACTGGTTGAAATAGCCTGAGGACCTGAACATTTTCTGGAGATTGTGTTTCCTAGAAATTACAGGGAGGCTACACCTATGATATCTCAACAAAATATCTGCCTACCTAAGGTGTGAACTAATACACAGCAATAGACAAACTAATGTGGGAAAATAAAGCTCATGGGGCTCTAAACCTAGGCAAATAACTGTAGGAAACTAAGAAATCCTTAGAGTGAAAGGAGTATTCTTCTCCATGGAGAAGCTCCCTAATTGATTATCAGATATATACTGGTCAACCCTAAAATCATGTACAAATAAGTAACACATTTATAATTGTATATAGTGATTATAATACATTATATGTTATAATGTAATACCAGGCTACATATGTATGACATACAAACACACACACACACACACACACACACACACCATACACACACATACACACACACACATACACACACACACACACACACACACACACACACACGCTCCCATGGAATACATGTGCTCTTATTTCTTACTCTGGAAATGTGAGCAACTTTGTTACTTCTAACTTCTGGTGAATACTTTATAGTACACATTTTCAATTGACAAATACTCAGGCTTTCATCCAATTTTTAGCACACCTAATGGCTAGTTTAGTGGGAATGAAGCAGATTTTCTAGAACATATCTTCTGGAATGAGGATATATGATCACAAATCATAAACTCAACAAGAAACTAACTGGTCACATCTGAGAGTTCCTGTATCCCTAGGATCCCTCTGGCTCCTATCAACTATTAGCTATTGGATCTAAATACATTTATGTCTTTTGCTAATTTATTGGTTTTGTAATTTTCTCTTGCTGTCTATTTGCCTCTCTCCATTGTTCTTTTCCTCCCTTTCTCCCATTCCCATCTCTCAATCATTATCCATTACCCCACAAAATATATGTACATTTACTTTGAGCACTACTAAATATGGTTATTTTCAATATGGATTTCTGATGAGAATTACCTCACTGCATTCTTTTTCAATTTCCCTGTGTGATTAGTGTCATGATTTTCAAAAGGTCTTTGCAGATTCTAGATATAATTATCTTTTGATATTACTAATATTTTCTTCCAGTATGTTACATATGCTGTTTTTTCAGTGATGCTTTTTGACTAATATGAAAAATATACCACTAAACATATTTACAATATAGTCTGCTACAGGATGGATCAACTGTGTTTCAAATGTGTTTTGAATATAGATTCCTACCAAACAAAAGTATAATGGTCATTTGGCCAAAGGGCAATGCAGTTTACTATAAGGCAAAGTTATCAATGCCAGGGTTATCTTATAATAAAGACTACTATCAAAATGTGTGCTGTGTGATTAAAATAAGCCAAAAAGTCTGTTTAAAAAGTGTGTGCATGTGTGACAGATGGATATATATGTGTGTGTGTGTATGTATATATATATATATATATATATATATATATATATATAGAGAGAGAGAGAGAGAGAGAGAGAGAATGCTTACATAATCCACTGCACTGGTACATAACATTCTCCCATTGAGATAACATTAAGATTTCAAATATTAGGCTGGAACTCTAAGTTACAACAACAAACTGGAAGTGAAAGTATTATTGAGTATAAAATTTCAGAGAAAATCTTAAGCAATGGCTATTAGCTAATAATGTAAATGGATTACATGCTATCACTTCTGATGGCACATATAAGGCAACCTTCAACATTTACTATGATCATATGCCATCTTATTAATTCATACAGAAGATCCCCTTTTCCATAAAAACTGGGTGTAGAGTAGAAAGAAGGGTAGACTCATTTGTTTTGGTATATTGAATAAATGGAACTCACTTCTCTTGCCAGTAGATCAGAGTCATCTTTACATCAACTAACTAATGTTTAATAAAAATATGCAGTATAGTGTATATAGTGTATATAGACATGTATATATTTTATGTAATATAAACTTATATAAAATTAAATAGTAAAGATAACTAACAATCTATCTAAGTTTAAAACATTGCATATGTACATACTTGTAAAGATATTTCTGTAAACTTAAGGAGCACTGCTCCACAAAAAGCCTACTCCAATATGTGGGATAATTCTGTGTTATTTATTAAAATTTCTCATGTTGATTAGGGATAAAATGAACTTTCATAGTGGAGTAAAGATATTTGTCATGTCTATTCACATATAAGAACTTTATATTTAAGGAAAAACATGAAGAAAAATTGAAAAGAGTCAGTAGATGATCCTCTCTTTCCAAGTGAAAAAAATTTAAATATATTCCTTGTTTAAGAGCACAGGGAAAAATAAGGCCCTGATGGATGAAATGTGACTGTATATTATTATTATTATTATTGTTGTTGTTGTTGCTGTTGTTATTAATTGAATATTTTTAAGCAAAAAGCAAGATAATTTTTATTTAATATCCAGCATGCTGGGGCTTGGTGAATGGGCTTTTTTCCCCAAGGCCTGGGAATTACTGCTCCTGGCTTCCATTAGAGTAGTCTCAGGCCCAATGGCCTCTCTCCTTTTAGTATGTGCACTGGTCCTTTTCTGTCTGTCTACTCTGCTTTTCCTAACTACTATACCAGATAATTATGTTCCTTCTCTGTCATTTTTTTTTATCTTTTTCTCTGTTCCCTCTCCTCCTCTATCTTCCTGTTATGGTAGACTTTCTCAGCAACCTGCACTAAAGTTCCTCTTCAAACTTTCTCAGCAACCTGCACTAAATCCCTCTACATACTTTCTCACTAACCTGCACTGAATCTCTCTATAGACTTATTCTTTTTCTTTCTCTGTTCCTTCTCCTCCTCTGTCTCCATGTCTCAGCAAACTGTCTCCTAATGTCTTATTCTTTTACTCTAGCCTCTAAAGATTTTTTCTGATAGCTCTACTAGCCTGGTCTATAAAAGTCATCATCCCAGTAGTTTTATATTTCTTGCCCCTGGGGTCATAGGATGTATATTGACTCTGTGATCCACTCTAGAAAGGCTGTGGTCCCTGATTAACCTCACATACTTGGTCAAATTTGTGGGTTGTCATGCAGCCCCCTTGAGACCTGCCCATGGAGTCTGGTGGAGGATCTTCAGGTGCCCAGTACCTTTTGTCATTTTAAAGTTCCAGCCAGGTCTAGTCAGGCTGTTCACAACAGCCTGGTCAATGGATGGCACCCCCAAGTCTGAGGGGCTATTCTTTTTTGCTTCCTGCATTATAAATAAAACACTATCAAAGAGATTAATCAGTCTCTTGGGAAATATGCCCTTAATGAGAGAGATACCACAGTATCAGGGGAAGTGGTCTCAGGTCTCCTCCTGCTCTGCTTGTATGGTCTTCTCTTCCTCCCTCTCCCCTTCAATCACTGGTATCTCACTGCCTCAATCTGAATGAATAGGAAATCTTGTAACATTTTACCTTTTGTGTTTAATAAACTTTCTAAATATAAATTGAGCATAACTATTACCATTTTGTAAATTATAAAGTATAAGATAAACCTAACACCCAGTCTATCATCTCTGTCTATCAAACAGAACCTTTGTTATCTGTACAATCTAGAAGACTATAAGAATAAACACCTGACTCATGTCTTGGCTATAAATTTTATGTCATCTGAAAAGCAACTATTTAAATCTTTATCAGCTTTTTCAAAGTTAAAAAGCTTGGGCTGAGCCGGGCGTGGTGGCGCACACCTTTAAGCCCAGCACTTGGGAGGCAGAGGCAGGTGGATTTCTGAGTTCGAGGCCAGCCTGGTCTACAGAGTGAGTTCCAGGACAGCTAGGGCTACACAGAGAAACCCTGTCTCGAAAAATAAAAAACAAAACAAAACAAAAAGCTTGGGCTGGCTATGAGACTAACAGTCTTCAATCCCATCAGAAACACAAGAGTGACCAATATTAACTGAAATTATATGGGAAGCTTAACACAGCTCCTAAGACTTACTCAAATGATAGAGACCTCTGAATAGCCAGACAGTCTATACTTCAAAATGTTGGAGCATCAGTCTTTAGCCCTCTGGCCCAAGAATATCTGACAGACATCAGAGAAAAAGGAATATTAAGGACTTGCCTACTCTGTCTGTGCAGATTTAAGCTGTCCTAAGCCCATATGTGTGTCCATTCTTTGAACAATATTTGTAGATGAAGAGAGGCAAGTTTTGCCTAGTGGCTGTCTTGGCACAGCTGGAGTAACTCACAGATGCTCAATCTCCTTGAATCTAAAACAGTGAAGCTATCAGGAGCAGCCTAGTCTCAACAAGTGAAATGAATAACAGAATGACATATTCTGTGGACTTCTGATGCCTTTAAAGACTGTCTGTCTAAAGCGTCTCTGAACTGTTAAGCCTTGACAACTTTCAGCTGTTTTTGATTAAAATATTGAAAACACACTAATAATAAACTCAGAGCTTTTATTTGTTATTGGCCCTAAACTCACAGGCTTAGACATCTCAGATCTGTTATAAAAACAGCAAATAAGAAATGGTTCTAAACCCTGTACTTTTAAATATTTAGTATCAATAGAAGAAATTCATACCAATTAAAACCTTGATAATGAATCAAAATGAATTCTGTAACCAATAAGAACTTATGACTTGTGCCTGGATTACAGAAGAGGCCGCCATCTTGCCTGGGGGCACTACACACAGCTAGCAGCTGGGGCCAGGTGGGTGGACAGATTCCGAGTCTAGCGTCAACTACCCTGACAGTCAGGCTCTTGCCTGCACCCAGAGCCAGATCAGCCCAGTGGGTTGTCGCCGACCACTAGGGGCCCACTCACTCGGCTTGCAGCTGAGACCACCATCTTGCCTTGGGTCACTGCAGACCACTGGCAGGTGGGGCCAGGTGCATGGACAGAGTCCCAGTCTAACATTGACTACCCTGTCAGGCTCTTGCTTGCACCCAGAGCCAGATCACCTCGCCAGGCAGTCTCTACACTGACACGCACTAGCACCAATTTGCTCAGGGGTCTGTGCCTGGATTAAAGTGAAGGCCACCATCTTGCCTCAGAGCACCACAGATAGCTAACCAGACTGAGACCTGTGGACTGAAAGCACCACCATCTAGGCTCCAGCAGTCCAACCAGGGAAGGGCCAGTCCTGCAAGTATTCCTACGGTTAGACAGAGACCCAAGACCCGGCAGCATCTTGGAGCTGGTGGCCTGACCAGGTCACCATAGAGAACCAACAGAGGAGCCCAGGTCACCATAAAGATCTAATAGACATGCCCAGATAAGTGGGAAAAAAAGATCTGATTCTTAAGAGCTGGCAACAAGGCAGGCCAGGAGGAAACCACAAGGGGACAATGGCGCATCCAGCAGCAAGCTGGGAGGAGACTTGGGTACAGCCCAGTAGAGCTGAGGAGGTAGAGCCCAGTAGGAGAAACCTTCCGGTCTACACCTTGGGAGCACGGATGCCCTCTACAAAAGCAGCAACAAACGACAGGCTCACAGGAGCATCAAACACCAACCAGTAACAACAAGACCAACTCACTCCAGAGATAAACAGATGGCAAAAGGCAAACATAGGAATGTTACAAACAGAAATCAAGGCAATATGGCAGCATCTGAACCCAATTCTCCAACCACACCAAGACCTGGATACCCCAGCACACCAGAAAAACAAGATTTGGATTTAAAAGCAGTGGTCATGATGCTGCTACAGGAACACAAAAAAGACATAAACAAATCTCTTAAAGAAATGCAGGGGAACATGAATAGGTTAGAAGTTCTTACAATGGAAACACAAAAATCACTTAAAGAATTCCAGGAGAATATGGATCAACAGACAGAAGCCAATGAAGAGGAAATGAAAAAAAAATCACTTAAAGAAATGCAGGAGAAATTGAGTCAAGAGTCAGAAGTCATGAAAGAGAAAACACAAAAATCTCTTAAAGAATTGCAAGAAAACACAAACAAGTGAAGGAAATGAGCAAAACCATCCAGGATCTAAATACAGAATTAGAAACAACTAAGAAATCACAAAGGGAGACAATTTTGGAGGTAGAAAACCTTGGGAAGAAATCAGGGGTCTTGGATGCAAATATCAACAACAGAATACAAGATAGAAGTAAGAATCTCAGATGCTGAAGATAGCATAGAAACCATTGACTCCACAGTCAAATAAAATGCAAAATGCAAAAAGCTTGTAACCCAAAAATTCCAGGAAATCCAGGACACAATGAGAAGACCAAACCTAAGGTTTATAGGGATAGATGAGAGTGAAGATCTACAATATAAAGGGCCAGTAAATATCTTCAACAAAATTATGGAAGAAAACTTCCCTAACCTAAAAACAGAGATGTCCATGAATATACAAGAAGCCTACAGAACTCCAAACAGACTGGACTAGAACAGAAATACCTCCTGTTACATAATAGTCAAAATCCTAAATGTATTAAACAAAGAATATTAAAGGCAGTAAGTAAAAAGGCCAAGTAACATACAAAGGAAGACCTATCAGAATCACACCAGACGTCTCACCAGAGACCGTGAAAGCTAGAAGATCCTGGGCAGATCTCATGCAGACTCTAAGAGAACACAAATGTCAGCCAAGACTACTATACCCAGCAAAACTCTCAATCAACGTAGATGGAGAAATCAAAATATTCCATGAGAAGACCAAATTTACAAAATATCTTTCCACTCACCCAGCCCCATCCACTAACAAAGGATAATAGGAGGAAAACTCCAATACAAGGAGGGAAATTACACCCTGGAAAAAGCAAGATAGTAACCTTCTTCCATCAAACTCAAAAGAAGATAACCACTCAAAAACAAAAATAACATAAAAAGGGGCAGGAAGAAATAATCACTATTCTTTAACATCTCTTAACATCAATGGATTCAATTCCCCAATATAAAGACATAGACTCACAGACTGGACACAGAAACAGGACTCTACATTTTGCTGCATACAGGAAATACACCCCAGGGTCAAAGACAAACACTACCTTAGAGTAAAAGGCTAGAAGACAATTTTGCAAGCAAATGGTCACAGGAAGCAAGCTGCAATAACCATTCTAATACCAGTTAAAATTGCCTTTCAACCTAAAGTCATCAAAAGAGACACAGAAGGTCACTCCTTGCTGGTCAAAGGAAAATCCACCAAGAAGAACTCTCCATTCTGAACACCTGTGCTCCAAATGCAAGGGCAACATCATTCATAAAAGAAACTTACTAAAGCTCAAAGCACAAATTGCACCTAACACAATAATTGTGAGGGACCTCAACACTCCACTATCCTCAATGGAGTCATCAGAAAAATGGAAACTAAACAGGGACACAGGGAAACTTATTGAAACTTTGGACCAATTGGATTTAACAGATATATAGAACATTTCATCTTAAAGCAAAAGACTTTGCCTTTTTCTCAGCATCTCATGGTACCTTCTTCAAAATCAACCATATAATTAGTCACAAGACAGACCTCAACAAATATAAGAAGATCGACGAAATTCCATGTCTCCTATTGGATCACCATGGAAAAAGGGTTGTCTTCAATAGCAACAAAAACAACAGAAAGTCCACATACACAGGGAGGCTGAAAAATATTCTACTCAATGATACCTTGGTGAAGGGATAAAGAAAGAAAGAAATCAAAGACTTTTTAGAATATAATGAAAATGAAGGCACAATGTACTCAAATCTATGAGAAACAAAAAAAGCAGTGTTAAGAGGAAAACTCATAGCCCTGAGTGTCTCCAAAAAGAAACAGGAGAGAACATATACTAGCAACCTAATGCCACACCTGAAAGCTCTGGAACAAAAAGAAGCTAATTCACCCAGGAGGAGTAGAAGACAGGAAATCATCAAACAGGGCTGAAATCAATCAAATAGAAACAAAGAGAACTGTAAAAGAAATCAACAAAACCAGGAGCTTGTTCTTTGAGAAAATCAACAAGATAGATAAACGCTTAGCCAGACTTACCAAAAAGCACAGAGACTGTATCCAAATTAACAAAATTAGAAATGAAAAGGGAGATATAACAACAGAAACTGAGGAAATTAAAAAAGTCATCAGATCCTACTACAAAAGCCTATACTCAACACAACTGGAGAATCTGGAGGAAATGGACAATTTCCTAGACAGATAACAAATACCAAAATTAAATCATGATCAAATAGATCAGCTAAACAGTCCCATAACTCCCAAAGAAATAGAAGGGGGCATAGAAACAAACAAACAAACAAACAAACAAACAAACAAAAACCATAGGACTAGATGGTTTTAGTGCAGAATTCTATTAGACCTTCAAAGAAGTCCTAATACCAATACTCTTCAAACTATTCCACAAAATAGAAACAGAAGGAACACTATCCAACTCATTCTATAATGCTACAATTACTCTGGTTACAAAACCACACAAAGATCCAACAAAGAAAGAGAACTTCAGACCAATTTCCTGTATGAATATTGATGCAAAAATACTCAATAAAATTTTCGCCAACTGAATCCAAGACCACATCAAAATGATCATTCACCATGATCAGGTTGGCTTCATCTCAGGGATGCTGGAATGATTCAATATACGGAAATCCATCAATGTAAACACTACATAAAAAAACTCAAAGAAAAAAACCACATGGTCATTCCATTGCATGCTGAAAAAGCATTTGACAAAATTTAGCACCCTTTCATGCTTACAGTTTTGGAAAGAACAGTAATTCAAGGCCCATACGCAAACATAGTAAAAGCAATTTACAGCAGACTGGTAGCCAACATCAAAGTAAATGGAGAGAAACTTGAAGCAATCCCACTAAAATCAGGGACTAGACATGGCTGCCCCCTCTCACCATATCTTTTCAATTTGGTATTTGAGGAACTAGTTAGAGCAATTTGACAACATGAGGAAGTCAAAGGGATACAAATTGGAAAAGAAGAAGTCAAACGATCACTATTTGCAGAAGATATGATGGTATACTTAAGTGACCCCAAAACTCCACCAGAGAACTCCTATTGCTAATAAACACCTTCAGCAATGTGGCTGGTTATAAAATCAACTCAAGCAAATCAGTAGCCTACCTATACTCAAAGAATAAGCAGGCTGAGAAAGAAATTAGGGAAATGACACCTTTCACAATAGCCACAAACAATATAAAGTATCTTGGTGTGACTCTAACCAAACAAGTGAAAGATTTTTATGACAAAAACTTCAGGTCTCTGAAGAAGGAAATGGAAGAAGACCTCAGAAAATGGAAAAATCTTCCATGCTTGTGGGTTGGCAGGATTAATATAGTTAAAATGGCAATCTTGCCAAAAGCAATATAGAGATTCAATGCAATCCCTATCAAAATCCCAACTCAGTTCTTCATACAGTTATAAAGAGTAATTCTCAAAATCATCTGGAATAACAATAAACCCAGGATAGCTAAAACTATTATCAGCAGTAAAAGAACTTCTGGGAGAATCAGTATCCCAGACATCAAGCAATACTACAGAGCAGTAGTGTAAATAAATGCATGGTATTGGTACAATGACTGGGAGGCAGATCAATGGAATAGGATTAAAGACCTAGAATTGAACCCACGCATCTATGGCCAATTGATCTTCGACAAAGGAGCTGAAAACATCCAGTGGAAAAAAAGATAGTCTTTTTAACAAATGGTGCTGGCTCAACTGGAGGACAACATGCAGAAGAATGAGAATTGACCCACTCTTATCTCCTTGTACTAAGCTCAACTCCAAGTGGATCAAGGGCCTCCACATAAAACGAGACACAGTAAAACTAATAGAAAAGAGACTGGGAAGACCCTTGAGGACATTGGCTCAGAGGAAAGTTCCTGAACAGAACACCAATAGCTTATGCTCTAAGATCAAGAATAGACAAATGGGACCTCATAAAATTACAGTTTCTGTATGGGAAAAGACACTGTCAAAAGGACTAATCAGCAACCAACAAATTGTGAAAAGATCTTCACCTACATCGGACAGAAGGCTAATATCCAGTGTACAAAGAACTCAAGAAGTTAGACCCCAGAAAAGCAAATAACCCTTCAAAGAATGGGGAACAGAGCTAAACAAAGACTTTTCACCTGAAGAAAAACAGATGGCTGAGAAACACCTTAAAAAATATTCAACATCATTAGTCATTAGAGAAATGCAAATCAAAAAGACCCTGAGATTTCACCTCACACCAGTCAGAATGGCTAAGATTAAAAACGCAGGAAACAGCAGGTTTTGGAGAGGATGTGGAGAAAGAGGAACACTCCTCCACTGCTGGTGGGACTGCAAGCTGGTACAACCACTCTGGAAATCAATCTGGCGGTTCCTCAGAAAACTAGACAAGATACTTCCTGAGGACCCTGCCATACCACTTCTGGGCATATACCCAGAAGATTCTCCAGCATGCAATAAGGATACATGCTCCACTATGTTCATAGCAGCCTTATTTATAATAGCCAGATGCTAGGAAGAACCCAGATGACCCTCACTGGTGGAATGGATTAAAAAAAATGTGGTATATATATAAACAATGGAGTCCTATTCAGCTATTATAAACAATGAATTCATGAAATTCTTAGAGAAATGGATGGAGCTGGAGAACATCATACTAAGTGTGGTAACCCCATCTCAAAAGAATACCCATGGTATCCACTCACTGATAAGTGGATATTAGCCTAGAATCTTGGGACACCAAAGACACAATCCACATACCAAATGATGTCTGAAAAAAAGGAAGGATTGGACCCTGGTTCTGGAAAGGCTCAAAGCATCAGTGTAGGGGAATACCAGAAGAGGGAAGTGGGAAGGGGAGGATGAGGGAACAGGAGGAGGGAAAAGGGCATGTGGGACCTTTGGGGGGTGGGGTACCAGGAAAAGGGAAATGAAATGTAAATATAGAATATATCCAATAAAAAATAAAATAAGAACTTATGACTTTAACTTAGTAACAATTAAAAGGACTTTTACGAAATGAAATTATGGCGATACAATTAATCCTATTTCCTCTCTGTTTCAAATCTGACCATTTCTACATTCTCTAGAAAGACAACTTAATAATAATAACAACCATCTCCAGCCCCAAATCCCAGTGAACTAGTCTTCATAATTCCTTCAAGCTGAATATTGTCCTTGAGATATTAATAACTGGTAGGGTAAGGGTAGATAAAATGGGTGAGTTGGTTGGTCTCTGGTTTCTGTGTTTTGACTGGATCTGGCTGAAGTCAGGGACCTCAGGAGTTCAAACAGGGCAGTTCAGCATGCTTGATGAGGAGACTCAACCTGGCTATATTTTCTGTAATATATAAATCTCAAAGCAAATTTTAGTATCACAAAGATAGATAATTTTTTGTTTGATATTCTTGAATCTAGTCCTCTGGAGGTCTCCCTGTATCATTTCTCATCTGAATAGCTCTGGAAGATCTCCAGAGCCTAATCACCCTTTTATAAAATCATGAAGACAAAACATTTTCTTCCAAATCAGCCTGTCCTTGAGCCAATAACCAGAAAAACCTTCATTTTGACCTCTCTTCCAGAGCAATAATATTACCACAAAGCTCAACATGACACCCATTATGGAAATCAAAACAAATTTTTAAAAAATGAAATAAGCTAAGATACTGTATGAGCCTCTTTCTAGGCAGTTTTATCTAGCCAATGAGAAAAAATGACTGTGGCTTCATCGACCACTCCTCCTCTCTATTCCGAGAATTACCTGACCAACTACCTGAGAACTAATTCAGAGCTCTCTTAATTGCTCTAGTTAAGAAACCCCAAGAACCCTCTCAGCCCCACACCCTCTCCACAGTTTCCCTCTTCTGCCTGGAGTCAAATATAAGCCAAATTCTGTTCTCTACCCACGGGCATTCCTGAGTAAGAATGCTCAGGAGAAACTACAGAAGGTATTGACTAATAACTACCTGACATCCAAAGGTAGGCCCTTGGGACCCCTCCCCCTAGAGGGAGAGAGGAGAAATGGGAGTAGGAGTGCTGTGCAGTCATACCATGGAAGGGGTGGCAGGGCTCCCCAGGAAGACAGGGAGGGGTGATGGGTATCTGGGGGCTGTAACATTTGGGGCAGGATAGTTCAGCACCATGGGTGATGCCTCCCCCCACACCCAGCCACCTTCCCACAGGGCCTTCACAGCTGTCCTGGAGCCAGTTTCTGTGTACCTCCATGGTGCGGGTGTGCCCTGTGGAAGCTGGCCACAAGCCAGGGGCAGTCCCCCACCAACCCCAATTCTGGACCCACCCATGTGCCCCTGCCATATCCTGTGCACACGGCTGCCACCAGAGCAGCGGGACTCAGGAAAAGGGGGACTATGTACTGGTTGAGGGGCTGGGAAGAATGGGTAACTGGAAAGATCTGCCAGGACCACTTGTGCGGCCTGACGCTTGCCTCCCTGGGTTATACCCCCTGGGCATGTTTTGATCACCTCCAAGTCAAAGGTCCCTATGGGTGGGTCAGAAAGAGATACCAACAAACACAGAAAAAAACAACTTGACCCTGCCATAGGTGGTCATCTAGGCCCAGGACACAGAAGAAGACACTAACCAACACAGAGAAAACAGTTTGCAACTTAAAGGGCCTAGTTACAGATAGCAGGTGTCCCTGCCAGAGGCAGGAACCAGATAAACCAGATAATAGCATGACTTCCATTACTGTCTTGTAATTTCTTGAAGGAGCAGCGCTTTCCAAGCATTCTCCCAGGCCTGGAGCATTCCCCCAGTCCCCCCTCGCGGTCTCGACCATTGGTATGTCTGCCAGTCGAGCTCACCACACCAGACAAAGTAGGCTCTTCAAGCCTCCACCTCCCAGATGCTTGCAAGCAAACTGAAAGTTCAGACAAGCTTACAGACTCAGACTTTGACAAACAGCACTTAGACTTTGACAAACAGAGAGACAGACAGAAAACAAACCAAGGTGTTATGTGCAGGAGACCTCCAATTCACAACTCCAGCATCTCACAGGAAGTCAGATTCCTGGCCAATGCACCAAATGTAAGACTCAAGAAGCTCTTAATTGAAAGGACAGACTGCCCTAAGTGGACCACTCAGAGATGGGAATCGATGCAAAAAGAAAGAGGATTTTTAATATTCAACATGCTGGGGCCACCCTGCACATGGAGACAGAACGATAAATATTTTACTTTTTTACATTTAAAATATTATCCCCTTTTTCAGTTTTCCCTCTGGAAACACCCTATCTGATTGTCTCTCCCCCTGTTTCTATGAGGGTGCCCTCCCACCCATCCACCTACTCGTACATCCCCACCCTTTCCATTATTTTATATAGCATACATGCTTATTTATTTGATTTATAAATTGTACAGTGCTTTTCTATACATCCACAACTAAAGACCAGGCCTTTCTCAGAATATCATTGAGGTGACATTTCATACACAAGGCACATGGCATCTACTTAATATTCTAGATTCTGGCATTTCTTTTTATATTTTTGCCCATATTTTATTATAGGGACTTCTTTCTTCTGAAAAAGTACCAGTTTTTATAATGTTCTTTTAAATGTGTTATTTAGAAATTATATGAATAAATTCTATTCACTATATTCTTGATCAGAATGCTTTGAAAAATATAAAGTAATATATAGGATAATGGAATGCATAAAGACTATATAACATTGTATAGTATGCCAACATATAACAATTAATGTTGCAAACTTTATCAGCAGTATGCTTGATGTGCAAAAACCCAGGTAACTTCTATATAAGCCTGAGTTTTGACTACAACTAAGATTTTACACACACACACACACACACACACACACACTCCAAAATTAAGTTTTATGTTCTTGGACAATAAGATAGTTATGGAGTTGTTTTTCCAGAATTTGATGAAAGTAATCTGATTGTAGAACCATATACTTCATATACGGCATACCACAGTGCTGAACTTATAAAAGTTATGTTTTCACAAAACAATTTCTGCTAATTTGTGTTATATGGTTGTTCGGTGCTCAGGTTCAGCTTGAATTTAATTTCCTACTTATTTTTATAGCACTTAGGAAATATTGTAGTTAAGATATTTGACAAATATTTGTGTGCTTATGTTTTTAAACTGATTTTATAGAATGCTAAGTGGTTCAGCAAAGGACCTGGAAATGCACATGGTCCTAGTTTGTTTGTCAAATCTTATAATCGCATTGATATTTTCCTAATTAATTTGATTTAATTCATGTGAGTTTTTATTTATTCTGGCAGAGTAAAGAGACCTCAAAAGAAACAAAAACATGAATCAAATAAAGATCTTAATTGGAAATTCCAAAGTCATTTTACTTGAAAATATTCTTTTCATAAAAATATTCTGATTTTGGCTTCCTTTCCTCCAACTTCTCCAAGCTCCTTTCCACTTCTCCATTCACCCAAATCCACACTCTTATTTTCTCTCATATACCACAAACAGGCATTAAAAATCAAAATAATAGGAAATATTTGCCTGGGAACATGTGACAAGGCAAACACATGGTACCTGTGGATCCTGGTAGTATGTGGAAAATTCATACTTCTGCTCTAGTGAAATCTCTCTTAACCATTGAATCTCAGTAGGAGTTTCTCTGAGTGCTTTGTAGCACATGATATGTTTAAGAAACTGTTGTGCTTCCAGCCTGCATCTTCTGCCAGGGAAAATTACCAGCTTGTCTGCTTCCCTGAAGACACCACAGCATACCTGAAATTTCACTGCAAACTAGGCATATAGACAACTGATTCCACAGTCTAAAGACCTCCAGGGTCTCTGATGCATTTAGGGCAGCAGACCCCACAGTCTGAAGGCCTCCTTTGAGAACAGCTTCAAACAGAGCAACAGCTAGACTGCACTTCTGAAGACCCACCAATCTGAAGGCCCCTCAGAGACCTCCCAGTAGAACCACTGCAGCCAGATCAACAAGCCACTAGCCTATATGCCCTTATAAAGACCCCACAGTCTGAAGGCCCCACAGAAGGTCTGCTATAGTCAGAGCCACAGGCCTACCAGGAAACCTGAATCAACCCAGGGACACAAGAGGCATGTTACAGAGACACCCAGACCAGCAAACACCAGGGATAACCAGATCATGAGAGGTAAGTGCAAGTCCATAAGCAACAGAAGCCTATATACCTTGGCATCATCAGAACCTAGTTCTCCTACCACAGCAAGCCCGGGATACACCAACACACTTGAAAACTAGGAAGCTGAACTAAAATTCCATGTCATGAAGATAATAGTGTCCTTTAACGAGGATATAAATAACTCACTGAAAGAAACACAGTAAAACACAGGTAAACAGGTAGAAGACCTTAAAGTGGAAACAAATAAATCCCTTAAACAAATATAGGAAAACACAATCAAACAGATAAAGGAATTGAACAAAGGGGTCAAAAGCCAAAAAATGGAAGTACAAACAATAAAGAAAATTCTAATGGAGGCAACCCTGTAAGTGGAAAACCTAGGAAAGAGCTCAGGAATTATAAATGTAAGCATCACCAACAGAAAACAAGAAATAGAAGAGAGTATCTCAAGTGTAGAAGAAACATTATAAGATATTGACACAACTGCAAAAATCCAAAACATTAAAAACTCCTTACCTAAAACATACAGAAAATCTAGGACACATGAAAAAGACAAAATATAAGAATAATAGGCATAGAGAGCAAAGAATATCAACTCAAAGGACCTGAAAATGTTTTCAACAAAATCATAGAAGAAAACTTTCTCAACCTAAAGAAAGAGATGGTCATAAATGTACAAGAAGCCTATAGAACACCAAATAAATTGGGCCAGCAAAAAGGCCTCTTGTCACATAATAACCAAAATATTAAATGCACAGAACAAAGAAATAATATTGAGAGCTACAAGGGAAAATGGCCAAGTAATATGCAAAGACAGACCTATCAGAATTACACCAAATTTCTCAACAGAAACACTAAAATCCAAAAGAGCCTAGAGAGAGAGGTCATGCAGACTCTAAAAGAACATGAATGCCAGCCCAGGCTACTTTATCCAGGAAAACTATCAAGCAGCATAGATGGACAAACCAAAATATCTTTGGACAAAACCAAATTAAAACAATATATATTTACCAATCCAGCCCTATAGAAGATTCTAAAAGGAAAACTCTACACAAAAGAAAAAATTAGATATTAAGAATCATCTGTCTTTAGTATTTCTCAATATCAATGGACTCAATTCATCTATAAAAGTGCATAAGCTAACAGACTAAATATGCAAATAGGATCCAGAATGTTTCTGCATACAAAAAACACACCTCAATAACAAAGATAGTTAAAAGACTTTCAACTAAAAGTTATCAAGCATGATGAGGAAGGACACTTCATATTTATCAAAGAAAAATTCCACCAAGAGAAAGTTTCAATTCTGAACATCTATGACCCAAATGCAAGAAGAACCACATTCATACAAAAAACTTTACTGAAGCTCAAAATACACAGAATTCCACAAAATAATAGTGGGAGACTTCAACACTCGACTATCACTAATGGGCAAGTCTTTGAAACTGAAACTAAACAGAGACACAGTGAAACTAAAAGAGGTTATGAACAAAATGTATTTAACAGGTACCTACAGAGCATTTCACCCTAAAACAAAAGTATATATCTTCTTCTTGGCACTTCATGGCATCTTTTCCAAAACTGACAATATAATTAGTCACAAAACAAGCCTCAGCTGATACAAAAAAAATTGAAAGAATCCAATGCATTCTATCAGATCACTATGAAATAAAGCTGGTCTTCAATAACAATAAAACAACAGAAAACTCACATACCCATGGAAACTGAACAGCTCTTTACTCAATAATAACGTGATCAGGGAAGAAATAAAGAAATAAAAGACTTTTTAGAATTCAATGAAAATGAAGGTACAACATACCCAACTTATAAGACACCATGAAAGCAGTGCTAAGAGGAACATTCATAGCTCTCTGTGTCCTCGTAAAGAACTTGGAGATATCCTACACTATCGACTTAACAGCAAATCTAAGAGCTCTAGAACAAAAAGATGCAAACATGCCCAAGAGATGTAGAAGGCAGGAAATACTCAAACACAGGGTTGAAATCAAATAAATAGAAACAAAGAGAAAAATACAAATAATCAACAAAAACAACAACTGATTATTAAAGAAAACAAAAAAGACAAATAAACCCTTAGCCAGCCTAACCAGAGGTCATAGAGACAGTTCCCAAATTAACAAAAATAAAAAATGAAAAGGGAGACATAACACCAGAAACAAGAAATTCAAAAAATCATCAGATCCTACTACAAAAGCCTAGATGTAACAAATTAGAAAATCTATTGTATGCAGGGGAATCCTCTGGGTATATGCCCAGGAGTGGTATGCCAGGGTCCTCTGGAAGTGACATGCCCAATTTTCTGAGGAATCGCCAAACTGATTTCCAGAGTGGTTTTGCCATTTTGCAATCCCACCAACAGTGGAGGAGTGTTCCTTTTTCTCCACATCCCTGCCAGCACTTGTTGTCTCTTGAGTTTTTAATCTTAGCCATTCTGATTGGTGTGAGGTGGAATCTCAGGGTTGTTTTGATTTGCATTTCCCTGATGACTAATGATGTTGAACATCTCTTAAGGTGTTTCTCGGCCATCCAAATTTCTTCTGGTGAAAAATCTTTGTTTAGCTCTGTATCCCATTTTTTGATATGGTTATTTGGTTCTTTGGGGTCTAACTTCTTGAGTTCTTTGTATATATTGGATAATAGCCCTCTGTCAGATGTGGGGTTGGTAAAGATCTTTTCCCACTTTGTTGGTTGCCGTTTTGTCCTTCTGACAGTGTCCTTTGCCTTACAGAAACTTTGCAATTTCATGAGGTCCCATTTGTCAATTCTTGATCTTAGAGCATAAGCTATTGGTGTTCTGTTCAGGAACTTTCCCTCTGTGCCCATGTCCTCCAGGGTCTTCCCAAGTTTCTTTTCTAATAGTTTCAGTGTGTCTGGTTTTATGTGGAGGTCCTTGATCTACTTGGAGTTGATCTTAGTACAAGGAGATAAGAGTGGGTCAATTCACATTCTGCTGCATGTTTGATTTTCTAGACAGATACCACATACTGGAGTTACATCAAGAACAGGTAAACTATCTAAACTGGCCCATATCATCTAAGGAAGAACAGGCCATTAAAATTTTTCATCCAAAATAGCTTAGAGATAGATTGCTTTCAGGCAGAATTCTACCAGACCATCAAAGAAGACCTAATACCAATATTCCTCAAACTATTCCATAAAATAGCAACAGAATGAACACTACTGTAATTGTTCTATGAAACCACAATTACTCTGATACCTAAACCACACAAGGATCCACCAAGAAAGACAATTTTGTTTATGACTATCGATGCAAAAATACTCAATAAATTTCTAGCAAACTGAATGCAAGATCACATCAAAACCAGCATTCACCATGATCATGTAGGCTTAATCCCAGGGATCCAAGGTTTGTTCAATATATGAAAATCCATTAACATAATCATTTATATAAACAAGCTCAAAGAAAAGAACACATAAACATCTCCTTAGATACCGAAAACCATTTGACAAAATACAACATCCCTTCATGTTAAAAGTATTGGAAAGATCAGGGAATTCAAGACCCACACCAAAACATAATAAGAGCAATTTATATCAAACCATCAGTCAATATCAAATTAAATGGACATATACTTGAAGCAATCACACTAAAATCAGGACCAAGACAAGGAGGCCAACTCTCCCCATATCTGTTCAATATAGTACTTGAAGTCCTAGCTAGAGCAATAAGACAACAAAAGGCGATCAAGGAGATACAATTGGCAAACAAGTCAAGTTATCACTATATGCAGATGATATGATACTCTATGTAAGAAACCCAAAAAAATCTGCCAGAGAACTTCTATAGCTGATAAACAACTTCAGCAAAGTAGCTGGATATAAAATTAACTCAAATCAGGGACCTTCCTTATACAAATGATAGTTAGGCTGAGACTGAAATTAGGGAAACAATTCCCTTCACAATAGACACATACAAAAAAATTAAAATACCTTGGGGTAACTCTAAACAAACATTTGAAAGATCTGTATGACAATAACTTCAGGACTCTCAAGAAAGAAATCAAAGATCTCAGAATATGTAGAGATCTCACATGCTCATGAATTGGCAGAATTAACATAGTAAAAATGACCATACCGCAAGTCAATCCACTGATTCAATCTAATGCCCATCAAAATTCCAAAACAATTCTTCAAAGACATGGCAATTCACCTGGAAATGCAAAAACCCCAGAATAGCAAAAACAATTCTTAACAATAACATAACTTCTAAGGGAATCACCACCCCTGACCTCAAGCTGTACTGCAGAGCAATAGTGATTAAAAAAAAAACCTGCATAGTATTGGTACAGAGACAGACGGGTTGACCAATGGGATAGAATTGAAGACCTAGAATAGAAACACACAGCTGTGGACACTTGATCTTAGACAAAAATATTAAAAATATACAATAGAAAAAAGAAAGTATCTTTAATAAATAGTGATAGTCTAACTTGTAGTCTCTATGTAGAAAAATGAAAAATATTTGACACCTGATACAAAGCTCAAGTGCAAGTAGATCAAGGACCTCAACAGAAAACAAGATACATTGAACCTAATAGAAGAGAAAGAGGCAAGAGTTTCACACTCATTGGCACAGGGGAAATTTTCCTAAACAGAACTCCAGTGGCTCATGCTCTATGATCAAGAATTGATAAATGGGACCTAATGAAAGTGGAAAGCTTCTGTAAGGCAAAGGACATAGTTAATAGATCAAATCGGCAGCCTACATATTGGGAAAAATTTTTTTTTACACCACATATGATAAAGGACTAACTTCTAAAATATATAAAGAACTCGGAAAGCTAGCCACTGAGAAACCAAACAATGAAATAAAAATCTGGGGAATAGAAGTAAACAGAATTCACAACAGAGGAATCTCAAATGCCCCAGAAGCACTTAAAGAAATGTTCAAAGTCCTTAGTGATCAGGGAAATGCAAATCAAAACAACCCTGAGATTTCACCTTACACTAATCAGAATGGCTAAGATCAAAAACTCAGGTGACAGCACATGTTGATAAGGATGTAGAAAGGGTGGAACCCCCTCCATTGCTGGTGGGATTGCAAGCTGGTACAACCACTCTGGAAATCAGGTCTGGTGGTTCCTCAATAATTGGAAATATCTACCTGAAGATCCAGTTCATGTCTGGTGGGTCGTCAACAATTGGAAATATCTACCTGAAGATCCAGTTATATCACTCTTGGGAATGTACCCAAAAGTTGACCCCACTATACCACAGGAGTACATGTTCCACTATGTTCACAGCAGCCTTATTTGTGATAGTCAGAAGCTGTAAACCACCCAGATGGCCCACAATGGAAGAATAGATACATAATACTACTTACCTATTAAGGATGAGGACATCCTATGTTTGCAGGCAAATGGATGTAACTAGACACAGTAGGCCGGACCCAAAAGGACATGTATAGTATACTAAGTGGATATTAGCAAAAAAATTTTACAGAATACCCAGGATAAAATCCACAGAACTCAAGGTTAACAAGTGGAAAGGCCCAACTTAGGATTCCTCAATCACTTTTCGGAGGAAGAAGAAAACAATCATGATGTTTGGCAGAGAGAGGGAGGGACCTGTGTGTGAAAGAGGACAGGGAGAGGAAGAGGGTAATATGTTAAGGTATGGGGGGATAGGACTGAAACCCTTAAGGTTAGCAGAAAGAATGGAAACAGGCAACTTGGGAGGTAGTTGGTGTGTGTGAGTGAGGGTGGGTGGAGGCACTCTAGAATGTACCAGAGAAAGGGAAACCTGGGAGGAGAGAGATGCTCAGTACTCAAAGAGAGAGAGACCTTAGATAAAATGGCCTAGAGTGGGGAGAAGGAACTTCTAGAGTCCACCTCCAGTAGAAAGACAGGGCATCAAGGGATGGGATGACATTGCCATCCCCCGGTCAAAAATTCTGACCTGGAATTGTTCTTTTTTGAAAGAGTTGCAGGGTCAAACATGGAGAAGAGTCTGGGGGAAAGGAGTTCCAGTGACAGGCCCAAATTGGGATCCAGCTTCAGGGGAGGCCACAAGGTCTGACACTATTAGTGATATTATGGTATGCTTACATACAGGAGGGTAGTATGACTGCCCTTTGAAAGGCCCAACAAGCAGCTGAAAGGGTCAAATGCAGATATTTACACCCAACAAATGGAAAGAAGCTGGTGACCCCTGTGGTTAAATTAGGGAAAAGCTGGAAGATGCTGAGGAAGAGGACAACACTATATGAAGCCCAGTAGTCTCAACTAACCTAGACCACTAACTTGAGCCCCTGAGACCTCTCAAACACTGAGGCACAATCAGTATACACCAGTTGATATGAGGCTCTCAACACATATACTGCAGAGGACTGCCAGGTCTTGACTCAGTAAGAGAAGATGCACCTAACCCTCAAGACCTTGAGGCTCCAGGGTGTGGGAAGATCTGTTGGGGTGGGTGTAGGAAATGATGGGTGGGGACATCTTCTTTGAGATAATGGGGAGATATGGGTTGTGGAAGAGTCAGAGGGAAGACCTGGGGGTGGATAAAGATTGGACTATAAAAAGATTAAAGATGAAATAAAATAAAAATAATAATAACAAAATTAAATAAGATAAAATAAAAAAACAGATTAAAGAAACCAAACACAAAATTAAAAATGATCAAAGGACAAGAAATACACTAGTGCTCACAGACACAAACACATAAACAAACACATGGAGAGACAGACAGACAGACAGACAGACAGACAGAGAGAAAGAGAAAGACCGAGAGAGAGAAAGAACAGATAACAACAAATTCGAAAACCATAATTTGTAAGAAAAATATGTATAAAAAAATAATTCTGAGACAAAACCCTCCAAAACTGTAATTGAGTTCACCTTGTATTGGTTATCTCCTGCTAGGCGTCTGCCCTGTACTAATATGTGTTTTTAATAGCCAATGATATTGTATTATGGAAACTCAACAACACCCCAACTGGAGATATCTTAGTATCAAACCAAATTTCTTTTTTTTTTTGCATTTATTTTTTTATTGTATATATTCTATATTTACAATTCATTTCCCTTTTTCTGGTTCCCCACCCCCAAAGGTCCCACATGTCCTTTTCCCTCCCCCTGCTCCCGCATCCACCCCCTCCCACTTTACTGTTCTTGTACTCTCCCACAATGATGTTTTGGTCCATTCTAGCACCAGTGTCCACTCCTTTCTTCTTGTGAGACATCACTTGATATGTGATTTGTGTCTCTGGTGTTCTAAGCTTCTAGGCTAATATCCACTTATCAGTGACTGTATACCATGGGTATTCTTTTGAGACTGGGTCACCTCACTTAGTATGATGTTCTCCAGCTCCATCCATTTCTCTAAGAATTTCATGAATTCATTGTTTCTAATGGCTGTATAGTACTCCATTGTGTATATATACCACATTTTTTGTATCCATTCTTCTGTTGAGGGACATCTGGGTTCTTTCCAGCTTCTGGCTATTATATATAAAGCTGCTATGAACATAGTGGAGCATGTATCCTTATTGCATGCTGGTGAATCTTCTGGGTATATTCCCAGGAGTGGTATGGCTGGGTCCTCCGGAAGTATCACGCCCAGTTTTCTGAGGAACCGCCATACTGATTTCCAGAGTGGTTGTACCAGCTTGCATTCCCACCAGCAGTGGAGGAGTGTTCCTCTTTCTCCACATCCTCGCCAACACCTGATGTCTTCTGAGTTTTTAATCTTAGCCATTCTGACTGGTGTGAGGTGAAATCTCAGGGTTGTTTTAATTTGCATTTCCCTAATGACTAGTGATGTTGAACATTTTTTAAGGTGTTTCTCAGCCATCCGAATTTCTTCAGGTGAAAAGACTCTGTTTAGCTCTGTACCCCATTTTTGGATAGGGTTATTTGGTTTTCTGGGGTCTAACCTCTTGAGTTCTTTGTATACATTGGAGATTAGCCCTCTGTCGGATGTGGGGTTGGTGAAGATTTTTTCCCAATTTGTTGGTTGCCGATTTATCCTTTTGACAGTGTCTTTTGCCTTACAGAAACTTTGTAGTTTTATGAGGTCCCATTTGTCTATTCTTGCTCTTAGAGCATAAGCAATTGGTGTTCTGTTCAGGAATTTTTCCCCTGAGCCAATGTCCTCAAGGGTCTTCCCCAGTTTCTTTTCTATTAGTTTTAGTGTGTCTGGTTTTATGTGGAGGTCTTTGATCCACTTGGAGTTGAGCTTAGTGCAAGGAGATAAGAGTGGATCAATTCTCATTCTTCTGCATGTTGACCTCCAGTTGAGCCAGCACCATCTGTTGAAAAGGCTATCTTTTTTCCACTGGATGTTTTCAGCTCCTTTGTCGAAGATCAATTGGCCATAGATGTGTGGGTTCAATTCTGGGTCTTCGATCCTATTCCATTGATCCGCTTCCCTGTCACTGAACCAATACCATGCAGTTTTTAATACCACTGCTCTGTAATATTGCTTGAGGTCCGGGATATTGATTCCCCCAGAAGTTCTTTTGCTGTTGATGATAGTTTTAGCTATTCTGGGTTTTTTGTTATTCCAGATGAATTTGAGAATTGCTCTTTCTAGCTCTATGAAGAACTGAGTTGGGATTTTGATGGGAATTGCATTGAATCTGTATATTGCTTTGGGCAAGATTGCCATTTTGACTATATTAGTCCTGCCAACCCACGAGCATGGAAGATTTTCCCATTTTCTGATGTCTTCTTCAATTTCTCTCTTTAGAGACCTGAAGTTTTTGTCGTATAAATCTTTCACATGTTTGGTTAGCGTCACTCCAAGATACTTTATATCATTTGTGGCTATTGTGAAGGGTGTCATTTCCCTAATTTCTTTCTCGGCCTGCTTATCCTTCGCGTATAGGAAGGCTACTGATTTACTTGAGTTGATTTTATAGCCAGCCACTTTGCTGAAGTTGTTTATCAGTTGCAGGAGTTCTCTGGTGGAGGTTTTTGGGTCACTTAAGTAAACTATCATATCATCTGCAAATAGTGATAGTTTGACTTCTTCCTTTCCGATTTGTATCCCTTTGACTTCCCTCTGTTGTCGAATTGCTCTAGCTAGTACCTCAAGTACTATATTGAAGAGATATGGCGAGAGGGGACAGCCTTGTCTAGTCCCTGATTTTAGAGGGATTGCTTCGAGTTTTTCTCCGTTTACCTTAATGTTGGCTACTGGTCTGCTGTATATTGCTTTTACTATGTTTAGATATGGGCCTTGAATTCCTGTTCTTTCTAGGACCTTTAGCATGAAAGGATGCTGAATTTTGTCAAATGCTTTTTCAGCATCTAATGAGATGACCATGTGGTTTTTTTCTTTGAGTTTGTTTATGTAGTGGATTACGTTGATGGATTTCCGTATATTGAACCATCCCTGCATCCCTGGGATGAAGCCAACTTGATCATGGTGAATGATCGTTTTGATGTGTTCTTGGATGCGGTTGGCAAGTATTTTGTTTAGTACTTTTGCATCGATATTCATAAGAGAAATTGGCCTGTAGTTCTCTTTCTTAGTTGGATCTTTGTGAGGTTTTGGTATCAGGGTAATTGTGGCTTCATAGAATGAGTTGGGTAGTGTTCCTTCAGTTTCTATTTTGTGGAATAATTTGAAGAGTATCGGTATCAGGACTTCTTTGAAGGTCTGATAGAATTCTGCACTAAAACCGTCTGGTCCTGTGCTCTTTTTGGTTGGAAGACTGTCTATGACCCCTTCTATTTCTTTGGGGGTTATGGGTCTGTTTAGACGATCTATTTGATCCTGGTTTAATTTTGGTATTTGGTAGCTGTCGAGGAAATTGTCCATTTCCTCCAGATTCTCCAGTTGTGTTGAGTATAGGTTTTTGTAGTAGGATCTGATGATTTTTTGAATTTCCTCAGTTTCTGTTGTTATATCTCCCTTTTCATTTCTAATTTTGTTAATTTGAATACTGTCTCTGTGCCCTTTAGTAAGTCTGGCTAGGGGTTTATCTATCTTGTTGATCTTCTCAAAGAACCAGCTCCTGGTTTTGTTGATTCTTTGTATGGTTCTTTTTGTTTCAACTTGATTGATTTCAGCCCTGAGTTTGATGATTTCCTGTCTTCTACTCCTCCTGGGTGAAATTGCTTCTTTTTGTTCCAGAGCTTTCAAGTGCGCCATTAAGTTGCTGGTATATGCTCTCTCCTGTTTCTTTTTGGAGACACTCAGGGCTATGAGTTTTCCTCTAAGCACTGCTTTCATTGTGTCCCATAGATTTGGGTATGTTGTGCCTTCATTTTCATTAAGTTCTAAGAATTCTTTGATTTCTTTCTTTATTTCTTCCTGGACTAAGTTATCATTGAGTAGAATATTGTTCAGCCTCCAAGCGTATGGGGATTTTCTGTTGTTTTTGTTGCTATTGAAGAACACTCTTACTCCATGGTGATCTGATAAGAGGCATGGGATTAGTTCGATCTTTTTATATTTGTTGAGATCTGTCTTGTGTCCAATTATATGGTCGATTTTGGAGAAGGTACCATGAGGTGCTGAGAAAAAGGTATAGTCTTTTGCTTTAGGGTGAAATGTTCTATATATATATCTGTTAAATCCAATTGCTCCAAAGTTTCGATGAGTTTCTCCGTGTCTCTGTTTAGTTTCTGTTTTCCTGGTCGGTCCACTGTAGATAGAGGAGTATTGAGGTCCCCCACAATCATTGTGTTAGGTGCAATGTGTGCTTTGAGCTTTAGTAAGGTTTCTTTTACAAATGATGGTGCCCTTACATTTGGAGCGTAGATGTTTAGAATTGTGAGTTCCTCTTGGTGGATTCTTCCTTTGACTAGCAGGAAGTGACCTTCTGTGTCTCTTTTGATGACTTTGGGTTGAAAGTCAATTTTATCTGATATTAAAATGGCTACTCCAGCTTGCTTCCTGTGACCATTTGCTTGCAAAATTGTCTTCCATCCTTTTACTCTAAGGTAGTGTTTGTCTTTGACTCTGAGGTGTGTTTCCTGTAAGCAGCAAAATGTAGGGTCCTGTTTCCGTATCCAGTCTGTTAGTCTATGTCTTTTTATTGGGGAGTTGAGTCCATTGATGTTAAGAGATATTAAGGAATAGAGATTATTACTTCCTGACATTTTTTTATGTTATTTTTGTTTTTGAGTAGTTATCTTCCTTTGAGTTTGATGGAAGAAGTTTACTGTCTTGCTTTTTCTTGGGTGCCATTTCCTTCCTTGTGTTGGAGTTTTCCTCCTATTATCCTTTGTAGAGCTGGGTTAGTAGAAAGATATTGTGTAAATTTGGTCCTGTCATGGAATATTTTGATTTCTCCATCTATGTTGATTGAGAGTTTTGCTGGGTATAGTAGTCTTGGCTGACATTTGTTTTCTCTTAGGGTCTGCATGAGGTCTGCCCAGGATCTTCTAGCTTTCATGGTTTCTGGAGAGAAGTCTGGTGTGATTCTGATAGGTCTTCCTTTATATGTTACTTGGCCCTTTTCTCTTACTGCCTTTAATATTCTTTCTTTGTTTAGTACATTTGGGGTTTTGATTATTATGTGACGGGAGGTGTTTCTGTTCTGGTCCAGTCTGTTTGGAGTTCTGTAGGCTTCTTGTACATTCATGGGCATCTCTCTCTTTAAGTTAGGAAAGTTTTCTTCCATAATTTTGTTAAAGATATTTGCTGGCCCTTTAAGTTGTAGATCTTCACTCTCATCTATCCCTATAATCCTTAGGTTTGGTCTTCTCATTGTGTCCTGGATTTCCTGGATGTTTTGAGTTACAAGCCTTTTGGATTTTGCATTTTCTTTGACTGTGGAGTCAATGGTTACTATGTTATCTTCAGCATCAGAGATTCTTATTTCTATCTCTTGTATTCTGTTGTTTATGTTTGCATCTACGACCCCTGTTTTCTTCCCAAGGTTTTCTATCTCCAAGGTTGCCTCCTTTTGTGATTTCTTAGTTGTTTCTACCTCTGTGTTCAGATCTTGGATGGTTTTGCTCAGTTCCATCATTTGTTTGTTTGTGTTTTCATGTAATTCTTTAATATATTTTTGTGCTCCCTCTTTCATGACTTCTGCCTGTTGTTTCAAGTTCTCCTGCATTTCTTTAACTGATTTTCTCACTTCTTCTTTATTGGTTTCTGTCTGATGGCCCATATTCTCCTGGAGTTCTTTAAGTGTTTTTTGTGTTTGGATTGTAAGAGCTTCTACTCTATTGATGTTCCCCTGCATTTCTTTAAGAGATTTGTTTATGTCTTTTTTGTGTTCCTCTAGGAGCATCATGACCTGTGCTTTTATATCTAACTCTTGTTTTTCTGGTGTGCTGGGGTATCCTGGACTTGCTGTGGTTGGCGAATTGGGTTCAGATGGTGCCATATTGCCTTGATTTCTGTTAATAACGTTCCTACGTTTGCCTTTTGCCATCTCTTTATCTCTGGTGCTAGTTGGTCTTATTGTAGATGGCGCCCTGCTGAAAGCACAGCACGCCTGTCCCCAGGAGACAGATCCCTTCTGGCAGCTTGTCTGTGCTGGACTATGCTCGCTCTGAGTCCAGGTCCCTGACTCCAGCTGCTAGAGTGCCGAGCTGTGCCCCGAGGCGGCCCGGTGGCCCCTCGCTGCTAGTCCGCTCAGAGAGCTGGTCCCGGCCGGTAGTCTGCACCCGCAGCTGATCTTTCTGTGCCCGGATCTGCTGCAGAGCTAAGCTAAGCTATAACTCTGGCCACGCACCTGATTCCAGCCCCTCACTGTGTCCAGTGTGCCCGCTGTTTGTGCACGGGGGTCTGGGGCAAGATGGCTGCCCCTGCTGACAGCACCGCGTGTCCTTGGCTGAGCTGTTCGTGCCCGGCTCTGCTGCTCCCTTCTGGCTGCGTTGACTGTGCTGGACTATGCTCGCTCTGAGTCCAGGCCCCTGACTCCAGCTGCTAGAGTGCCGAGCTGTGCCCCGAGGCGGCCCAGTGGCCCCTCGCTGCTAGTCCGCTCGGAGAGCTGGTCCCGGCTCCAAACCAAATTTCTAAAGCCAGGAATGGTTGACATCTAATTGAATCTTTGGTCAAATGAGCCTAATAGACAACCCTTAGTCAACTAAGACTATTGCCTTGGTATTAGGTCCTTGTAGGCAAGCCTGGAGGACATGTGCAGCAAGCAGGTGTATCTCCAGAACCTTTGCCTGCAAATAGATGTGGCAGGATTTCAATAGGTTGGTTCACACTCAAAAAAACTGATACTAAAGTCCTATTTGTGAAGACAAAACATCCACAATTCATTGAATATGGAGAAGCTGGGCTGGTGCATACCTAGAGTTTTACCCTTCTTGATTAGTGTTTATCTTATGAAGATACTCTCCATACTACATGAGAAAATGGTAAAAACCAACCCACCTACAGCACCTTCAATTTATAATGGTAATATATCTGCAAGATATGCAGATACAATAGTGGCACAGAAGTTGTGGAAGTAACCAGCCAATATCTGATTGGATTTAAGGTTCACTTCATCTCTAACACTGCATGGCTGGACAAAACCTAAGTAGGCCATAAACATAAAACACAACTGTATATCTCTTTTCTGCTAAAGGAACACAGCAATGAAATGACTCCTAAAGACATTCTGCTATATTGATAGATCAGTATA
Organism: Apodemus agrarius; assembly: GCA_964023405.1. Taxonomy (NCBI): domain Eukaryota; kingdom Metazoa; phylum Chordata; class Mammalia; order Rodentia; family Muridae; genus Apodemus; species Apodemus agrarius. Next base: position 84,050,994 of record OZ030009.1, read on the forward strand.
TTGTTGGGTCATCATCAAAATAGTTTCCTCCTATAACAGATGAGAGCAAATATAGAAACTCAGAATTGGATAGTATTCAGAGTGTCAGAGACCTTGGGACATTAAAAGCTAAAAATGTGATTTCCCTATCAAATACTCTCCTCATCAAATAATCTTCCTCAGAGTTAAAGAATTCAGTGGAAGAGGAGACAGTGAAGATAAAAATCACAATAGAAACAAGGCTTTCTAGGTACAACAGGAATGACAAATAACTTACACAATTTGGCAGCATGATTCACAAGTGCTCTCCCAAATGCCATATAAAATTAATAACTGTAACTGGAGAGAGGAGGCTCTCTGATTCATCAAGCTGCTGGAAAGTCAGGAAGAGAGTTCAAAAACAGTTTTCAGTAGCCATCCACAGGCTCTAGTGTGGTTATGAAGGCACTGTAGTTCCCTTTGAGATATTCCTGCTCCTGTCAGTAATATGTTACACAATCTCTTGTATATAACACTCATAAATTTAGGAGTTCTCTAAGTTTGTACTTGGGATTGATACTATAGTCTGTCACTGGTTTTCTATCTGAGGAAGATAGGCGGTTGTTCATGTGTCCTCAGAAAATGTTACATATGGTCCATGAGTAGCAATTTTAGTAGACACTTCATGGAAATTATATTGATAACTTCTAGATAACATGGCCATGGAGCTCTGTGGTAGCTCCTGCCATTTTCAAGTCATGTCAAAACACAGATTGTATAGTAATTATATGATTTCCTAGAAATAAAGAAATTGAAACAAAAATAACTCAAATCAGCCTTTTAATGATTTGAATATGGACTCTTGATCCTTTGAGACATATTACTGAATCCTATGCTCAAGGACACATTAGCACAGTGGAACTCCAAATGAGTGGCAAAACCTACACACTACCTTGACTAGTGTTATTGATGACACCCTTCTGCTCAATGAGAAAGGATAATTCTTATATGGCTGCACTGAGTCTTTTGAAAGGTGCTAGAATGAATTTTGGAACAAATGATGATTGTTTGACACTAGATTCTGGTGTCCTCAGAAATCATAGAACTAATTATCCACCTTCTTTATAAATTCCTGGTATAAATGCCCTTTGTAGGAATGGTTGGATTTAAACTTTAGCTAATTTTATGGCCAATTATAAATGAATATACATCTAATTTATGTGTTTTAAATATTAATCATTCATTCCACTCAATTATTAGAAGGAAAATTCATACTAAAATATTTTTACATACATTAGTGTAATGCTGTAGTAACTTATACAAATATGAAAATTGCTATATGTACTGAGTCCCCAGTGCTAAAACATTATGAGAGTTACATTCACATACACAACTCATAGTTCCTGCAGGTTTTCACTCTCTGCTTATGGATAAGTCTAGAGAATCATTGGAAAATAATATCCTGGGTAGTGGCACAGAAAAAGGAACTCCAACATGTAGATATAATAATTATCTGATTCTTTTCCTCTTGCTGGCTCTCATTTGTGTGGGCTCCTTTCTTGACTTAACTATGACTTGTTTTCTGATTCACTTTTAGGGACAACCTGAAGCCCTGTCAATTTTTCAGAGAAAGTGAAAATGTCCTTAATTTAGCCAAGAAGAGCCAAGTTAAATTAAACATGCAATATAAAAATATATTAAATTCAGTGAAAGGTTAGACCATAAAGCCTATGTCTCTGAGAAATTACTGTATAAGTCTGGTCAGGGTGTTGGCTGCCAGACATGGTAAGGCAATGGCAAATTCTTCATAGCTATAGGCCCAGGGACTCTCAAAAAGTAATCAATATTTCCTAATTGTTTTTCCTTTTTCTTTTCACTTACTTCTTAAGATAACATTTTATAGACTCTAGGCTGGCCTCCATCTTATAATGTAGTCAAACATTCTCTTGAACCTTGACAATCCTGCATCCAATATTCACTAGCAGACAATACTAGATTTAATTTTCTTAATGACTTTTCTCTTATTATTTTCAATTTTATGGTTCCTTATGTACTATCCATTCACCAATAATTTGTGTTACTGTTTGATTAAAATTATCTGTCTTCCACAGGAGCAGTAATCTTCATGATCCAAGGCTGTCATATGGTTTCATCAGCTCTTACCACATCCCATAAGTTAACTTTGATATTTTTTTATTATCTCAAGGGAATTTATTTTCAAACATAAAGTTGTTAGTATTTTATAATTGTATTCAAAATATATTAACATTTACCATTTATTATAGTATCAGTTCTTAGAGCTGTAGAACAGGAATCTAGAAGGAGGGTAGTGATAGAATCTTTTAATTATTACAAAACTTTCTTGCCATGAGAAATAAAATAAATCTTACTAATCTCTCTAAAGAACTGGTTTTCTATGGCTTCAGAGACAACTACCATTTCCGTATGAAGGGAGTTACAACTCTCAAGAGATGTCTGCTAAAGAAGCTTTGAGGAATAAAGGAAAGGATTAATCTTTTAGGATCTTACAGTATACTACTTTAAGAATAAACATGCATGGAATACAAGTCACCATGGGGAAGATTATCAAAGATCTCAAATTCTTGAATAGATGGAAATTTGTCTCTTAATATGAGTGTATTTGATAAAGTAATCTGATATCTTTTAAAAAGTTCCATAAAACTGCTCTGGTTTTTACTTTCTCCAACTTTCTGGTTTTATAACCAAAGTTGACTTGAATGTCTTCTCAGGGATTTCTTCCCACAAAAGTGAAGGAAAATGCTTAACTCTTGCATGCACTTGTTTCTTCTTCTTCTTCTTCTTCTTCTTCTTCTTCTTCTTCTTCTTCTTCTTCTTCTTCTTCTTCTTCTTCTTCTTCTTCTTCCTCTTCCCCTTCCCCTTCCCCTTCCCCTTTCCCTCTTCCTCCTCCTCCTCCTCCTCCTCCTCCTCCTCCTCCTCCTCCTCCTCCTCCTTCTTCTTCTTCTTCTTCTTCTTCTTCTTCTTCTCCTCTTCATTCTCCTTCTCCTTCATCATCACCATCACCATCATCCTCATCCAATACCTCTCTTCTCTCAGTCTGTGAAGTATATATCAAACTTCATTTGGCTCCTCAGCAACATCGTATTCTTCCCATCCCTAAGTCTTTGAATAAATAGCTTCGTCCTGGAATGATTTTATTTATATACTTATAAAAACACTCGTTCACAGAATTAATTCTTCTTGATGTAGGCAAACACACAGTTCCTTTCCTGTACCTCACTTCTTGACTATGCACTAGAGGTTCATAATTCATTACCTGGACTTTAGTGGTCCATCTTGGTATTGAATGAGAAGTTTTACCCAGAGATTGTATAGGTGTGTCTGCAAGGAGAGGAAACTGAACATGCAGAACTTCGAATTCAACCCACTGTTTTCTAATAGAGACAGAGGTAAAATGTAACATTTTAAAAGCATAGAGTATGTAAATTGGGTTTGTAGAATCAGTGGTAGAAAGATTGTAACATGTATAGGACACATGGAGAACAAGAGAGAACAGAACAGAGAGAGGGGAGAGGGGAGAGAGAGAGAGAGAGAGAGAGAGAGAGAGAGAGAGAGAGAGAGTTTTCTAACAAATTCATGTGTCAGGAATGTATTATTTTGCAGCAACATTACTGGGAACATGACATTACAAAAGATGCACTAGTTAACCTTACCTCAGACAAACCCTCTATATAAAGCAAGGAATTACACAATATTTACTAAAATGGAGCACATTTTACTGTGTGATTTTCCTAGGAACTCCAGATGGCTTTGGAATTGGAATTACAGATAATGCCACATAAGCATTCCTGATGATGCCAGCTTTCCTGGTATAACATGTCTCACCCTAGCCCCTCAGATGGTCAATCAGGACCCAAATCCTCTTTAAGGCTCCCTTAAGTCCCTACAAATCTAATGTCAATTGTGCAATTATAGGTCAGGTTTCAAATATCTCCAAGTTTTGCACATTGAGGAGGTAAAAAGAAAAATCTTGAGAGTGAGAGAGGATCAGATCAATTTGGACTAACATTAACTGCACTTAATTAACACTGAACAGATGTTCCCAATTCATTGTGCTGGCTTATGACCCAGAAAAGTCTTTACTGACACTTAGACAGAAATTAACAGAAAGAAAACACTGGTAGAACCAATACATAGTCAAAAATAATTTTTATTTTGTTACTATTCTACTTATATACCTTTATACATATTGTAAAATTAAATATGACATGATTATTTAAACAAAGTTCTACATTTATTTGCACATGAATATTTCAGACTAAAATATTTATTCAATTATTTTTATTTATTGTTAATATTAGATTCTTTTAATTCCAGAAACCAAATATAAGGTTCCACATATACTAGGCAAATGCTTTGTTAATGAGCATATTAACAGACCAATATTGAACAGCTAATGTTGAGAGTGATATAAGAAAAATTATATATATATATATATATATATATATATATATATATCACAAATTGTAGACACATAAATAAATATATAGTCAAAAAATCTGAAGTAGGGCACCATAAATCTTCTTACTCACAACCATCTTTCACTCAAAAAACTTTTAGTTGGCCTTAGATATATAGGTATCTAAATGAAGACATCAAATATTTACTGGTAATAAATCATAGAAATATAAATTTTAAAACTCTGACATACATATAATTATATAAATTATTAAAAGCAAAACATATTTGTATATAGTGAACTAGATGTGGTAACTACTTTTCCATTAAAAAAATGAAATTTTAGTTTAATATTTGATTCTGTAGGATCCAGAGCTTTGGTTTATTCTTGTCACAGTCTTTTGATTTTATAATGTGGAGGACATCGTTTCACATGAATTTGGAAAACATAAGAGCAAAATTTTGTGTAGTATTATTTAAGAATTGTTTAGACTCTGTCCTAATTCCAAGCCAAACTACATTTAAAGATGGTTTTGTTGTTTTATTTTTTAATGAAAATCAAATCAGCATTAAAAGAGCAGTTTTAAAATAAAATATGTTAATACAATGTAATCCAAAGAAATACTAACTTGACAAATGCTGAGAAATAATGTTAGGAAAATATGAAACTTATCTATTTTCTGTAATTAAACTAATGCAGTATAACATGGGCCAGCACAGTGAGAAACACTGCAGCTTAATTAACTTTGTTTTTTACTTTGAATTAGCTTTTAGACCTTATTAATTCAGAACATTTTACTGTTGTTCAAATTTTGTGACCCTCAAATTCAATTATTCAACCACATGGGATTGCAACCTGCTTGTTTTGGAATTTGTAATCTAAAGCATTCAGAAAATTTAAGTTTACAAACATGGAGTAGACTAAATTCCATAGCAAATGTCAGGCATACATTTCTCATGGCCAATGGAAAAATATTCTATATACAACAATAGAAAACAAATGCCACGTTCTAGGAATAAGATCATAGCTTTACCTAAGAGTTCAAAAAACATTATTCTTGTCACAGTCTTTTGATTTTATAATGTGGAAGACATCATTTCACATGAATTTGGAAAACATAAGAGTAAAATTTTGTGTAGTATTATTTAAGAATTGTTCAGACTCTGTCCTAATTCCAAGCCAAACTACATTTAAAGATGGTTTTGTTCTGTTTTATTTTTTAATGAAAATCAAATCAGTCTATTCCTAACAGTACCTAGAGAGAATATAATCCAAAGGCTGGAAAGCCCAGAGGCCTAGGATAGAACCAAATATGACTGGTTCTATCCTAGACATATATATTATAGATACAACCTCCTTCCTATTTGAGTAGCCTCGCAGACACAAGATCTCTAAAATATGACAAAGTATTCTCAGTAAACCATCAAGACAGCAGTAATTAAGCCTATTTTGCTGTTGTTATTTATTTATTTACTTATTTTAAATCCCAAACTCCTTTCCTCCTTTCCTCTCCTCACCTTTCCCAAACCCTTACACCTCCCCTCCTGACCCCATCCCATACACTCCTCTTACCACCAATACTATTAAGGCTGGACAGGGCAACCTAATAGGAGGAAAGGGTCCCCCTATTAGGCAGAAGAATCATAGAGAGACACGGGACTTTTAGGAATCCCATAAAAAACCAAGCTATACAAGTAACATAGAGTGTAGGTCAGTACCATGCATGTTCCCTAGTTAGTGATTCAGTCTCTGTGAGCCTCTGTGAACTCAGGTTAGTTTATTCTGTGGCTTTTCTTGTGCTAATCTTGACCTTTAGGGCTCCTACAATGCTTTCTCTTCACTTCTGAAGGATTCCCCATGCTCTGGCTGTGGATCTCTGCTTTCCTTCCCATAAGTTCATGAATGAAGTCACTCTATTGACAAGTGGGATAGGTACCAATCTATGAGTATAGCAGAATATTATTGTCATTTCATTGACTTTGCTCTTGCCAGTCATATTTAGCTCTATCCTAGGTCTCTGGGCTTTCCAGCCTTTGGATTATATTCTCTCTAGGTACTGTCAGGAGTAGGCTTACTTTCATGTCATGGCTCTCAAGGAACTAGTTGTTGGTTGGACACTCACACAATTTCTGTATCACCTTAACCACACCACAACTTTTAGACAACACAAATAATAGTTGAATGGTTTTGTGGCTGAGTTAGTTCCCAATCCATCCATGTGAAGTCTTTCCTGGTTGCAGAAGAAGGCTGGTTCAGGTTCCATATTCCCCATTGCTAGGAGTCTTAGGTAGGGTCACCCCTCATCAATTCTTGGGAGTTTCCATTGAACTAGCTTGTCTCAGAGATGCCTCCTGATTCCAATTCTCTCTCTCAGTGCTCTCCTTCCCCATCTTTTCATCACTTAATTTCTCCTGTTCCCATTTTCTCTCCCAATACAGACTCCTACCTCCAGTTGATGTGTTTATAAAAAGGAAAAGAGAGTAGGGATATGCTCTATGAAGGTGTGGTGAGGTATAGGGGAAAGGGGTGGCCCAGCAGGCCCATGCCAAGGCATCTATTCCCCATGAGGGACCAGCCATATGATGGTATAGTATAGAATACAGTTTATTAAGGGGATGTGAATGGGGATGGGAGTTAAGAGGACAGTAGAGGTAAAGAAAGGAAGAGAGAGACAGGAGAGAGAAAGAGAGAGACAGAGACAGAGACAAAGACAGAGAAGAGAAAAGAGGGGAGGGAGGAGAGAGGAGAGGGAAAGAGAGGAGAGAGGGGAGAGGGGAGAGGGGAAGAGGAGAGGGGAAAGAGAGAGAAAAGAGGAGAGAGGGGAGAGGGGGAGGGGAGAAGGAAGAGGGGAGAGGGGAGAGTGAGGAGAGAGAGAGAGAGAGAGGAATAGTGTAGTGGCTGGCCATGAGCATGTGGAGAGATGGAGAAGGGAATGGGGAGAAAGGGAGGAAGGGAAGGGAATAGTAAGAGAGAACAAGAGAGGAAGAGAGGAGCAAGAGTTCAAGGAGGGGGCAAGCATCCCCTTTTATAGTAGGTCAGGCCTACCTGGCTGTTGCTAGGTAACTGTGAGTTGGAGCTTAGAATACTAACACCGTCCACCCATGATATCTGTTCTACTTTCCCTTCACAGTAAGACTCATATGCCCTTCCTTGAGCTTTCCTTGTTACTCAGCCTCTCTCAGTCTGTGGATTGTAGCATGATCATCCTTTGTGAAAAATATCCAATGATAAATGAGTACATATCATTTCTGTCTTTCTGGGTCTGGGTTATCTCTTTCAGAGTGATCTTTTATACTTATATACTTATTTTACTGTGTCATTGTATATAACAGTGGAGCATTTCTTCATTGTGTAAAAGCATCCATAAAGCAGTAAACTATACAAAATATTCTTATAAGCAGATATTGTTACATGTAGCAAACTCCTCTTTCTCTGATCTCTTACATTTCTATTTTCGTTCTTCTAAAACTTTATACTAAAATTTTCACACTTTCACATACACATAAAACATGTATGTGTCTATGTGCACCATAATGCATTTTTAGATATCAGAGGACAATAGATAATACGTGGGATTTGGTTCTTTCATTCCATCATCTGGGCCCCAGGGATCAAACTCAAATGACAAACCTTAATGGCAAGCACCTTTACCTGCTAAGCTCTCTCACAAACCACCATGCCCACTCTCTGCTTTCAACTTCTTTAGCCTCTTTCAAGGCTGACCCAGTCTTTTCTACACCAAATATATAAAAAATGATACAAATTCTTCCTGTAAACTTCCATACTAACAATGGAAATTAGTACAGTTTATTTGCCACACCAGTGGCTCACTGAGGAGAAATAATGTGAAAATACATCTCTCAATAAATTAGCAAGTATTTACTATGCTTTAAGACATTATGGTGAGCAATGGCTACACAACATGGAAAAGGCTATACAAATTTTAAAATTTATTTATTCCTACCGACACTTGATTTTAACATGAGACATAGAAGAAAGAAAATACAACAGATTGTGCAAATGCCACAAAATGAGAGTGGTCAGCCCATCGAGGAGCCCTAAATAACCAATGCTGAGATCTAAAGAATTGGTAGAAAGTAATCAAATAAAGCACAAATGCAAAGTATTGAGTAGTATGTGCTCTTGCCTGGGGTAAAGAAAGAATATAGTATGTTGTGGAACAGAAATGTCATGGAAATATGTGTGCAAGAATCCTCTGACAGAAGAGTTGGACATGATGCCTTGACAGAACTAGAACATAAGGGGAGCTTTAGGGCATGTTTATATGACACAATCATAGGGGCAGGTGAGTGACAGCTTTTTATGAGGTGGTAATTGACTTAAATGGGGCTTGCTCAGTTTCAGTGGCTGAGTCCATTATCCTCATGAGAAGGAGCTCTGCACCACACAGGCAGCTGTGATTCTGGAAAGTATCTGAGAGTTCTACATCCAGACCTGTAAGTAGCAGGAAGGGAGAAACACTGGGCCTGGCTTGAGCATTTGAAACTCAAAAGCCACTTCAACAAGGTTCTACCTTCCTTAGTAAGCCCACACTCTGTAATTCCCGTCAAGTAGTGTTACTTCTTAATAACCAACCATTCCAACATATAAGCCTATATTGGACATTCCTATTCCAACCACCCCAACTACTGTGTAAATAGTTGTTTTATTAACAATAAAAATGATTACAAATTCAGTTGAGACTATTTGTTCTGAATGTGTTCTACATGGTTGTTTGAATCCACAGATGTAGAATAAGCACATGCAAAGGGTTAATGGTGCATGTATGTCAGAGTTTCAAAGAGAAACAGAATGTACTCTATGTGGTTCAAAAGAAGAGATTTAAATAGAGGATTTTGTGAGGGTTGAATTATCCCAGTACTTATAGTTGAGCATCAGTGACCAAACTACGTTTTTCCTCAAGGAAGCCGAACTAGTCTGGTAGGGATCAAGTTAGATTTGAAATTATTCTGGTGCTCTGTTGCAGCTCAGAGCTCACATTTTTATAATGTAACCTAGTGTTTCGCCCAGTGTAACCAGCACCTTGTGATTAAAATGTAATTTTTATATTTTGAAATTAATTTGAATGTTTCTGGTTTCTTGGAGGCCTGCTCTTTCTGAAAAAGAAATGGGGGGTGGAATATAATTTGAGAGATAGAGAGTGGGATAGGTGGAGGTAGCAAGGAGGACTAGAGTGAGTGGAATCAGTGGTCAGCATATGTGTATAAGAGAAGAATTTGTTTTCAATTAAAAAAAACAAAAAATATGTATAATTACATTATATCCCCCTTTCAGCCCTCCAACTTCCCCCATGTGCTGTCTCTCAAATTCTTGGACTCTTTTTCATGTGTAAAACGATTTCTCCACAGAGCTCTATCTTTCATGTATATCAGCTTTCTAGCTGGTCAATGCTTTTAAGTCAGCCTGCCTGAGTTCTGTAGAAAGACCGAATGCAGCCACATTTTCAGCTTTCTCCACCCTAAGGGTAAATTAGAACTGCTGTCAATACAATGCCAGGTTCATTTCAGGTGTTATTGTTAGCAGCTCTAAACACGTAAAAGAAAATACTGTAAATAAGAAAATTCTGTTTAAGTTATAGGCATTCTGGATTTGTTTAGCTCATACTGGGTAAGAGATATAACACACCAGGCTAGGGAACCCATTGTAGAATGAGGTCTGGGGAGAAGCAATAGACAAGTTACCAGATGCCCAGGTAGGAGGTTCATTCAAACTTATGAATAATTACAGTGATTTAGTCAAGAGAAAAACAAAGGCCAAAACACAGGGCTAAAACAAATGGGAAGCAAGGTAAGAACAAGTCTCTAAGTAAATTAAGTCAGTGTAACTAGGGAGTTCTTCAGCACTGATGTACAGTTGCTTCTCCTGAAAGTGGTTAACTGCCTAGCATTGAGAGATATGAAGACATATCAAAAGCATCCAGATTTATTTTGACCTCAAAATGGCTCAGATACTCTCTCAGAGAAAAATTCCCATTAATGACACATGGTAGAATTTTTATCAAAATGCCACTGTGAACTTTCCTTTCTGTGAGAAACAGCTTGAACACTAAGACATCACCACCCACATCCATATGTTTCAATGAGTGTGTTGCCAAGGTGCCTGCTTGCCATTTGCTCTGTCAATTCAGTGCCAAAAACCCAGGTGAAAAATAGAAAATCCACTCAGTGTTTCTAAATACCCAGGTGTTTGCTCCCACATGTGTAAAACATCTGTATGACAGTCTTTCTTGACTCATTTACTTGTTTGCCTACAAAGAATGTGATCCATTGTGCAGCAGCTTAAGTATTTTTCAGATTAAGAAATTGTACAGCATTATCAAGAATATGTTTATTTTATTTCTCTTTAATAATCAGAGATGCTTAGCTATAAATCAGGTTGTACAAAATATCAATGCAACATTTCTTATTTGTTTCTAATGTTTCTATAATCAAATCAAAGGGACCTTAAAAATCCTTTATGACATTAGAGATGACTAAATTTCCACTTCTCGATTTTACATTAAGAGTGAGAATTTAGAAAACACTCAATTTCTTCTTTCTCCACATCCTCGCCAACATTAGTTACTTTACTGTTGCTGTAGTAAAAATTTGTAACCCTAAATGACTCATAAATAAAAGAGTTTATTGAGTTCCTTTTAACTTAATGTCCCAGAAGGATGAATTCATCATGGCAGGGAGGTATGGTCACAGGCACTTGCCATGGTGGTAGGAGGTTAAGAGGTCATAACATCTTCCTTTCCAATTTGTATCCCTTTGACTTCCTTATGTTGTCTAATTGCTCTCGGTAGAAATTCATGTACTATATTGAAAAGATATGGAGAGAGAGGACAGCCTTGTCTAGTCCCTGATTTTAGTGGGATTGCTTCAAGTTTCTCTCCATTTAGTTTGATGTTGGCTACTGGTTTGCTGTAGATTGCTTTTACTATGTTTAGGTATGGGCCTTGAATTTCTGCTCTTTCCAAGATTTTTAGCATGAAAGGATGCTGAATTTTGTCGAATGCTTTTTCAGCATCTAATGAGATGACCATGTGGTTTTTTTCTTTTAGTTTCTTTATGTAGTGGATTACATTGATGGATTTCCTTATATTGAACCATCCCTGCATCCCTGGGATGAAGCCTAATTGATCATGGTGAATGATCATTTTGATGTGCTCTTGGATTCGGTTGACAAGAATTTTATTTAGTAATTTTGCATCGTTATTCA